>OY728161.1:1759941555-1760566555 GCA_963277665.1 Viscum album
AATGATTCTGATGGGCCAATTAATGGAAGAATGGAGCTTGGGTTCCTTGAGATGAGTTGTATATCATGAAGTTTTAGATATTTCCAAAAAGTTTAAGTCCATTTTGAGGCATGTAATTCTCGTAATGTTAAAAATAGTGGATAGATTTCCATGGGATTCCATGCAGTTTGTCCCATTTTTCCTCGGGATCATCTTCAAGGTCTCCAAATCACCTCCACCTTCAATGAAAATTTCAAAAAAAGTGTAATTTCCCCTTTTAACAGTGATAAAAATTAAATAATTTAATAAAACATGAAGTGAAATTTGTTATTATATTTTTAATTTACAGTGAAAAATCAATTTAATACAATGGTGTTAGGGTGAAATAAAATAGTTAATTGTGGTGCGATAAAGTACTCTATGAGGTTCATAGACCTAGTATGATACTTCTTGGATATGGTATAAGACCCTTTCTTCAGATATTGAACATTTGATTAGGGCCTCTACAGATACTTCAGAGCATGTGTGGCCTTATTTTGCCTTCCCTCTTATGAGGGGGTACTGGAGTGAGCTCTTGTTGTAGAGAGATTCTTATAGGAGGGGAAGGTGAATGTGGCCCATAGTGGTGTTCATGAGGCTGAGTAATGTACTTCGGTTGGTAGACAGTTGATAACAGGCTTGTGGTGCAGGATTCATACCCATGCTCAGACTTAGGCACGTGGGTTTGTAGTGCAGGAGCACCATCGGGGATCAGGTCATCCATGGGAGAGGTGGTGTTATGCTTGCGATGGACAGAGACATATTTCTAGACACAATACAACCTACTGTGATACTGAGAGGGAGATATTCAATGGAATTCCTTCGTAGATAAATCATTTGTATTAGGGATTTCTGTATTTGGTGGCATACAATTCGAGGTGTTGCCACCACCACCACCAGGTGGTCCATGTTAGGCCCAAGGAGCTAGAGGATGTGGGTGAGGAAAAATGAAGGTCATAGAGTCCTTTGACCTAGAATCTCCGAGTATGAATATAGTTATGCTCTATTTCCTTTCTAATTTCTATAGTAGTAATTTTTATACATTTTTTTGAGGTGCTCTTTTTTTCTACTTCCTGCCCAAGGTGTAAATAATGTGACACAATGCATTGGTAAAACCATGTGTTGGTTTTGTTTGACATAGCTTCAAATGAATGAGGAATAAGGGACCTTCCCCTAATGAGATTCATTTTTGTGATGTGAGTAAAAATGTGAGGGAGTGTTGGTGCCACCCAAAGCGGATAGTATCGAGGTGTGGTGAATGAGCCCCTCCGCCTTGTGTGTTTATGGCATGGTGGCATGATGTTGGTTGCCGACAAAGGGCCTGATAAAACCTAGTGTGAGCATTTGGGAAGCCCTTTGTTTCATGTTAGTATCCTCATGTTCTTAACATCAGCTTTGTACATGAGATGCTTGAGGAGTAAGTTTCATGTTTTGACGTATATTTGGACTCTCGAGGAAGGGGGAAACTTTCCCCATAGAGATGCGTTTTTGTGACGTGATCAAAACCATGTGGGAGAGTTATTGTCTCCCAAAGAGGATATTGTCAAGGTGTGGTGGAAGAGTTCCTTATAATTGTGTGTTTAGGGTGAGGTTGTGTGTTGGAGTGTTAGATCAAGTCATGTAATTTCTAATGGAATTTTTTTTCTTGACCCTTGTGCTTAGAGGCCCTGGTAGAGGGACATCCCTACTTAGAACTGTTCTATAGAAGAAGAGCTAGACCCTATAATTATTTTTTAGTTTGTATTGGTTTCCTACCATCCATACTTAGTTGGGATTCCACTAGTGGGTGTGTTAATTTATATGGTTTGGATTACTCTCCTTCTAGTAGAGGAGAAGATGTGAGGGTTATGCCACGTGATTTATGTGTATAACTTCTCATGGTTGGATGAGTTTAATCTCTTATCTTGTTTGTTGGTACCCTCACGTGCTCGAAGTTAACTTTGTATGTAATATTCTTGAGGAGTTCATGGTGTAGTTCATCCAAGGGTGGATGTGAACTGTGGGGTTTCACCAGTATTTGTGTTAGGTTAGCGAGGTGGTGTGCCTCTATACCCTATAAATACAGATGGACGGTGGTGCTTAGTGATTTTCCACCTGTTGCGGCTGAGGAGACATGTGCTTCTCTATTTCATGATGTTATCCTAGTTAGAGATGAACGTATGTGTGGTTTTCCCTAGTTGGTTCCCCTCGAGTGTATGCTTGGAAGTAGTACGAGAACCATTGGTGCGATCGTTGGTGTGGGAGTACCAGCGGAGAGATCTATTTATTCCCCCATTCCTAGGATTTCACTTTTTAGGGAAATTATTTAGTGACTTGAGTTTTAAACTAAAATACTTTGGAATATTTCTGAGAATATTTCCAAAGTCAGGCGCTGAGTCGGCGTAGGATTCTGGGACCTGGAGAACCTTAGTGCGGTGATTTTAAAAATATTAAATATATTTTTATCACACACGCGTAGTTTATTTTTAAAAATGAAATACCTACCAAGAGGAGTCATCGATCAGAAATATGAGGCCTCAGTTGAGTTCAGAACATCATTTTTTCCCTATGAATGACATAAAGTTTTCCACAATGGGAGTTTTGGTCGAAATTGATTTGGTAGGGCATTATGTGGTGTATTAATTAATTAAATAAAAATTTAATTAAAAATCTAACATAAACCTCCCCCTCCTTTCACATTGTGTGAAAAAAAACCAAAAGAGGATCTACTCCTCTCCTCTCCTCCTTTGGTGATGATAAAAACAAGGCTGAATCAACACAATGAAGTGCTATTGATCTTCATTCTTGATTCTAATTGTCATCAGATCAAGGATCAGCATAGTTCGGGCATCATTCTACACTCGAAGCTTTGGTGTTTCACCCTCAAGGTATGCAGTTTTAATTTTTTCCCTCAATCCCCTTCGTTTTGTTTTTTTTAAGGTTTTTCGATCCCTATTATGAATTCTAGAGATCCCTTTTAGGTTTATCTATAGGTTTTAAGGAAAATAATGGTGAATCAGAAATTTTTTAAGGTAATTACCCACTAAAATTACCATCTACACGACATTTAGTCCAATGAGACATGTCATGTATCCCTTCTTATTTTGGGAAGAAGAATTTTGGGGTATAAATGTTGTGTAGTGACCTCATGTTGTGTGTCTAGAGGACATGGATAGGATATCCATATAAAATTACATGTCCATGTAAAAGTACATGACCAATGGAAATAGGGTGTTAGACATGGGTACAAGAAAACTACATGGCTAGGTGGTTTTTTAGCCCGAACATGCCATGTAGTATGGGATGCACAGTGTGTAAGGGACACAGTTGGACGGGCCATGTAGAATAAGAATGAATCTAGGGGTTGGGTGAAGTGGAACACACTGTGTATGGGATGTACACACCATGTCCTACATGGGTTGTAAAACCGTGTAGAAAGGATACACAGCTAGGTTCTCAGGTGGGTTCACATGCCAAGTGGACCCCAATTCATGTCATATACCCCTTTGAGATCTTCTTGAGATATCCCTACTTCTATATCTCCTTCTCTAAAACTTGGATTTAGGATTATGAGTAGCCTATCATGAGTGTTTTTCTATATAGAATGTGATGATGGCCTCCATTTCAGCCTGAGATATATGATGCGGTGTGTTTTGAGAAATATAGTTGTGTAGTGAAGCTTAACCTTGGGTTTTTATTGGGGTGGATCATTGGGTTAACTTTGGGGTTGGTATCCTTCCCTTTCACTTTAAGATGTGGGTCCCTTGGACTCTTTAGTCTAGTAGAGCAGTTCTCCCCTTTTATAACAGGGCACGGGTCCCCTACTCGTGGTGGTGTTGTGATGCGAAATATGATAAGTTTGATGCTCATTTCAGTGGAACTTGTACAATGTTAGAGATTGGTGTTGTTCTAAGTGAGAGATGATAGGACTTATACTCCTCTATTGGATCAGGGAGTGGATTTCCCTTACATATTATTTGGTTGATATGGGATCCTCACATTGTGGGTGCAAGTTCTATGCCTTTGTGGTAGTTTTTTCAGGGTTGGTACTCCCCTGCTGGGTTAGGGAACAGGTTACCCATATTGTATGTGCAGTTGGAGATAGCACACCACTATTTTTATAGGGTATGGGCCCTCCATACTCATTATCCAAATAGAGTACGTATTACCCTATCGAAACAGGGTATGAGTCCTCTATCTATGGAGTTGGTACTCCCCTTCAGTGCCAGAGCGTAGGTCCTCTGGACATGTCTTATTGATATAATGGGTACTCCCTTATCCTGTTAGGGTGCGGGTCCTCTATCCTTGGAGTCAGAACTCCAGTGTAGTACCAGGATGAGGGTCCTCCACACATGTTGTTTCGAAAGAGTTGGTACTCCCCTATCGTACTAGGGAGCGGGACCTCTAGCATGGGTTCAGTACTCCCCTATCGTGTTAGGGTGCTGGTCCCCCATAACTATTGAGCTGGTGGAGTTGTACCCCCCCCCCCCCATCATGTCAGGGTGTATCCCCTCACCTACAGAGTAATACACCTTTGTCTATAAGTAGTAGCAGGGAGTGGGTCCTCCCATGAAGTTAGTTCTCCCTTGAGTGTTTATTACAGTTATGAGGAGTGAGCCTCTACACTAGTTATGTGTGGTAACTTTTTAGAAGTTAATTCTCCCTCAATAGATTGAGGCGTAGTCTACTCCATTCAGAAGCGACATAGGTTTCATAGATCAGTTAGGAACTAGTACTCCCTAGACTGCATGGCAGTGGAAAGGTGTGGGTCCCTATATTCTCTATTGTTAGAGAGGATGAATGTGGTGCATATTCTAGAGTATTTCTCCCTCAACTGTGTGGAGTGGTGAGGGGTGGGACTCTCCACTTTGGTTCTTATAACCTTGCACAGTGCGTGGTTTAGTGATGGAAGGACATATGGTGTTGAGCACTAGAGTTTGACCTTGTGAATTATGCCCAAATTTATTGTATCTCTTAGACGGATGCCATATGGTATGGCTTAGCTCATGGAGTGTTTTCTCCTAGTTTTGTGTTACCATTATATCTTTCGAGTAGAATCATGTCACTGGATATGAGGTTAGGACTTCATGAGACTTAGAGTCTAAGACAAGTATATCTAGGTGTTTCTGGGATTACTTATGGTGTTGTCATATGTCTAGGGTGACACCCCTTACGGAATGAGTTGACATGTCATGTATAGTCAATGATAGTTCAAGATGGAGTTTCTATCTCATTTTGGGTTCCCTTTGGATAGGTCAAGCGGACTATTTCCTTTTAGTTGATTCTTTTTTCTTTTGAAAATTTTGGGGAACCTACTGAGTATTTTTATACTCACCCCTGCATGATATTTTCCTACATGTGTTGTGTCTTGTGCAGACTACATTCCTGTGAAGACCCGCCCCAGAAAACTAGGAGTCGGTGCCTTCCAGACATGATGTGTCATTTTAAACAAAACATGTACTGATAAACTAAACATCGTGTCCCATATAGAGGATCGAATTTGATTCAGGCTCTGAGAAACCAGCAACTTCTGAAAAGTTTCATCTGTTAAAAGTTGTTACTAGAAAATTTAAATCAAAATGTAGTGTGAGTATAAGAAGGCCCAGTAAGGGGTTTTAAAATAACCAATGTAACTTTTGAAAAAATTCTTTAAAACTTTCCATAGGGAATTTCTATTAAAGAAAATTGTAACACATGTAACATGTCATAAGAGTGCTCAAATAAGAATATACCAATAGAATTACAATGATACATGATTCAGTTAAAGGCATGATCATTTGGAGTAATAAATAAAAGACGTTCTAAACATGTATGACATATGAACATTCAATCACAAAAATGAACAAATAAGAGTAATGGTTAATCAGAGTTATGCATGAAGAAAACAACTTAAATTTTATATTTTTGATACTAATTCACTAAGTGCTAAACACAATTCATGCCATAAGCTTTTACTTTTCTGATACTCATAAGCACTGGCTCTTAACCAAAGATGTTCTACTAGTTGAATATCTATTGGTTAATTAATTATCATACACATAATGAGGGAATGTATAATGTCGGACTACTTGTGTCAAGGCCTTGCACCAAGACCTAGGGATAACTGTAACTGAACCCCAACCCGGAGAGCATCTGTAACCGGACTCCATCCCGAAGAGCATCTGTAACCGGACTCCAACCCGGAGGGCTTAATTTTACTGGTCCCCAACCCAGAACATTTTAGTCCAATACACTCCTCATACGCCAAGAAGGTTATATATTCAAAATGTCCCATACCATTTTGAATATTAATTTTCTCATTTCCAATTATTCAAAGTGTCTCATACAACCTTGGATAATCTTTCACATAATTAGTCATAGTAGTTGAATTTCATCCTTTAACATTTACATATTTTAAAAAGTGATACATGCATATGGATGTTAAAAACCAAGATAACAATTATATGGCTATCATTAAATGGTAAAAATAAAGGCAGATTATGGCACGTGAATTGACATCCACTGTACTAAAAGAAAAAATAGGATTTGTCACATGCAATGTTATTCCTATAATTCTAAAACCTTATTAACCAGTTAATTAAAAAGTTAAACCAACATTTCATGTAGGTTTTTAACCTTACATATGGTAAATCATTCCATGCTGATAAGCCTTTATATACCACAGAATAATTTCCATAATAGAAAGCATAAATATTTACCATAATCAAAATCATTTAAAATATAATAAAATAAGTGACTCTAAAATGTGGATATAAGTTTGGAGTAACACATCATTTCTTATGTTTTAAATCTCTTCAAAAACATCGAGACTCATGGTATAAAGACCTCAAGAACTAGGTATAATTCCAAACATATATTTCACTTGTAGTACCCCCGGTTTCTGGTAAGTAACCCTTGTTTTATGCTTTTTAAGTGCATGAAATTTATGGGAGATGTTTGGGGAAAGTTTGGGAGACTAATGTGGGGGCGCACGGACTACACACAGTTTTCCAAACCTTGCGGAAGCTGTGCAGGTGGTGGTCAATTGGACAGAGGAGACTGCATGGTGTTCGCACGGTTTGGGAAAACTGTGTGAGGAGGTCATGTGGAGAGCCCCTCTCTGGAAGTGACTACCGCACGGTTAGCGCACATTTTAACTAACCGTGTGGACTAACCATGCACGTAGTCAACTTAGATCCTATTTATTATGATCTAATACATTTTACCATTTAACCCACTCGTTTTTTCTCCTAGACGGCCCTAACTCGGGATTTCTCTCTGGTGAAGGTGGGAGAAAACTTACCAGGCATTTTGGAAGCGATCCAGAGGCTTCCCTTGGAATTTAGAGGCAGGTTGATCGAGGTAGTCTCATTCCCTTGAGTTTTATTATATCTCCTTCTTCCCTCTTGATGGATCCTTAGATCTACGCCCAGGGTGGGTAGATCTAAGGTGGTGGATGACTTTTAAGTCGGGTTTTGGTCTTGTTGGTGATAGGGGAAGGAATCTAAGGAGGTTTCGTGGTGTTTCGACCCGGTTCTTGGTTTGTTTCACCCATTTTGTTGAGGTAGGTGGCTTAACTCTCGATTACTCTTTATTAGAACTTGAAGGCTTAGTTCAAATTGATTTAATAACTTGGTTTGGATTGTGAACTTGTGGTGAAAAAATGTTATAAATCTTCTTTAGTGATGATTTATGGGTTTTTATGAAATTGTGGAAATTGAAAGAATAGTTGTGCAAAGTGTTTTGTTTTCTTGATTTTAAAATAGTGATTTTAAAATATGGTTTTTCTGGATTTGGAAAATGGGTTGTGGGAAAAAGGGGTTTTCAATAAAAGGGGAATTCTTTATTGAAAGGTTTTGAACACACTTGGTTTTGGGAATGGATTGCATGGGTTGTGGTGTGTGTTCATATGCATTGGTATGGATAAGGGTGAGAAGTCCCCCCATCAATAGGTTGGGACGGATAAGGTCGTGAAGTACCCCCGTCAAGGTAGTCCACTAAGTGACGGCTTAGTGGAAGGATAACTCACCACTCGTGAGTATAGGGAGGTCTAGGTTTCATGCATGGTTGGTTGTGTGGATTTTTGGAATGGAATGAATGTGCCAAAATGGAAATGGGAATTTCATTGGAAACTTTGCTTGGTTGCTTTTCTTGAGAAATATGGGTTTTGTTGGAAAATGGTTTTTGACATGGAACTTGTTATATTGTGAACTGCTTTGGAATTGTTTTATATAAATTGTTTTATATAAATGTGCTAACATGTTTTATCCTAGAGGCATGGGTTGGGAAGTCATCAGGGAAAACCTACTAAGTTTCATTACTCACCCCCTGCTTTGGCACGTTGGTGCTTTTGTAGATGTCATATACCAGGACGTTGGAAAAGGTAAAGTGTCACATGTTTAGAATGCTACTTCGTGATACTTGGGCTGGTTCGTGATGTTGGAGCTTGGAGATTGTGGATCATGGAGTTGGGTTGTTGTCTTGTAGTCTTTGAGTTTGTCTTTCCATTGTTTAATCTGATGTTTTAGTGTTGGTTTCCACTGTGGTACTCTTGGTTGGTTTATGATAAAATAAATGGTTGAATTGTCATAGCTTTTATCAAGCATCATTGAGTTATTGGTTTGGTTATGGTTGTTGGTTCTATGGATGTTCAAAAGGGGTAAATCATCCCCCACTTGTTTGAAACCCTTCGGAATTTATTTCCAGCCTTTGGCGCCTTGGGGATGTCGCTTAAGGCCTAGAAATGACTCGTTGAGCTCTCAAGCCAATGAGAATTGGCAGGTCATTACAAATGGTATCAGCTTGTTCGGTCCTTTCCTAACAAGTAGTCATCGATGTTCTTGGTATTGGAGTTGAAATTCCTTCTTGTCTATTCCTTGGGTGGTCATATTAGACAGGAGTAGTATTGTCCAAACTTTAAATGTATAGCATAAAATGATGTAGCTAACCCATTTATGCTGAACTTCAAGTTACCAGGGATTTGGGTACCTAAGTGTGTTGGAGACACTTATAGGATAAAAAATCTCATTATCATGGGTTTAGCCAATGAGATGAGCATGACATGCATTAGAGGAATGAATTCCCAATAAGATGTCATATCTCATTTCGAAAAATGATTTATCATTTTAGGAAAGGTTCAAATTTTTGAAAAATGAAAAAAATGATTTTCAAATGAAAGATTTTGAAAATTGGATATTTGGTATATTTTGAAAATAGGTGGATTTTCAAAAATTATGTGGGATGTTTTCAAAAATGGTTGAACATGTGGAAAAGATGGACGGATGGAAAATAATGATTTGATAGTTGATGTAATAGAAATTGAAATGCTAAGACTTCAGTTTCCTAGAAGTGAGACTAACGGCGTGCATTGTTTGTATAGAAAATGGAACCCATTAGGCATCGTAGAAACCAACCCGAAGAAGCTATGGATAATGTGGTTGCACTGGAACCATGTGTGAACCAAGAGCTGGTTCAAAGTATCGTTCAATAATTCCAGGTTGTGGACACAGGGAATCGGAGGGATGAATCAAGGCATGTAGACCATTCTGTTAAGTTGAAAAAGTAGAATCCACCCATTTTTCAGGGTGATTCTGAACCATAAATGGTGGAGGTGTGGCTGATTAGGATGAATCGTATCTTCGATTTCATCAGCACACCATCAGAAATGAAAGTAAAGTTGGTGACGTACATGCAGGAGGATCTTTCACGACAGTGGTGGGAGCTAGTGGTGCAGGCTAAGGTGGATCAAGGCCTAGGCTGGGAGGAATTTGAGGAGTTGTTCAATAAAAAATTCTATCCTCACACATTCAAGATCCAGAGGAAAATGGAATTTTTCAGCCTGAAGAAGGAGAATCTCTATGTCACGTAATATGCGGCTAAATTCATGAATTTAGTGCGCTTTGCACTGGAAGTTGCTGCAAGTACATCACTGAAGGAACGCATCTTTGAATTAGGGTTGCGATAGGAGATTCACTCGAATATAGTTTTTCTCTGTATTACGGATTATACGGAGATGGTAAACAGAGCAACAGTAGCTGAAAGAGACATCTCAGGAGTTATGGGAGGAGGAAGTATGATGATACCCACGGGAATGGGTGGGAACTCTAATGCTGGGAACAAGTGGAAGAGGGACACCTACTTCCAAGGTGGGAGTGTGAATCAGAACCAGATGGCTGGATAGGTGAATCTTCCTCCATGACCCATGATGAAAGCTGGGTGTTTTCAATGTGGCTCGACTGATAACATAAAGCGAGAGGACAACAGAGGTCAGGAGCATGTGGCACTTCCCAGGCATCGCAAGCATCGTATGCTTCGACAGGACAAGGATAGCAGAGTCAGTCTCGTCAATAGAACAGATCTAGTTATGGTGATTCTAGGAATACCATGACCCCACAACCAAGGAAATCTCAGCAAGGCAACAAGGAGAACAGTGCAGCGATGAAACGATTGTATGCAGTTGAGCAAATGATGGTCGATGATCAGGATGGACCATCTATGGTGAGAGGTACGGTTCTTTTTAATTATACCCTCATACAAGTGTTGTTTTATACTGGAGAATCGCATTCCTTTCTTGATTATTGTATTGCTGAATTGCTAAAATTAAAACTGGAAATGAATCCTTCCATCTTGAAACTGAAAACTCCTCTTGGTAAAAGAGAATGTCAAGCCTTCGTGTGTAGAGAATGTGCTATAACTATTGATGGAGCTGAGCTGAAATGGGATTTCTCTATGTTGGACATGGATGTCTATGATATAATCTTGGGTATGGATTGGTTGACATGGTTTAAGGCTCACATCGACTGTTATAGCAGAACAGTTAGTTTCACGACTGAGGATGGCATGGAGCGTCTCTTCAAAGGAGAAAGGATAGTAAAGAAGGGTGCAAATAGATTGTAATCACCAATGGTGGGAATGATCTCTCATCAATTGGCAGTGTTGACTTTGGCATCAGTGGAAGAGATTGAGGAAAATAGTTTTCCAGTTGTGGTGGATCAATTTCCAGATGTCTTTCCCAAGAACTTCTCGGGGTTACCACCTCTAAGGGAAGTGGAGTTTACGATTGATCTCCTTACAGGGACCAGTCCTATTTCCCTTCCGTCTTATAGGATGGAACCAAAAAAGTTAAAGGAATTGAAAGAGCAGTTATAGGAGCTGGAAATTAAGGGTTTCATTCGTCCAAGCATGTCTCCATGGGCATCACCAGTTTTTTTGTAAAGAAAGCAGATGGAACTTTGAGGCTATGTGTGGATTATTGTAAACTTAACCAAGTTACGATAAAGAATAGATATCCAATTCCACGCATTGATGACCTGTTTGATCAATTGAGGGGAGCTCAGTGGTTCTCCAAAATTGAATTACGATCAGGATATCACCAGTTGTGAGTTCGGAAGGAGGATATTCCGAAGATAGCCTTCAGAAGTAGTTATGGCCACTATGAATATGTAGTCATGCCTTTTGGTCTTACGAATGCACCAGCAGTCTTTATGGAATTGATGAATTGGATATTTTAGCAATATCTGGATTCTTTTGTTGTGGTGTTTTTGGATGACATATTGGTGTATTCAAGAACAAGGGCTGATCATGAGCAACACTTGGAGATAGTGATGGAAATCTTGAGAGACCATCAGTTGTATGCCAAATTATCAAAGTGCGATTTTTGGATACAAGAGGTACGCTTTCCGGGCCATGTTGTTTTTGAGAAAGGTGTTTCAGTGGATCCAGAAAATATAGAAGCTATTCTTTCTTGGCAACCGCCGAAGAATGTCTTTGAAATATGAAGTTTTCTTAATCTAGCTGGTTATTACCGATGCTTTTTCCATGAATTCTCATGAATAGCTTCGCTTATGACAGCATTGACAAAGAAGAACAGTCCATTTCAATGGACTAAATAATGTCAGATATCTTTTCAAGAGTTGAAAGTTCACCTTACATCAGCAGCTATCTTGATTTTTTCAGAATCAGGACATGGGTATTTGGGGTAATGTGATGCTTCAGGAATAGGTTTGGGTTGTGTTCTCATGCAAAGAGACCATGTGGTTTCTTATGGCTCAAGGCAGTTGAGGGTGCATGAGAAAAATTACCCAACACATGATTTGGAGTTGGTTGTGGCCATCCATGCTTTGAAAACATGGAGACATTATCTCTTTGATGAGAAGTTCACTGTGTTTACAGATCAAAAAAGCCTGAAACACATTTTCTCACAACGAGATTTGAATTTGAGGCAAAGGAGATTGACGGAGTATCTTCAAATGTTCAACTTTGACCTGATGTATACACCAGGTAAGTGGAATTCAGTGGCTGATGCATTAAGCAGGAATTTGTATGCTCAGTTAGCAAAGGAAGCTTCAGATGAATGGAAGTTGATGTCGGTCTTAGCCGACATGCTTGTGGAATGTGAAGACCGAGGTGATGTTGTTGTTTTCTTTTCTGCTACACGTGTTCCTGATTTGGTGGAGATAGTATAGGAAGCACAGGAATTAGATGTAGACTGTGTTGCAATGAGTTCAAAACTCAATGGTGGGGAGACCATTTAAGGATGAAAGCTGGATGGGAGTTCAGTTTTGCGGTTTCGAGATCGGATGGTTGTACCTTTAGCTGCTCAGGAACAACTCCTTAATGCTTACCACCATTCAAGATTGTTTGTAAATCTGGTTACACAGAAGATGTATAAGGCTCTAAAGGTACAGTTTTGGTGGAATGACATGAAAAGTAAGGTGGCTAAGTTCGTCTCGCGATACTTAACTTGTCAACAGGTTACAGCAGAGCATCAGAGACCAGCTGGTATGTTACAGTATTTAACTATCCCACTGTGGAAATGGGAGCAGATAGCAATGGATTTTATTATAGGTCTTCCAAGAATGGTCCGAAAACACGATGCCATTTGGGTGATAGTGGATTGTCTAACCAAGTCAGCCCATTTCATCATGATTCGTGAAACTCATACGGTGGAAGATCTTTCAAAAATCTATATCCGGGACGTGGTAAAAAGACATGGTGTACCAGTGTCTATCGTCTTAGATAGAGATCTGAGGTTCACATCTTGTTTCTGGAAATCATTACAGCAAGCCCTGGGGACTCAGTTAACAATAAGTACGACGTATCATCCTTAGACAGATGGTAAATCCGAGACGATGATACAGACATTGGAATACATGTTTCGGGCTTGTGTAATTTATTTTGGTGGCTCATGGGAGGAGCATATACCCTTAGTGGATTTCTCATACAATAACAGTTATCAAGCCTCGATACGCATGGCCCCGTTTGAAGAATTGTATTGGTGTCCTTGTCGTTCTCCACTTTATTGGGTGGAAACAGGTGAGACTTCACTAGTTGGGTCGAGCCTTGTACAAGAAACAATGGAGAAGATTCAGTTGATTAGACAGTGGATGGAGATGGCTCAGAGTCTTCAGAAATCTTATGCAGATCATCGTTGAAGACCTTTGTCGTTTGCAGTGAGTGATCACGTCTTTTTGAGAATCTCTCCATGGCTTGGACAACATCATTTTGGGAAGCAAGGAAAGTTATCTCCTCATTATATAGGCCCTTTTGAGATAATGGAATGGGTTGGAGAGGTGGAATATTGGTTGGCATTACCACCACGGTTCAGTTCAGTGCGTAATGTGTTCCATGTATCTCAGTTGAAGAAGTATCAGCCCGATCCTGACGATGTGATCAGATGGGATCACGTTGACCTAGATCCAGATGCTTCATTGATACATATCCCAGTACAGATAGTGGATAGTCAAGAGAAAGTATTTTTTGGTAAAATAATCAGTTTAGTGTGGGTTTTATGGAAGCATGGTCAGATTCAGGAAGAGACTTGGGAACGCGAGAAAGAAATGAAGGAGCAGTGGCCAGAACTCTTTCAGTCTAGAAATGATTTTCTACTTTCCAAGGATGGAAAGGCCAATGTTTTGGAGAATGTAGCACCCCCATTTTCTGGTAAGTAACCCTTTTTTTATGCTTTTTAAGTGCATGAAGTTTATGGGAGATGTTTGGGAAAATTTTGGGAGACTTTTAAAGTATAAAAGGGAAAAATGTGGGGATGCACGGGCTGGGCACGGTTTTCCAAACCGTGCGGAAGCCATGCAGGTGGTGGTCTATTGGACAGAGGAGACAGTACGGTGTCCGAACGGTTTGGGAAAACCGTGCGAGGAGGCCGTGCAGAGAGCCCCTCTCTGGAAGTGACTACCGCACGGTTAGCACACGGTTTAACTAACTGTGTGGACTAACCGTGCGCGAAGTCAACTTAGATCCTATTTATTATGATCTAATATGTTTTATCATTTAACCCACTCGTTTTTGCTCCTAGACGGCCCTAACTCGGGATTTCTCTCTGGTGAAGGTGGGAGAACACTTACCAGGAATTTTGGAAGCGATCTGGAGGCTTGCCTTGGTGTTTAGAGAATAGTTGATCGAGGTAAGTCTCATTCCCTTGAGTTTTCTTAGATCTCCTTCTTCCCTCTTGATGGATCCTTAGATCTACGCCCAAGGTGGGTAGATCTAAGGTAGTGGATGACTTTTAAGTCAAGTTTTGGTCTTTTTGGTGATAGGGGAAGGAATCTAAGGAGGTTTCGTGGTGTTTCGACCCGGTTCTTGGTTGGTTTCACCCATTTTTTTGAGGTAGGTTGCTTCACTCTCGATTCCTCTTTCTTAGAACTTGAAGGCTTAGTTCAAATTGATTTAATCGCTTGGTTTGGATTGTGAACTTGTGGTGAAAAACATGTTATAAATCTTATTTGGTGATGATTTATGGGTTTCATGAAATTTTGGAAATTGAAAGAATGGTTGTGTAAAGTGTTTTGTTTTATTGATTTTAAAATAGTGTTTTTAAAATATTGTTTTGCTGGATTTGGAAAATGGGTTGCGGGAAAAAGGGGTTTTCAAAAAAAGGGGAATGCTTTATTGAAAGGTTTTGAACACACTTGGTTTTGGGCATGGATTTCATGGGTTGTGGTGTGTGTTCATATGCATTGGGACGTATAAGGGCGAGAAGTCCCCCCATAAATAGGTTGGTAAGGATAAGGTCATGAAGTACCCCTGTTAAGGTAGTCCACTAAGTGATGGCTTAGTGGAAGGATAACTCACCAATCACGAGTATAGGGAGGTCCAGGTTGCATTCATGGTTGGTTGTGTGGATTTGTGGAATGGAATGAATGTGCCAAAATTGAAATGGTAATTTGATTAGAAACTTTTCTTGGTTGCTTTTCTTGAGAAATATGGGTTTTGTTGGAAAATGGTTTTTGACATGGAACTTGTTATATTGTGAACTACTTTGGAATTGTTTTATATAAATTGTTTTATATAAATGTGATAACATGTTTTATCCTAGAGGCATGGGTTGGGAAGTCATCGGGGAAAACCTACTGAGTTTCATTACTCACCCACTGCTTTGGCATGTTGGTGCTTTTGCAGATGTCATATACCGGGACGTTGGCAAAGGTAAAGTGTCACATGTTTAGAGCACTGCTTCATGATACTTGGGCTGGTACATGATGTTGGAGATTGGAGCTTGTGGAGCATGGAGTTGGGTTGTTGTCTTGTAGTCTTTGAGTTTGTCTTTCCACTGTTTACTCTGATGTTTTAGTGTTGGTTTCCACTGTGGTACTCTTGGTCAGTTTATGATAAAATAAATGGTTGATTTGTCATTGCTTTTATCATGAATCATTGAGTTGTTGGTTTGGTTATGGTTTTTGGTTCTATGGATGTTCAAAAAGGGTAAATCTTTCCCCACTTGTTTGAAACCCTTCGGCATTTATTGCCAGCCTTTGGCGCCTTAGAGATGTCGCTTAAGGCCTAGTAATGACTCGTTGAGATCTCAAGCCAATGAGAATTGGAGGGTCATTATATCACTATCCATGTAAATTTGAATTTATATATACATTTTTAAAAAGTATATAATTTCTTATATAGAAATTTTACACACACAAAAATCAACACTTGCATCTTGAAATTCTTATTTTTCATTCTTTCTAGAGCTTGGTGTATTGGGTAATTATGGGTCTCTACTTGAAGCTGGGAGACCAGTTCAATACCTATGTATATATATACCAAAGTAAATATACCATATATTTGTCCATATATATATATCATGTCTCATGCTTTGTAAACATTAAATTAATTTCAAATTTACAAACACTACAAAGTACAAAATTAAGAGACTTAGGTTTGGTCATAAGGAAGGTTTTAAAACTAACCCCTAGGGTACTTTTTTTAAAGGATTTTATGAGAGGATATATATATAGATACATATGTGTATATTCAAAACAACAAAACAAGGTAAAATATAACCCTTACATCTTTTATAACATTTGAACCCGAAAACCCAAAGGCCTAGGTTCAGCACAAAAGAACCTTTAAACTAAAATGCAAAGTTATAAACATATTTTTATAAGTGTATATGCATATATATATACTCTCAGAGAAACAGGATGAGTCAAAACTAAAACCCTTACATTAAAAACAGGGAGAGGAGAACTCGAGGAAGTTTGGCTGGATCTTGTTGGAGGCTTGAGTGGGAAAGAAGAACCGAGAGTTCTTTGGGTGAAATCGGGTTACTTATATACAAAAAAAACATATAACTTTTCACACAAAAATGTACCCCTTACGGTGCATTAAATGGGTGGTGTCTTCCCTGAAGAAAAGGGGAGACAAGGAGGGTCCCCAGTGATTAGTGGTAAAGAAAACAAGACAGTGTAATAGGGTAGGGTTACTGGTGTAAACCCATGTGAAGAAGGAAGAAGAAGACATGACAAGAGGGAAAACCAGAGAAAAACGGACAGTCCAGATCAACTCTGATCTTGATCCAAGGGATGAGGTGTGTCCGCGTTTTTAAAAAGAATCAGGCAGCTCTGATTAAATATGAATTTGATCAGACGGTACCAATTCGATGTGGCATTTAAAACACACGGATGACTGAGATTAGATCTGTGGTAGATCGAACAGCATAAAAAAACATAGTGGAAATCCTCATTTTCTAAAGGTTGAAAGTGGGATCGGGATCGATGGTCGAGATCGCGCGCGACACGATCCAATGGACCATATCGTGTTTCACCTAAAAAAACCCATCCCACATCAAAACGGTGAGCTATTTTCACCTCCCTTATAATCCTGGGACTCCTAATGACTACTCAGAAAACACACGGCACACACAAAGGGGGCCCTATACACGGGATCCCGCCCCCTGTAGGCCTTGGCCTACCCATGCCCTGTCACAGCCACGCCCCCGCGTTGGTGCGCCCATGCACTCCTGCTTTCATGTGCCCTTTGGGGAACCTCTACCCGAGCTCAGCCGGCCTTGGCTTGGTTGAGGGCTAGGCTCATCCACTTTGTGTGAGTTGCCTCCCTCGTCCCATCCTATAAAGGGCTGGCCCTAGCAGGCCTATTTTTTAAAAAAAACCAAAAACACCAAAATAAAGTCTGAAAGAAGAGAAACACTACATTTATTATAATTATAAAGTAATTATCTTCTTAAAAATGGATTTTATTAAATATTTGGATGTTAATTAAAGGGGGGTTATCAAAAATCAATAAAAATGAATGCCTTAGGGCCATTCAGGCATGATGTTAATTAAAATTTGTCTTAGTTAAAAGTATCTCTAAAATTATAAACACCAAACCTTTAACATAAATTTCATATAAAAAAGAGATTTAATAAAACTACATGATAAATATTATTCTAGTATTATATAAAACTTAGTTTAAAAAACATAATTTAATTTGAAGAATTTAAACATAGTTTACAACACTGTTTAAGAAATGAAAATCATTACATTGTATTTGAAATATTTTCAAAGTGTTTTGAATTCCTTAATACTTCTCAAAATCACCTAAGTGTAATTCAAAGTATTAAACCATATCATTTTAGAGTTCATAAATGGTGGTTATATTATAATTTTAATTATAACTTAAATATTTGGAAACTAATTAATACTTATATATATATATATTATTTACCCTATCAAAGTCCAACGGCTATAATTACGGATGTTAGCTTTCAACGGTCACCATAGCAACGGTTGGGTCGATTCCCTATAAAACCATGTCTTGGGGTGTCTTAATCTTAAATCAAGTGATGAGGATGGTGATTTTTATACCCCTGATGTTCAGTACAATCTTCATGATCATGGTGGTGTTGTTCTTTGTTTTCACTGACCTGAAGGATCTCCTTTATTTACCATGCCTTATTTTCTTTGTAGGGAGTCTTCCCATCGTTCTGATAGAGTTTTTATTAGGAATTATTGGGTAGGATGTTTCCTTGTGATCTTGACACATTTTAAACACCATGGTGTTCTTTTTATAATGAATATCCTTATGTCTATTTGTGTTTTACTCGATTTCATTCTAATATAAATTAAAACCATATTATTACTTTCTCATGAGAAACAAGTTTGTTTAGTTATTATGGAATTCAAACAAAATGAAAACTTAAACATTTGAATACAAGAATTACAAGTTTTTGGGGTGTTACATTATTCCACCCTACGAAGAATTGCATCCTCGCAATTCATTTCATACAACCATAAACGTTATCCGATGTTCTCACCACATCCCATGTCGTAGAGGATCCTCTGGTGCATTCAGAAGGAAACTCAAATTTATACTTAACTCCTCTAGTATCTGGCCCAGACATACCTCGGTCAGAAGGGGTCGAACTCTTGCATCAAACACTCGGGCTTCCAGAGGGAGGCTCGAATAGTCGAAAGTTTAGAAATGTCTGAATGGACCAACACACGAAGAACTCGCTGAACTATGTCTCGATCGATAAAACCTAAGTTATAGATGTTGTTGTATAGGCTAAAACTAAGGATTTGGTACATATAGGCCACACAAAGGTTTCCCTCCAAAGCATTCTCTTGAAATCTTAAATTGGCTGTGTAGTTCTTGTCTAGGGTGAAACATAGGAAAATACCTTCATGGTATTTTCCTCTTCACCTATGCTCGTCCAGTTGGGCCCCGGCTATGCGGTAGTAAATGGAAGAATTCCCTTTACAAGTGCAGAGAATATCTAGACTATTTGACACTTCATATAGTTTCTTGCACATTATTTACAGGTTTGCGAATGGACGACACTCTTCTTCACAGGTTTTGATCGCAATTATCTCCAGTATCTCAATTGGAAGAGATAACATGTGGGTTTTTCCTTCCATCTGAAATTTTATTATGAAAGTTCAATCGCTGAAACCTATTCAGAAGCATAAGCCCAGACAAGATAGAAAAAATAAAGAATGGATAACAAGTTGTGTTCTCATATCACCACTTGTTCATAAAAAGGGGAAGGCTAATGGTTTCCCCAGTTCCCTAATACATGAATCCCTAGACCAAGTTCAAAACTCTTGATCTCCCTAAACCATATGCATCCCGAGCAATCAGGTTCAATATCATGGTATAACTTATGGTATCTCCATAGTCTAACATGAGGGGTGTATAGCTAAGAGATATCAGTATGCACTTGATTTCTATACACTAATCAAGAGGCTTCGTATTCAAGAACTCCAAAGTCCATTACTTGACTGAAATGGCCATAGGACTAGACTTGACACATATATGCTGCGTGGAGGTCTCCTTCTGTTGCAGCTTCTTGTAAGGCCATGAAGGACTGGATTCCTTCCACTAAGGTGAAGCATCTAAAAAGTCCTTTGTAGTACTTTCCCCATCATGCGTAGGATGGAAATTGGGCTTTCATCATAAAGATGTAATCCAGACCCGCTCTTTGGTGGAGTTGAAGTACTTTGGTAGAATTGGATATATTATAGAGATTTTTGCATGACATATGGATATAGAAATATTTTATAAAATTTTCATGGATGGCTATTGAAATTATGGTTTCTAGGGCCTCATTGGGAAGAGACAGAAGACAAGTACCTTCATTTTCCATCTGAAATTTAGAAAACTTCATATCTAGTAATGCTTAAGTAAATTTTTATTTGTTTCAATTATGGTTTTTCAGAGTTATCCAAACTAAATCCTCTGATACCAACTGTGAAGACCCACCCCAGAAAACTAGGAGTTGATTCCTTCTGGAAATGATGTGTCATTTTAAACAAAACATGCACTAATAAACTACACATTATGTCCCATATAGAGGATCAAATTCGATTCAGGCTCTATGAAACCAGCTACTTCTGAAAAGTTTGATATGTTAAAATTTGTTTCCTGAAAATTTAAATCAAAACATAGGGTGAGCATAAGAATGCCCAGTAAGGGGTTTTAAAATAACCAATGTAAATTTTGAAAACATTCTTTAAAACTTTCCATAGGGAATTTCTCTTAAAGAAAATTGTAACACACCTAACATATCATAAGAGTGCTCAAATAAGAATATACCAACAGAATTACAATGATACATGATTTAGTTAAAGGAATTCCCATTTGGAGTGAAAAATGAAATATGTTCTAAACATGTATGACATATGAACATTCAAGCACAAAAATGAACAACTAAGAGTAATGGTTAATCAGAGTTGTGCGTGAAGGAAACAACATAAATTTCCTATATTGGATACTAATTCACTGAGTGCTAAACACAAGTCATGCCGTAAGATTTTACTTTTATGATACTCATAATTATTGGCTCTTAACCAAGGATATTCTACTAGTTGAATATCTATTGGTTAATTAATTATCATACACATAATGAGGGAATGAATAATGTCGGACTTCTTATGTCAAGGCCCACCAAGACCTAGGGATAATTATAACCGGATCCCAACCTAGAGAGCATCTGTAACTGGACTCTATCTCGGAGAGCATATGTAACCGGACTCCAACCCGGAGGGCTTACTTTTACTGGTCCCCAACCTGGAACATTTTAGTCCAATACACTCCTCATATGCCAAGAAGGGTTGTATATTCAAAATGTCCCATACCATTTTGAATATTAATTTTCTCATTTCCAATTATTCAAAGTGTCCCATACTACCTTGGATAATCTCATACATAATTGTTCATAGTGGTTGAATTTCATCCTTTAACATTTACATATTTTAAAAAGTGATACATGCATCTGGATGTTAAAAACCAAGCTAAAATTTATATGACTGTCATTAAATGGTAAGAAGAAAGGCAGATTATGGCACGTGAATTGAATTTCAAGGTACTCAAAGAAAAAACAGGATTTGTCACATGCAATGTTATTCCTATAATTCTAAAACTTTATTAACAAATTAATTAAAAAGTTAAACCAAAATTTCATGTAGGGTTTTAACCTTGCAAAAGATAAATTATTCCATGATGATAAGCCTTTGTATACCACATAATAATTTCCATAATAGAAAGCATAAATATTCACCATAATAAACATCATTTAAAATATAAGAAAATAAGTGACTCTAAAATGTGGATATAATTTTTGTGTAGCACATCATTTCTTATGTTTTAAATGTCTACTAAAACATCGAGACACATGGTAAAAAGACCTCAAGAACTGGGTATAATGCCAAACATATATGTCACAATCCATGTAAATGTGAATTTATATATATATATATATATATATACAAAGTATATAATCGCTTATATAGAAATTTTACATGAAAAAAATACCACACTTGCATCTTGAAATTTTTATTTTGCAATCTTTCCAGAGCTTGGTGGATTGGGTAATTATGGGTCTCTACTTGAAACTGGGAGACCACGTCAATACCTATGTATATATAAACCGAAGTACATATACCATATATATGTCCATATATATATATATATATATACATATATATCACATCTCAAGCTTTTTAAATATTAAATAACTTTCAAATTTACAAACACTCTAAAGTATAAAATTAAGAGACTTAGGTTCGGTCATAAGGAAGGTTTTAAAACTAACCCATAGGGTTTTTTTTAAACGATTTTATGAGCGCATATATATATATAAATATGTGTATATTAAAAACAAAAAAAAACAAGGTAAAATATAACCCTTACATCTTTTATACCATTTGAACCCGAAAACCTGAAGGCCTAGGTCCAGCACAGAAGAACCTTTAAACTAAAACGCAAAGTTATAAAAATATTTTTATGGGTGTATATGCATATATATATACTCTGAAAGAAACAAGATGAGGCAAAACTAAAACCCCTACATTAAAACCAGGGGAGGAGAACTCAAGGAAGGTTGGATGGGTCTTGTTGGAAGCTTGAGAGGGGGAGAAGAACTGAGAGTTCTTTGGGTGAAATCTGGTTACTTATATACAAGAAAACACAACTTTTCACTCAAAAATGTACCCCCTTCTGGTGCATTAAATGGGTGGTATAGTGCTTGAAGAAAAGGGGATACAAGGAGGGTACTCGGTGATCAGTGGTAAGGAAAACGAGACGGTGTAATATGGTAGGGTTACTGGTGTAAACCCATGCGATGAAGAAAGAAGATGACACGACAAGAGGGAAAACCGAAGAAAAATGGATGGTCTAGATCGACTCCGATCTTGATCCAAGGGCTGAGGTGCATCTGAATTTTTAAAAAGAATTGAGAAGCTCCAATTAAATATGAGTTTGATCGGATGGTCCAGGTTCGACGTGGCATTTTAAAACACACGGATGACCAAGATTAGATATGTGGTAGATCGAACGACATACAAAAATGCGGTGGAAATACGCATTTGCTGAAGGTTGAAAGCAGGATCGGGATCGACGGTCCAGATCACGCGCGACACGATCCAATGGACCATATCGCGTTTCTCCCAAAAAAACCCATCCCACATCAAAACAGCGAGCTGTTTTCACCTCCCATATAATCCCGGGTCTCCCAAGGACTGCTTAGAAAACACATAGCACACACAAAGGGGTCCCTATACATGGGCTCCCCCCCCCCCCCCGCAAGCCTTGTCCTACCCATGCCCTATCGCAGCCTCACACCTGCAGTGGTGCACCCATGTACTCCTTCTCCCGTGCGCCCTTTAGGGAACCTCTGCCTGAGCTCGGTCAGCCTTGTCTTGGCTGAGGGCTAGGCTCAGCCACTTCGTGTGAGCTGCCTCCCTCGGCCTAGCCTATAAAGGGTTGGCCCTAGCGGGCCTATTTTTTTAAAAAAATCCTCAAACACAAAAATAAAGTCTTAAAGAAGAGAAACACTACATTTATTATAATTATAAAGAAATTATCTTCTTAAACGTGGCTTTTATTAAATATTATGATGTTAATTAAACTTTGTATTAGTTAAAAGTATCTCTAAAATTATAAACACCAAACCATTAACATAAATGTTATATAAAAAAGGATATTTAATAAACCTACATGATAAATATTATACTAGTATTATAGAAAACATAGTTTAATAAAACATGATTTAATTTGAAGAATTTAAGCATAGTTTACAACACTGTTTAAGAAATTAAAATCATTACATTGTATTTGAAATATTTTCAAAGTGTTTTGAATTCCTTAATACCTCTCAAAATCACCTAAGTGTAATTCGAAGTATTAAACCATATCCTTTTAGAGTTCATAAATGGTGGTTATTTTATAATTTTAATTATAACTTAAATATTTGGAAACTAATTAATACTTAAATATATATATATATATATATATATATTATTTACCCTATCAAATTCCAATGACTATAATTATGGTCGTTAGCTTTCAACGTTCACCAGAGCAATGGTCGGGTTGATTCCCTATAAAACCCTACCTTGGGGTGTCTTAAGCTTAAAGAAAGTGAAGAGGATGGTGATTCTTATACCCCTGATGTTCAATACGGTCTTCATGATCATGGTGGTGTTGTTCTTTTTTTCACTAGCCTGAAGGATATCCTTTATTTATCGTTCCTTTTTGTCTCTGTAGGGGGCCTTCCCATAGTTCTGATAGGTTTTTTATTAGGCATTATTAGGTAGGATGTTTCCTTGTGATCTTGACACATTTTAAAAACTAAGGTGTTCTTTTTATTATGAAAAGACTTGTGTCCATTTGTGTTTTACTCAGTTTCATTCTAATATAAATTAAAACCTTATTATTACTTTCTCATGAGAAACAAGTTTGTTCAGTTATTATGGAATTCAAAAAAACTGAAAACATACACTTATCAATATAAGAGGTACAAGTTTTTGGGGTGTTACAATGTCATTTGACGGAGTCCCCAGATGACATGAGGAAAGAGGATCTTAGTGAGCTAGACCAACCGAGGTGTTTTCCAGAGCTAGTCTGAGGAGATTTTCAGTAGTTTCATTTGACCGTGATCCGCTTCTTCTAAGCAGGTTGGATGCTTTTACAGTTTTCTTTTAGTGGGCGTGTGTTTTTTCCATTTTTTATTTTAGTACTTCAGTTATACTTTGGTTTGGGATAGATATATGAATGCATTTTTGTTACAAAATTTTCATATCTCTACATTGTTTCATAGAGGTTCTTGTGGGTGCATGTGTATAGGTACTTTAAGAAAATGTCTCCTATCTATGTGATATGCCTACTCAGTACTAGTCGTTATCCCCTGTCCTATTGGAGGTAGTCTTGGGGAGTTGTGGCTCAGGAACCACTGGGTCAGGTCGTGATAAATCTTTCCATCCAATATCTAATTTTACAAAACTTTTATGTCCATGTGATAATATCTTTTTTCTGAACACTCTAAGTAGTAAACTCATTAAATTTTATAAAAAGTATCATCACTTCTAAGTTCACATAGGCAAAATGTTACAATGTGATTCTATTATTAAAACACATAACTCATTGAGTCTTAATTTTTTTTAAGAGTTTATAACTCAACCTCTATTCATAATAGATGATATTGAAACCAAGTAGTTTGGGTTATTGATTCACGCTCAAATTTACCCAAGAGAAGAAGGTAGGACGGTCCTTGTAGTTTAGCTTGGGTTGTCGAATCCTGAGAGACCTAAGAAGAAACCTATAGACACGTACATTATATGGACTATTTTTGGCTATGAAGTGTCCAACTTGGGTTGATTTTAGATGGGTTAAAGGATAACTAACAAATTTAAGTGAATTCAATTTAAAAGAGTGAGTTGATCCTAGGTTATCACTTGGGGTGGATTGGACGTATTCCCTTTTCAATTATTTCAATTTCTAATATTTGAGTTGAGTTCATTTAAGGAGATCAAAAAACTTCATCACTTACTCATTTTATACAAACACATCATAATACTAATCACATATACACTTGGAGGATCAAATTTATGAGCACTCTAAGGTAAAGGATTGTATTAGCACTTGAAGTATGTGGCCTTAAAATTCAACAAGGATGAAGAAGTTTTAAAATCATCAAATAAAAATCTCAATTAAAAGCAGTGATTATAAATTAATGGGGTGATAAATAACATCCAATCCAGCCTCTTTCTACTCCCTTGGATCAACCCATAAGTGTTTTATCCCTCCATTGATGCTATGGTTTCAATGGAAGCGGGAAGTATACTCATGAGGGAGTAATTGAAGAAGTAAAGAAAACAATAAAAAGAAAATGATCACTCCACCGTTGTGTGAATAATTTTACAATGTTTGGTGTGAATAAATTCACACCTTGAGGCAATGGTATCAAAGTGATATAGAGAAGAAAATAATAATAGTATAAGAAGAAATTTTATTAAGAAACTAGGATGAATTAAAATAACTTACATGTGAAGGAAGAACGTTACAAAGACAAATTGGCAGCATAACATTAAGATGAAAACAAAGCTCAAATATAAAAACCTCATCCATCACCACTGCATTAAATAGGAATTTTTGGAGCCTTTGGTCTATACTCCAATAGTAGAAAGCATCTCAATTGATTATGGTAGGCCTAGGGTGGTGGAAAGCTTGTGGAACTTGGACTTTTCCACTCTTGACACAAGGTGGAATTCAGCTTAGAACCACTGAACAGACGCGCTTGTAAGTCCTTTGAGATGGCAGAATTAGAGTGGTACATAGAATAATAAAATGGATATCCAGACGTATCCTAACAGTTTGTAAAATTTGGGCCTATTTGGAGTTGTGGATTCCGAGATATTATTATATCGTTAGGATTTTTCTGGGACGTGGAATCTAGCCCAGAATTTTATCTCCAAATTGGGTTTTCTTAATAACTACCTTGGAGACTGAATTAGAACTAGATCCTGAATAATTATTTGTTCCTCTACATATCATATAGAATCCCATGAAATTTGGGCTTCATTGGGCCTGTATGTTGGGCCCCACGTTCTCATCAGTGGGTTGGTGTCCAATCTGACTTCTCCAGAATTGTTTCCTTTCATCATAAAATATCCTCATCTTCTTCCATGAATTATCCATTGATCCCTGAATGAAACATGTTAATATTGAAGTATAGATCAATTTCCCAAAATATAAAATTAAAATATGGATAATTAAATTCCTTAAAATCAGATTAATCATTGTGTACTTTAAATGATGTTCAAAAATGTACCACATAATTGTGCATTTTAAGAAGGAATTACAATCATATTATGAAATGATGTTCAAAGTGTAAAATGCACTAAAATTGTGTTTATGAATAATAAAGCAAATGAATATTATATATATTAACAATTAATATTAGCCTCATTTAGTGGATAATCACACCCCCCAACTTGAGTTTTTCTAGTCCCGAGAAAAATATATCTCAACAATATGAAATTCGAATTCCCTTTTCCAAAAACATTTTAATAAACAATGATCACCAAAAATCATTATACCAAACAATCATGAAACCCATAAAAATCATTTAATACAAGATAGTTTCATAATAATATCCCAATCCCAAGCCCATTCCTTTTCTCAAATTCATTATCATATTTCATCTAATATCATTTAAGAGTGATGATGTGTTATGCATTGAATTAGACATGGGGGTTCATCTTTATTCAAGAGGGAAATTATGGAAGTGCTAGGTGGAATCACATTTTAAAATTAATATGAGTATTAATTTTTTTTATTGTGTTTTTTTTATTTTTTTCACTTTTTCCATGGTAATTTAAATTGCACTCAAAAGAGTCAATCTCTGTAGTGAGACTTTGTCGATGACTCCTAAGCTCAAAGACCTTAGGGAACCAAGTGAAGCCCACATAATCAGGCATCATCTAGAGTTAACTCAATCAAAAACAAAATCAAATTACCAAAAATAGAGATAAAATTACTATCTCTGGGCCAGACAACTATAGATCCACGATCCCCAAGTGTCGAAAGTCATGCATTAGGTCATTTCATTGCTCTATGCGCACATTTATTGTTTTTTTTGTAATTTTTTTTGAATACTCATATTAAAAATAAAATTATTAGAAAACATATTCTATTTATTTGTGGGACCCCATGAACTCAAACTAATACCCCACTATCCAAAGGACGTGCATTGTGATCCTTTTTTTGGATGAAAATATAAATGATGAAATATCACATTGGGCATCCACACTTTCCAAAATCTATGCTCATGAAATTATACAAGGATTAAAATCAGAATCAGGGAATGCTAAATTATTTGATATTTAGTTTCAAAGTTTTTAATGTGTATTATCATGTTCAAACTTAAAGGAATTTTTCCTTCCATTTACACACTTTTTTTTCAAATCATTCATTTATTATTATTATTATTATTGACACAAATAATTTTTTATTTTATCCCCCCCCAACATAAAATAACAATGTCCCCAGTGTTTGAAGAAATGAAAATTTAGAATGAGTAGAGGCAGTTAAGGGAATTACAAAAAGGAAATTGAAATATTAGGATCATGGAATGAAGTCACATTGTGGTTTAAGTTGAAGTTCTTGATGCTCCAATTTAGTCCTTTGATATCCATGTCACTTGCAGAGTTCCCTAGTAGAAAAAGGAAAAAATAAAGAAAGAAAAAAACAAACAAAACAAAACAAAACAATATATATATATATATATTTATTTATTTATATAATAAATAAAGTAAAATATAAGTATATATATAAAAATTATAGAATAAGTAAGCACAAAAAGATGTAGGTCAGTGGTAAGCATGCGCCCCTATCTCCCTTCGGTCCTAGGTTCGAATCCCCATGACTTCACCGGTTGTGATAGGGTTTGACCCACGACCCATAATGTGTCACTTATTATTATTATTATTATTATTATTATTATATTTTTATTTATTTTTATGTATTTTTATTTTAACCTAAAAACACATAAAATAAACTGATGATACATTGTCTTCTTTTTAAATTTCTGGGTAAAGTATTACTCAAGGATCACACCACGTGACACGGATGAATATGGTGCTCCCTTTCATACCCATCCATACTCATAATAGAAGAATAGGTCAACAGTATATATTTTTTTAAATATCAAAATGATTAATTAATCCTATTTTAAAAAAATGACCCGAAAAGATGAAAATCACGGGTTACCTCCCATGCAGTGCTTTAGTTTAATGTCACTATCTCGACTTAGACCTTTAATTATTTAAGTATTTTCCCCATCTGAGGTTGGTTCACTCAAGTTTTCATCAACTTCATTTTTTTGGAATGGTTCAATGAATGGTTTGACTCTATGACCATTAACTTTAAAGGTTTGACCATTGGTGGGATCTTGAATTTCTACAGCCCCATGGGGGTACACCTTATACACTATGTATGGACCTGACCATCTAGACCTCAACTTTCACGGGTGTAAATGAAGTTTAAAACTATACAATAGCATAAATTTTCCCAGTTCAAAATGTTTGACTTTGATATTCCTATATTGGTAGGCTTGAACTCTAGCTTTATTGATCCTTGAATTTTCATAAGCCTCCATCCTTAGTTCCTCAAGTTCATTGAGTTATAATTTCCTTTTTTTTATGGCCAATGAGAGGTCATAATTTATTTTCTTAATTTCCTAAAAAGCTTTATGCTCAATTTCAACAGGCAAATGGCATGCTTTTCCATAAACCAACCTATATGGGGACATTACTAAAATGGTTTTATATGTTGTAAGATATTCCCAAAGATCATCCAAGAGTTTCTCAGACCAATATTTCCTAGAAGGATTGATAGTTTTTCAAGAATAGTTTTAATCTCCCTATTTGCTAACTCAGCTTGACTATTGGTTTGAGGATGGTATGCAGTGTAAACTTTATGATAAATCTCATACTTAGACATGACTGAAGAGAATGGATGGTTGCAGAAATGGGTTCCTCGATCACTGATTATAGCCCTAGGAATTCCAAATTGAGAAAATATGTGCTCTTTCATAAATCAGATCACAGCATGATGGTAATTAGACATGGTAGGAATGTCTTCAATCCATTTTGAGACATAATGAATAGCTAAGAGGATGTTGAGATATCCCCTATATTTTGGGGAAGGACCCATGAAATCAATTCCCCAGGAGTCAAAGATTTCAATCACTAATATGGGAGTTAGTGTCATTTGATTCCTTTTTGTTATTGACCCTACTTGTTGACACTTAGGACAACTTTGAAAAAATGTGTAAGAGTCCCTTGAGAGTGTGGGCCAAAAGATACCACACTGAAGAACCTTAGTAGAAGTTTTCTTAGAGAAAAAGTGACCTCCACATGCCTCACTATGATAGAATTTAAGGATGGAATCTTGTTCAGATTCTGGGACACACCTCCTAATGACTTGGTCAGGGAAGAACTTATAGAGGTATGGATCATCAAACACATAGTGCCTAACATCATAAAGTAATTTCCTTCGATCTTGAGTCCCTAAGAATTTTTTAATGACTCATGTAACTAATAAATTGTCTATGTCGGCACACCAAGGGTGTTCAGTCATAGAGTATAGGTGTTCATCAAGAAATGAATCAGACACAAAAAGGTGATTTGATTTGTCTTTGAATTCCATCCTAGAGAGGTGATCAGCTACAACATTTTCAATGCCCTTTTTATCCTTGATTGTGAGGTCAAATTCTTGTAATATAAGGACCCACCTAATCATTCTAGCCTTAGAATCTTGTTTTTGGAAGAGGTATTTTAGTGAAGAATGGTCAGTGAACACAGTGATGGGGGATCCTAAGACGTAGGACCTAAACTTATCTAAGGAAAACACAATAGCAAGTAACTATTTTTCAGTAGTGTTGTAGTTGATTTGGGAATCATTTAAGTATTTGCTTGCATAAGCAATGACATAAGGATTTTTATCACAATGTTGTCCTAACATAGCTCCTACAGCCAAGTCACTAGCATCACAAATAAGTTTGAAAGTAAGTTTTTAATTTGGAGATTTCATAATGGGAGGAGAGGTGAGAGAGGATTTGAGGGTTGAGAATGAACCCTCACAGCTTTCTGTCCAAACAAATGGAGCATCCTTTACTAGGAGAGCACAAAGGGGATGGGATATTGAACTGAATTCCTTGATGAATCTTCTATAGAAACCATCATGTCCAAAGAAAGATCTCACTTCCTTGACATTTTTGGGTGATGGAAGGTGACGAATTATGTCAATCTTGGCTTTATCAACTTCAATCCCCCTACCTGAGACCAGATGGCCTAGAACTAGTCCCTCTTTAACCATGAAATGGCATTTTTACCAGTTTAGGACTAGATTATTTTCTTCAAATCTTGAAAATACTCTCTCCACATTCTACAGACATCCCTTAAAAGTATCCCCAAACATAGATAAGTCATCCATAAAGACCTCTAGAAAATCCCCTACCATGTCTGAGAAGATTCCCATCATGCACCGCTGGAAGGTTCCAGGGGAATTACATAAACCAAAGGGCATGCGTTTGAAGGCAAAGGTACCAAATGGAAATATGAATGTAGTCTTACCTTGATCCTCTAGGGAGACCTCAATTTGATTATACCCTGAGTACCCATCTAAGAAACAGTAAAAGGCATGACCTGCTACTCTCTCAAGGACTTGGTCAGTGAATGGTAAGGGGAAATGGTCCTTCTTGGTATATGAGTTTAGCTTCCTATATTCGATGTAGACTCTCCAGCCACTACTCACCCTTGTTGAAAGAATCTCTCCATCCTCATTGGTTATCACTGTGATTTCAGCCTTTTTTGGAACAACTTGGATTGGGCTCACCCATTCACTCTCAGCTATGAGATATATGATACCAGCTTTTAACAATTTCATAAGTTCTTTTCTTACTACCTCCATGAGATTAGGATTGAGTCGTCATTGAGGTTGACGACAAGGCTTTGAATCAAATTCCAGAACAATCTTATGAGTCCAAATAAGTTGGTTAATCCCAGGAATATCAGACAGGGTCCAACCAATGGCTTTCTTATGTTTCCTAAGGACATCTAGAAGCATCCTCTCATAATTGGATTCAAGAGAAGAATAAATGACAATAGTGTGTGTTTTATTGTCCCCTAGGAAGGCATACTTGTGTGCAGCGGGAAGTTCCTTCAATTCAAGATCAGGTTGGTTCATAATTTCAGAAGAAAATTGGGACATTGGATCAAGATCAATTTTGTTTCCTAGATTTTTAGATAGGATTGATTCCCCACATGTAGAAGTTTCAGCTACTAGATTTTCTTGATCAGATTTAGGGAAGGAAGTTGGAGTGATCTCCATGAAAGTGGTTTCCTAAAATGTTTCACTGATTGTTGGACCTAAGACTTCATCATAAGATCAATTTGAAAATGATTCAATAAAAGGAGATAAAATTCCTTCATGTGAACAAAGGAAATCAATCTCATCCTGACTTAAACATCCATCAAATATTCCTTGATGTTCTATGGATTCATTATCAATGATTCCTATCATTTTTACTTCATGAATGTCTTCGTCATCCCCTATTTGTGATCTTGCATTGTAGATGTTCAATTCTAGACTCATGTTTCCAAAGGTGATGGTCATGTTCCCATTTCGAACTCAGATAACAGAGTTTATTGTTGGAAGGAAAGGACAACCAAGGATGATTGGGGTTTGTTCCTTGTTTTCTAAGTTTGGATGGTTTTCAAGGACAATGAATTCAGTGGGGTAGATGATGTTTTCAACCTTTACTAGAACATCCTTTAAAATTCCCTTTGGAACCCTAATGCTACGATCAGTAAGTTGAAGTGTGACAAATGTGGGTTGGAGATCTTCTAGGCCTAACTAGTTGTACAAAACATAGGGGATGAGATTGACACTAGCACCTAGGTCACACAAGGCCTTGAGAAATTTTCTCTCTCCTAGTTCAACATTGATGTAAGGGAAACCCGGGTCTTTCAACTTAGGAGGAATGGTCTCTTGAAAGGTGGTACTCACATTAGCAGCCAAAAGGACTTGGTTTTTATGTGAAATTTTTCTTTTAAAAGTGCACAAGTCCTTAAGGTACTTTGAGTAGGCAGGTATGGTTTGGATTATATCGCGAAGGGGAATGTTCAACTTGACTTGTGAGAAGATTTCTCTTAATGTTTCACTTAATTCAGGCTTAGTTTTCCCCCTCATGTGTTTAGGAAATGGTTCAGGTTGTGGGGTTTTTTGTTGAAGAGTTGTTTCTTTGAAAATGTTATCATGATTTTCAGTTTGATCATTTGGTTCATTTGAATTTTCATCCAAGTTTGAATCTTCAGGTGGGTTCTGAATTAGTTGATCAGGTTTCTCAATTGATTCCCCACTTCTTAAAACAATCACAACCTTTAGTTGTTCATGAGTTGTTTGATTGTAACTTGAATCTCTCCTTAAATTTGAGGATGGTACCGCCTGAGTAGGCATGGGTGCCTTTCCAGTTTTGATAGTATGAAGTTCTAGTTTAAGGGAAGAGACTTACGAGTTCATTTTTTTCATTTGTTTTCATAGTTGTTCTAGTAGGCTTTGTGGAACAGTTCGGTGTAGTGCTTGAGAAGATTGGTTTATCCCAATGGGATATTTTGGAGGTGGGATGGTTTGTTGAAAATAGACCGGTGGCTGTTGGTATTGGATAGGTTGGGTATGGAACTGGTTATGGGTTTGGTAGTTCTGATGGGGGTAAGGATTTTGTCCCTGTGGTTGTCTATGTTTTTGGTTATCTTTCCAGCAGAAGACTGGGTGGTCATTATACATTGGGTTGAAGTTGATTGCGGGTGTAGGCGGACTTGCGCCAAAAGAAAAAAAATCAAGAAAGGTACAAGATAAGAGAATTTGGATGAGAAAAGAATAAATGGGGGAGAATAGAATGAGTGTTTACATGACTTACTTGGGTCCCCGATAATGGCACCAAAATTTAATTCATGATCAAACTTACCCAAAAGAAGAATGTAGTACGGTCCTTATAGTTTAGCTTGGCTTGTCGAATCCTCAGACACCTAAGAAGAAACTTGTAGACACGTACATTCTATGGACTGTTTTTAGCTATAAAGTGGACAACTTGGGTTGATTTTAGATGGGTTTAAAGTATAACTAATAGATTTAGGTGAATTCAATTTAATAGAGTGAGTTGATCCTAGGTTATCACTTGGGGTGGATTGGACGTATTCCCTTTTCAATTATTTCAATTTCTTATATTTTAGTTGAGTTCATTTAAGGAGATCAAAAAACTTCATCACTTACTGATTTTATACCAACACACCATAATACTAATCACTTATACACTTGGAGGATCAAATTTATGAGCAATCGAACGTAAAGGTTTGTATTAGCACTTGAAGTATGTGGCCTTAAAATTCAACAAGGACGAAGAAGTTTTAAAATCATCAAATAAAAATCTCAATTAAAATAAGTGATTATACATTAATGGGGTGATAAATAACATCCAATCCAGCCCCTTTATACTCCCTTGGATCAAACCATAAGTGGGTTAGCCCTCCATTGATGTTATGGTTTCAATGGAAGCGGTAAGTAGACTCATGAGGGAGGAATTGAAGAAGTAAAGAAAAAAAATAAAAAGAAAATGATCACTCCACCGTTGTGTGAATAATTTCACAATGTTTGGTGTGAATAAATTCACACCTTAAGAAAACAATATCAAAGTGATATGGAGAAAAATATAATAATAGTAGAAGAAGAAATTTTATTAAGAAACTAGGATGAATTAAAACAACTTACATGTGAAGGAAGAACATTACAAATACAAATTGGCAGCATAACATTAAGATGAAAACAAAGCTAAAAGATGAAAAAATACTCCATCACCACTACCTTAAATAGGAATTTTGGGAGCCTTGGGTGGAGCCTCAAATAGTATAAAGCATCCCACTTGATTATGTTAGGCCTAGGGTGATAGAAAGCTTGTGGAACTTGGACTTTTCCACTCTTGACCTGAGGTGGCAGCCAACTTGTAACTATCAAACAGACGCACTTTGAAGTCCTTCTAGATGGCCGAATTAGAGTGGAACATAGAATAAAAAAATGGATCCCTGGATGTCTTCTAACCTCCTGTAAAATTGGGTCCCATTTTTAGTTTTGGATTACGAGATATGATTATATTGTTAGGAGTTTTTTTCTGGGCCTCGGAATCTGGACCAGAATGTTATCTCCAAATTGGGTCTTCTTAATGACTACAATGGAGGCCAAATTAGCACTGGATCCTGAAGAATTATTTGTTCCTCTACATTTATTCTAGAATCCCACAAAATTTGGGCTTTATTGTGCCTTTATGTTGCACCCCACATTCTCATCAGTGGGATGGTGTCCAATCTGACTTCTCCAGAATTGTTTCCTTTCATCACAAAATATCCTCATCTTCTTCCATGAATTCTACATTGATCCCTGAATGAAACATGTTCATATTTAAGTGTATATAAATTAACAAAAATATAAAATTAAAATATGGATAATTACATTCCTTAAAATCATATTAATCATTGGGTACTTTAAATTATGTTAAAAAATGTACCACATGATAGTTCATTTTAAGAAGGAATTACAATCATAATGTAAAATGATGTTCAAAGTGTAAAATACACTAAAATGGTGTTTATGAATAATAAATAACATGAATATTATATATATTAACAATTAATATTAGCCTTATTTAGTGGCTAATCACACTACCCAACTTAATTTTTGCTAGTCCCGAGCAAAATATATCTCAACAATATGAAATTCGAATTCCCTTTTCCAAAAACATTTTAATACACAATGATCACCAAAAACCATTATACCAAAAAATAATGAAACCCATAAAAATATTTTAATACAAGATAGTTTCATAAGAAGATACCAATCCCAAGCCCATTCCTTTGCTCAAATTCATCGCCATATTTCATCCAATATCAATTAAGAGTGATGATGTGTTGTGCATCACATTAGACATGGGGGGTTCATCTTTATTCAAGAGGTAAATGATGGAAGCACTAGGTGAAATCACATTTTAATATTAAGATGTGTATTAAATTTTTTTTTTGTTTTTTTTTATTTATTTTTTTCTTTTTTTTGCAATTTTTCTATGGTAATTGAAATTGCACTCAAAAGAGTCAACCCCTATAGTGAGACTTTGTCGATGACTCCTAGGTTCAAAGACCTTAGGGCACCAAGTGAAGCCCACATACTCAGGAATCATCTAGAGTTAACTCAATCAAAAACAAAATCAAATTACCAAAAATAGAGATAAAATTACTAACTCTTGGCCAGACAACTATAGAGTCACGATCCCCAAGTGTCGAAAGTCACGCATTATGTTATTTCATTGCTCTATGTGCAAATTTATTGTTTTTTTTGTAATTTTTTTGAATACTCATATTAAAACTAAAATAATTACCAAACCTATGCTATTTATTTTGGGGACCCCATGAACTCAAACTAATACCCCACTATCGAAAGGACGTTCATTGTGGTCCTTTTTTTGGATGAAAATATAAATGATGAGATATAACATCGGACAGCCACACTTTCCAAAATCTATAATCATGAAATTATACAAGGATTAAAATCAAAATCAGGGCATGGTAAATTTGAGTGTGAATCAAATTTTGGGGTCATTTCCAGGGACAAAAGTAAGTCATCTAAACACCCATTCTATTCTCCTCCATTTCTTCTTTTCTCATCCAAATTCTCTTATCTTGTCCCTTTCTAACTTTTTTTTCTTTTGGTGCATGTCCACCTACACCCGTGATCAATCAAACCGTTTAGTTAGGGTGGATAATCCTCAGATTGGGGAGTCAAGTACACCAAGGTAACTCTTTCCAATAGATCCTAATCTTCCTAATACTCCAGAGTCAAAAATTGAGCCTATTTCAATGGAAGATCTTCGAAGAAACCAACTCATAAACCCGAGTGGGAACCGAAATGGAAACCCAAATGAGGCAGCCCCAAACTTGGGGAATATGGTCAATCAAATCATGAATGACTACCTCACACCTTCCTGGACCAATGCCCCCTCATGAATTAGACAAAACTCCCTAGGGGATGCCAACTACATATTTAAACCCCATGTCCTAAACCATCTTCCCACATTCCATGGAATGGAGTCTAAGATGCCTTACCTTCACATTAAAGAGTTCAATGACATTTTGGAAACCATGTGCCCCCCAATTCTACTAGAATCAACTAAGATGAGGCTATTTCCTTTCTCTTTAAAGGATCAAGCTAAAAAATGGCTAAACAATTTGAGACTATCATCCATAAACTCTTAGGACCAATTACAAAGATAATTCTACAAAAAATACTTTCCCCACCATAAAAAAAATTGCACTTAAAAAGATCATCCAAAACCTTTTTGAAAAAGAGGGAGATTCATTATATAGAACATGGGAGAGGTTCAAGGACACTATAAACATGGTTCCACACCATGGTTTTTCTATTCCTGAACAAGTGAGAATTTTATATGAATGGTTGGGTTCAGGGAAAAAACAATTCATTGACATGATGTGTAATGGAACCTTTAAAAACAAAGCCCCAAATGATGCTTACGAGTATCTAGAAAGCCTTTATAAACAAAACCAAACATGGGGAACTTCACCTTATTCTGAAAAGCCACAAAGAACTACTGGAATTCATACAATTAGAGAATAGGAAAGCCTTAGGGCTAAACTCGCAGCACTATCTAGGAAGGTTGAAGATATAGACCTTAGGAAAGTCCATGAAATCCAAACTGTTGACCATGTTTTCACAATTTGTGACAAACATGACCATAAGACAGACAACTGCCAAACCATTCCATCCATCAAGGATGTTCTTTTAGGAGGACCCCCAACATAAGTAAATGCCTTGAACTTTCAAAAGCCTCAATACCAAAACAACATCAACCCAAGGTATAATGACCACCCAGGATTCCACTGGAAAGATAACCAACAACCTAGCCAACCACAGGGACAAAATCCTTACCCCCATCAGAACTATCAAACCCATAACCAGTTCCAAACCCAACCTATCCAATACCAATAGCCACCGGTCCATTTTTAACAAACCATCCCACCTCCAAAATATCCTCCTGGGATAAACCAATCTTCTCAAGCACCAATCCAAACTGTTCTACAAAGCCTACTAGAACAACTGTGAAAAAAATGGAAAAAATGAACTCAGAATTATCTTACCTTAAACAAGAACTTCAAACCATCAAAACTAGAAAGGAACCCATGCTTACTCAGGCGGTACCATCCTCAAATTTAAGGGGAGAGTCAAGTTACACTCAAACAACTCATGAACAACTAAAGGATGTGAATGTTTTAAGAAATGGGAAATCAATTGAGAAACCTAAACCACTAATTCAGAACCCACCTGAAGATTCAAACTTGGATGAAAATTCAAATGAACCAAATGATCAAACTGGAAAACATGATAACATTATCAAAGAAAAAAATCTTCAACAAACAACCCGACAACCTGCACCATTTCCTCAATGCATGAGGGGGAAAACCAAGCCAGAATTAAGTGAAACATTAAGATAAATATTCTCACAAGTCAATTTTAACATTCCCCTTCTTGATGCAATCCAAATCATACCTTCCTACTCAAAGTACCATAAGGACTTGTGAACTTTTAAAAGAAAATTTTCACATAAAAACCAAGTCCTTTTGGCTGCTAATGTGAGTACTACCATTCAAAGGACCATTCCTACTAAGTTTAAAGACCCGAGTTTCCCTTAAATCAATGTTGAACTAGGAGAGAGAAAAGTTGTCAAGGCCTTGTCTGACTTAGGTGCTATTGTCAATCTCATCCCCTATGTTGTGTACTTATAGTTAGGCCTAGAAGAGCTCCAACCCACATTTTTCACACTTCAACTTACTGATCATAGCATTATGGTTCCAAAGGGAATTTTAAAGGACATTTTGGTAAAGGTTGAAAACTTCATCTACCCTGCTGACTTCATTGTCCTTGAAAACCATCCAAACTTAGGAAATAAGGAACAAACCCCAATCATCCTTGGTTGCCCTTTCCTGGCACCAATCAACTATGTTATATGAGTTTGAAACGGGAACATTACCATCACCTTTGGAAACATGAGTCTAGACTTGAACATCTATAATGCAAGCTCACAAATAGGGGATGATGTGGACATTCATGAAGTAAACATGATAGGAAACATTGATAATGAATCCATAGAACATAATGGAATATTTAATGGATGTTTAAGTCAGGATGAGATTGATTTCCTTTGTTCACATGATGGAATTTTATCTCCTTGGATTGAATCATTTTCAAATTGCTCTTATGATGAAGTCTTAGGTCCAACAATCAGTGAAACCTTTCAGGAAACAAATTTCATAGAGACCACTCCAACTTCCTTCCCTAAATCTGATCAAGCCAATATAGTAACTGAAACTTCTACATGTGGGGAATCAAACCTATCTAAAACTCTAAGAAACAAAATTGATCTTGATCCAATATCCCAATTTTCTGCTAAAATTTTGAACCAACCTGATCTTGAATTGAAGGAACTTCCCGCTGCACTCAAGTATGCCTTCCTAGGGGACAATCAAACACATAATATTGTCATTTCTTCTTCTCTTGAATCCAATCATGAGAGGATGGTTCTAGATGTACTTAGGAAACATAAGAAATCCATTGGTTGGACCCTGTCTGATATTCCTTGGAATAGCCCACTTATCGGGACTCATAGGATTGTTCTGGAATCTGATTCAAAGCCATGTCATCAACCTCAACGACGACTCAATCCAAATCTCATGGAGGTAGTAAGAAAACTGTAAAGACCCAGAAATTTCAAGGAATTTTTTTTCTTAAATACTTATAATTTTCGAGTCTGTGGTTTCTGATGGCACTAGATTCCGAGGCCCGGTGTGCCTGGAATCAATTTCTGAAGTTTTGTTAGGGTACGTTCAGTAAACGTACGTACGGGTTTTTCTATCTTTTGAACCAGTGCTTGGAATTGAAAACCGAGGACACTGATGAACTCACAGCGCCGGTATTCACTTAAGGGGACCTTTACCGTAGTTTCATTTTATGCGGGTTGAGAGTTAATTTTAGGGGGAATAAAATAAATAAAATTATAGCACACAATTTTATTTAAAGATGTTGGTTAATTCCTACAATGGGGAGTTAGGGGTGGGGTCCACACCCACATAACCTCCAATGAGAGGAATTAGTGTGGTGGGGCCCACACGAGCCCTAATCCTTTCATCTTCCTTTAATTCCCCATTAACACTCCCCTTTATTAAATTTTTGACAACCCACTTTAAACCTTTGGACTTTCACTTAAATGTGGAGCCTCTCCATCTCCCATCCATTAATGTTGCCCACTCTAATGCCTTAATTAATTCAATCCACATTTTGAAATAATTTGAAAATACATGGAAATGTTATATTATGGGAGGGCCTTATTATTATTTTGGTTGGAAAATATTTTGGGGAGAACTCTTGAGAAATAAAATAATAGGGTTCTTTTTTCGAATATGAACCGCCGAAGAACGACGATCAACTCCTTAGATCTTCAGCCAAGCCAAAGGAGAAGGAGAAACCCGTAAGGAACGCCGACGAGTGCCATCCTTAGCTCCTTTTTCCCTGACATCATCGAGTTGATGTCATCTCCCCACGACGCCGTCTTCTGTGACGCCTAACTACCGCGAACCTTATTTCAAGGTAGGGGTTTCATATAATTTATAAGTGAATAAATTATCTCGTTTGTGTTGAATTCTTTGGAATAACTTCATCCAATTGTTACCGCCTAACGCGGAGGGAGCGGTCCGAATGAACATGGCCTGACGACCCTCCATAGTCTCTTTGGTTTGTGATGGAGACCATGTAGGAAAGGTGGCGACGAGCAAAGGCGGCTGTCGCGTGTCGGCTGCGTGCGGAAGAACCGCGGGCCGCTTGACTGAAGGAGAACTATTCGGCTAAAGCCGGCCGGGCCAAAAGTAGACCGCGACACCACAAGGGGCGCTGCGCTACGGAGAACCGCGGCCCGCACTTTGTGGGCCTCTTTAGTGGCGAACCGGTTGGCTCGCCAGCCGGCCGGGATGAAGGATCCGCAGCACCCGCAGGTGCCGCACTGAAGGACCGCGGCCCGCCCGAGCGGGCCCCTCACACCGGGAAGATTGGTCAGCTTCGGCCGTCCAGAAAGGAGGGCGGCGCCGCATGGCATCGCCGGTTCGGGAGACCAGGGGGCTGCACCCCCCGCAGCGCTCGGCCACCCGGGCCGAGCCTCTCGGCCAGTCGGGCTACGCCGCTCCGCGCCCCCTCGAGCCGGGTCGCGCCCCTCGGACCAGACCGTGCGCTTCACCAGGCTGATACGACCCTCTTCCGGATCGGACCCACTGAATTGGGTCGGGCCGACCCGCCAGCCCACTGGGCTTAACGGATCGGGCCTATTTTCACATAAACGTGAATAACTTAAAGACCCCATGTCCGATCGATGCACCATCTGTGGAATTGGGACCCTCGTGATGAAGCAGTCCTTTTTTGATACTCTAATTGAGTTTTGGATGACTTTGGAAAATGGCCGGGTTTCGAACGGGCATATTTCCAACCGGGCCCCTGGAACGAAAAGGCCAATATCTCTCAAACCGGACGTCCAATTGACGCGTCATCTGTCGCATTGGGTTATTTTTGACGAGACGAAACTTCTGGGTACATCAACTCAAGACTTCGTGATAGTTGATTTACTGACCCCTTGGCTCGAGGAGCGGACCCTCCTGAAATTGAGCGTGCAGTGTGCGGGAACCCTAGAGCTGGCTGCGACTGCAACGACTACCGTACTAGAATCCTCCGTGGGTTCGGCGATGACGACTACCATACTGGAATCCTCCATGGGTTCGGCGATGATGACTACCATATTGGAATCCTTTGTGGGTTCGACGGTGATGACTACTATTCCTATATCCTACGTGGGTCCAACAGTTTGACTTCTGTTCTAGTATCCTACATGGGTCTGACAGAGTAGCTGGTCTAGTATCCTACGTGGGTCTGATAGCTTAGCTGGTCTAGTATCCTATGTGGGTCCGACATCTTAGATGAATCAGTGACTACATCTGATCATCTCTATCGCTTTACGAAAGATGTATACCTGTGTGAGATGAGTCTTGACTTTCAATCATTATCATCGATGTGATTGAATTCTTTCCTGTGTGGACTGGGTTATGCTTGGGCTCGAGGGTTGGAGCCGAACTGGGATTGATGACTTAGGTATATGTATGGGAATATACCTAAGTAGAGTTGGTTGATACTTCGTGATTGTATCTTTCCTTTTTGGTTTATCCTTCATGGATTCTGGGAGACCTTAGGGGGTCTCGGGGTCCCTACTGAGTATTGTTATACTCACCCCTAAATGGGTTATACCCGCACTACATTGTGTTGGATGCAGACGACGGACAGCACTGATCGTGGTAGAGACTTGTGGAGCTGGACAGTACCCAGAGGTGGACCACATGGCGGGACGTACACAGAGAATATGGACGGACCTAAGGTGCTGAGGAGACAATCTATACCCACCCTTTAGGTGGGATTCTCGGAGGATGACTCAGTAGTTGTTGTTTACTTTACTGCAGTAAACGGCAACGACTATCGTACTAGAATCCTCTTTGGGTTCGGCGACGATGACTACCGTACTGGAATCCTCCATGGGTTCGGCGACGACGACTACCATATTGGAATCCTTTGTGGGTTCGACAGTGATGAATACTGTTCCTATATCCTACGTGGGTCCAACTGTTTGACTTCTGTTCTAGTATCCTACGTGGGTCTGACAGAGTAGCTGGTCTAGTATCCTACGTGGGTCCGACAGCTTAGCTGGTCTAGTATCCTATGTGGGTCTGACATCTTAGATGAATCAGTGACTACATCTAATCATCTCTATCTCTTTACGAAAGATGTATACCTGTGTGAGCTGAGTCTTGACTTTCAATCATTATCATCGATGTGACTGACTTCTTTCCTGTGAGGACTAGGTTATGCTTGGGCTCGAGGGTTGGAGCCGAACTGGGATTGATGACTTAGGTATATGTATGGGCATATACCTAAGTATATTTGGTAGATACTTCATGATTGTATCTTTCCTTTTTGGTTTATCCTTCATGGATTCTGGGAGACCTTCAGGGGTCTCGGGTTCCCTACTGAGTATTGTTATACTCACCCCTGCACGGGTTATACCCGCACTACATTGTGTTGTATGCAGATGATGGAAATCACTGATCGTGGTAGAGACTTGTGGAGTTGGATGGTACCTGGAGGTGGACCACATGGCGGGACGTACATGGAGCAGACGGACGGACCCGAGGTGCTGAGGAGACCATCTGTACCCACCCTTCAGGTGGGATTACTGGAGGATGACTCAGTAGTTGTTGTTTACTTTACTGCAGTTGTACTAGCTTTTCAGTTGTGTTGTACTTTACAGTTGGGTTTATATACTATCCCATTTACTTTTCAGCACTTACTTTTTTATTTAATATTACTTAGTTTTTACTTCTGTTGCGTACTCTGTTGTGTTTGTTTACTTCTATAAAGGCAATGCCTTCCCTTTTATCAGGATTTATGCCTTTGATGCTAGTTTCCATCCCCTGGCCTATGGAAGGTGGGATTGGGGTAGTCACGACACGAGCCCCAAGGATGGTTTGTGACAAAAAGAACTTCTGAAATTGTTAAAATACAGTATCATATATCCCATAGATGAGAGTGAATGGGTGAGCCCAATCCAAGTGGTTCCAAAAAAGGCTGGAATCACAGTTATAACCAATGAGGATGGAGATATTCTTCCAACAAGGGTGAGTAGTGGCTGAAGATTCTACATTGACTATAGGAAGCTAAACTCATATACCAAGAAGGACCATTTCCCCTTACCATTCATTGACCAAGTCCTTGAGAGAGTAGCAGATCATGACTTCTACTGTTTCTTAGATGGTTACTTAGGGTATAATCAAATTGAGGTCTCCCTAGAGGATCAAGGTATGACTACATTCACATGTCTATTTGTTACCTTTTCCTTCAAATGCATGCCCTTTTGTTTATGCAATTATCCTAGAACATTCCAGCGGTGCATGATGGGAATCTTCTCAAACATGGTAGGGGATTTTCTAGAGGTCTTTATGGATGACTTCTCTGTGTTTGGGGATACTTTTGAGAGATGTCTGTAGAATGTGGAGAGAGTCTTGTCAAGATGTGAAGAAAATAATCTAGTCCTAAACTGGGAAAAATTCCATTTCATGGTTAAAGAGGGACTAGTTCTAGGCCATCTGGTCTTAGGTAGGGGGATTGAAGCTGATAAATCCAAGGTTGACATCATTCGTCACCTTCCATCACCCAAAACTGTCAAGGAAGTGAGGTCTTTATTAGGATATTCTAGTTTCTATAGAAGATTCATCAAGGAATTTAGTTCAATCTCTCTTCCCCTTTGTGCTCTCCTAGTAAAGGATGCTCTATTTTTTTGGACAGAAAGTTGTGAGGGTTCATTCTCAACCCTCAAATCATCTCTCACCTCTCCTCCCACTATGAAATCTCCAAATTAGAACCTTCCTTTCGAACTTATGTGTGAAGCCAGTGAATTTTCTATAGGAGCTGTGTTAGGACAACGTTGTGATAAAACTCCTAATGTCATTGCTTATGCGAGAAAATCCTTAAATGATTCCCAAATAAACTACACCACTACTTAAAAGGAGTTACTTGATATTGTGTTTTCCTTAGAGAAGTTTAGGTCCTACCTATTAGGATCCCCCATCACTGTGTTCACTGACCATTCTGTGCTAAAATACCTCTTCCAAAAACAAGATACTAAGGCTAGACTAATTAGGTAGGTCCTTCTCTTACAAGAATTTGACCTCACAATCACGGATAAAAAGGGCGTTGAAAATTTTGTAGTTGATCACCTCTCTAGGATGGAGTTCAAAGACAACTCAAATCACCTTTTTGTGTCTAATCCATTTCCTGATGAACACCTATACTCTATGAGTGACTACCCTTGGTATGCCGACATAGCCAATTTCTTAGTTACAGGAGTCATTCCAAAATTCTTAGGGACTCAATCTTGAAGGAAATTCCTTTCTGATGTTAGGCACTATGTGTTTGATGATCCATACCTCTATAAGTTCTGCCCTAACCAAGTCATTAGTGTAGGATCAAAATAATAATGTAGATGCTCAATATACAAGAGGGGGGTGAATTATACACTTTAAAAATTTCCTTAAACAAGGAAAGATATAAGTTTAACAAAGTTAAACTAAGTAAATTCACAACACCTCTAACACCAATGAAATATTGGGAAAAAGTATGAAGTTACAAACTTCTAGTTCTATGCACTTGCTTAAATCTGGAAAGTGATTCCGAAAACAGGTTCCGGAAATATGGATCTGGAAATTGAAACTTAACCAAAGTTTACAATATGAGATTCTACCTTATAGCGTATAAAATATAACTAATTCAGAGTACAAGTGTAAGGAAATATAAGAAGATTATACTTTCCTTACAATACAATATGTAGTGGAAAAACTTATAACAAAAACAAGTAACAAGATATAAATCTTTTAACCCAAAGAGTAGGGTATCCAACAACCTAGGATAAAGGTCTCTTGATTTATACTTTCAAGCAAGTATGTCTTACCCACACCAGGGTAAGCCCTCGATACGAAGATCGGAGTCTCTGTCTTGTTATCCCCGCAAGACCTCAACTTCAAGGTAGTTGGAACCTCTGCCTTCCTCAGCAAGGAACCCCTAGAACTTAAAGGTAGTCGGCACCTCTGTCTTCCTATCCCTGAAAGCCCTCGAATGTAATCACCAACATTCGGAGTCACACGAACCAATCTAAATGAGAAGTTCAGTATGCACAAGGCATGAAAATCTTCTCTCTCTATAAATCACATTAACAGCGTGTGGTATCTATAGTGATCAACTTCAGTATCAATTTTTTTTTGAGCTCTTTCAAATGAGCTCTTATTTATAGGCTCAGTTGGAACGGTCAGCTCCCTCATCCAACGGTCATATTTTCCTTAAATTTTTGAGGGACCTATACACGTGTCACTAAACCAATGGTTAGTTAGAAACAGAATGGACGACATCATTTTATAACAAAACATGTGTAACTGAAAGCACGATATCATTTTATAATTAAATGAGTGTAAGTATAAGCAAAACTAAAGTTCAAAATGTAAGCAAATAAAATTTCAGAGTCTATAACAAAGAGATATTCGGAGTCGAACTGATAAAAGTTCAGAGTCAAACTCATAAAAGTTCTGAGTCAAACTCATAAAAATTTGTATTCAAACTCATAGAAGTTCAGAATCGAACTCATAAAAGTTCAGAGTCGAACTCATAAAAGTTTGGAGTCGAACTCATAGAAGTTCAGAGTCGAACTGATAAAAGTTCGGAGTCAAACTCATAAAAGTTCGGAGTCGAACTCATAAAAGTTCAGAGTCCATAATTCAGAGTGGAACCTTATAAGATTTTGTATCCAAAATTCGAAATGGAACTTTATGAGAGTTCATAACCATAATTCGGAATGGAACTTTATTAGAGTTCGTATCTAGAATTCGGAGTGGAACTTCATTACAGTTCATATCCAGAATTCGGAGTGGAACTTCATTATAGTTCATATCTAGAATTCGGATCCTAAAACAAAATGCTTCGTATCTAAGCATTATATGATTCCGAGGTTTTTTTATATGAATCCAATTTTTATACTTAGGAAAAATATTGATATGTATAAGGAAATCTAGGTTAGGATAAATTATATTTAAGTAAGGAAATTTTCCTTAGGGAAGTAAAATATAGATTTGCTTAAGTTTAAGGTGTTTGTGGTTTTCAAAACAAGAAGGAATGGAAAATTCATAAGGAAAACCTTATTGACTCAACAATATCCCCCTTTTTGGGAAGCACAAACATCCTTACGAAAAAGATTATAAGGACTTTGAAAATTTTCATTAGACTTTGAAATTAAAACTTATCTCCCTTTGTGAATGATGATGAATAGAACTAAATCCCCCTTAGGCATTGAAACTATAGGGATTGTATTTTAGATTTCCGGAAAGGATTTTTCATTATCATGGTAATGAAAAACTTCGTGATGATAAATTCCCCCTTACTCTAAGGATATTTCACTTAGAAATTTTTCCTTCTCCATTTTGAATTTATCTTTCTCCCCTTTTGATTAATTCTTTTTCCTTATCCCCCTTTGTGATTTTCAAAAAGAATTTAAGGGAATGTAAAAGACATATGGTACCTAAAATATTAGTATATAATAATACAAGATACAATTGACCAAAAATTTCATTAGAGTTAAGAAAATTTTACAAGGAAAGACAAATACAACAAAAGATCAGAGTGGGTTTATTTGTATTACTTTTCCTTCAGGATCAGCTTCTTTAACAAGGTTTTCAGTTTCTTCAAATCTCTTTGATCCTCCTTAGCTTGCCTCTCTAAATCTTTTATACTTTCATCTTGGGCTTTTAAAGCTTCTGACTGATCCTTCATGGCCTCTTCCTGCATCTTAACTAACTTATCTTGCTTTAAAAGTCATTTCTCAATCTCAATCTGGAGATCTCTATCCCTTATAAAATTTTGAGCAAGAGAGTTAGCATTATCATTCAGTTCCTTCACTTGTTGACTCTGAGAACTTTGATAAATGATCAGATCATCCTGAATATTATTAATCTTGTTATACTCGGTGTCAAAGGCATCTTTTACCTCATTCTGAAAATTATCAAACTGATCTATGTCTTCCTCAACTTTCTTAGACCACAAAGTAATTCTGCTGCATGATTTCCTGTGTACATAATAATTGATAAGGAAATTTCTATGGTCAGCCTCGATCTTTATACACTTATCCATCACCATGGATAAGGATTCTGACTTCTGATTCAAACTGTGTTGCATCATCTGGCATCTAGAGTTAATGGTCGGGAAAAACGGAATGGTGTCCACCAACTTTTTCAAAGATTCGACAACAAAGTCATGACTATGTGCTGATGACTCCGAATCAGATATCTTGCTTGGAGATTGCTTTTCCTCAACCTATACTATCTTTCTTCTAGAAGAACCACCAACCTCTTTCTTCCTGATGACATCTTTTATTGGTGTATCCATAAGCACTTGCTTTCCTTTATCAGTTTTTGGAATGGGTTGATCATCTGGAGATTCGTCCTCACTTTCTGATAGTTGAACAATTTTGTCTTCATCAATTTTCTCCTAATCTGTTCCTTATTCAAGATAATGCTTCTCATAAGATTCTTCTTCAGATAAAACATTTTTCTTCTCTTACTCTTCCTTATCATCATCCTTCCTACTTTATTTCTCAACTCTCTTTTCTGGAGTGACTAATTTTGCAAATTTAGCCTTTTTTTGATAATCTTCTACTTGCTTGATCAAGTCATCCAGATCATCACTTCTTTCTTCTTCTTCTTATTCTTCTTATAATCTCTCAACAACTTCTTCTTCTGTTCCTAAAATAACTTCTTTCCGTTTGGACGTTTTCGGAGTGGAGAATTTCTTCCCAGGGGTCTCAGGTAAAGATTGGACATCAAAGGTTTCCGGAATGGGAATTTTTTCAGAGGATACTTCTGTATCTCTCAACAGAGATTTTACAAGCTCAACTTCAGACATATTTTTCTTCATCTTCTTCTCTTTTTCTTGTATTTCCAACTCATATGCAGCTTTTTCTCTTAAGTCCTTAGCCTCAGTAGGGTCCAATCCGAACTGTGGATCCCCTTCTTTTCTCTTCTCTTTGTCTTCCCTCCACTTAGCAGCCACTTCATCTGGGTATGGTTTTTTTTCATCGGCTTGGGTGGTGAAAATTGAGTTTCCTTAGCTTTGGGGGTTTTTTCTTTAGCAACCACATCCTTAAACTTCCTCTTTTTAGTAACTTTCTTCACTGGTTCAGCCTTTTCCACATTTTCTGGAATGGTCTCAGCCTCTTCTTCTGGTAAAGGGTATAATTCTCCGGATTCATCAGAGAAAACCCATTTTCATCCTTTTTAATGTATCATCACTTACTAGAATTACCTTGCAATTTCTTTTCTTGGAAGTGCAAGAAACTTTTAATTAATCAAGACATATGATGATAAGTTTAGAAATCAGGGGTAGATACATTATGATCTGAGCTTTCAGATTCCCTTATTTGATATTCTTAACTGTAATAAAAATATGCCTCATCATATTTATCTTCCTTAGATTTACTAAAAAATCTAGGATGTAAATATCACTCTTCTTCAGATTATCCTTATCACCCCTTCTTGGTATGAGAAAACCTTGTACCCATAACTGTAGAATCAAATTATTCAGAGAGAGATGAGCAATCTTAGCAGTCTTAGCATCTTTAAATCCAATACATTTCAATGCCTTCACTTTGTTGAAACTACATTGCTCATCCGAAAGCTTATGTGAACAAAACTCAACTTCACATTCATAAGGAAAACCCACCAAGATTGCATCCTTGGTGTAAGATAATTTCTAAATCTTCACATAAGACTTGAAAGAAAATAAATCTCTACCATCTTCCTCAAGGAAGGAAACATACTCGTAGAACTCAATAAGAAAATTTGTATAAACTGGATCTTGTTTCTCTGGCTTCGATAAGAAAACCTCCTCCCAGCCATTCAATTTGATATTCTTAGTTATAAGAGAATTATACTTGAAGAAACTAGGATGCACTAACCTCTCCCTGTAAACTAACCATTTTGATATTGGTTTTGAGGTAGACATATCTTGAGATGTAGCTTCAATAGACATTCGGAATGGAGAGTTCTGGAGGATTCGGAACGGGCTTCAGAAAGATTGGAATGGTCCTTAAGAAGAGATTCAGGGATTTGAGATGCAAAAGATTTGAAAAACCGATGTGGGACGACCTTCAGGGGTCCCCTTTATATAGGCATTGAGACGACGGTTCAGTTTCCACAGTTGATCAAACGGTTGAGATACATTGAGATTTGATCTGACGGTTGAGATACAAACTGCAAGGAAAACTTGACTCTGATATTTTGAGGTTTTAAGAAAAACATTCAGATTTAAGAAAACTAGAATCTAAAAAAAAATCACATAAGAAAATACCAGCAAGTAAAATATTATTACAAAGACTTAAGTAAGGAAATCATACCTTTTGGATTGGACAAGAAGTTTGTTCATAATAGGTAATATTATTATTGAAAAAAAATTAGACTACGAAAAAACTAACTATGAAAAAAAACTCGCTATGAAAAACTCACTACGAAAAATATGAGTACGAAAAATTTCAGTTCTGGAAATTTCCATTCCGAAAATTTCAGTTCCGAAAATTTTCATTACGAAAATTTCAGTTCCAAAAGTTTGAAAACTAACTATGAAAAATTTTGGTTACAAAGGGTTTTTTTTAAATGACTATTAAAATTTTGTTTATGCTAACATGAAAATATACTCCCCCTAGGAAAAGGAGTTTATTACTGTAAGGATAATGGTTGAAAAAAAAGTTAATGAAGAAAGATTACCTTACAGTTATCATTCCTAACTTCTGTTTAATGTATTCAAATCTATCGGAGGGTAAAGATTTTGTAAAAATGTCAGCAAGTTGATCTTGTATTACGATAAACTGAAGAATAATATCTCCTTTTAGTGTGTGATCCCTAAGAAAGTGATGCCTAATATCTATGTTCTTTGCACGAGAGTGATGTTCAGGGTTTTTACTAAGGGTAATGGCACTTTTGTTATCACACAAAATTTGAGTCTTAGTAAAACTCAAGTCATAATCTGTGAGTGTGTGTTGCATCCACAATACTTGAGCACAACAACTTCCAGCTGCTACATATTCAGCTTCAGCAGTGGAGAGTGCTACAGAATGTTGCTTCTTGTAGGACCAAGAAACTAATGAATCTCCTAAGAAATGACAAGTTCCGGATGTACTTTTTCAATCCATTCTACACCCACCAAAGTCAGAATTTAAAAATATTTTTAAGATAAAATCATTTCCATAAGTATAAAATAATCCTAGATCCATGGTTCCATTTAAGTAGTGAAAAATTATTTTCACTACCATTAAATGAGATTCCTTAGGATTGGATTGATATCTTGCACATAAGCACACTGAAAACATTAATTCTAGTCAACTATATGTCAAGTAAAGTAGACTTCCTATCATACCTCTAAAAGATGTTTGATCTACTGGTTTCCCAGCTTTATCAAGATCAAGTGTGTTTGAGGTATCAATAGAAGTACTTATAATCTTAGTGTTGTCATAACCATACTTTTTACGAAGTTATTTAGTATACTTATGTTGGTATATGTAGATTCCTTCTGGTTTTTGAGAAATTTTAAAACCAAGGAAAAATGTTAACTCACCCATCATACTCATTTCAAACTCATATTTCATTAGATCTGCAAAGGAATCAGTTAAAGATTGCTGAGTTGAACCAAATATAATGTCATCAACATAGATTTGAACAATCAAAACATTTTTCTTATCTTTCTTTATAAAAAGGTTTGGATCTGCATTTCCCTTAACATAGTTATTTTGAAGTAAAAATCATGTAAGTCTATCATACCAAGCTCGTGGGGCTTTTTTAAGTCCATACAAAGCTTTGGTAAGTCTAAAAACATGATCAGGATGTTTTTTATCTTCAAATCCAGGAGGTTGTTCAAAAAAGACTTCCTATTGAACATAACCATTAAGAAAATCACATTTCACATCCATTTGAAAAAGTTTAAAATTGAAGAATTCTGCAAAGGCAAGTAAGATACGAATAGATTCAAGTCTAGCTACAGGAGCATAGGTTTCTTCATAGTCTATTCCTTCTTGATTATTATAGCCTTTAGCAACTAGTCTAGATTTATTTCTAAAAATGACTCCATTTTCATCACACTTATTTTTGAAGACCCACTTTACTCCAATAATAGAAGTTTCCTTAGGTTTTTCAACCAAGGTCCAGACTTTATTCCTTTCAAATTCATTTAGTTTATCTTGCATGGCTTTAATCAAATCATCATCACCTAAAGCTTCATCAGTGCTTTTTGGTTCTAATTGGGAAAGGAATGCTAGATTCTCTACTTCATTCCTCAAGGAACTTCTAGTCCTTACAGGTTGATTGACATCAACAATGATACTATCACTGGGATGATTCTTTAGAAACGCCTGACTTGGGTTTTGTAAAACTTGTTCATCAAAATAGGGTAGAAAGTCTTCTGGGGTAAATGTTTTAGAAGCATATTTTTGAACATTTTCATTATCAGAAGGATCTTCTATAAAAGGTTGATAATCAGTTTTTGAAAACACATCTGAGGATGTAGGTTGGGATGGTTTAAAAACAAAAGGACCAGTTTCATCAAATTTTACATGCACTATTTCCTCAACAGTACAAGTGTTTTTGTTAAAAACTCTATAGGCCTTATAAGTTGTGGAGTAGCCTAAGAAAATTCCTTCATTAGATTTTTGTGCTAATTTGTGTATATTATCTTTAGTATTCAGGATGAATACCTTGCAACCAAAAACCTTAAAGTATGAAAGTCTAGGTTTTCTACCGTTCCATAACTCATAAGGAGTTTTATTAAGAAAATGTCTAATAAAAACTCAATTTATAGTATAACAAGCAGTACTTATAGCTTCATCCCAGAAATGTCTAGCTATAGAATATTCACTCAACATGGTTCTAGTTATCTCTTGAATAATTCGATTTCTTCTTTCAACTACACCATTTTATTGAGGATTTATAGGTGCTGAAAAGTTGTGATTAATACCTTTTATACTAAAAAAAGTTTCAAAATCCAAATTTTGAAATTCTCCTCCATGATCACAATGAATAGTTTTCAACAGAAGGTTTTTCTCATTTTTAACTTGGGCTCTAAAAATTTTGAAATTGGAAAAATCTTCAGACTTCTTTGCTAGAAAATAGACCCATGTAAATCTAGTGTAATCATCAACTAGAACAAACACATAGTATTTGCCTCCAATGCTTCCAATTTGTGTTAGACCAAAAAGATCCATGTGCACCAACTGTAATGCATCAGTTGTTGAGACTTAACCGATTGATTTAAAACTATATTTATGTTTCTTTCCATATTTAAAAGGATTGCAAACTTTAGAAGAATCAAATCTAAGTTCTAGTAGATCCTTAACTAAACTTTTCTTAGAGAGTTTTCATAAGTTCCTAATGTTACAGTGACCTAACCTTCTATGCCATAACCAAGAATGATCTTCCATTGCACTAAGGCAAGGTAAGTCTTGGATCCTAAGGTCTTCTAAGTTCGACGTGTAAACATTCTCTTGCCTATGGGTAGAAAGAATAAACTCTTCCTTGGAATTGTGTACTAAGCACTTATCATTCCTAAAATTCACAAGGTATCCTTCATAACATAATTGACTTATGCTAATGAGGTTGTTCTTAAGACCCTTAACAAACAAAACATTTGAAATCAATGTTTTACCAAGAAGAACAATATTACCTATACCAACAATTTCTCCCTGATAATTATCTCCAAAAGTTATTTTTCCTCCTTTCGTCTTGATAATCTTTTCAAAATAGATTTTGTTACCAGTTATATTCCGAGAACATCCACTATATATATACCAAGTATTGTTTTTGGTACTTCCTTTATCTTCCTGAAAATGAGAAAAGAATTATACTTTTGGAATCCAAAATTTTTTGGATCTGATATTTTCAGATAAGGTATCCACATTTGTCTAGAAAAATATGCTTTATGAAACCCAAGAGATTGAACTCTATTCAAAGAATAGTTTTTCTTCCAATGCCCACCACTTTGAAACTTTGTGCAAAAAGGTGCTTTAGAAGGAAAAAAAATAGTTGTTCTTGAAAATCAATTTTTGGTGAGTATAACCTACTCCAGTAGTGTTTCTGTGAGGTTTAATTTGAGAATGCATCTTGTCAAAAATTTCCTTCCCAGAGGTAAATTTTTCAAGAAGCTTCTTAAGATAAAATATTTCGGATTTTAGTCTAATGACCAAATTCCTATCCTTAGGAATCATTTCCTTAGAGTTATAATTTTCCTCAAAAACATTCATTTTTGAAATAGCATTCTTAAGATCTTTAGAAAGTTCTTCCTTGTCAGAATTTGATTTCTCAAGGTCTTTAGAAAGTTTTTCTAATAGCTCTTCTTTATCTTTAAGATCTGAAGAAAGATCTGAAATCTCTTTTGTAATAATTTATTCCCTAGTATTTTCTTTGTCTAATTTCTTAAAAATTTTACAATTTTTTGCTTCAAATAACTTAGAAAATATAGATACTTCTTCATATGAAGGTTCTTCATTTTCTGAGGATGAAGTGTCTTTATTAGAAGTACTATTTTCGGAATAGTAATTCTAATCAAGAGATAAATTTGTTAAAGCCTCAGTAGAGCGTACCTTGGCCATAAGACATGTATGTGGAAAAGAAGTATTCGCAATGAATCCTATATTCTTCTGAGCTAATGAATCATATTCTGAAGATTCACTTTCTAAAGAGTCTCCACAGCTAGCACTCCAAGTATTATTAGCTTTCAGACTTTTCTTAGCTTTAGCTTTATATAACTTCTTCCTATTCCTTTCAGAATGCCTCTCTTTTATTTATTTCTTTTTAAGTATAGGACAATCAGGTCGTATATGTCCACTTCTCTTTCATTCATAGCATGTGACCTCTGAATCTTTCTTATCTTTCCTATCCTTATTCTTATACTTGGATTGGAAATTTCTCTGACTAGCTATCTTATTCATCCTTTGACCAAGATTAGACAACTCATTCTCTGAGAATTCACTCTCACTAGATTCAGATTGGATAGTAACCTTCTTAGACTTGGATCTAGTTACTCTCTCAAGAGTCTTAGCTTTCATGTGATTCATTGTTGTAGTAAAAGCAACAGTACCATTCTCATTCTTCTTTTTGATGTTGTCAGCATCTCTCTTCATTCTTGTTTCATGTTGGCGAAGAGTTCCAAATAGTTCATCAAGAGAAATTTGAGTTACCTTTCTGTTCTCATCAATAGATGTTCACTTTGATTCCCACTCATTAGGAATAATATCAATAACCTTATCAACCAGAGCTTCAACATCCAAACCTTTCTCTCCCATAGATTGTAAGTTGTTCATGATAGTCATAAATCTTTTTTGTACTTTGAAAATAGGTTCTCCATAAGGAAAATTGAAACCATGATATTCTTCTCTTAACATAGCTCTTCTAGTCTCAATCACATTAGATGTACCAAAATGAGTAACTTCAAGTTTCTTCCATATATAGTTAGCTATTTCATAAGAAGAAATTTGGATATATATGTTCCTAGTCATTGAACATAGTAGATTATTGTGTACCTTATAGTTTAATTGATAATCATGCTTCTCTTGGTTAGTGAAAGCACTCACTTCCTTATCAAGAATTTTATAACCTCTAGTAAGCATAAAAAAAATTTCTACTCCAGTATTGATCAAAAAAGTCTTCATTCGATCTCTCCAGTACTCATAATCATTTCCATCAAAAATTTGTGGTCTTGTAGGATTTAGGTTGTCGATGGAACCAACATTTAAACCTGACATCATAAAAATTCTTTCTACAAAGAAACTTGTTAACAACAAAAGTTCAGATTGTAACACCCCAAGATTTCATAGTGTGTTATTTCTTCAAAATAATTCAATAACTTGCACTACACGAAACATCGAGTTCAATCACACCATGACTTACCAAAAAAAAATCCATTCAAAAGAGTTTATGAATAGTATTAACTAAATTTTAAACTTTATATAATCCTTATAATTTTAGAATCCATATTATGAGTTTCTTAGACATAATGCAAGAACAGATTCATTTTTAGTATTGCACTTTTATCAACTTTTAATAGTGAAACCATTTTAAATACAATATTTTAAACTTTTTGACTAAATGGGGACATCAAAAAATTTAAAATGAGACATCCCAAGCTTCCACGGTACGCTTTACTTTGAATAATACAGTAGCGTGTGTTGTACGCAACTTCGAGTTCTAACACACCACAACCAATCAAACTAACCGTTATGAATAGTAATACCTACCTTTTAAAATTTTAGAAATTTTATCTCTCAAAATGGACTTCATTTTTGGATTCGTAGTATCGAATTTATCCTAAGGTGAAATTTTGGTACTTTTCGGATAACTTTCATATTTTGATGAATAGTGAAAATTACAAAATTTTAATTAAAAACAACTTTTTTAATCAAAATAATTAATAGTGATAAATTATGAATTTGAGTGGTTTTAAAGTATATTTAGAATATATTTTTACCATTTAATATAATGTTGGTCATTGGACATAATTTTACAATTAAACCGAACATAAACAAGTGTCAATCTTTTGATAGTTATTATCTCTTAAAAACGCGCTTTTTGTTTTGACAGCGGGAACTAATTTTAAATTAATTTCTGCCACTTCTGTATTTTGAATTTAGAAAAATAGATTCCATATTTGGAATCAGGATGTCCAAATTGTGTAAATAGGTAACTTTTATTTTTAGACATTTTGGATAATTACTGTGGTAAATATTTTATTTACCATGGTTAAGGGTAAATCTGGTAAATAAGGGTTAAAAAAATAATATTATAATAATACTAAATTACCCTAAAACGTGTCCTAGCCTTATTGGTTGATACATGTTAGACCATAGGCATCTTTGGGTCGATTTTGGGACCCCATGGTGCCACTTGTAGGTGATAGGGACACTTTTTTTTAATTAAGTTAAAATGAATACAAAATGACACAAGCATATATCTTTTAGAAAAACAATTTTTATATAAGGTTATATATGTTGGATTTTAGATTATAAATATTAATTAGAAAGATAAAAAGATTTCCGACATAATTATATTTTATTTATAATTTTTAGACATTAAATAATTTAATTTATTTATGACACAATGATGATATAGTAATTACTATAATAGTGAAAAATTAAAATAACTGATATTATAAATACCCAAATAAATATAATATGAAACTTTTAATGAATTAAACTAATTTTCTAGGATAATATGATATATTAGGATTGATTTAATTGACTTTGTTCGAAGTAATAAATCTGTTATGAGTTTCAAAAAAATCAACTATTGAATAGTGTCAAAATTGACATAAAAGAGTTATTAAAATAAATATTAAATTATTAATTGATATTAAATTCCTAAAAATCTAAGGTTCGGACACGAGACCTATATCATGATATTTTAATCATTAATGGACCACTTGGGGGTTGCTTGGATGTATATAGTAAGTTTATTAACCATATTATATAAAAATACAAAGAGACATTGTAAAAGTGAAACTAATTAATTTAGAGTTAATACTTAAAGATAAGGTTAACATAAGTACCCAAACCTGTATAAATTCTATTGGTTGAGTTTTTTTCGACCTATCCCCACCTTAAAATTTAAATAATCATCTTTGGAGCCATTGGAAACCGAATATGAATTTATTATAAACTAATATTTCTAGCTTTTCCAAAGGTGCCCCTCACCCCTCTTATAAAAGGGAACTCTTCCTTCCCATTTCTTCACACCTTCAAAGCCTTTTGGTTCGGCCAAACTCTGCCCAAATACTCTCCCAACTTCCCTCACTACAACCTAGAGGCCTTATTTTGATCAGAAATCCAACCTAAGGAGCCCTTTTGATCAAATCAAAAGGAAGAACCCGAAGAAGAGGTAATGATTTCACAACCCTTTTCCAAGTTCCTTTCTTCTTCCACTTCTTCTTCCTTTGTTGTTACCATTATAAAATAATAAATACAGTATCATATATATACTATGATGTTATTATAAATATGTTACAACCATATTCAGTATTCTATCCACCCTTTGAATAACATGTCACCATACGTGCGTACGTACGGCGTACCGTCTCCACGTCGTGGTGTAATTGTTATTCAATATATTATTATTTGGATGGGTATAATAATGATGTGTAACTCATGTAAATAATAAATATAACATGTTAATTATTCTTTATATATGATATACCATCCATTTATATATTATTTTAATATCAAAAGAATGATATTGTTGCTCGTGCGTACGTACGGACTACCGTCTCCACGAACGCGATGAGATTTATTCTCCATCATATCCATTCTAGTATAATTATCATTTTATGATTTAAAATGATGTTTAAGGACTTGATATCATTATGTATATGAAAAATATACAACCTATCCCTGAAAAACATGGATTATGTAACAAAACAAATAAAAGAAAACGAGTAAGTTAACACCCGAAACAACGATAATTCAAAGATATCATTAACAAATCAATGTTAAAAGATCATATTGTTGGGCGGAGAAGTGATGGAAAGAGGGGGGGTGAATTGCCTTTTAAAAAATTAATTAACAATTTAAAATCAAAGTTAAAGGTGCAGCGGAAATGAAAGAGGCAAGACACAAAACTTGATAACGGAGTTCGGCTTAAACCCAAGCCTACGTCTCCGCTCCCAACTCAACCGTTGAGAGATTTACTACCGCTTTCTTTCTAATGGTTTTAGCAAGAAACCCACTAGACTTTAAGGTTAGTCTAGAACCTATTACAGCTTGCTTTTAATGGTTATGCAAGAACCCACTTGCTTTTAATGGTTGAGCAAGAACCCACTAGCCTTCTTACAGGTGAAGGCTAGCTCACCTATGACTCAAGCCTTTTAAAAGGGAAGGCTTGAATAACCTCTTCACACCTTGAAGGTGGTGTGAAAACCCAAAGAATAGAGGATGAGAGAAATGAGGGGTTTGTAGGCACAAACCCAAATTTAAGCTCAAAATGATAAAACAATAAAAACCGTAATGGGAGAAGCCTTAGGCGCCAATGGATTGATAAAGTTGATGAAGAGCGCTCCCAAGCTTCTATGGTGGTGCTCCTTGGATGTGGAAGAAGGTTGGAGCAAGTGAGGGTTCCTTGAGGGAATGCGCCGGAGGTTCGCCAAATAATCAAAAATGTTCCCGTGGGCTTCCTTTAGTTTCCGGGGCTTCCTAGTCCTTTATTTATAGAGGGGGAACCCTCAAATGGCCTTTGGGGGGCTTCGGAGCCGTTGGAGAGGCCTTCGGAGCCGTTGGGAGTCAAGTGGACAAGCCTGGTCAAAGCCCAACGGCTAGTTTGACTGGCTCCACCGGCTGATCGGTGCTAGGCCACCGGTTGGCCGGTGCTTTGAAAAAGGAGAGGCCTTCGGGCTCAGGCACCACCGGCTGGCCGGTGAGGAGGCCACCGGTTGGCCGGTGCTGAGGCAGTGGCTGACACTATTTGTCTGGGTACCACCGGCTGGCCGGTGGTGGGACACCGGTTGGCCGGTGGTCTGGACAGAGGGATGCCTTCTGTCCAGGCCTCCATCGGCTGGCCGGTGGTCTTCCACCGGTTGGCCGGTGGACTGAAAATCAGTCCACTTTTGGCTTCTTGCTTTCTTGGCCCAATTCCTTGGCAACCTGAAATCATGCCTATCATCCAAAAACACTTAAAACAATATTAGATAAATAAGAGAGTGATTGTGATCATGAAAATTAAACCTCGAGGGGTACGAGAGGTACAACAATCTCCCCCTATTTTGATGATCACAATCACAAAAACAAGCAATGTAAAAGATTGAAATGAGAGGCATGCTTTAAAGGATAAATTGAAAAGTAAAGAAAAGCATGAGAAAAAGATTTCTCCCCCAATCAACCAAGAATTTCTCCCCCTTTGTTATTATCAAAATAGCACGGGGCATAAGACTTGATTAAGGGATAAGTTTGAAAAACAAGATATAGATTTTTAAACCAATTGAAATTTTTGAAATTTGAATTGAAAGTTTTGAAAGAAAGATTTTGAATTGAGAATTTTGAATTGAAAGTTTTGAATCAAAAATTTTGAAATGAAATTTTTGAAAATGAAATAAAAAGGCTTAAACGATCCTAACTCCCCCTAAATAAAAACAACAAATCACCAGGGAGAGGTTTTTGAAACCGAGACAAATTTTGGTCCGGTGAGACTCGCTAAAAGGGATTTTTCAATCCATACTTGTCTAGTGGCGGGTCTTCTCCTATAAAATTCATCATTAAAGGAAATGGTTTTGGGCCTTCCATACCGGGCATTTTTGCAATTGCACTCATAAATTAAGTGCCCGGGTTTTTTGCAATAATTACAAAATTTAAATTGGGAGCTCCCCCTTACAAAAATAGTTGGAGCATGGGAAGAGGAAGCTTGCTTGGAATAGCCAAGCCCTTCGGTGGTTCTAGATAAACGTTGGGAACCAAGCAATTTGGTTAAATTTTGTTCCCCTTGGGTGAACTTGGCAAGAGATTCCCTTAAATCTTTGATTGTTGATTCCATAGAATCAACATCGGGAAGGTTTTGGACTTTGAGGGACAACTCCTCCTTTTCTTTGAGAAGTTGTTCCTTTTCGGAAGAAAGTTTTTTGAAATTCTTTTTTAAAGCAACAAATTTGGAAGAAAGTTCGTGAAAACCTTCCTCCAATTGATCTCTAGCATGTTGGAGATCCTCATATGATAAATGATTGAAAGAATTGGAAGAACAAGAGGAAGATGAGTCGGAAGAGGTTACCTCATGAAATGCCATTAGGCATTTTTTACCGTTGTCACTTGAGGAGAAGGAGGAGGAGGAGGATGTGGAGCTATCACTCCATGTGGCCTTGAAAGCATTCTTCTTTTCCTTTTGCTTGTCCTTTTTCTTGTTGAGTGGACAATCGGGCTTGTAATGGCCTTTTTTGCCACACCCGTAACATGTTACCTCGGGCTTGGATTTTTCGTCGTTTTTTTCCTTTCGAGCCTTGAGGGATTTCTTCTTCTTGTGCTTCTTCATGAAGTTGTGCATTTTGCGGGCAAGATTCTCCATTTCGGAATCGCCGCTTGAAGAGGAAGACGATGAGGAGGAGGAGCTTTCTTCTTTTTGAACTTTGAAGGCGATGTTCTTTGAAACTTTGATCGGTTTGCCTTCCTTTTCAGCTTGCCTCCTCATGGTGATCTCATAGGTCATGAGGGATCCGATTAGCTCTTCGACCGGCATGTTCTTGATATCTTTTGCTTCTTGAATTTCCGTGACTTTTGGTGCCCATGTGCTTGGTAGGATCCAAAGGATCTTCTTGACCATCGTTTCTGCAGACACATCATCACCAAGAGACTTTCTACCATTGAAAACGTCAGTAAAGCAAGTAAACATTTCCGTAATAGATTCGTGTGGGTGCATGGAAAAAGACTCAAAATCTTGACGGTACATGTCCAATCGAGTATCCTTGACTTTGTTGGTCCCCTCATGGGTAACCTCCAAAAGTTTCCAGATTTCATGTGATGAGGTGCATGTGGAAACTCGATTGAATTCATTACGATCAAGGCCGCAATGAAGAGCGTTCATGGCTTTTCCATCAAGCTCGAAATTTTTAATATCGGCTTGGGTCCATTTGGATTCATCGGGAGAAGAGAGAGAATAACCATGCATGACAATTTTATAAATAGGATAACCTATACTTCTAAGAAAAGTGGTCATGTGGGTTTTCCAATAGGTATAGTCGGTTCCATCAAAGAATGGAGCACGACCCAAAGAATAGCCTTCGGGGGCGAAAGAAGTTGAAGCCATCACAATGGATCTTGAATTTGAAACCGGTTAGGGTATTACTCAAATTTCCCTTTGATACCAATTGTTGGGCGGAGAAGTGATGGCAAGAGGGGGGGTGAATTGCCTTTTAAAAAATTAATTAACAATTTAAAATCAAAGTTAAAGGTGCAGCGGAAATGAAAGAGGCAAGACACAAAACTTGATAACGGAGTTCGGCTTAAACCCAAGCCTACGTCTCCGCTCCCAACTCAACTGTTGAGAGATTTACTACCGCTTGATTTTTAATGGTTTTAGAAAGAAACCCACTAGACTTTAAGGTTAGTCTAGAACCTATTACAGCTTGCTTTTAATGGTTATGCAAGAACCCACTTGCTTTTAATGGTTGAGCAAGAACCCACTAGCCTTCTTACAGGTGAAGGCTTGCTCACCTATGACTCAAGCCTTTTAAAAGGGAAGGCTTGACTAACCTCTTCACACCTTGAAGGTGGTGTGAAAACCCAAAGAAGAGAGGATGAGAGAAATGAGGGGTTTGTAGGCACAAACCCAAATTTAAGCTCAAAATGATAAAACAATAAAAACCGTAATGGGAGAATCCTTGGGCGCCAATGGATTGATGAAGTTGATGAAGAGCGCTCCCAAGATTCTATGGTGGTGCTCCTTGGATGTGGAAGAAGGTTGGAGCAAGTGAGGGTTCCTTGAGGGAATGCGCCGGAGGTTCGCCAAATGATCAAAAATGTTCCTGTGGGCTTCCTTTAGTTTCCGGGGCTTCCTAGTCCTTTATTTATAGAGGGGGAACCCTCAAATGGCCTTTGGGGGGCTTCGGAGCCGTTGGAGAGGCCTTCGGAGCCGTTGGGAGTCAAGTGGACAAGCCTGGTCAAAGCTCAATGGCTAGTTTGACTGGCTCCACCGGCTGACCGGTGCTAGGCCACCGGTTGGCCGGTGCTTTGAAAAAGGAGAGGTCTTCGGGCTCAGGCACCACCGGCTGGCCGGTGAGGAGGCCACCGGTTGGCTGGTGCTGAGGCAGTGGCTGACACTATTTGTCTGGGTACCACCGGCTGGCCGGTGGTGGGACACCGGTTGGACGGTGGTCTGGACAGAGGGATGCCTTCTGTCCAGGCCTCCATCGGCTGGCCGGTGGTCTTCCACCGGTTGGCCGGTGGACTGAAAATCAGTCCACTTTTGGCTTCTTACTTTCTTGGACCAATTCCTTGGCAACCTGAAATCATGCCTATCATCCAAAAACACTTAAAACATTATTAGATAAATAAGAGAGTGATTGTGATCATGAAAATTAAACCTCGAGGGGTACGAGAGGTACAACACATATATGATATCATATTAATATATATGATTCTTGTATAATTTAATAACAATTATTTCACCATTATACAGGAGGTTAACCTACCCCAACCAAAGAAAAGTACAAGGTAAGGGGTTTTCATCTCACTCCTTATTCCCGTGAGATTCATGCCATATTGCCACCATCACCTTTTGTGTGGTGTATGTACTGCCCATAATTATATTATTTGTGTTATACACTCTAATTTATGTGTATTTACATATTCATTGTATGATACCTCTTTCATGGGTTGTATGTTTCATAAGTTACCAAATTGGTAACGGTTTATTTCGCAATCTCTTCATTATTCGAGGTTGTTTATACGTAATAATCTACTAGGATTTCTTTATCATCCACATCCATGTTTCTTCGAAATGTATTTCAAAACATTTTTACTATTTACAAAGAATATGGGTTAAAGTCATTTATACCCTTATGTGTTTTTAAAGTAATATTTCCATCGTCTTCCAAACAAGACACTTTTTACCTTTCGACAAATTTAAGGTAAGAATGTTTTTTTAAACTTATACGGTGGGTGCGGCTATTTACCGCCGTTATAAAATCGTAAAAGCTTCCCTTAAAATATTACAAGGATATTTTCAAAGTAAATGTTTTATTTTATAATTATGTGAATTTTAAATGATTTAAAAATGAATATTTTAAGAATTTCAGAAAGGTACTCTTTATCAAAATCAGAATTTTAAATGTTTTAAATATTTATCTTTCTAAATATTTTTAATTAATGTCCATGTCTTCAAAATGGTTTTTTAGGATTTATTTATATGGAAATGAATGTTTTTAAAAATTTTAATTCCTTTCAAAAGTTTCAAAGTGGTATGGGACACTTTGATTCAAAAATATCTTTTTAATTACTTCCTTTATAAATGTGTGACTTTTAAATGATTTCAAAAAAGGAGGTATTTCTCTCAAATAGTTTTGATTTCATCTATGTCAACATCCTTTGATGGATTTTAAGCTTATTTGAAGTTGATTTATTATGATACAAAACTTCTATATTGTATTGAAGGTTTTGTGATATGTTTGACTGTGGATGTGCTATTTTTATACCATTCATAGTTTATGGTGAAACTATTTACATTTCGTATTCTAGTTTTAATATGAATGTTTATGTTATGTTTAAACCTTTTCATATGGGAATGCATTGGACTTAATATGTGACGGGTGGAGCTCGCTATAGCTCCTCGATGCATTGGTAGGTCTCATGAGACAAACTAGTGTCTTGGCACAAGGCCTTGACAAAATCTTATTTGTAGTCTTGGCACGAGGCCTTGGATATGTGGTTATGATATTCTGGCATTATGCATTCCATCATTATGAAAGTGGTTATTGATATTGCATGTTATTATTCGATTAGTAGAATATCCATGTTAATAAGTAAATGGAATTATTTCATTTTACTTTTTCCATACTATGTTGAAGTTAAAGTTTCAAAGGATTTTGTTTTAGTTATACATTGCCTTAAATGTTTATGCTTATTTTGAAATGTTTCCGCTATATTTTTATCCTTACTGGGCATTTGAGCTCACCCCTTTTATATGTTTTATTTTCCCAGGATGTGAAGATGTAAGTTATGAGTGACCTGCAGGGATAGTATGTGGGGAGATGAGTGTGAAATATGAATACTATGTTGTTGTTGTAGTTTTTCACTTTGTGATGTAATGTAAGACTTTATGAATATATCTAATGTTTCCAAGGCTACTAAACCAATCGGTCTTTCGAGATTTGATCTTTCTTGTGATCATGCCAATGTTATGTAATAATGCACCGACTCTGGGTAACTAGGGTCAGGGCGTTACACAGATTCAAGTAAAATATTCCTAAGCAAGGAAAATATAGAACAATGAAAAAACTGAGCAAGAAAAACTTATATGTGAGTATAAGTATTTCAGTAACCTCCTATGATACCAAATATTAGATTAGTATAGGGTATAAGGTTTCCACACTCTTATACCAATTGTAGGATCGAAAAAACAATGTAGATGCTCAATATACAAGAGAGGGGTGAATTGTACACATTAAAAATTTCCTTAAACAAGGAAAGATCCAAGTTTAACAAAGTTAAACTAAGTAAATTCACAACACCTCTAACACCAATGAAATATTGGGACAAAGTATGAAGTTACAAACTTCTAGTTCAATGCACTTGCTTAAATCTGGAATGTGATTCCGAAAATAGGTTCCAGAAATATGGATTCAGAAATTAAAACTTAACCAAAGATTACAATATGAGATTCTACCTTATAGTGTATAGAATCTAACTAAGTCAGATTACAAGTGTAAGGAAATATAAGAAGATTATACTTTCCTTACAATACAATATGCAGCGGAGAAACTTGTAACAAAAACAAGTAACAAGATATAAATTTTTTAACCCAAAGAGTAGGGTATCCAACAAACTTGGATAAAGGTACCTTGATTTATACTTTCAAGAAAGTCTGTCTTACCCACACCTGGGTAATCCCTCGATACAAATATCGAAGTCTCTATCTTGTTATCCCCACAAGCCCTCAACTTCAAGGTAGTTGGAACCTCTGTCTTCCTCATCAAGGAAGCCCTTGAACTTCAAGGTAGTCGGCACCTCTGTCTTTCTATCCTTGGAAACCTTCGAATGTAATAACCAACATTCAGAGTCGCACGAAGCAATATGAATGAGTAGTTCAGTACGCACAAGGCATCAAAAGCTTCTCTCTCTAGAAATCACCTTAACAGCATGTGGTCTCTAGAGTGATCAACTTCAGTATTAATTTTTTTAGCTTTTTCAAATGAGATCCTATTTATAGGCTTGTTTGGAACGGTCGGCTCCCTCCTCCAACGGTCATATTTTCCTTAAATTTCAGAGGGACCTGTACACGTGTCACTAAACCAAAAGTTAGTTAGAAACAGAATGGATGACATCATTTTATAACAAAACATGTGTAACTGAAAGCATGACATCGTTTTATAATGAAAAAAGTGTAAGTATAAGCAAAACTAAAGTTCGGAATGTGAGCAAATAAAAGTTCGGAGTCTATAATAAAGAGATATTTGGATTCTGTTTTATAGGAATTTGGAACCTGAATTCTGTAGAAATTTGGAGTCTGAATTTCTATGAAAATTCAGAGTCTGGTTTCAGTAAAATTCAGAATCTGGTCTTACAAAGTTTGGAGTCTAACTGATAAAATTTTGGAGTCGAACTCATAAAATTTTGGATTCGAACTCAAAAAAGTTATGAGTTGAACTCATAAAAGTTCAAAGTCAAACTCATAGAAGTTCATAGTCGAACTCATAAAAGTTTAGAGTCTAACTCATAAAAGTTCGGAGTCGAACTCATAGAAGTTCAGAGTCGAACAGATAAAAGTTCAGATTCGAACTCACAAAATTTCGGAGTCAAACTCATAAAAGTTCAGAGTCCATAATTTGGAGTGGAACCTTATAAGAGTTCGTATCCAAAATTTGGAATGGAACTTTATGAGAGTTCGTAACCATAATTCAGAATGGAAATTTATTAGAGTTCGTATCCAGAATTCGGAGTGGAACTTCATTACAGTTCATATCCATAATTCAGAGTGGAACATCATTACCGTTCATATCCAGAATTCAGATCCTAAAACAGAATGCTTCATATCTAAGCATTATATGATTCCAAGGTTTTTTTTATATGAATCTGATTTTTATACTTAAAAAAAATATTGATATGTATAAGGAAATCTAGGTTAGGGTAAATTTCCTTTAAGGAAGGAAATTTTCCTTAGGGAAGTAAAATATATATTTACTTAAGTTTAAGGTGTTTGTGATTTTCAAAACAATAAGGAATGGAAAAGTCATAAGGAAAACCTTATTGACTCAACAATTAGGGGGTGTATCCCAGAATCGGAACAAGAGTCCATCCTTAAATTTTTTCATAGTGAGGCATGTGGAGGTCACTTTTCATCTAAGAAAACTTCTTCTAAGGTTCTTCAGTGTGGTCTCTTCTATCCCACACTCTCAAGGGACTCCTACACATTTTTTCAAATTTGTCCTAAGTGTCAACAAGTAGGGTCAATCAGAAAAAGGAATCAAATGTTACTCACTCCCATTTTAGTGATTGAAATCTTTGATTGATGGGGAATCGATTTCATGGGTCCTTTCCCAAACTCCAGAGGATACCTCTACATACTCTTAGCTATTGATTATGTCTTGAAGCCATTCCCTCCAAGTCTAATGACCATCATGTTGTGATCCGATTTCTGAAAGAGCACATATTTTCTCGATTTGGAATTCCTAGGGCTATAATCAGTGATCGAGGAACCCATTTCTGCAACCATCCATTCTCTTCACTCATGTCTAAGTATGGGATTTCTCATAAAGTTTCCACCGTGTACCATCCTCAAACCAATGGTCAAGATGAGTTAGCAAATAGGGAGATTAAAAAATATTCTTGAAAAAACTATCAATCCTTCTAGGAAATATTGGTCCGAGAAACTATTGGATGCTCTTTGGGCATATCATACAGTATATAAAACCATTTTAGGAATTCCCCCATATATATTGGTTTATGGAAAAGCATGCCATTTCCCTGTTGAAATTGAGCATGAGGCTTTTTGGGTAATTAAGAAAATAAATTATGACCTCTCTTTGGTCGGAACAAAAAGGAAATTAGATCTCAATGAACTTGAGGAACTAAGTATGGAAGCTTATGAAAATTCAAGGATCAATAAAGCTAGAGTTCAAGCCTACCAATCTAGGAATATCAAAGTCAAACATTTTGAACTGGGAAAATTTGTGTTACTATATAGTTCTAAACTTCATTTACACCCGGGAAAGTTGAGGTCTATATGGTGAGGTCCATTCATAGTGCATAAGGTGTACCCCCATGGGGTTGTAGAAATTCAAGATCCCACCAATGGTCAAACCTTTAAAGTTAATGGTCATAGAGTCAAACCATTCATTGAACCATTCCAAAAAAATAAAGTTGATGAAAACTTGATTGAACCAACCTTATATGAGGAAAATACTTAAATAATTAAAGTTCTAAGTCGAGCTAGCGATATTAAACCAAAGCACTGCATGGGAGGAAACCCGTGATTTTCATCTTTGCAGGTCATTTTTTTTAAATAAGATTAATGAATCATTTTGATATTTAAAAAAAATATACTCTTGAGATTTTCTTCTATTATGAGTATGGATGGGTATGAAAGGGGAGCACCATATTCATTAGTGTCACATCGTGTAATCCTTGAGTAATACCTTACCCAGAAATTTAAAAAGAAGACAATGTATCATCAGTTTATTTTATGTGTTTTTAGGTTAAAATAAAAATACCAAAAAATAAATAAAAATATAATAATAATAATAATAAGGTACACGTCGTGGGTCATGGGTCAAACCCCATCACAACCGGCAAAGCCACGGGGATTCGAACCTGGGACCAAAGGGAGACAAGGGCACGTGCTTACCATTGACCTATAGCTTTTTGTGCTTCCTTATTCTGTAATTTTTATATATAAACTTATATTTTAATTTCTTTATTATATAAATAAATATATATATATATATATATTGTTTTGTTTTTTTTGTTTGTTTTTTTTTTCTTTTTTTCTTTTTTCCTTTTTCTACTAGGGAAATCTGCAAGTGACATGGATATCAAAGGACTAATTTAGAGCAACAATAACTTCAAATTCAACCACCAGGTGACATCATTCCATGATCCTCATATTTCAATTTCCTTTTTGAAATTATCTTACCTGCCTCTACTCCTTATAAATTTTCATTTCTTCAAACACTAGGGACAGTGTTATTTTATGTTGGGGGGAGGGGATAAAATAAAAAATGCTTTTTTGTAAAAAAAAAATAATAAAACGAATGATTTGAAAAAAAAGTGTATAAATGGAAGGAAAAATTCCTTTAACTTTGAACATGATAATACACATTAAAAACTTTGAAACAAAATATCAAATAATTTTTCATGCCCTGATTCTGATTTTAATCCTTATATAATTTCATGATCATAGATTTTGGAAAGTGTGGTTGTCCAATGTGATATTTCATCATTTATATTTTCATCCAAAAAAAGGATCACAATGCACGTCCTTTGGATAGTGGGGTATTAGTTTGAGTTCATGGGGTCCCCCAAATAAATACCATAGGTTTGGTAATAATTTTATTTTTAATATGAGTATTCAAAAAAAATTACAAAAAAAACAATAAATTTCCGCATAGAGCAATGAAATGACCTAATGTGTGGCTTTAGGGACTTAGGGATCGTGACTCTATAGTGGTTTGGCCCAGAGTTAGTAATTTTATCTATATTTTTGGTAATTTGATTTTGTTTTTTATTGAGTTAACATGAGATGATTCCTGAGTATGTGGGCTTCACTTGGTGCCCTAAGGTCTTTGAGCCTGGGAGTCATCGGCAAAGTCTCGCTATAGGGGTTGACTCTTTTGAGTGCAATTTCAATTACCATGGAAAAATTGAAAAAAAAAAGCAAAAAAACACAATAAAAAAATAGAATACTCATCTTAATATTAAAATGTGATTCCACCTAGAGCTTCCATCATTTCCCTCTTGAATAAAGATGAACCCCCCATGTCTAATGTGATTCACAACACATCATCACTCTTAATTGATATTGTATGAAATATGGCGATGAATTTGAGAAAAGGAATGGGATTGGGATTGGGATCTGCTTATGAAACTATCTTGTATTAAAATATTTTTATGAGTTTCATGATTGTTTGGTATAATGGTTTTTGGTTATCATTGTGTATTAAAATGTTTTTGGGAAAAGGAATTTGAATTTCAGATTATTGAGATATATTTTGCTCGGGACTAACAAAACTCAAGTTGGGGGGTGTGATTAGCCTCTAAATGAGGATAATATTCATTGTTAATATATATAATATTCTTGTTATTTATTATTCATAAACACCATTTTAGTGCATTTTACACTTTGAACATTATTTCACATTATGATTGTAATTCCTTCTTAAAATGCACTATTATGTGGTACATTTTTTAACATCATTTAAAGTACCAAATGGTTCATATGATTTTAAGGAATGTGATTATCTATATTTTAATTTGATATTTTTTAAAATTGATCTACACTTAAATGTGAACATGTTTCATTCAGGGATCAATGGAGAATTCATGGAAGAATATGGGAATATTTTGTGATGAAAGGAAACAATTATGGAGAAGTCATATTGGACACCAGCCCATTGATGCGAATGTGGGACCCAACATACAGGCCCAATGAAGCCCAAATTTCGTGGGATGCTAGAAGATATGTATAGGAACAAATAATTATTCATGATCCAGTGCTAATTAGTCCTTCATGGGAGTCATTCATAAGACCCAATTTGGAGATAAAATTTTGGGCCAGATTTTGCGACCCAAAACAAAATCCTAACAATATAATCATGTCTCAGAATCCACATATCCAAATGGGCCCAAATTTTACAGGAGGTTAGGATACATCCTGATATCCATTTTCTTCTTCTATGTCCTACTCTAATTTGTCCATATAAAAGGACTTCCAAGCGCGTCTGTTCCATGGTTGCAAGTTGGCTTCCACCTCGGGTCAAGAGTGGAAAAGTCCAAGTTCCACAAGCTTTCCACCACCCTAGCCCTACCATAATCAAGTGGGATCCTTTCTACTATTGGTGGCTCGACCCAAGGCTCCCAAAATGCATATTTAAGGTAGTGTTGATGGATTATTTTTTCTTCTTTGTTCTTTTTTTATCTTAATGTTATTCTTCCAATTTGTCTTTGTAACGTTCTTCCTTCACATGTAAGTTGTTTTAATTCATCCTAGTTTCTTAATAAAAGTTATTATTCTACTATTATTATATTCTTCTCCATATCACTTTGATATCATTGCCTCAAGGTGTGAATTTATTCACACCAAACATTGTGAAATTATTCACACAACGGTGGAGTTATCATTTTCTTTTTATTGTTTTCTTTACTTCTTCAATTCCTCCCTCATGAGTCTACTTCTCACTTCCATTGAAACCATAGCATCAATGGAAGGCTAACCCACTTATGGGTTGATCCAAGGGAGTATCAAGGGGCTGGATTGGATTTTATTTATCACCCCATTAATGTATAATCACTTATTTTAATTGATATTTTTATTTGATGATTTTAAAACATCTTCATCCTTGATGAATTTTAAGGCCACATACTTCAAGTTCTAATACAAACCTTTACATTGGAGTGCTCATAAATTTGATCCTCCAAGTGTATAGATGATTAGTATTATGGTGTGTTGGTATAAAATCATTAAGTGATGAAGTTGTTTGATCTCCTTAAATGAACTCAACTCAAATATAAGAAATTGAAATAATTGAAAAGGGAATACATCCAATCCACCCCAAGTGACAACCTAGGATCAACTCACTCATTTGAATTTAATTCACTTAAATCTGTTAGTTATCCTTTAAACCCATCTAAAATCAACCCAATGCCCCCTAACACCTAATTTTATACCGAAACACTATAATAATAATCACCTATACACTTGGAGGATCAAATTTTTGAGCACTACAAGGTAAAGGTTTGTATTAGCACTTGAAGTATGTGGCCTTAAAATTCAACAAGGAAGAAGAAGTTTTAAAATCATCAAATAAAAATCTCAATTAAAAGAAGTGATTATACATTAATGGGGTGATAAATAACATCCAATATAGCCCCTTTATACTCCCTTGGATCAACCCATAAGTGGGTTAGCCCTACATTGATGTTATGGTTTCAATGAAAGTGGGAAGTAGACTCATGAGGGAGGAATTGAAGAAGTAAAGAAAACAATAAAAAGAAAATGATCACTCCACCGTTGTGTGAATAATTTCACAATGTTTGGTGTGAATAAATTCACACATTGAGGCAACGGTATCAATTTGATATGAAGAAGAATAGAATAATAATAGAAGAAGAACTTTTTATTAAGAAACTAGGATGAATTAAAACAACTTACATGTGAAGGAATAACGTTACAAAAACAAATTGGCTGCGTAACATTAAGGTGAAAACAAAGCTCAAAGATGATAAAATCCTCCATCACCATTGCCTTAAATAGGAATTTTGGGAGCCTTGGGTTGAGAATAAAATAATAGAAAGTATCCCACTTGATTATGGTAGGCCTATGGTGGTGGAAAGCTTGTGGAACTTGGACTTTTCCACTCTTGACCTGAGGTGGCAGTCAGCTTGCAACCACCGAACAAACACGCTTTGAAGTCCTTTAGATGGATGAATTAGAGTGGGAAATAGAAGAAGAAAATGGATCCCCGGATTTATCCTAACTGCCTGTAAAATTGGGGCCCATTTGGAGTTTTGGATTCTGAGATGTGATTATATTGTTAGGATTTTTTTCTGGGCCACAGAATCTGGCCCAGAATTTTATCTCCAAATTGGGTCTTCTTAATGACTACCATGGAAGCCGAATTAGCACTGTCTTCTGCATAATTATTTGTTCCTCTGCATTTATTCTAGTATCCCATAAAATTTTGGCTTCATTGGGCTTGTATGTTGGGCCCCACATTCTCATCAGTGGGCGAGTGTCCAATATAACTTCTCCATAATTGTTTCCTTTAATCACAAAATATCCCCATCTTCTTCCATAAATTATCCATTGATCCTTGAATGAAACGTGTTCCTATTTAAGTTTAGAACAATTTACATAAATATCAAATTAAAATACATATAATTACATTCCTTAAAATCAGATGAATCATTGGTTACTTTAAATGATGTTCAAAAATGTACCACATAATAGTGCATTTTAAGAAGGAATTACAATCATAATGTGAAATGATGTTCAAAGTGTAAAATTCACTAAAATGGTGTTTATGAATAATAAAGCACATGAATATTATATATATTAAAAATTAATATTAGCCTCATTTAGTGGCTAATCACACCCCCCAACTTGAGTTTTTCTAGTCCCGAGCAAAATATATCTCAACAATATGAAATTCGAATTCCCTTTTCCAAAAACATTTTAATACACAATGATCATCAGAAACCATTATACCAAAAAATCATGAAACCCATCAAAATATTTTAATACAAGATATTTTCATAAGAAGGTCCCAATCATAAGACCATTCCTTTTCTCAAATTCATCGCCATATTTCATCCAATATCAATTAAGAGTGATGATGTGTTGTGAATCGTATTAGACATGGGGATCCATCTTTATTCAAGAGGGAAATGATGGAAGCACTAGGTGGAATCACATTTTAATATTAAGATGAGTCTTTAATTTTTTTTATTGTGTTTTTTTTTTTTTGCTTTTTTTTCAATTTTTCCATGGTAATTGAAATTGCACTCAAAAGAGTCAACCCCTGTAGCGAGACTTTGTCGATGACTCCCAAGCTCAAAGACCTTAGGGCACCAAGTGAAGCCCACATACTTGGGCATCATCTCGAGTTAACTCAATCAAAAACAAAATCAAATTATCAAAAATAGAGATAAAATTACTAACTCTGGGCTAGACCACTATAGAGTCACGATCCCCAAGTGCCGAAATCCACGCATTAGGCCATTTCATTACTCTGCGCGCAAATTTTTTGTTTTGTTTTTTGTAATTTTTTTTGAATACTCATATTAAAAATAAAATGATTACCAAACCTATGGTATTTATTTGGGTTACCCCATGAACTCAAACTAATACCCCACTATCCAAAGGATGTGCATTGTGATCTTTATTTTGGATGAAAATATAAATAATGAAATATCACATTGGACTGTCACACTTTCCAAAATCTATGCTCATGAAATTATACAAGGATTAAAATCATAATTAGGGCATGCTATATTATTTGATATTTAGTTTCAAAGTTTTTAATTTGTATTATCATGTTAAAAGTTAAAGGAATTTTTCCTTCCATTTACACACTTTTTTTTCAAATCATTCATTTTATTATTATTTTTTGACACAAAATCATTTTTTATTTTATCCCCTCCCCCCAACTTAAAATAACATTGTCCCCAGTGTTTGAAGAAATGAAAATTTAGGAGTAGAGGTAGGTAAGAGAATTTCAAAAAGTAAATTGAAATATGAGGATCATGGAATGAAGTCACCTGGTGGTTGAAGTTGAAGTTCTTGTTGCTCAAATTTAGTCCTTTGATATCCATGTCACTTTCAGAGTTCCCTAGTAGAAAAAGAAAAAAAGAAAGAAAGAAAACAAACAAACAAAACAAACAAAACAAAACAAAACAATATATATATATATATATATATATTTACATAATAAAGAAATTAGAATATAAGTATATATATAAATTATAGAATAAGGAAGCACAAAAAGTTGTAGGTCAGTGGTAAGCGTGCGCCCCTGTCTCCCTTTGGTCCCAGGTTCGAATCCCCTCAGCTTCACCGATTGTGATAGGGTTTGACCCACGACCCATGACATGTCCCTTTTTATTATTATTATTATTATTATTATTATTATTATTATTATTATTATTATTATATTTTTATTTATTTTTTTTATTTTTATTCTAACCTACAAACACATAAAATAAACTGATGATACATTGTATTCTTTTTAAATTTCTGGGTAAGGTATTACTCACGGATCACACCACGTGACATGGATGAATATGGTTTTCCCCTTTCGTACCCATCCATAATCATAATATGGCCCTTGTATTTTATCTTGGGTTGTCTAATCCTCATAGACCTAAGAAGAAACCTATAGACATGTACATTATATGGACTGTTTTTGGATATGAAGTGGCCAAATTGGGTTAATTTTAGATGGGTTTAAAGGATAACTAACATATTTAAGTGAATTCAATTTAAAATATTTATTTGATCCTAGGTTATCACTTGGGGTGGATTGGATGTATTCCCTTTTCAATTATTTCAATTTCTTATATTTGAGTTGAGTTCATTTAAGGAGATCAAAAAACTTCATCACTTACTAATTTTATACCAACACGCCATAATAATAATCACCTATACACTTGGAGGATCAAATTTATGAGCTCTCTAAGGTAAATTTTTGTATTAGCACTTGAAGTATGTGGCCTTAAAATTCAACAAGGATGAATAAGTTTTAAAATCATCAAATAAAAATCTCAATTAAAAGAAGTGATTATACATAAATGGGGTGATAAATACTATCCAACCCATCCCCTTTATACTCCCTTGGATCAACCCATAAGTGGGTTATCCCTTCATTGATGATATGGTTTCAATGGAAGCGGGAAGTAGACTCATGAGGGAGGAATTGAAGAAGTAAAGAAAACAATAAAAAGAAAATGATCACTCCATTGTTGTGTGAATAATTTCAAAATGTTTGGTGTGAATAAATTCACACCTTGAGCCAACGGTATCAAAGTGATATGGAGAATAACATAATAACAGTAGAATAAGAACTTTTATTAAGAAACTAGGATGAATTAAAACAACTTACATGTGAAGGAATAACGTTACAAAGACAAATTGGCATCATAATATTAAGATGAAAACAAAGATCAAAGATGAAAAAATAATCCATAAAAACTACCTTAAATAGGATTTTTGGGAGACTTGGGTCAATACTTCAATATTAGAAAGCATACCACTTGATTATGGTAGGCCTAGAGTGGTGGAAAGCTTGTGGAACTTGGACTTTTCCACTCTTGACCCGAGGTGGCAGCCAGCTTGCAACCACCGAACAGACACACTTGAAAGTCCTTCTATATGGACGAATTATAGTGGTACATATAATAATAAAATGTATCCCCTGATGTCTCATAACCTCATGTAAAATTTGGGCCCATTTGGAGTTGTGTATTACGAGATATGATTATATTGTTATGATTTTGTTTCTGGGCCGCAGAATCTGGCCCAAAATTTTATCTCCAAATTTTGTCTTCTTAATGACTACCATGGAGGAAGAATTAGCACTGGATCATGAATAATTATTTGTTCCTATACATGTCTTATATAATCCCACGAAATTTGGGCTTCATTGAGCCTATATGTTGGGCCCCAAATTCTCGTCAGTGGGATGGTGTCCAATCTGACTTCTCCAGAATTGTTTCCTTTCATCACAAAATATCTCCATCTTCTTCCATGAATTCTCCATTGATCCCTAACTGAAGCATGTTAATATTTAAGTTTAGATAAATTTACCAAAATATAAAATTAAAATATGGATAATTAAATTCCTTAAAATCATATGAATCATTTGGTACTTTAAATGATGTTCAAAAATTTACCACATAAGAGTGCATTTTAAGAAGATATTACAATCATAATGTGAAATGATGTTCAAAGTGTAAAATGCAGTAAAATGGTGTTTATGAATAATAAAGCACATAAATATTATATATATTAACAATGAATATTAACCTCATTTAGTGGATAATCAGTTATAATTGTCAATATCAAAAATTATCTTCATAACCTGTCTTTACCCATTAAACACTTTGATTAGGATCTACCTAAAGAGAGTGTTGGGCTTCTATTACAAAAATGACTTATTCTATGGGTTTTAACCCCATATCTTTATTATTTGCATAAATAATCTCTCTTGTAAGAGATTTTATAAATGGATCTATAAGGTTTTTACACGATCTCACATAGACAATTGTTATGGTACCATCTTCTAACAATTGTCTCACATAATCATGTCTCAAACTTATATGTCTAGACTTTCCATTGTACATGAAACTATATGCCTTTGATAAATTTGTTTAACTATCAAAATTGATAGATATAGTAGGAATCAGACTAGGACACAATATAATATCTAATAATATATTCCTAATCTATTCATCTTCCTTTCCACATATTTCTAAGGCAATAAACTCTGACTCCATGGTCGAATATGAAATACATGTTTGTTTATTTCTCACCCAAGAAATATCCCAACCTCCAAGAGTAAAAAACCATCCAAATATATATTGGTTATCTCCAATATTGTTAATCTAACTTTCATTGGTGTGTCCTTCTCATACAGTCAGATAATCATTATAGTATAAACTTAAATCTTTGGACTTTCTTAACTATCCAAAGATTCTTGTTATACATATCCAATGATACACACTAGTATTACTAATATATATACTCATTTTACATACCAAAAAAAATCAGGTCAATTGTAATTCATTTCATACATTAAAGAACCAATTACACTAGCATACTCAAGTTGTTCTACAGCTTTACCCATATTTATAAATATTTTTACAATAGGATAATATAGAGTATTGGAATCCTTGAAACCAATGTCATATAATTTATTTAGAAAAAATTATATGTAATGATCCTACCTTAAATAATAATCCCCACTATTTTTTATAACTTTAATACCTAGAATAGTGTCAACTGTTCCAAGATCCTTCATTTTAAACATAGAAGATATGCAATTCTTTATCTCAATTACACCAATAATATTGGTTGAAAAAATTAACATATCATCCCCATATAGACACAAAATAACTTCATATTCTTTTGTAAAAATTGAATAAACACATTTATCTACATTATTATGAGTAAAACCAATAGATAAAGTTATAGAATCAAATTTCTCATGCCATTAATTCGGTTATTGTATTAGTCTATAAAGATATTTAACTAATTTACATATGTTATTTTTATTATATTATAAAACAATCATTGTGGTGGTTCCATGTAAATCTCTTATTTTATGTATCCATTTAAAAAAGAAGTTTTTACATCCATTTAATGGACATAAAAATGATTAATTGAAGCTATATAAAATAAAGTCCTTATTGAAGTAATCTCTGCTACAGGAGCATAAGTATCAAAATAATCAATCCCTTATTTTTTTGAAACCTTTATCGATAAATCTATATTTAAAATCTTCAATGTTACCATTGGAATCATATTTTTTTCTAAAAATCCATTTAAAACCAATAGGTTTTGAACCTATTGAAAAATCCCTAATTACCCAAGTATTATTCCCCTACAATGGAATCCATTTCATAATTAATTGCTTCTTTATAGAAAGTAACATCTCTAGAAGTTATATCTTATGTATATGTATTTGGTTCATCTTATATAGTCAATACTATAGGATACTTATTCCAAAGATGATTATTTTGAACTCACTCAATAATAAAAACTATAGAATCAGGAGAAATGAAATATGGATGCATATGTTTCTCCTTCCTAATTCATGTACTCCTTTTAGGTTCAACTCGAGAATCATAATTATTCTACACTATTATATTTTAACTAGATGGAATACATGAGATAGGAGTATGAGGAATAACTTCCTCCATGTCGTATTTATAAAACATATTTTTTTAAACACTACATACCTTGATTCAATAATTCTATTAGTTACCAAATCCATAATTCTATATGATTTTCTATTTTTTTCATATCCAACAAAAACACCTTTAATTTATCTAGGAACAATTTTGGTTCTTTTATGATCAGGAACTCTATAGTAAGTTAAACACCCCCACACTTTAAAATAATAAATATTAGGTCTTCTACCTCTCCAAATTTCATAAGGGGGTAACTTAGTTTTCCTAGAGGAAATCCAATTATGAATATGACATGTATCCAATAAAAATTTGCCTCATATATTTAATAGTAACTTCGATTTATTAATCATACAATTTACCATTTCTTCTAAAGTGTGATTTTTTCCTTTCAGATAAGTCATTTTTTTAGGTGTGTAAGGAGAATTACTTTGATGAATTATACCATTTTCTTCACATAACTCATTAAAATATTTCATAAAGTATTCACAACCTCTATCTAAGCATAATATTTTAATATTTTTGTTCAATTGGTTTTCAACTTCTACATTATACTTCTTAAACATATTAAAGGCTTCATATTTTTTTATAAGAAGATATATATATAAATATCTACTGAAGTTATCAAAAAAAGTAATAAAATATCTTTTTCCTCAATGAGTTAATAAACTATTTAATTCAAAAATATAAGAATGTACTGATTATAATATATCAGAATTTCTTTTGAGATTATGAAAAGGATTCTTAACTATTTTAGAATCTACACATGTTTCAAATTTATTAAATTCATTTACAAAGTTAATTAAGTTTAACTTCTTCATTACTTTTCATGAATTATAATTAACATGTGCTAAAAAAATTATTCCATAAATAAGAGGATTCAATCAAGTAAGTAGAAGATTCAATCATTTTATTAATGAATAGTTGATATATTCCATCATTTGAGTACCCTTTCCCTACAAATATGTATCCCTTTAATGAGATAACCTTTTCAGATTCGAATGAAACTAGACATCCTTTCTTACATAGAAGATCGATAGAAACTAAATTATTTCAAATTTAGGGTACATAAAGAACATTAAGAAGAGGAAACTTCTTCCCAAAAGTAAATTATATCTACACACTTAATTGTTCGTTGACATTGATGCATGAATTATTTCCAAGGTGTACTTACTTCACAATATTACAATTGTTAAATGTTTTGAACATAGAACGATCCTTGCACACATGCACCGTTGCCCCAGAATCAAGCCACCATCCCATATTCATTGAAGTCATATTGACTTTAAATATCATTGCGACTAGATTATCTTCAGTTAACATATTTTCAGTAGGTTTATCAACTTTCTTTTGATAGTGCAATTTCCTTGTAAAATTTTCTAGTTTTCCATAAAAAAATCATTCTTCTTTCTTCATGGAAGGATTTTCTTTCTTATTTAATTGTTAACTTTTCTTTTTAACATGTAAGAAATAGTTTGGTTGTGTCTTTCCTTCAATGATATTAATCTTGGTATCAAATTTCAAATTCATGCCCATGTCTCTCAACATATATTCATCTTGAATGTGAATAAGCTTTTGAAATTGTTCCAAGGAAATATTTTTACTCATTTTAATGAGTGATTTACCAAAAAAATCCACATAGGTGGAAATTTATCAATAATTACACCAACTTGGAAATTTTTTGGTATATTAATATTAAGGGAAAGAAGTTTATTTTCTATAACTTGAATCTCATTTGCTTTTCATCTTGTTATCAACCATCTTGAAGTTTAGACACTTTGAAATAAGAAATTTATTGGTACATTCTTCCTCAGATTTGTACTTGAACTTGAGTGCATCCCAAATTTCTCTAGAAGATTTCATTTAGTGAAAATATTCATAAAGAAGATTTGATAATGTGTTGAGAATATGTCCTCGACAGAAAACTTGATCGTCTTCACATTTTTTCTTCATTTTCCAAATTTTCTTGACTTGAGTCGTGTTAATGGGTGTCTCGTCAGGATTTGGAGCAGGCTCATTGGGAATGGGATGATGATTCAATTCCAAAATGTAAAAAATCATCAACATTATAAGAAAAAACATCATCTTATCTTTTAACTGGGAGAAGTTATTTTCATCAAAACATTCAAGTTTTACCATGTCTTGGTTCATCACTTTGAGGGATTCATAATCCATCTTCTAGGAATTTCCTTGGGTTCAAACCTTTTTGATTGTTGGAAAATAGGTAGGCTAATGGATAAGATAGATTGAATCTTGATGAATAAATTTAATTCATTGTCCAAAAGGGTTTGATCCACCCCCACTTTGATGGTGTAAGGTTCTCGATTAAAGTTTCTCTCAAGGATTTCACTAAGAATTCAGGGAAATAAAACACCAATTTTTTACTACCCCATTGCACAAATGTTAAAAAAATATCTAGATAATTTCTTGGATTGGAGAAGAATTAATTCTAATAAGAATTATCATAATTTTTAATTTATTTATCAAAATATATGTGAATCACAGCATTTTGATCTCACTATTTCGGTCAAATAACACCCTAGTTTGACCGAAACAAGACAACTTTTGATGGTGGACACTCATTCGGATTTCAAAAATTTGAAATCCAACGGTTATGACTAATCATGTTAGTAGTCGTTTTTATAATATAATTTATTTTGTTTTGTTTTATATATATATATATATTTACTAAATATATACTTTTTAAAACACTTTAAAATCATTTATCCAAATATATTTTTTACACAAATTCCAATTCCCAAATACCCTTTTTATAAGGGAGGAGCATTGGGAATTCTACCCACATTTCCAATATGATATTCCCAAAAAAACACATAATCAATTTAAATAAAAAATGTTTGATCAATCAAAACATTTTATTCTCTTATTATTATTTATGAATGAAATTAATAACATATATCACTATTATTACATGGTCAATGGATTTGAGTTATTAACCCCTTATGTATCACATCAATTAAAGGAGTTTAAATATCATTGGCAACTTTGGTGGTTTTCTTGTGCTTGGGTTTGGGTTTGGAGGAATGTATGATGGCACATTGGGTGTGGGGTGATCATTTTTTTGGGGTGAATATTGTGGGGAATTTTCTAAATGTGAGTAATACGGGGAAGGAATTTCACAATTACAGGAAGTGTGGATGTGGCACATATATAACGAGGTCGATGTATGAATTGGGATAACAATGTCACAAAACTATGTATGGATGGAGGAGAGGCAACTTCGGTGAGGAATGTGGTTATATGAGTAGCTTTAACACACTATAGGACACAAGGGATGGTGCCTCTCTGGAAAAAGAGAAAGTGGACATTTAAAAATGCATGAAAGTGGGTCATAAAATGGGTTTCAAAAAAATGGGTCCTCCACCAAATTTTTTTGAACTTACAGAGGTCATTAGTAAAAATGTTCTAAGGAAAATATGTGATGTGTATATTCACTTATGGGGGAGTGAGGTTCGATCCATAACTACTACAAAACTCATGATAAACAACACTATTCTTTATCAATACTAGTTAAAAGCATCGATAAAAGCGGTCTTTAATCGGCGTTATTTTAGTGATGATAAAAGGTATATTTCATAACAAAAGGTTTTATATCATTAAAAAATCATATGTTAATATATAAATATATTTATATTAATATAAATATAATATATTTTATTAAAGGTGATTAATATAAAACTAAATACGCATTTGCACTTAATATATAAGATATTTGTTAAAAATGACTTATAAAATAATTAAAATTTAATATTAATTAATACTTTTCTAATTATTATTGAGTAATATTCATTTAATAATAATTGAATGACATAAAACAATTAATAAATTAATGAATGATATAAGATAAGTTGAAAACATTAATCTAATTTCAAATGGTCATAAATTTTGATCTGTGTGTCTGTTTGGACTCTACCATATATCAAATAAAAACTTACAAAAAATATCTATGACATGGGAATACAAGAGATCCGGTCGATATTTTTTCAAGGTCAAAAAGGACCTAGAAGGCCTTGAAAATTGAGTCTTTTATCATGCGCCTTAATTTTTGAACATTTTATAGAATTTCATCATCATCTAAGAGGGTATTATTATCTTATTTATATGGATAATCAATTTATTATATAAGGTTGATTACATATACCACCACAGAACACAATGCAAAGGAAATAAATTACCGGAAATGTGCAGGCCCAGGGACTTGACCCTACGACCAGCCCCTCACCCCCCAAACCATTACCATCCCACCACCAATAGTGGGGTAATGGATAATCAATTTATTCTTAGGTATTACAATGATATGAATATTATAGTGTTGAAATTTTACCATTTTTAATTTTATAGTGTTATTTATAATTAAATATATACATATTTACATAAATTTAAATATAATAAATCAATTGTACAAATAAATATTTAAACATATTTACATAAAATGTATGTTTAAATATATAAACCATATGGAAATAAATATTTATTATCCATTTTATTTAAAATAAATAATCATCTTTTTTATTTACCTTATAAAAAGGCATCAATATATATATACCTATTCAAGTGTATATATAATTTTTTTATATAAATTTGTATGTGTAAATAAAAATATATATATTTATGTGTATATAAAATATGTAAATAAATACACACATATAAAAGGGGATGTGCATGTGTGCATGTGTGTGTGTGTTTGTAAATGTGTGCATGTATGTGTGCATATGTGTGTGTTAATATTGTGTAAATACATTATATAAATGTATTTTTATAAATATTTCATTACCATTAAATATATAATATAAATGTATATAAATTTACATAAGATAAATTTTTTTAAATGTATTATAGAAATATATTATATAAAATATTTACAATAAATAATTATAAAAAAATTATATATAAATACATATAAGCATATTTTAATAATACATTTAAAAATAATTATATAAACGTATGTAATTATATGAATAAATGTATAAATAAAAAAATAATTATATATATATAGATAAATACAAAAATATTAAAGAATTCTAGATGGAGCAGTTATAAAATCATTTGGCAATGAAGGTAGAGATCCATGGTCTGAATCCCGGCCCACACGAGCAGGGCTGATGATGATGTGTAAATTGCTAATAAAGAGTGGTGGGAGCACTCGGAAAGGGTTAATAAAGAGGAGTGTGGGGACCACAAGCTGTGCCAAATAAAAGTGGATTTTGAGGCACCCTTTTTTCATATAATTTAAAAATTTATTTTCTGCTTTTTATCAGTGTTTTTGTTTTGTGTTAATAAAGGCACCCATTGTCAGTGCTAAGAAATAATGATAAAGGTTCCATTTATAAGTGTAGAAAAACAATGATAAAGGTGGACTTTATTAGCACTTTTTTTAGAAATGATAAAGGTCACGACCTTTTAAAAATGATTAGCATGTTAGTTATTTTTAGCGCCGACAAAGCTCATTTCTAGAGGGTTACTCACATCGTGGGTGAGTGGCAAGGATGGATGGGTTTTGACACTACTAACCTAACTACTATAGATATGGCCTTTAACAACATGAAAAAATGGAATTTACATTGCTAAAAAAGCATTATTATCCTCACTGCTATTAAAAGGGAGTCCCTTTTATCATTGCTAAAAAATACTGATAAAAGTCAAAAAATAAAATTTTAAAAATATTTTTTTCTGAAAATCGGAGGATGGGACCTCCCCCCTTTTATCGACGCTCGATCCCCCCCCCCTTTTAATAGAACTATTATAACCTCTTCACCCCTTTAACAACACTAGGAAGCCCCCCACCCTTTAACGGTGTCAGGGACCTGCATCACCCACTCGCGTACACTCCTGCCTTCATAAGGCTTCGAACTTGAGACCTCCCCCTCATAATATCACACCTTTTACACTCCCTTATATTGTTATCTTCTGTATTTTTTGACATATCTATGTATTTATATATATTTTGTTACATTTTTTATCCATATATATATATATACATATATAAAATATGTCTTGTGTGTGTATGTTTATAAATACATACACACATACATACATATATATATTTACATATATGTTTGCATTTATAAATATAATTATATTTATTTATATTTATTTACATATTTTATATATTAATATTTTTATACATATATTAGAATATATAGATAAATATATATATGTTTGTCAATTCACACAAAAATATATTTATATATATAAAAACATTATATATACATTAATTGTATATGTATATAAATATTCATACTTTTTTATTTTAAATAAAATAGATATTATTTTTTATGTAGATAAGGTTTACATATTTAGAAACATACTTTACATGTAAATATGTTTAAATATATATTTATAAAATTTAATTTTTATGTGTGAATATATACAAAAATATGTATATATTTTTATATATTTGATTATAAATAAAACTATATTATGAAAAATGATAAAATTTCAAAACTATAATATCAATATGAATGTAATATTTGAGAATAAATTCATTCCCCACTAAAAACTGGAAAAAATACCCCCTTAAACGAGGCTGAAGTCCATTAAATGTTAAAAAATTGGGATTCCCTGACTAAAAACTCAATTTTGAAGGCCTTCTAGGCATTTTTGGGCCTCTAAAAACATTAAAAGGGGTTCTCTCATGTCATTAGTTTGTATATCTCATCGCAAAATTCAATTTGATATGTGGTGTAACTCAAACGGACACCCAAATCAAAAGTTATGGTTGTTTGAAGTTCGAGTTATGTTTTCAACTTATTTTAGATCTTTTATTAATTTTTTTATTTTTTGTGTCTTCAAATTGGTATTAAATGACTATCACCATATAATAATTATAAAATTATTAATTAATAATAATATTTTAATTATTTTATAGTCTATTTTCACTCGAACATGGGGTGTTACCCGAGTGGTACTCGCTGGTTGTACCCCTCGCTCTCCATGGGAACTGACACAGGCTTGAGTCCCACCAGACTCGGACCCTGTGCATATTATGCATAGGGCAATTCAAATCCATTTCTTATCTGGGGAAAGTGGCGTGCACTTGGGCTTGGTCGGGGGGGCCCACTAGGAGTTGGTGTTAGCAACCCACATTTTTTCCATGGGGTGTTGGCCGAGTGGTACCCGCTGGTTGTACCCCTCACTCTCTATGGGAACTGGCGCATGCTCAAGTCCCACTAGACTCGGACACTATGCGTATTATGAATAGGGCAATTCAAATCCATTTCTTAGTTGGGAAATGTGATGTACACTTGGGATTGGCTGAGGCCCCCCACTGGGATTCAGTGTTAGCAACCCACATTTTTCAAATGAGCATCAGCCCAGTTGGTGAGGACTCTCCAAGTGCATCTACGAGACCCATGTTTCATTCTAGGTAGAGGCATAATTTTGGATTTCTGTAGTAGACTATAGTGGGACTGTAGCAGGCATTTTTCAGTACTGTATCATCTAGAACTATTCACCTTCGGTCCAATAGTTTGGGCCTGGAGTCCTTAAGGCCTTTGGGCCACCCAGGCCTTCGGGTCAATAAGGCTTTTGGGCCACTTTAAGGCCTTTGGACCACCTCAAGGCCTTCAGGCCACCTGATATGAAGATGCTACCAAACAGATTCTATAAGGAACAAGACCCATAATAGGATTCAGAGCAAGGTACATTCACCATAGTAGAGCTAATAGATTTGGATGAATGAGAGGGTATAACATTTTCCATCGGTATCAGGCATGTGCACTCCTTCACAGGACAGCTAACCATACATCCATGAAAAGGTGTAGATATAATCACAATGTAGACACTGGGGAGGGTCAGTTTCAAGTAGTTATAGTCTGTAATGAATGAATTCCTTAAGTCATTCAAGTCCTGAAATGTCAACGGTTCCCCTTCAACCCTTAAAAGTGGGATTATGAATAAATGAATAAAAATGAAGGCCTATAATCCATTTTCACTAAATATCTTATATATTAAGTTTAAATTTCTATTTAACCTCATCGAAAACATATTTAAAATATATATATTATATTTATATCAATATAAATATATTTAAATATTAATATATTATTTTTAATGATTTTTTTTGAAATATACCATTTATCATATCTAGTAAAAAAGTGTTGTTAAAGACCCCCCTTTATCAATGATGCTAAAAAATCATTGATCAATGGGTTCCTTTTAAAAATGCTAAAAACACTGTTATGAACCAACTAGATGGGTCCCAGGTCGCAACTCTCCAAGCCCGCCTTTAATAGGTATGGGGTTGGTGACTAGCATCGAGAAGGTGTGTCACTAACATGGGTGGCATTGCCTAAGTACCTGTATGCACGCACACATATCCAAACTCAAAAAATGATGAAATGTAAAAACTAAAGGCAAACAATGCATGCATACATCTATATCCCACAATCAGAGTATAATAGAAGTACTGAAAGTGAAAAATGGAAAACAACTCTCACCAAAGAAAACTGTAAAAGCGTCCAACATGCTCAGAAGGACGGGATCATTGTCAACTAAAACTAACAAAAATCTCCTCATCCAAGCTCTGATAAACACCTTGGTCTGTCTAGTTTAATAAGCTCCACCTTCCTCAGGTCCTCTATGGACTCCATCGAAAGGCTTGTGGTCTATACATGACACAAAACATATTCAAGAAAATCCTGTGTAGGGGTGAGTATAAAAATACTCAGTAGGTGCCCCAAAACCCCCAAAAAAAAGGAATCAAGTCATTCTAATGTGTTATCCTCTCTTCTGAAATGCCAAAGGCTTGGGAGGACCTTCCATACTCATGTTTTCACTTGAGTAACCTTTCCTCCTCTGTTTTTTTTAATTTACTTTTGCAGTTTTCTTCGTTTGTAATTTCTCAAGTGTTTGTCTTTGTAATTCTATTTTAATGAAAATTTCTTCTTCAATATCTCTTATTCTCATCCATCTTATCTAGTTTAATATTAATGTTCTTAAATAGTTTAAATCAAGTTAAATCCCTTCCCTTTTTTTCTTCCTCATTCAATCGAAAGTATTTTTTTAACTCTCTTTAACGATCGTGTGTATTCGACGCACTACTCTTTTCTTATCTCGTTCTTCTTGATCTATTTATTATTCATCACCATAATCATATATTACCATATTAATAACCATATTAATGGATGAGTAAATATACCATTGGGTTGAGTCATTATTTAGTGATGTTAAGTGATTGAGGGATTTTTCTCGATGAGTATTCTTTAATTTAATATTGTGTATGTTGGACTTAACATGCCATATATTAATGACTTGTTTTGTTTAATGTGTGGTTTCCATGGATTATTGGAACCATAAATGCACTACCATCAACAAGCACTGATTGAGATTAGAACCCTAAGTTAAGTTAAGGCTTGGGTTAAATCCTTAACACTTAGGAATTCCAATCAATGTTATCTTGTGAAGTGGGTGTTAATTTAAATGCAATATAAAGAAAAGATCAAGGATATCACAAGCTTAACTCCCTAAAAATGAACTCATCACAATATTTATCAAATTTTTAAATCAAACACAAATAATTAATCAATTAATTTAAGCTCTGAAAATAAACCTCCCAGTCAAAATAAAGTAAACTAAAAATAATCGACTATTAAAAAGTATCATCACTGAGGATTCGACCCGAGTGTTGTTATACACATTAGCAGAGCATCGAAAATTTGAACGGTCAATAGGTGTAAATCATCCATGATTCCAAATGTTATTAATATTTTCATGAATTATTATATACTCTATTTACTAATTTTATATGAAATGTGCATAATTTTTGTGAAATATTAATGTTTAAATATTAAATATAATTTTAGAACACTATTTGAATTCATCCAGATTCAAGTCTGTTTAATGTTTTAAAAATAACTACCACCCTACTGATCCAAATTGTGCAGTTATTGTTTTTTAGTATTCCTTATTCAATTTCCCACATATCATTAGAATGACTCATTTTCCAATTCTTCCATTTAAAGAGTCATATAGACCACACAGGAAGGCCCACATAATCTGTAAAGAAACTGGACCATCCATGAAGATTAAATTATTGGGCTCAATACAGAAGTGAAAATTCATTCATTCTCCTAAAAAATTAGTATAAAAATTCAAGGAGTCAGGAATAAAAATTTCAAGACCCAAATCCAAAAAAAGGCCCAAATGAATCTTTGAAGTCCATCCCACCATTCTGGATGGAAATTAAAATCAGGACACTATTCCTACATTTTCTCCTGATTTAATCATCAAATATGGATGGTACTTTTCAGTGTTAATGAAAAGATATTCACGTACAAATTTTTAGAATAAATTATTTTTATTTGAAGGCATATTCCTATTCAACAATCCATTCACATTCTAGTCATCTAAAAAGCATGGATAGAACTGGACAGTTTAACATTGTTTATTAAAACCACCATTACATTGGGTACAAAAGTACAATGGCCTCCAAATTTTGAGGGATGAAATTACACATCAATATAAATAACTTGGAAGAATATATCATCTCGAGATTCAGCTTTCTGGATGGACAAATCGGTGATGCAAGTGGAGGGGAAGATTTGGAATGCAGACTGTCCACCTCCTTGGGCTATAAATACAACCCCCTATTCTCCTTGTATGTGGTTGGAATTTCAGAAGAGAGGATCACACATTGGCACAACCATAAATTTTTAAAAGGATTTTAAGGACCTTCCATACTCAATTTTTCACTATAGTATCCTTCCCTCCTCTCTTTGTTTTAATTTACTTTTACAGTTTTCTTCGTTTGTGATTTAGCAAGTGTTTGTCTTTCTAATTCTGTTTTAATGGAAGTTTATTCTTCAATATATCCTATTATCATCCAAATTATGTAGTTTAATATTAATTTTATTAAAATAGTTTAAATCAAGTTAAAACCCCTACCCTTATTTTTCTTCCTCATTCAATCGAAATTCTTTTTTTAACTCTCTTCAGTGATCGTGTGTGTTCGACGCACTACTCTTTTCTTATCTCTTTCTTCTTGTTCTATTTATAATTAATCACCAAAATCATATATTACTAGATTAATAACCATCTTAATTGATGTGTAAATCTACCATTGGGGTGAGTCATTATTTAGTGATGTTAATCGATTGAGAGCTTTTGCTCGATGAGTATTCTTTAATTTAACATTGTGTATGTTGGACTTAACATGTCATAGATTAATGAATTGTTTTGTTTAATGTGTGGTTTCCATGGATTATTGGAACCATAAATACACTACCATAAACAATAACTGATTGAGATTAGAACCCTAAGTTAAGTTAAGGCTTGGATTAAATCCTTAACACTTAGGAATTCCAATCAATGTTATCTTTTGAAGTGGGTGTTAATTTAAATGCAATATAAAGAAAAGATCAATGATATCACAAGATTAACTCCCTAAAAATGAACTCACCCCAATCATTATCAAATTGTTAAATCAAACACCAATCATTAATCACTTAATTTAAGCTCTACAAACAAACCCCCCAGTCAAAATACAATCAACTAAAAACAATCGACTATTAAAAAGTATCATCACCGAGGATTCGACCCGAGTGCTACTATACACATTAGCAGAGCATCAGAAATTTTAATGGTCGATAGGTGAAAATAAGTTGTGATTTCAAATGGTGTCATTGCTAGAGATGGTTCAATTAATTAGTCGTTAGTTTCTAGTTATTGTACATAAAAAAACAAAATTTAAAAAAAATTGAAAAAAAAAACACAATGAAAAACACGCCTTCTCATAAAAATCATAAATGAAAAAAAAGCACAAAGAAAAACTCATCTTCCTCTTTCTTCCAAAGTATCTATTAATGCCCCCATAGCCTCCCAAACAATCCCTTAGATTTATTTGACCCTGAAATTGAGTGAACACTTCACCAACTTAGGAGGAACATTAGGGATAATCAAATAATTCAAGAACCATTCCTTGTCCAACAAATTGAATTAGATATAGCCAATCCTATGGAACAAACACTTAAATAACTTGATACCCCTGATATAAATTACTAACCAATTGGTATTTAATATCAAAACATAGAGGTTGTCTTCGAACTCAAATCGGGTTTGATTCATCTTCTTCCTCATTTCCACAGGCTAGCCAGTGAGGATCCAAATCTCTACTTTAAAGAGTTCCAAGTGGTGTGCTCTACCATGAAGCCTCAAAGGGGTTTCTTGATGAACAAATAAAACTTTGAGAATCCCCTTTTTCCTTAGATGACTCCACCAAGTCATGGATCTACTACCTCCCTCCTAGTTCTATAAAATCATGGATTGACATGAAGCAACTTTTCTTAGAGAAAATATTTTCTGCTTCTCGTACTTCTTCCATCCGAAAGGAAATTAGTGGTATCCGAAAATTACCAAATGAATCACTCTATGAGTACTGGGAGAGGTTAAAAAATCTTGTGGAAACCTTCCCACATTATCAAATCCCTAACTAACTCTTGATCCAATACTTCTATGAGGGGTTATTGGCTATAGAGAGAACCCTCATTGATGTTTCAAGTGGTGGTGCTCTTGTTGATAAAACTCTTGCAGCTGCAAGAGATCTCATAATAAATATGGATGAAAACATACAAAAATTCCATAATCGAGCATATTCTCAAGTAAAACAAATCCAAGAAAATCAATCCATAGAACCGAACAAGATGACCGAGTGAATTATTGAACTTACAGGTCTTGTGCAAAAACTAGACATGGCATCCAAAACCCCAACCTCATCTTCTCCACAATCTCTATTCCCTGGACCTATCAAGAACTGTAGAATTTTTAGTTCCTCGTCTCATCCAACTGACACATTTCCATAACTTCAAGAGGATCAATCTGATTCATCTAGACCAATGGAGCTGAATTCAGCATATGCTCAGTGGAACCTCAACCCTCAACAATCAAGTCAATTTGTTAGAAAATTCAACCAACCCCATTCTGAGCCCTTCTCTTCTACATATAACCCTAAATTGAGATATGGGAATCCAATTTATCCTCCCCTTCAATATCCTCGTCAAAACCCAAACCAATTCCAATATGTTCAAGGTGTTGGTAACTTCCAACAACTTTATCCTTTTATTCCACAACCTCAAAGGAACAATCCTCCTCCTGGATTCCACTATCCTAGTGAGCCTTCCCAATTCCCAAACCAATACACTCACTTTCCCAAGAACCATAATCAAGGTAATCTCAATTCGGGACAATCCTCTTATTCCAAGCAACCATGGGAAAGCACTGTAGAAGATCTTGATTCCTTCACCCATTCTAGCCTCAAGAAAATTGAAACCCAAATTGGTCAACTTGCTTCCCACCTAAGCCAGAAACAACAATAAAATTATTCGCAACTCCTAACTCAACCATTACCCAACCCCAAGGGTAATGTAAGTACAATTTCACTTAGATCGGGGAAGAAAATTGTTATGCCTCAAGATAAGTCCTCCAACCCCCCTTTAATTGTTGACCTAGAAAATGAAAATAAAAAGAAACTTGAAAAAGAATCTAAATCTATTCCCTCACCTCCTTCCATTCCACTTAGGAACCCAATTCCTTTTCCTCAACCTGTTTCTAAGCCAAAGAAGTCCTTTAAACCCGATCCTGAACTGCTCGACATGTTTAGACGTGTTGAAGTCAACATTCCTCACTTAGATTCCATAAAACAAATCCATAAGTATGCTAAGTTTCTTAAGGAATTTTGCACCCACAAGAGGAAACTTAGGACCTTCGAAAATGTTTCCACCCATCATTCTATTCTCATAAAGTGAAAAGATCCATGGACCTTTACAGTTTCATTCCAAATTAGAAGTTTCAACATCGATGATGCACTCATAGACCTAGGAGCCTTAATTAATGTCATCCTCATATCCATATTCTCCAACCTTGGTCTGGGTACTTTATATCCAATGAGTGTTGTCATCCAGTTATCCAATCAAAGCACAGTCTGTCCTGAGGGAATAATTGAGGATGTCCTTGTCCGAGTTAATGATCTTATCTTCCCCATTGATTTCTATGTCTTTGACATGGATGGTGAGACAAACTCTTCTTGATATCCCTTAATTCAAGGAATACCATTCCTAATGATTGCTAGAACCAAAATTTATGTCCATTTAGGCATCTTATCCATGGAATTTGGTGACCAACTGGTCAAGTTCAACATTTTCCAAGCCATGCGATACCCATCTGAGGATCACTTTGTATTCTCAATCCAAGCTTTTGAGGACACTTCTGAGAGTCAATTGAACCCCAACCCATCATGTTCTTCATGTTCTAATGACAAAGGATCTTGTGAAATCTACACCATGATTAACCAAGTCATAAATGGTGAATTTGATATGGACCTCTCATTCATAAACTCCATCAATCTAGAGGATCTTGAAAAATATCTTGAATACCGCATCAACTCTGATCTCTACTGCTCCACCTTGGAAAATATTAAAAAAATCTGAATTAACTGAAGTCCCTTCCTTCATTCCTGGGTTTTCTAACCCAAAAATGAAATATGATACTGACCTAAAACCTCTTCCTAAACACCTGAAATATGCATTCCTTTTCCATGATCACTCTTTCCTATCATTATCTCTACTTCACTTACCGAAACTGATATGTCCAAACTTTTTCAGGTGTTAGAGGAAAACAAAAAGTCCTTAGGTTGGACCCTATATGACATACTAGGAATCAACCCTACCCTTTTCAAACATCACATCCATATTGAGGGATCATCCAAACCAATTAGACAACCACAAAGAAGACTCAATCCACTCATACTTAAGGTAGTTAGGGAGGAGATCACCAATCTTCTTAAAGATGGTATTATATACCCAATTTTCAATAGTTAATGGGTTAGTCCAATTCAATTTGTACCTAAAAAAGTTGGGATAACTATTTTCACAAATGAACATGGGAGGTAGTCACAACTCTAGTGAAGAACAAATGGCGTGTGTGCATTGATTACTGAAAATTGAATGTTGAAACACGAAAAGATCACAACCCTCTTCCATTCCTTGATCAAATGCTAGAAATATTAGCTGTAAAGTCACACTATTTATTTCTTGATGGATACACCGGCTACTTCCAAATCTCAATCGCACCTCAGGACCAAGAAAATACTACTTTAACATACCCCTTTAGAACATATGCATATAGGATAATGCCTTTTGGACTTTGCAATGATCCTGCAACATTCCATAGGTGTATGATGAGTATTTTTTCTGAATTAATTGAACACTAACTAGAAGTCTTGAGGGATTACTTTACCATTTATGGTGAGTCATTTGAATCGTGCTTGCATTCAGTCTCTCTAGTCCTTCAAAAGTGTGTCAAGTGTAACCTTGTGTTAAATTTTAAAAAATGTCACTTCATGGTTACAAATGGGATTGTTCAAGGGCACATAGTTTTAAAAAAATGGTATTGAAGTTGATCCTACCAAAATTAAATTAATCCAATCACTTTCTGAACCCACCACTGTGTGAGACATCCGTTCATTCCTCGGTCATGCCGGTTTCTATCGGTGATTCATCCATAACTTCAGTAGAATTTCCCTCCACTCACTCAGTTGCTCCAAAATGATGTCACTTTCTATTTCTATGAGGTTTTAAAGAGAGCCTTCGTTGAACTCAAAAATTCTCTTACATCTACCCCGATAATCTAACCCCCATATTGGTCCATACCCTTTGATTTGATGTGTGATTATTCTGATAGAGTCATTGGGGTTGTTCTTGGTCAAAGAAGAGAAAAAATTCATCATTTCATCTATTATGTCTCAACAACATTGGATGAAACTCAATCTAATTAAACTATCACTAAAAAAGAACTTTTAGCAGTTGTTTTTGCCTTATATAAATTTCCTCCCTATCTCTTAGGTGCCAAAATCATCATCTTCACAGATCATTCTGCTATAAAGTTCTTACTCAAGAAAAGTGGTTCTAAACCGATACTAATAAGATGGATCCTAATACTCCAAGAGTTTTTCCTTGAAATCAAAGATATACCAGGAAAATAAAATTCTATGGATGATCACTTGAGTAGAATTTCTAATTATTCTCATTCAGAAATCATTGATCCAGAATTCCCCACTGAGCACCTTTCATCTCTCACTCCAAAGTCACCATGGTATGCCCCAATTGTAAATTACATGGTTTCTAGTGTTTACCCTGAAAATTTTTCAAATGAACAAAAAAAGAAGCTGAAAAGTGATTTAAAATTCTATTTTTGGGAAGATAATAAACTTTGGAAAACTGGGGATGACATGGTAGTTAGAAGATGTTTTGATGAAGATGAACATTCCTCTATCTTAGAATTTTGTCACTCACTTCCTGGAGGTGTCCATTTTGGACCACCAAGGACCTCCCGAAAGGTCCTAGACTTCGGATTCTTCTTTCCTTCACTCTTCAAGGACTCACATGAATTATTTCAATCATGTCCCACTTTTCGAAAGTTTGGTACAATTTCAAAGAGAAATAAAATTCCCCAAAACCCTTTAATTTTTTGTGAGATCTCCGGTGTTTGGGGCATTGATTTTATGGGACCATTCCCCCCTTCCAATATATTCTCATACATTATTCTTGCAGTTGATTATGTTTCTAGGTGTTTCAAGTCCAAAACCACTAGAAAGGATGATTCACACACTGTTAGTGAGTTCCTAAAGACACACATCTTCCATCGATTTGGCACACCACGTGTCTTGATAAGTGACTTAGAAACCTGTTTTTGTAATAAACCCATGGAATATATTATGAAAAATAATATGGTTCTACATAAAACTTCAACTACATATCACCCCCATATAAATGGAATGATTGAACTTTCTAATAGAGAATTAAAAAGAGTTCTTGAGAGAATTGTAAAACCCACCAGAAAAGATTGGCCTAAAAGACTTGGTGAAGCACTTTGGGCTTATCGAACTGCCTATAAAACACCCATTAGGATGTCTATATTTAGGATAGATTTGGTAAAGCATGACATTTAATAGTTGAAATCCAACATAAGTCTTTTTTGGATGTGAAAAACTGTAATTTTGATTGTGAAAAATCTGGTGAAGAGAGATTGTTGCAGTTGACTGAACTTGAGGAGCTTCGACTTGATTTCTATAATAATTCCAATCTATACAAAGAAAAATATAAGGTACTCCATGATAAAAACTTCCTAAGAAAGGTATTTCATGAAGGTTAAAAGGTAATACTCTCCAATTCTTGATTTAGGCTTCACCCAAGTAAGCTTAATTCTCATTGGGAAGGTCCTTTTGTTATTACTAATCTTTACCCATTTGGTGCAGTGCAAGTCTAAGAACCCTCTTAAAAAAGGACATTCACAGTTAATAGACATCTGTTAAAGCATCTCCATGAGAGGGAACACAATCCTGGAACCACATAGACTTCCATCGGATCCCCAAATTCTGCAATTGACCCACCACTGGATGGAGATAGAAACCCACCAAATCCAAACTAGGGGCACCTCTCTCCCTTTAACTCCCCTCCCCCCCCCCCACTCTCTCTTACTTATTCTTCCTCCCTCATTCTCATTTTTTTAACCACTTTCCTCATCAGAGTTTTTTTATTTACTCTTTCTCTTTTGTGTGGGTGTGTCTTTATTAAAAAACTTAAAAAACCAAAAAACAAAAAAAATAATAATTTAAAAACAATATGAAAAATCAAGATTCATGCTTACTCACCTTATAATTTTCAAATATTTTCCAACCATTTTAGGGAGTCAAAATACATGGTTTCATCCCAAAAAACTTGTGTTTTCATCATAAATTTGGATAAATAATATTGTGTCAAAACCAACAAATTTTGAATGCTCAATTTTCGATTTGGAAAATGATTTTCCCCACCTGTGAGGAATGACATTTTCTTTCATGACAAGGCCACCTATGGCTATATTTTCAAAATGTGTGTTTTTACCCCCATTAGTGAGTCTTGAGTTTGTGGACCTTCAAGCTGAATTTCCTAATTTAGTGTGCATTAATATGATAGAGGCATTTTATAACCACATGAGAATTATAATAGCCAAATAGTCTCCCATTAACCATACATTAATCCTCCTTTTGAAAGCCCCTTAGAGCCTATGAAAACCTTTTCTTTGATAGCCACAACACAAGCCCAATACCTTATCCCACCCAATATCAACATGGATTATCATTGCATAATTTTTTGAAATTTAAGTGTGGGGGGAATGGATTTCATTTTGGGTACCCTTTTGTTGATTTTTACCATGTTATCATATGCTTGAGGGAAAGCATCAATTTAAGTGTGGGGATAGGTTTTTCTTCAGTGGGGTTTGGGAATGTACATATGTTTTTCTTGTAAAAAAGATATTGAAAATTTAAAAAAAATGAAAATAATAATGGGTTGTGTCTTGGGTGGGTCAAAAATCACTCTTCCTCAACCTTTGATCTTGTTATAACTATTACAATTAGTGTCATGAGTATATCAAAAATGGGTTGGGAGATGAGTGTGAGATCTATTTCAAGTTCAACTTTCAAAAAAATATAAAAAAAAAGATAAAAATGAACACTTTTTTCATTGGGAGAAGTTTCATGGTTTTTAAATATTTCATTTTCTCGTCCACTTAAAATTTATTTCCTCTTTTGTGTTTTATTTCACATTTTCATTCCCTCGTAAATATGTGTTTCCATTTCCTTTCATGTCTCATTTCAAAAAAATGTGCATTGCTTTTTCCATGTTGATGTTTTACCCACTTTTTCCTATCTTTTGGATATCATCTTCCTACCATCCCATAGCCACAGAAAACCCCCTAAAAATACCTCTTTATTTTTGAGCACATTAGGATAGGGATTGGAATCTAAGAGCTCTTACAAACTCTAAGATTTTCACTTTTGGTTGGTGAATGAGTAAAGCTCCATAAATTAATTTTATCATCTTGAGAGTAAGTTTTGTGTGCCACCATTTTCCATTTCTAAATTTGAGCATGAAAAAATGAATTGTTTTTGTAACATTATTTATATAACAACTTGTGGAGTAATTAAATATGCATGAGTGAAATTATTTAAACCTCCCTTGATTGGGGAAAACAAAATTTTAATATTTGTTTGTGAGTGAAAATTATTTTGTCATGTTTTTATATTTTTTGCACATGAGGACATGCACAAGACTAAGTGTGGGGGAGTTGATGTTATTAATATTTTCATAAATTTTTATATACTCCCTTTACTGATTTTATATGAAATGTGCATAATTTGTGTGAAATATTAATGTTTAAATATTAAATATAATTTTAGATCACTATTTGAATTTATCCAGATTCAATTATGTTTAATGTTTTCATAATAACTATCACCCTACTGATCCACATTGTGTGGTTATTATTTTTTAGGATTACTTATTCAATTTCCCACATATCATTATAAGGAATCATTGTCCAATTCTTCCATTTAAAGGGTCATATGGACCACATAAGAAGGCCTATAGAATCTATGAAGAAACTGGAAAATCCATGAAGATTGAATTACAGGGCTCAATCTAGAAGTGAAAATTCATTAATTCTCCTAATAAATTAGGATACAATTCCAAGGAGTCGTGAATAAAAATTTCAAGGCAAAAATCCAAAAACAAGGGGCCCAAATGAATCTTTGAAGTCCAGACCACCATTCTGGGTGGGAATTAAAATCAAGACACAATTCCTTCATTTTCTCCTGATTTAATCATCAAATAAGGCTGGTATTTTTTAGTGTGAAATCCAATATATGGGCGGCCAACTGGTTATAATAACTTATTTTTATTTGAGGGCATATTACTATTCAAAAATACATTCACATTTCAGCCATTGAAAAAGCATGGATAGAAATGGATAGTTTAATATTGTTTATTAAAACCACTATAAAATTGGATAAAAAGGTCCAATGGCCTCCACATTTTGAGGGATGATATTACACATCAATATATACAACATGTAAGAAGAGATCATCACGACATTCAGCTGTTTGGATGGCCAAATTGGCGATGCAAGTGGAGGGTCATATTTGGAATGCAAACTATCCACATCCTTGGGATATAAATACAACCCCATCTTCTTCTTGCATGTGGTTAGAATTTCAGAAGAGAGGATAAAACATTATAATGACCATAGATTTTCCAAAATCTTGGTAGGAACTTCAATAATCAATTTTTCACTTGAGGAACCTTTCCACCTCTCTTTGTTTTAATTTACTTTTGTAGTTTTCTTCATTTGTAATTTCACAAGTGTTTGTCTTTGTAATTCTGTTTTAAAGAAAGTTTTTTCTTCAATATCACTTCCTCTCATAGAACTTATGTATTTTAAAATTAATGTTCATAAAATATTTTAAATCAATTTAAAACCCCTTCCCTTATTTTTCTTCCTCATTCAATCGAAAGTATTTTTTTTAACTCTCTTCAATGATCGTGTGTGTTCGACGCACTACTCTTTTCTTATCTTGTTATTCTTGTTCTATTTATAATCCATCACCATAATAATATATTTACATATTAATAACCATATTAATGGCTGGGTAAATCTTCCATTGGGGTGAGTCATTATTTATTAATGTTAAGCAATTGAGAGCTTTTGGTCGATGGGTATTTTTTAATTTAACATTGTGTATGTTTGACTTAACATGTCATGGATTAATGACTTGTTTTGTTTAACGTGTTGTTTCCATGGATTATTGGAACCATAAATACACTGCCATTAAGAATCTATAATTGATATTATATCCCGAAATTAAGTTAAGGATTGGATTAAAGCCTTAACACTTAGGAATTCCAATCAATGTTTTCTTATGAAGTGGGTGTTAATTTAAATGCAATATAAAGCAAAGCTCAAGGATATCACAAGATTAACACCCTAAAAATGAACTCACCCCAATCTTTATCAAATTGTTAAATCAAACATCAATCATTAATCACTTAATTTAAGATCTGCAAACAAACCCCCCAATCAAAATACAATCAACTAAAAACAATCGACTATTAAAAAGTATCATTGCCGAGGATTCGACCCGAGTGCTGCTATACACATTAGCAGAGCATCAGAAATTTGAATGGTCGATAGGTGAAAATCGACCACACTTTCAAGAAAATGAAAGGAAACACTCTTCTCAACCTAGCCATAGGGAAACCCAATCGAGAGAGAAACTATATCTCGAACCATCCTTGATTTTACATGATAATTTAGCCCGGCCTATAAGGAGTGTCAACCCCGACACGTAACAACACCATAAGGACTCCTAGAAATCACCAATATATACTCGTCTTAGAGACTAAGTCTCATGTGGTTCAAACCATATAGCTAATAAAATTATTCTATTCGTAGGATCTGACTATAACATAAAACTAGGAGAATACACTTCATTAGCTCAACCATCACAAATGACACCCGTCCGAGAGATGCACTCTATCGAGAATAACTCTACCATTCCAAATGGTATGTATGAGATAATGTTCTCCATTGAGAACATATTACTAGGCCCAACTCTAGATCCCTACACTATAGGTCTCGTCTTCATTACCATGTTCCCAACGCAAACTAAAGAAACCCAAGTAAAGAGGTCTACCCCTCACCACTGCACATAGTTGAGGGAACACTGCTCCAGACTCTGAACCGTGTGCATCCTCTATAACAAGAAAAAATTTAGGGACTTGCACCTCACCACTACCTCGTAGTCAAGGGAGTAATGCTCCAAACTAACCTGTGAAACCTTTGTAGCTCCTATAAGGAGTGGCCCATAACTCAGTCCATCAAGGGAGCACTAACCCCTATCTAGTTATCATTCACATATAGTGTATGGGCCCTCTCCTCATAGTTGTATCCCATAGTTGAGGGAGCTCCAACTCTAATGGAGGACCCGCTCCTCGTTGTTACTTGGAGATGGGGGAGTACTACTCCATAAGTGAGGGCATGCACCCTGATCCAACATGGGAGTACTACTCATGAAGTAACCATGCCCAGATATAATAAGAGAGTGCCACTTCGTAGATCGAGGACTTGTACCCTAACCCAATAGGGGAGTACCTGTAACACCCCAGGTAAATAAATAATATGACATTTTCATATTTATCTATATTTGTGAATAAAATATTAATATGACTTTAAAGGGGACGCTATGCTCGATGGCGTACCCAACACGCAACAACGAGTTTCTTGGAAATCTTACGTTGCACTCTAATAATAAAATAATATTATTTTAAATGGTAGTTAACATGTAGTCGTTGTATTGGCGGGAATGGATAGAAATAACTAAAATATGATTATATATGTTTTTAAATGTTTTTACATTTATCCAATAAAATATAAAGGCATAAAATACGGAAAGAATTCAATTTTAGGCGTATATGCCCTAGTTTTCACTAAAGGTTCACTTATCGCCTTTTGATGGAGAACCGTCATTAAATATAGTTTTTTTCACTCTTATACATCCTTTTGGACCAAATAAAACTCTTCTTAAGAATTGGGACATCAAAATTTACTTTGTGTAAATTTTTGGTATCTTTCTGATAAAGTTCATTTTTTTAATGAATAGTGTAAAATGTTGTATTTTAATTCAAAACCTCTTTTTAATCTAATTTATTTATATGATTAGATTATATTTTGAATTTGTTTTAAAGTGAAATTAGAATATATTTTTACCATGAAATCCAATAGTGGTCGTTGGAATTAATTTCACTTTGAAATCAGACTTAAACTAGTGTCAATCTTTTGATACTTATTGTTTCATAAAAACACGCTATTTGCTATGACAGTAGGAATTAATTATTAAATAAATTAATGTGACTTATATGTTTTTAATTTTGTAAAATAGACTTAATTTTTGAATTCAGAATATCAAATATAGCTTAGGGTGAATTTTTGGTAATTTTCTGAAAAAACTTCAATTTTTGATGAATAGTGAAACCACTAAGTGGTACTTATAAAAACTGATTTTCCGTTTAAATGAAATTTTGCCACCTTTGTATTTTGAATTTCAAAAATCCGACATACATGGTTGTCATTAGTATGTAAAATTAGTTCAATGGGATGAAAATAATTTTTTGGTGAATAGTAACTTTTTTTCATTAATCGCGATTAGAGGTAATTAGTGTAATTTAAGGTAAAAATGATATTATAAAAATATGAAAACACCATGAAACTTGTACTACCCCTATTTTATGAGTCATGGCCGACCAAGAAAACCCATGGGTCAACTTGGGGACCCCATGGAGCCACTTTGGTTGGAAAATGACATTAATATATATTTATTTAATGTTAAAATTAAATTGACACAAACATGAGTTGTTTTACTAAAACAGTTTTTAAGTGGGGTTACACAAGTCAAAATTTTGACTAAAAATATTCATTAGAAATCTAAAAAGATTTCCTACATCATAGTATTTTTTTATAATTTTTAGATATTAAATAAATTAATTTAATTACGACATCATAATGATGCAACGATGACCTCATTAATGAACAGTTTAAATAAAATGAAACGATAATATAAAATCTAAGACCTACACTTTTCCAAAAACTATTGGATGGGAATATTTATAAGACTTATCATCTTATCTTCGAAATATATCAATGTGGGACCTTAGAAATTCGAAACACTTTTTAAAATAAAATAATAGTTTCATGATTTCCAAAAGTGCCCCTCCTCTCCTCTTATAAAAGGCCCCCACCTCTACCTCATTTCACACACTCCTCAAGACTTTGGCTTGGCCATACCCTGCACATTTACTCTCTCCACATCCCTCTACTCATCCTAGAGGATTCCCTTTGAGCATAATCCTTTCAAAGGAAGCCTTTAGGCTCAAATCAAAAGGAGTTACACTTTTAAAAGTAATTCATTCTCTCATGTTCATTTGTTTTATTTTGCTTCTCCAACCCCCTAAACTCTTTTTATTTACTTATTTTGTAACAACACCAGTATCTTAAATATACTAGGATTTTGTTATAATATTTATTTGAGCTACACTCTCACAAAACTACATCAAATGGTTAAAGAACATACGGTTTCCGTGGATGGAGAAATTCTGCCTCCCGAAACGATGATTGTTCAACACTCATATAACACCTTCAAAGGTGGCCATTTAGATGACACTATATTTATATATGATATATAATATGTTTATGTTTTAATTAAGCTTCTGTATTTTCATTTGTTTCATACCTTTATGGTTTCCATTATGGGTAAACACGATAATTTCATTTTAGGAAGTGCGGACTATCGCCCCCTCAAAGTGATTTGATTCGTTAATGCCATACGTGGGACGTATAAAGGATGAATTTAAAGTTATTATATATGATTTTATACTGGAATTATAATATACCTCTATATCATTATTGTTTCTTTCCATTAAAGTATGAGATAGAAATGAAAGTAGCGTTCATGCGTACGTACGGCTTACCGTCTCCATGAACGGTGCATTTCATTTCTTACCTCTAAATGATTATGTAATATTATAAATACATGTATATTATGGATATATATTATATATATGATATCCAAATCATGAATATCATTCTGGATATAATGAACCTTTGACCACACAAACAACATGTAATTGTAAGAAGTCCATTTTCGACTAAAGAACCAAATATTGAAAAAACAAACATTATTAACTTAAATGATTACATAATGTTTATAACATTTAAATAAGTGATATAAAAGGAATAATGAACTTTAAGAAGTTTCATAAGAAAGTATAAATTAACTCAAGTTTATTATTCAGGACGTTAAAGAACGATCGAGTCAAGTCGGACCTGAGGTAAGGGATCCTACTCCTCTCTTTCTTTTTAAGTACACTCTTTTATGTCATTACTTATAAGCTCATATTTCTTGTGATTGAGATGTTCTTTTATATTACTCTTACTGTAATTTTTATGTTCATATTATGAGAGACCCTATTCTCTCTCATCAGTCCATTTTGGAAATTTTGAGTGGCGTCGTTAGGCTGCCGAATTTTTGTAAGAGATCTAACCCCTCTCTTTTTCTTTAAGTACTCTCCTTTATGTCACTTCTTTTAAGCTCCACTTTTTTTATTATGGGGGATGTTATTTTATATTTTTCTTTCTGTACATTTTATTGTAATGATATGAGATACCCTATTTTATCTCTTCAATCCATTTTTGTAAGTTTTAAGTGGCGTCGTTAGGCTGCCGAGTTTTCGTAAGGGATTTTTCATCTCACTTTTATTCCTGTGAGATTTATGCTACATTTGCCACAATTTCATTTGAGTGGTTTATGTACTACCCATTATTACACTCCTTTTGTAATATAATTCCATTTATGGGTATTTACATATTCATTGTATGACACTTCTTCAATGGGGTGTACTTTTCGAAAGTTACCCAAGTCGGTAAGGGAACATTTCACCCTCCTCATTTTAAAAGACTTCATTTGTTATGTATTTTAATTCACGTAATATTATGTTGGTATATGTTCTTCAATATCCTGATTGATGTAAGTTTTATGTCCAAGTGATGAGATTCCCTTTTATCTCTCATCAACTCATTTTCTGAATTTTTGAAGTGACGCCGTTTAGGCTGTCGAATTTTACCAAGGGAACGTTTTAACCCAATTTTGATTTCTTTGGGTTCAACATGTAGTTATTGAATATGTCATCCTTTGAATATGTGTGAATGAACTTTTATTGTTTTACACTTAATATCCAATTATATTGGGTGTATTTATATTTGTCACACATAATTCTGAGATTGATTTATCCTTAATTTAAGGATACCTTCTTTATAAGGGATTTCATCACATTTTACATCCCTATTGAGACTGTATTGTTGTTATGCACCAATTCACTCTTATATGGTGTATATACTGTCCTTTGGAATATTATATCATGAATCCATTTATTTTCATGATATTATAAAGTTCTGATTAAATGTTATTCCTCAATTATTGTATTCAAGTGTCTCTAATTTTGGTAAAAAACCTTTAACCAAAATATCGCTTTAAATGTTTTAATGATTTGTTCTTATTAATATCCATGTTTTCAAAATGGTTTTAAGGATTTATTTATATGGATATTAATGGTTTAAAATGTTAAAAGCTTCATGGTGGTATGGGACACTTTGATTCAAAAATCTCCTTGTTAAATGTTTTAAATGGTTTTGGAAATGGTTTCTTTTTGAACGGATTCATTATTTCAATATACTAAAATGTTATATTGTGATTGAAATGTGGAAATGTTATGTTTCCTTTATGCATGTTTTATGTGATACGTTTATGTTATGGTTCTTGGGCATTGTTATGAAAACGGGTGGTTCCATGATAAACTAAGGGCGGGTGAGCCCGATATAGCTCTCCAATGCATTGGGTAACGCGAAGGAGTGAAACGTTAAGGTTTCTCCGAAGAGATTTAGTGAATATACTGTGATGGGTATTCCAAACATAACCAAGAGGGTTACTCCCTACGTAATAATGTTATGAATGCCTCAAGTTACCTTTATGTCTTATGATTTCTATGATTTATTCATGATTTGATGAGGTATGTTAAAGTGCTTATGCTTTATGGGTAAAGTATGATTTCATTCTTATGTATATATGAACTCATGTTTCCTTTCCATATTTTTATAACCCTTACTGAGCTTTTTATGCTCATCCCAAGTTTTTGAAATGTTTTTCACAGGTCAAGGGAAAGGTACATGATGTGATGATAGTGTCAAGGATGTGTCAAGAAAGAATCCGTGTTTTATTTTACATATGCTTCCATTGATGGGAAGAATGAATACTGTCTTTTATGTAACCACTTTGTTTAAATGTGGAATGTAATGCAAGTTTCATGATCTAATTCTCTAAAACTCTGAACCTGAAAATATTCTCAACGTGTAATCTTGTGATAACTCAAGATTATGTAAGGTTTAAGGCTAGGGCCTTATAGTTGGTATCAAAGGTCGGTTTAGACAACTTTAGGGATTAGGAGTTTTTGTGAGGCACATGATTAGTCCCTATAACTATTATTTCAGTTAAATCCTTGTTTTAAAACTTTTTTTTCAGGTCAAGTAAAGTCGGTTACGAATGGAAGGAGGAGGATCTCAAACGATATTCCTATCTCTTCCTGATGACATGCTTGCAATAATTATTGCAAAGTCATCTTCGGATGATTGTGAAACTTTTTCTAGCATACAACTCACTTGCAAGCATTTGTTTGAGATATCAAACACCTCCGTTATACCTCGTTATCATCGTGGATCATGGGTTGTTTTTAGAAAAATACAATTTTCACAATATTCTCATGTTTTCAAGAGAGGTAAATATTATCAAGGTATTTTCAAATATTTTACCTTATCACAAGAATTTGAAGCATATTATGATTTTAAAAATGGTGATGAGGAAGGAGACCCTTGCGCAACCTATTTATATTTGCTTTTAAAATATAGTCTCACATCACATACTTATGGTATTTTAAAAGGACCAATGATAGAAAGTTTCAACTCAATTTCGGTCCGACTATATTTTAGAAATCATGTTTTATCAGATGTTTTGGAATTATATGTCATACATGATTATTTTCCAAAACTGTTTTTCTGTGAACACCTATATAACCCATGTTGCACGAGGTGTATTTGGATGGAGGAAGCAAATGATTTTGAAGGATCTCTAAATCATTGTTGTAATGCATGGGACTTCTACCTATGTGAGCAAGATGACGATGAAACCGAGTGGACGCCATGATCAAGGTATGATGTTATTCATTTTGGGAATCGTTTTATTTTATCTTATGGTGGTGAAATAAGACTTCAAGAATTAAGGTGTTGAGATCATAATGAATTTGGATGAAAATTAAAGTTATAAGTAAACTATTGAGGTTAAAACATGTTAGGGTTATTTTTGGAGTTTTATAAAAATGACAACATGCAGACCGTGTGGCAACCTGTCGCATCGGAAAAAGCTGCGGGAATCGAACCCACAAAAAAAGTGCAACTGGTATTTATCGCCTACCACTGGACTACGTGAAGTCTCTGGTTAGTTCGACTGATTATTTTTAGTTACATGATTTTATTAATTAAGAGTAAGTTGATTTTGGGTTATTTATGAAAATGATTAACCTATCATGAAGGATATGTGATTAGGTTAATTACTTTTCAATACGAGACTTTAGGAGCAACTGATGTTGTTTGGAGATAAATGTTACGACTTAAGTTGGAAGACTATGTGACTAAATCCTTCAAATATTTGGGTTTAAATATTATATTGGTTTAATTTGAAGAATTTTATGGACAAATTGTTTATCGGATGGTCCTCGTTGAACTTTGGGTTTTTTTGGACAAATTTTGGAGATTAAGCATAGATTTTCTTTTTAAAGGGTTATCCTTTTCTGGATTATCTGACCATGTACTAACCTTTTTGGTTTTGTTTTTGGTTAAAGTATAAAGACATGGGAATTATATAGTTCTATTTTGTGGATTAGGTGAATCTCTAGAAGTTGATTATAGTACTCTTAATGTGAACAAGTCTTCCTAAATACTCGCCTTTTTGGAAAAAATATGAGTTTGATTAAGGAATCTAGTAAAAGTTGAAAGTCAACGTGATAAGTGATTATGTTTCCTTATGAATATATTCCCCAATAAAAAGTATCTTAAAACAAAAATGTTTTCTATTAACTTTTCCTACTGGGGAATTGAATACCGTTTAACCCATCACAAGTTTGTGATTTTCTCATGGTTAACTTTCTCCTAAACATGTTTTCTACCACTCTTCATCAGAACATGACCCTATGTTTTCTCCTCCATGTCCATGTTTTCATACTTGTAATCCTAGTATTGGTTAACTCGGGTGACCTTTGTACTTATCTTTCTTTATTTTAAAGTGATTGTTTTACCGACTCTTCTTCCGATGTGGGACTTTCAAGGATGTTTCCAAGCCCAATTTTAAAATTGTGAGGACGCAATTCCCAAAAGGGGGGAAGGATGTAACACCCCATGTAAATAAATAATATGACATTTTCATATTTATCCATATTTATGAATAAAATATTAATATGACTTTAAAGGGGATGCTATGCTCGATGGCATACCCAACACGCAACATCGAGTTTCTTGGGAAGCTTACGTTGCACTCTAATAATAAAATAATATTATTTTAAATGGTAGTTAACATGTAGCCATTGTATTAGCGGGAATGGATATAAATAACTAAAATATGATTATATATGTTTTTACATATTTTTACATTTATCCAATAAAAGATAAAGGTATAAAATACGGAAAGAATTCAATTTTAGGCGTATATGCCCTAGTTTCCACTAAAGGTTCACTTATCGCCTTTTGATGGAGAACCGTCATTAAATATAGTTTTGTTCACTCTTATACATCCTTTTGGACCAAATAAAACTCTTCTTAAGAATTGGGACATCAAAATTTACATTGTGTAAATTTTTGGTATCTTTCTGATAAAGTTCATTTTTTTAATGAATAGTGTAAAATGTTGTATTTTAATTCAAACCCTATTTTTAATCTAATTTATTTATATGATTAGATTATATTTTTAATTGGTTTTAAAGTGAAATTAGAATATATTTTTACCATGAAATCCAACAGTGGTCGTTGGAATTAATTTCACTTTGAAATCAGACTTAAACTAGTGTCAATCTTTTGATACTTATTGTTTCATAAAAACACGCTATTTGCTATGACAGTGGGAATTAATTATTAAATAAATTAATGTGACTTATATGTTTTGAATTTTTTAAAATAGACTTCATTTTTGAATTCAGAATATCAAATATAGCTTAGGGTGAATTTTTGGTAATTTTCTGAAAAAACTTCAATTTTTTATGAATAGTGAAACCACTAAGTGGTACTTATAAAAACTGATTTTCCGTTTAAATGAAATTTTACCACCTTTGTGTTTTGAATTTCAAAAATCCGACATACATGGTTGTCATTAGTATGTAAAATTTGGTTCAATGGGATGAAAATAATTTTTTGGTGAAGAGTAACTTTTTTTCATTAATCGCGATTAGAGGTAATTAGTTTAATTTAAGGTAAAAATGATATTATAAAAATAAGAAAACACCATGACACTTGTCCTACCCCTATTGGATGAGTCATGGCCGACCAAGACAACCCATGGGTCAACTTGGGGACCCCATGGAGCCACTTTGGTTGGAAAATGACATTAATATATATTTATTTAATGTTAAAATTAAATTGACACAAACATGAGTTGTTTTACTAAAACAGTTTTTAAGTGGGGTTACACAAGTCCAAATTTTGGCTATAAATATTCATTAGAAATATAAAAATATTTCCTACATCATAGTATTTTTTTTATAATTTTTAGATATTAAATAAATTAATTTAATTACAACATCATGATGATGCAACGATGACCTCATTAATGAACAGTTTAAATAAAATGAAACGATAATATAAAATCTAAGACCTACACTTGTCCAAAAACTATTTTATGGGAATATTTTGAAGCCTAATCATATTATATTTAAAATATATCAATGTGGGACCTTAGAAATTCGAAACACTTTTGAAAATAAAATAATAGTTTCATGATTTCCAAAAGTGCCCCTCCTCTCCTCTTATAAAAGGCCCCCACCTCTACCTCATTTCACACACTCCTCAAGCCTTTGTCTCAGCCATACCCTACCCATTTACTCTCTCCACATCCCTCTCCTAATCCTAGAGGATTCCCTTTGGGAATAATCCTTTCAAAGGAAGCCTTTAGGATCAAATCAAAAGGAGTTACACTTTTAAAGGTAATTCATTCTCTCATGTTCATTTGTTTTATTTTGCTTCTCCAACCCCCTAAACTCTTTTTATTTACTTCTTTTGTAACAACACCAGTATCTTAAATATACTAGGATGTTGTTATAAGATTTATTTGAGCTACATTCTCACACAACTACATCAAATGGTTAAAGAACATACGGTTTCCGTGGATGGTGAAATTCTGCCTCCCGAAACGATGATTGTTCAACACTCATATAACACCTTCAAAGGTGGACATTTAGATGACACTATATTTATATATGATATATAATATGTTTATGTTTTACTTAAGCTTCTGTATTTTCATTTGTTTTATACCTTTATGGTTTCCATTGTGGGTAAACACGATAATTTCATTTTAGGAAGTGCGGACTACCGCCCCCTCAAAGTGATTTGATTCGTTAATGCCATACGTGGGATGTATAAATGATGGATTTAAAGTTATTATATATGATGTTATACTGGAATTATAATATACCTCTATATCATTATTTTTTCTTTCCATTAAAGTATGAGATAGAAATGAAAGTAGCGTTCATGCGTACGTACGGCTTACCGTCTCCATGAACGGTGCATTTCATTTCTTACCTCTAAATGATTATGTAATATTATAAATACATGTATATGATGGATATATATGATATATATGATATCCAAATCATGAATATAATTATGGATATAATGAACCTTTGACCACAAAAACAACATGTAATTGTAAGAAGTCCATTTTCGACTAAAGAACCAAATATTGAAAAAACAAACATTATTAACTTAAATGATTACATAATGTTTATAACATTGAAATAAGTGATATAAAAGGAATAATGAACTTTAATAAGGTTCATAAGAAAGTATAAATTAACTCAAGTTTATTATTCAGGACGTTAAATAATGATCGAGTCAAGTCGGACCTGAGGTAAGGGATCATACTCCTCTCTTTCTTTATAAGTACACTCTTTTATGTCATTCCTTCTAAGCTCATCTTTCTTGTGATTGGGATGTTATTTTATATTAATATTACTGTAATTTTTATGTTCATATGATGAGAGACCCTATTCTCTCTCATCAATCCATTTTGTAAATTTTGAGTGGCGTCGTTAGGCTGCCAAATTTTTGTAAGAGATCTAACCCCTCTCTTTCTCTTTAAGTACTCTCCTTTATGTTACTTCTTTTAAGCTCCACTTTTTTTATTATGGGGGATGTTATTTTATATTTTTCTTTCTGTACATTTTATTGTAATGAGATGAGATACCCTATTTGATCTCTTCAATCCATTTTTTGAAGTTTTAAGTGGCATCGTTAGGCTGCCGAGTTTTCGTAAGGGATTTTTCATCTCACTTTTATTCCTGTGAGATTTATGCTACATTTGCCAAAATTTCATTTGAGTGGTTTATGTATGCCCATTATTACACTCCTTTTGTAATATAATTCCATTTATGGGTATTTACATATTCATTGTATGACACTTCTTCAATGGGGTGTACTTTTCGAAAGTTACCCAAGTCGGTAAGGGAACCTTTCACCCTCCTCATTTTAAAAGACTTCGTTTGTTATGTATTTTAATTCACATACTATTATGTTGGGATATGTTCTTCTATATCCTGATTGATGTAAGTTTTATGTATAAGTGATGATATTCCCTTTTATCTCTCATCAACTCATTTTCTGAATTTTTGAAGTGGCGTCGTTTAGGCTGTCGAATTTTACCAAGGGAACGTTTTAACCCAATTTCGATTTCTTTGGGTTCAACATGTAGTTATTGAATATGTCATCCTTTGAATATGTGTGAATGAATTTTTATTGTTTTACACTTAATATCCAATTATATTGGGTGTATTTATATTTTTCACACATAATTTTGAGATTGATTTATCCTTAATTTAAGGATACCTTCTTTGTAAGGGATTTCATCACATTTTACATCCCTATTGAGACTTCATTGTTGTTATGCACCAATTCACTCTTATATGGTGTATATACTGTCCTTTGGAATATTATATCATGAATCCATTTATTCTCATGATATTATAAAGTTCTGATTAAATGTTATTCCTGAATTATTGTATTCAAGTGTCTCTAATTTTGGTAAAAAACATTTAACCAAAATATCACTTTAAATGTTTTAATGATTTGTTCTTATTAATATCCATGTTTTCAAAATGGTTTTAAGGATTTATTTATATGGATATTAATGGTTTAAAATGTTAAAATCTTCATGGTGGTATGAGACACTTTGATTCAAAAATCTCCTTGTTAAATGTTTTAAATGGTTTTGGAAATGGTTTCTTTTTTAACGGATTCATTATTTCAATATACTAAAATGTTATATTGTGATTGAAATTTGGAAATGTTATGTTTCCTTTATGCATGTTTTATGTGATACGTTTATGTTATGGTTCTTGGGCATTGTTATGAAAACGGGTGGTTCCGTGATAAACTAAGGGCGGGTGAGCCCGATATAGCTCTCCAATGCATTGGGTAACACGAAGGATTGAAACGTTAAGGTTTCTCCGAAGAGATTTAGGGAATATACTGTGATGGGTATTCCAAACGTAACCAAGAGGGTTACTCCCTACGTAAGAATGTTATGAATGCCTCAAGTTACCTTTATGTCTTATTATTTCTATGATTTATTCATGATTTGATGAGGTATGTTAAAGTGCCTATGCTTTATGGGTAAATTATGATTTCATTCTTATGTATATATGAACTCATGTTTCCTTTCCATATTTTTATAACCCTTACTGAGATTTTTATGCTCATCCCAAGTTTTTGAAATGTTTTTCACAGGTCAATGGAAAGGTACATGATGTGATGATAGTGTCAAGGATGTGTCAAGAAAGAATCTGTGTTTTATTTTATATATGCTTCCGTTGATGGGAAGAATGAATACTGTCTTTTATGTAACCACTTTGTTTAAATGTGGAATGTAATGCAAGTTTCATGATCTAATTCTCTAAAACTCTAAACCTGAAAAGATCCTCAACGTGTAATCTTGTGATAACTCAAGATTATGTAAGGTTTACGGTTGGGGCCTTATAGTACCACTCAGTGGCTAGAGGACCCGCACTCTAGAATGATAGGAGAGTACCAACTCTACCAAATCATTCACTATGGGGGACCCGTACCCTAGAATGATAGGGTAGTACCGACCCCATGCTAAAGGACCTTCTCCCTGACATGGAATGGGAGTATTGTCTCTGCCAGAACAACTCGTATAGAGGACCCATTCCCTAGAATGACAAGGGAGTACCGAATCCTAGAATAGAGGACCCACACCCTAATACAGTAGGGGGCTACTGACTCTATCTATATGTAACATATGGAGTACATCCGCCCTGGTTTAATAGGGGAGTACAAACTCCATGGATAAAGGACCCCCTGGTCCAAAAGGGGAGTACCTACTCTACCTTTAAAAACATCACGAGGAAACCTATAACCTAATCCATCAGGGGATTAACACCCCTGGAAGAAATTACCCAAAGGTAAAGAACCCATGCCCATGAAGTGGGGAGTCCCATCTCTACCTTATTAGAGAGGTAAGGAAATCCCTAACCCTAGTCCATCAGGGGAGTAACAATCCTAATGCCTCTCTATAGAACCACACTAATCTCCAACATCATCTCAGTATCGCTCCACAAGCGACTTGATTGATTCATTCCACCTCATATATCATAATCCATAGAGGAGTCCACCATCGCGTTCTACATGGAAAACCGCTCGGGATGGACTACTCAAAATCCTGAATCTGAGTCCCAGAGAAGAAGATACAGAAAGCGGAAGATCCCTGGAGGTTCTCCTAGTAGTACATGGTGTACACTGTGGCACACATGGTGTGTGAGCCCACCCAAGAACCTTCCCATGTATCTGGTCCACATGGGTTCCAACCCATGTAGGGATACACGGTGTGTAGAGGAGGTACACGCAGTGTCCCTTATCACTCGTCCCCTGGCCATGTTCCTCTTCTACATGGACCAAACAATTGTGTCCCTTACACGCCCTATATCCCATACTACATGGCGTGTTCGGATAAATGGATACCTTCCCTTGTAGTTTTCCTGTGTCTGTGTATCAGACCTCATGTCTATGCATCTTGTTCGTGTGTTAGTACATGGCCATGTGTTTTCACACATCTATCCCAAGCCATGTCCCATGGTCACGCAGTTTAGGGCACTACATGATGTGTAAACCCTATATATGGTGTGTAATCCCAAATGTTCGTCTTACACAAATAGGAAGAGATAGGCTGCATGTGTCACTAAACAATATGATGTGTAGACGGTGATTAAAGTCAGTAATCACTTGAAAAACCCTCTGATTCTCCTCGATTTACCCCGAAACCTACATATCTACGTACAAGGGATCTCTAGCAACTGTATTAGGGCTCTAGAACATTAAAACAATGTGTAAAAAAGGGAATCAGGACTAAAACTCAAATCTTCCTACCTCATTGGCGAAACGCCGAAGCTTTGGATCAAGAACGATTCTCGGATCATTCTGATTCTTGGTCTAATGATGATCTGCGTCAGAAATAGAAATCAGTAGCACCTCGCTTTAATGATTCATCTCATTTTCATTTATCGACCAAAGAGAGGAGGAGAGGGGAGAATGAGAGGTGTATCCCTATTTGGTTTTGGTACACCAACAAGAGAGGGGGATATGTAATTAGGTTAGGTTTTAAATTAATTAATTAAATTTTCATTTAACCAATTAATTCACCTCACATCAACCCACCAACTCACCTTCATCCAAAACTCCTGGTACAGATGACCTTAGGTCGTGCCTAGGGTAAACACGATGTTCCAGACTCAACTACGGTCTCAGAAATCTGATCCATGACTCTGAATGGGAGTTATTTAAGTTTTAAGAGAAACTGCACATGTTTGAAAAAATATATTTAATATTTTTAATATCATCGCACTGAGGCTCCCTGGGCCCCGGCTTCCCGTGCCGACTCAGCGCCCGACTCTAGAAATATTTTCCAAAATATTATGAATTCTTTCAGGTCAAAAATCTTATCATTATATTCTCCCCACCTTAGGTATTTTCATCCCCTAAAATTAAAGGCTAAGCATAAGGGAAGAAACTGAGCTCCCCACTGGACACTCACTCCAGTGAGATCATCAAAGGGTTCCTATGCTGCTCACAAGAATGCACACAGAGGAACCACAAAAATCAAACCACTCTTATTCCCATCTTCTACTAAGACAACATCATACAACAAATGGGCACATGTATCATTAGCTGTGATAGGTGGGAAAGCACCAAGCACCACGATCCATCTGCAGTCATGGGGTTTAGCGATACACCACCTCGCTAACCTGACACAGATACTAATGGAACCCCACAGTTCACATCCACCCCTGGATGGAATGTACAACAGCCTCCCCAAGTATTTTGAATTCAAGGTTGATGATAAACATGTGAGGGTATTCATAAATGGGATAGGGTTTTCCAATAGTAAACATTGGGTCTTACTAGTCCCTTCTTCTATGAACCTCCAACTGCAACATAACTCACTAAAATAGAAACACTTCCACACCCACTAGTGGCATACCAGCTGAGTATGGATAGTAATAAACCAATACACACTTCGGAAACATCATATGGTCTAACTCTACCACTACGGAATGATGCTAAGAAAGGATCTCCCTCTTCGAGGGCTACCAAGCTAAAGGGTTCGAGCAGGAAAACTCTACTGGAAAGGCCAAGACCTGATTCGACACTTCATTTCATAAAATCACCTTAAACATACAAGTCTAAGGAACTCATCCACCATACCTCAATACTATTCACTTTGGGAGGAACTGACTCGCCCACACAGTTCTGATCGCATCATAAAAACTCGTCTTAGTGGGGAAAGCATCCCCCTTCCTCATGAGTTCAAAGTTACATCAAACTGCACCACATCCTCCTCGAGCATGACACATACAAAACTGATTCCAAACACACAAGGGTACTCAAAAAAAAACAAAGGGTTTCCCAAACACACATTGGATCTTATTGGTCCCTCTATCGCAACTACCAACACAGGGTTCTACTGACACCCTGCATCACCCTGGTTAAACCTCGAGCATGAGCAGAAAAAAAAAGAGTACCCACAACAGTGTCTAATAATTGCTACTATAGAAAGTATAAAGGACACAAGGTGTTATTCATCCTCAGAGATTTTAGGTCAAAAAACTCTATGGAATGCATCTATCCTCGCCCACATCCTCCAGATCCCTAATCCTAGATCAAACCACCTCAGGGTGGTGGTGGAAACACCCTGAACTACTTGCCACCTCCATCCACCCTTCCATCTCCTCTCCCTTATCCTCCACCATGTGGAACTCCTTGCTCCAAGCTTTGTCTCTTTCAAGTCGACTCATCATCCAACTCCCTCTCAAAATCACAACAAGTTAGATAATCTCTAGCGATATGCCATCAGCCATCACAAGCGTATCATCACCTCTCCTACGGCTAATATAATCCTCAAAGTTGATCCTGAACTACAAACCCACACGCATGTGTCTTGGGATGGGTATTCCTCCTATTTTATGATCTTATTACCTATCATCTTTTAGCCCCTGCAGACACCTCATCCTTATGACCACTATTGAGGGTCACATCCACCTATTCCTCAGCTAGGAAACTCTCCACCATTGAGCTCACACCAGCACTCCAGCATAGGTGGGAATGCATAGCGATATCAAAGATGCCCTAATATTCTGACGCAAGCCTCGCTAAAAGGTATATGCTCTAAAGAACAGATCCTGAAATATATCCAAGGAGTGTCGTGACAAGTCTGTAAACATCACCAAAAACTCCACCACTGTCGTGCTACCCTACCAAAGTTGTAGAAGCTCCTAGATACACACTGGTCTCAACATGGCTTTGTAAAAATTTTCCATGAAGAGTCTCTCAAACTCCACCCAAGTGATAGTCTCCTCATCATGATTTTGTATCATAAAACTCCATCATCGCCCAGCTGAATCCTAAAAAAGGCTCACCGCCAGGACCACCATCTGATCAGAAGGTGTCCCCATTGAGTGGAAAACTTGAGCGACTGACTCAAGCCAGTCATATGTTGGCTGGGGGTCTGGATCACCTTGGTACCTCCGAGGTTGCTACCTCTGGAACTCATGTAGTTCACTCACCCTACGTGCGTCCTCAACCTGAACTATTGGTAAAACCTTCTGCTCCATAGGTGGTGGCACCACAGACAGACCACCTGGAGGTAACGCCTCAGAATCAGTTCCCTGCACTACAGCCTCATCACAGGGTGGATCATCATCATGGTCATGTCGTAGAATCCTGTCTGGTTGTCTTCCTGGAGGTATCCTAAAATAGAATGAAGGCGTACCATGGTCAAATAGTATTTCTCAGAAACTGAATCAAGAAGGATAAAAAAACCAAAACCCAATACTGTATAATGCATGTACCATTTATTTCCCAGTGAATAGTTACCTAATGTACTGAGTTGAAAAGTAGGTTATGAAATTCCTAGTGAATGGATACGTCATCCCTCATACAAACACTCGAACCTTTGGCCTTAGAGCCAAACTCGAAACATCCTAACACTATCATTATGAAACCCAATCCAAGATCATGAAACTACAGTCCCAATATGAAACCGACCAGTTCTAATACCACTCTTCCACGACCCGACCTGATGGGGCCCGGGCTATAACTCCCTAAGCCCGCCTCCAATAGGCCAGGGGATGACGACTATCACCGAGAAGGCATGTCACTAACATGGGAGGCATTTACCAAGTACCTATACGCACGCACACATCTCCAGTCTCACAAAATGTTGATATGTAAAAACCAAAGGTAACCAATTCATGCATACATCTATATCTCACAAACATAGTACAAAAAATGTACTGAAAGTGAAAAAGGAAAAAACAACACCCACCAAAGAAAACTGTAAAAGAGTCTAACATGCTCATAAGTAGGGGATCACTGTCAACTGCAAATATCAGAAAGCTCCTCGTCCAAGATCCAATAAACACCTTAGTCTATCTAGATCACTAAGCTTCACCTGCCTCTAGTCCTTCGTGGACTCCGTCAAAAGGAATGTGGTCTGCATAAGATAAAAAACATTTTTAGGAAAAACCCATGTAGGGGTGAGTATAAAAATACTCAGTATGCACCCCAAAATAAAAATGGATCAACAGAAAGTCAATAGTTCACTCAACCTAGGCATATGTAAACCCAGTTGATAGAGAAATTCCATCTTGAACCATCATCGGTTGTACATGACTAGTCAGCTCGGTCTATAAGGGGTGTCAACCTCGACATGTGACAACACCACAAGGACTCCCATAAATCACCCACCAAAGAAAACTGTGAAAGATTCTAACCTGCTCATGAGGGGATCACTGTCAACTACAACTATCAGAAAGCTCCTTGGAAAAGATCCAATAAACACCTCAGTCTATCTAGCTCACTAAGCTTTGCCTGCCTCTAGTCCTTCGTGGACTCTGTCGAAAGGCATGTGGTCTGCACAAGATACAAAACATTTTCAGGAAAAAACCATGTAGGTGTGAGTATAAAAATACTCAGTATGCACCCCAAAATAAAAAGGGATCAACGAAAAGGCAATAGTCCGCTCAACCTAGCCATAAGGAACCCCAGTTGATAGATAAACTCCATCTCGAACCATCATTGTTTGTACATGACAAGTCAGCTCAGTCTATAATGGGTGTCAATCTCGACATGTGACAACACCACAAGGACTCCCATAAATCACCCATCCCCCATCCAATGGCCTGAAGGCCTTCATTTTTTATTGATTATGATAATCCACCTTTCAAGGGGTGAGGTGGAACCCTTACAAGGCCCATAGGCGTAAGCATTATATGGAACGTAAGCCTTAGAGTAATTCATTGACCGTGGGCTTCAAACATTACATACAACCCAGACTAACTACTTGAAACTACTCCTCCCCAGCATCTTCATCATGAAATCAGCTCTCCACCTTCACATGGTTGTTTGGTTAGGCCATCATGTGCATGAACAGGCTTGTCCCAATGATAGGTTTCATACCCTCTCATTTTTGCAATCCGTGTAGCTTCTTTTGTGTTGAAAGATCCTTGATCATCCTTCTATAGATCTTGTTCCTTGTAAGTTGTCTTGTTTGCATCTGCACTTAAGGTGGCCCGAAGGCCTTGAGGTGGCCTGAAGGCCTTACTGGCCCTAAGGCCTTAAAGGACTCAGGGAACATATCAGTGGCCTGAAGGCCCAAAAAGGGAAAAATTCTCGGCTGCTACAGTTCCAAATAGTGCCTGATATAGTCCCCACTACAGTACCTACTACAGTATTGCATAGTCCCGCTACAGTACTGCTACAATACTGCTACAGTGACCCGGAAATTGTGCCTCTGTTTGGATTTGATCCCGGGTTTCCTGGATGCACTTAAGAGTCCTCACCAGCCGGGTTGAGGCTCATGTGCCCCATAAATCACCCAGATATACTCATATGAGACACTAAGTCTACTGAGGTTCCAACCTCATAGCTAAAAATAGGATTCTCTTTGTAGGCTCTCACCATAACATAAATCCAAGAGAACACACTCCACTAGCTCAGTCATCCTAGATGGAACCCGTCTAAGATATTCACTTCATTAGGAACAACTCTACCATTCTGAATGGTACATCCAAGATAAAGTACTCCATCAGGAACATCTTACTAGTTCAAACTCTAGTTCCCCACACCAGAGGACCCATCGTCGTTACCTTGCACCCAAGGAAAACTAAAGAAACCCAAGTGAAGCGGCTCACCCCTTACCACTGCACACAGTTGAGGGAGAACTGATTCAGACTCTGTATCATGTGTATCATCTCTAATAAGAGAGAATAGAGGGACCCACACCTCACCACTTCCCCATAGTCAAGGGTGTATTACTTCTAACTAACCTACGAAATCACTATTTCTGTAGTAAGGAGTAGCCCGATTCAGACTCTGTATCGTGTGTATCCTCTCTAATAAGAGAGAATAGAGGGACCCGCACCTCACCACTTCCCCACAGTCAAGGGAGTATTACTTCTAACTAACCTACGAAACCACTATTTCTACAATAAGGAGTGGCCCGCACCTCAGTTCGTCAAGGGATCACTAACCCCTATCTAGGTATCGTTCACATCTAGTGGATGAACCTACTCCTCATAGTTATATCCCACAGCCAAGGGAGCTCCAAATCCAATGGAGGACCCTCTCCCCGCTACTACTCGGAGATGGGGGAGTACTACTCCGTAAGTGAGGACATGTGTCCTGATCCAATAGTAGATTACTACTCATGAAGGAATCATGCCCTGATACGATAGGGGAGTGCCACTTCATAGATCTAGGACCCAAACCCTAACCTAGTAGGGGAGTACCACTCAGTGGCTAGAGGACCCGCACCTTAGAACGATAGGGGAGTACTGACTTTTCCAAATCGTCTACTATGGGGGACCCACATCCTAGAATGAAATGGGAGTACCAACCCAAGGATATAGGACTCACTCCATGACATGAAAGGGGAGTACCGACTCTACCGGAATAACACATATGGAGGACCCATACCCTAGAATGATAAGGGAGTACCGACTCCTAGAATAGAGGACTCGCACCCTAACATGGTAAGGGAGCACCGAATCTATCTATACATAATATATGGAAGACCCGCGCCCTGGTCCAATAGGGGATTAAAAACTCCATGGATAGAGGACCTATTCCCTAGTCCAATAGGGGAGTACCTACTCTACCTTTACGAACATCATGGGGAAACCTACACCCTAATCCATCAGGGAAGTAACACCCCCAGAAGAAACTACCCAAAGGTAACGAACTCATTCCGGTGACATGGGGTGTCCCATATCTACCTAAGTATAGAGGTAAGTAAAACTCGTCCCCTAGTCCATCAGGTGAGTAACAGTCCTAACTTCTCTCTATACGAACCACACCAATCTCCACCATCGTCTTAGTACCACTCCACAAGCATCTTGATCGATTCATGCCACCTCATATCTCATAATCCATAGAAGAGGCCACCATCACATTCTATGTGGAAAAGATCTTAGGATGTTCTATTCACAATCCTGAATCTGAGTCCCATAGAAGAAGATATGGAAGGTGAAATATCCCCAGAGGATCTCCTAGTAGTGCACAACATGCACCGGGGCACACACGGCATGTGAGCCCGCCCGAGCACCTGCCCATGTATATGATCCATATAGGTTTGAAACCATATATGGATACACTACATGTATAGGAGGTACACATCATGTCCCTTATCACTCGGCCTCTAGTTGTGTTCCTCTTCTACACGGATCGGCCAGCTATGTCTCTTACACACCATGTATCTCATACTACATGGCATGTTTGAATAAATGGTTACATGCTTGTGCAGTTCGCATGTGTCCATGTACCAAACCCCATGTCAATGTATCTTGTACATGTGTTAGTATATGGCCATGTGTTTTCACAAGGCTATCCCAAGTCATGTCCCATGGTCACACGGCTTATGGCACTACACAGCGTGTAACCCCTATACACAGCATGCAGTCCCAAATGTTCATCTTTACCAAAAAGGAAGAGCTACACAGCATGTTTCACTAAATTACATGCCATGTATATGATGATTCCGGTCAGTAATCACCTGAAAAACCCTCTAATTCACCCTAGTTTACCCCAAAACCTACAGATCTACCTAGAAGTGATCTCTAGCAATTGTATTTGGGCTCTAGAACCTTAAAACAATACATAAACAAGAGAATCGAGACCAAAAACTCAAATCCTCTTACCTATTTGGTGAAATTCTAAAGATTTGAATCAAGAACGATGCATGGATCATTTTGGTTCTTGATCTTATAACGATATGCTTCAGAAACGGAGATCGGAAGCACCTCACTTCGATGATTCGGCTCTTTTTTTCCATCGACCAAAGAGAGGCGGAGAGTGGAGAATGAGAGGTGTAGACCTCTTTGGTTTTAGTTCACCAACTAGAGAGGTGTGAGAGGTAATTATCTTAGGTTTTAAATTTATTAATTAAATTTTCATTTAATCAATTAATTTACCTTGCATCAACCCACCAACTCACCTCCGTCCAAAACTCCTAGTACAGATGACCTTAGGTTGCACCTAGGGTAAACACAGTGTTCTGAACTCAACCATGGTCTCATAAATATGATACAAGACTCCAAATAGGATTTATTTAAGTTTTAAACAAAATTGTGTGCGTATGCAAAAATATTTTTAATATTTTTAATATCGTTGCACCAAGGATCCCCGGGCCCCAGCTTCCCATGCCGACTAAGCACCTAGCTACATAATTTTTTTCTGAAATATTCTGATGTCTTTCGTGTCAAAACTCAAGTCATTAAAAAAATTGATAAAGGGGGTACCTTTATCAGTCCTAAAAAACACTAATAAATGGGTACTTTTAATACATCTTTTTTTAGCGCTATTAAAATTTCCTTTTATCATTGTAGACGCTGAAAAGTCCGTAATTATTGAAGGGAGTTTTGAAATGACAAAGCGAAGTCATATTCAGACCCGGAGACCCGGTTTGGAGGGCCTAGAAGTGTTGCGCAGAAAAAAGGGGAATGCGCGCGAAAGAATTGTGCCACGTGGAAGGGGTCCGGGATTCGCGAAGGGTCCCCAGCGCAGGCGCGCAATAATTGCGCGCCCGCGCCCGCACGGTTAACATTCTGCGCCACCATCGTTGGCATGAAAGTTTTGTGTTCCACCCTAAATTATGTATTGTCGGATGCCTATAAATAGAAGGATACCCCTTCCATTTCGGGGTTTCAAAATTCAAACCATCTCTCGTGTGCGAAATCGAACTTCCACGCATGCAAGATTTCCTTCAGGTACTGATCCTTTTCATGCCACCTCGCCCCAAGATCCGCCTTTGTGCACAATCCCTCTGGCTTAAATAGAATTCCAAACCATTCAGGGTTCCTCCCTTGCACGCAATTCCTTCTGTTGCATGAAAAATGGTCCAATTGCATGCAATCCCTTTCGTTGGGTGCGGCCTTACCTTTGGGTGTGGTCGTTGCCACTCGTGCGCAATTCATATCCCTTGTGCGCGATCCTACTAGTCGCACACAAGCCCTCTGTCACGATTACGCATCATCCCGGTGTTTTGCGTGCCAACCATTTCTTTGCGTACAACCCCCGGGACCCCTCACCTTGATGCTCCCCGAGTGCCTCCCTGCATAGGCGCCCAATGTGCTCCTTCTGGATGCCTCGGGCACACACACCGGGAATACACACCATGCACGGTTTTCCCGTACGACCTTCCAGGCTCGTACTAAGTATCCTCAAGGTCCCTTGGGTAGTTTTTTCCATTGAGTTGATTTGCCTCATGCTTCTTCGCATTGGCACGCTAACGGCTATTGCTTCTTCGCATATCCATTCTAATGTGAACCCCTCAATGGTTCGCTCTGCGACCCCCCTTCACTACATCCTTGCTGATACCTTCCCTCCCACAAGGAGCAGAGGGTACCGGTCATGTAAGTCCTAGGGGTGCGGAGTAAACCCACATCGTCCGAGTTGTATGACGTTAAACTACCAAGCACCTCATCCTCAACACATGACGTTAAACTGTGATCTAGCCTCGTGCCTCGCACGCAGGGTCCCCCCGGATCGAGCATTCATTACACCCATTGGTCTCCATGGGGATGGGATCACCCCTCACAAGGGATGATATCCTCCTTGTTGGGGTGGCGTTTGTCCACGGGGAAAGGGCAGCCTCCTTGGTGTAAGCTTCTAGCCCCTCTTGCAGAAGTTAGCACCCATGCACCTCCGTACTTCCCCGGCACTAGGGCCAGTGGGGAGAATGATGGGAAGTGGGACTCCTCCTTTCTTCAGTCCCAAATCCCTCTCCCTCTATGATTTTTTTTCCCTCAGGCCTCCATCCTAGAGTAAGTCCCAACACCATGGGCCGCCCAATGCGTAAGCCCCTCTTCGCTTCTCACGAACACATCGTTCGCGACGTGATCGTCAGGTCTCTGCCGCCTCTTGTTTCTCACACCGATCACGACTCACATGGGATTAGAGTAGGAATCGACCATGAAATTGCCCCCATCCAACATGATGTTAAATTGTATTCCCCCTTCCAACATGACGTTAAACTGTATGCCCCCATCCAACATGGCGTTAAATTGTATTCCCCCATCCAACATGATGTTAAACTGTATGCCCCCGTCCAACATGACGTTAAACTGTATGCCCCCGTCCAACATGATGTTAAACTCTATTCCCCCGTACCGCATGACGTTAAATTGCACCACCCGAACTACATGGACTTTGATTCCCTACTACGGGGATATGTAGGAAGCCTCTACGAGATTCAAGCCCACCACCCAGTCGTTCCGACCTCTTCACGTCGGTTCACCAACCATTATGGGCCACCTTAGAGCTTAAGTCCCATCCATCCACCACCATGGGCCTCCTCAGAGTGTAATCCCCATCCATCCTGAACTATGGGGTCTTTGATCCATGCTAAGGCATGGTACGTAGGAAGCCTCCTCAAGGTTCAATCCCCACCACCATGGGCCGCCTCAGAGTGTAAACCTCATCCATTCCGAACTACGGGGACTTTGATCCGTGCTATGGCATGGTACGTAGGAAGCCTTTACGAGGTTCAAGCCCCACCACTATGGTCTGTCTAAGAGTGTAATCCCCATCCATCTGTACCCCAGGTCCCTCTTCACGTCGGTTCTCCGACCCCATATCCTTGGGTCATCTCAGAACGTAAGCCCCAAATGCCCTGACCCGCACGACATTAAACTGTATTTCATTGAACTACGTGGACTTTAATTCCCCACTATGGGGATACGTAGGAATCCTCCACGAGGTCCAAGCCCAACACCCATGTCTCATCCTGACCTATCCCTCGAGCCCACGCGCCTCGGGAATCTCATGCCTTAACCCGGAGGTCTTACTCCCTCTGGGTCCCATCCATGCGTTCATTCTCACGGGTCTCCCTTTCAGGTGTCCCACCGTATCATCTCGAACTACATGGACTTTGATTCCCTGCCACGGGGATACGTAGGAAGCCTCCACAAGGTTCAATCCCCTTCACTTCATCACCCATCCTGATTCTTACCCAGGCCGCCACATCATGGTGGGATTATGCCACATCATTCCACTCCACAGCATTCAAGAAGCCACCCACGTGTCGACCACAACATCGGTGTTCCCTCCAGGGGGTTCTTCAATCTGATCCACTCTAGCCAGTGTTCCGATCAGTCTGATCCGTCTTCGCTGGATGTTAAACTCATGGAATACCCTATGTTAAACATGGGAAGCTGAGGAAAACCTCAGATACATGCCTATGGCATACAATTCCCCACGTTCGATGTGGGATGCCTCGGGCTTCCGCGCCCTCGAGAAGCCCTATAATAAGGGACAGAAGACAGACATGCCAATTCCCCAGCATCAAGAGACGCCAACGATGCCTCAGTGTGACCACTCCCCTAACTGAAGGTTGCTACCCCGACCAGACCCCTTGGATCATCTCGACAGAAGTAGCGTAATTAACTAGTGTCCATGAAGATATGGCACCAGGAAGAGTTTCATGAACACATCTTAAATCTATGAGGGAGACCTAGAATAGGTGACGAGTTCTGAGTAGGAATCCACAGAAGGAAGAAACAACATCCCATCATCCCGGTTTCGATCAAGGATCAGACATCCCTAAACAAGGAGTGAATGCCTCCCACCTTTAGAAAGTGGGAATGCGGGGCAACGAGCCATGCTTCCTCTGTGTGATAGATGTGCGCGCGCACGCGCCCCGACGGAAAGCGTCGGAAACAGAAAATGGTGAACCAGACGTGAATCTATTCTCCTCAATATGGAGACTGGTAGCTTTTGGGGTGTCGGAATATTAGCACGTCACCAAGTCCGGGCACCCAGCACTAGGACGTGAAACCCACCAGGGGTTGGGGCAGTTAGGACGCTGAGCACTCTGTTCTATGACATTGTCAGCATGGATCCCTCTTACTGACCATAGAAGATGGAAGGGCACTGGGCTACTGGTTGTCGGTTTCTTTTCCTATCAGTGTTAATGGGTTTATCTCCCTGCTTTCAGGAATCAGATCGCTGCATCCGGAGCTCGATCACCACCTGACCATCGGTGCAGGGGCAGGGGCAGTACCGACGCAGCCACCTCACGCAGTTCCACCTCTTCCATAGCTGGTCTGACCGCCACGACTGCTGGGTGCTCATGCCTCCTCTCCCCATTAGATATTATCCAATAAAGGGTGATCAACAACCTTGTGCGTAGGTACGAGGAGGAGGGTGTCATCCCCACCAGGGACATGGCCCGTTTGGACCTCTAGGTAGCTGCGCCTCACTGCCAATGCCACCCCCAAGGGCCGCACAGGGAGCCACTACTCCCCACCCCAAAATTCAACTGTTTTGGGAGCTTATCCCAAAAACGCCTTGACACCTCCCTCCCATATGCCGACAAGGTAGGGGATGTCTGGGTTGGCCCAATCAGAGACCCGCTTCAAGGGTTCATGGAAAGGGCCCCCACCAGGCCATGTCGGCGCCGCTGCCAGACTCCCCGAGCCAAGGAGTAGGAAATCCATGTGCCTGCACCACCGGCTCCAACCCATCTGACCCAACGCTAGCGTCGGGCACGAGCGGAAGAGGATGCTCGCCCTGGGGAATCAACATCTGCGACCACTGTGACCTGATCCACCGCTGACTACTATCATCAAACCCCCACACATGTTGAGCAGGGGCAGTTATATACCTAATCCGGATCGAGGCCCCAACTGCCCCACGGGCAGGTTTGGTCGACTATCCTGGTCGCCGGCACAGGCAATGGCCACTGCGGACCAATTCTTGGTAGTGCCATCCAGCGTGAAGGCCTACTTTGTGCCACCGTTCTGGAAGGTGTGGGCCCTCCCTGCTTCCAACCTCATCCCGGAGGCCTTCCTGGCGCCACCCTTGCCACAAGTAAGGGGCTTCCCCGTGACAGCAACACTTCGGGTGGGGCTCTCTCCAGCGCTCACTACACTGGGTACGGGGTCACTTCCCCTACTGCAGGCCATGAGTATGGAGCCATTGTATATCTAGTCACTCACCTACATGGAGGTCCTCCCTGTGTCCCTTTCGACATTTTCCCTAGTGCTCCTCTCACCTCAGCCTTCAATCCTCTCTGCCCCAGTACCAGTGCGGCCAGAGGACTCTGTGACGGAAGTCAGCCCTTCCCCGAGGAGCCACCCAGGGGCAGGAAGGTGGGACGTCATCACCATAGGAGAAATTCCATGGAAGGCTGGATGGAAATCAGACCAGTCCATTTCTTATACTCCGAGGCGGAGTACAACTCGGTGATGGAGCCCTCTCCTTAGTCCTCTTAATCAAGGGTTGGGGAAGGACGCGGTGCGTCAGCCTCGTACTCCCCGAATGTGAGATCCATATGATCCTCGCCTCCCTTCGAAGGTATATCCAGGAGGACAAGGACTTGGCATACCCATAGGGATCAAACTTGCAGTCACCATCGGCCTCTCCAGAAGCACCTTCCACCTCGGCCAAAGACAACGGAGAGCTTTTTTGGGGGTCGATGGCAGAAGAGCCACGACATAGCACACCCCCGGCAAGCACTGACACTGTGACAGGAGGCCAGTTCGTTGGTCCATCCTACCACGACATGGTGGCCAGGTCACTACAACTCTTGGAGGACTACCTAGGATTTGGGGGGAAATCGGCCTGCTCGCCGTATTCTCCGTCGGCCAGCCCACCGGCCCAGCGACCTGGCTCAGCGCCGTTGATAGATCCCTAGCCACTCCCAGTTGATGAGCGGGGCCATCAGGGGCCGGATCCTGAACCTAAGTCATGGAGCTTCTGGACCATCCTCGCAGCAGGCCACTTCCCCGAGAAGTTTTGGCCGGTTGCAGGGTAAAATTTTGATACACCAGAATCGCTCACACCGGGGGAGTTTGATTGTTTCCACTAGACCCTCCGGGCGACTCACTCTTATCTTCGCCATCAGCAAGTGACTTATCCCGGGAGCCAAGTACACCTTGAGGATCTCGACGAGTAATGTATTTAGTTCAACATGCCCACGCTCCCCGTGGTCCGGCACCCCGAGTCACTCGGCCAACACAGAGCCCTCCAACAACAATGCGTTCAGAGTTTTCAAGTACTCCACAAAGTTGTCGAGGAGGCCACCCCCCATGAAGATGTTCGTGGATGGGGGAAGTATGTTGTCCTTCTCTTCAGTGTGATTCGATGGCAACTTGACTCACTGGATGGCTCTGAGGACATGCCCCTGAGGGCAGCGGCGGTCAACATGGCTGATCTTTCGGGAGAGGGGAACGGTCTGGAACTTCTTGATGGGGACTTACCCCTTGAGGATAAGTCGCCACTAGACCCATCAGGGAGTATTACTCATCAGTAGAGGAACCTCCTAGGTCTCGCCACACCCACTGATGCATTAATACTGAGCCAAAATATCAGCAAGGGTAAAGAGTACATTGGGGTTGTCAAGATCTCCGACCCATCTGCCTCAGTGTAGAAGGAAAAGAAAGATCCCGAGAAGTCCATGTTGTTCCAACATATTGCTAAGTAGAAGAGGTTGGTCGATGAGCTTCTGGATGAATTCATTGTAGAGCGGCGACCCGACTACGATGATCCTAGGCCGGGGCAGCAGGGGCAAGAACAACTACCTCTCAAAGAGATTCTCCCAGGAAACCTCGATCATGCTGTGTTCGCTGACAGAGGAGAGGTCGGAGCTCATGGCAAGAGGGCACGATATGTTTCTCGAAAACCTCCTGAGTGGCATGACCACCCAAGAGACCCTGCTCGGGTTCCTCCAGTCGCCCCAAGGGTCGCTCCACCAGCCACCCCACGAGCTGCTGAGTTTTTCTACCCCATTGAGGAGTCTGGAAATGTGCTTGTGGTTAGATATCCCCGTCAGGATAGGGACCCGCATCCAGACGATCCGATGGCGGCACTCATTGCCCACCTGGAAGCTTTGGAAACGCGACAAGTGGTTGTCCCACCAGACGGCAAGCTGTACCCAGCATGGGTGGATGATATGCTAGCACCTATGGGATTTTGGAACCCCACTTTCTCCCCCTTTAACGGGACAGGATACCCGCCACAGCACCTGGCCCACTTCAACTCAAGGTGTGGGCCTATGTTAGGGACTCCGACGCAACAGGAGGTCGCCAAGCTCTGTTTCTTTGTTCAGACACTAGAGGGGATGACATTCGTCTGGTACAGCCAGCTCCCTGTCAGATCCGTGACTAGCTAGGAGGACATTCATAGGAAATTCCTCTACCAGTTTAGTTCCACAACCCGGAAGACGAACATCGCAGACCTCTTTAGGTGCAAGAAAAGGCCCAATGAGCGAGTCGCGAACTTCATCGCCCGGTGGAAGGGGCTCACATACTCCCTTGACATGCCACTAACTCAGGAGAAATTACTGATAATGTGCATAGGGAATGTCAAGGCAGAGCTGGTTCCTTCTCTGATCACTCAGAATTACCCCGGAGGGTTCTGGGACTTCTCAGACAAGGCCCAGCTCCTCGAAGAATCCCTAAAATAGGCTAGTCAGGCACGCCCAATGCCTCCTGTAATCCCAGCAAGGAGAGCTTCCAGAGCTGAGCCCGCCGTCGTGGCCTAGGTAGAGGACCACAGGCAACTAGAATTGCTACCAGTGGAGCTAGCTTCGTAGCCCCATAGGGGTCTGCCCCCACAGGCACAGCTTCCAGCCCAGCATCAACTGCCTCAAAATCGACAAGCGCCTCCGCGTAACGTGCCGCCACCACCTAGGTGAGATAATCATGTTCCGCCTCCTTGGCATGCTCCTATGGCCCCCCATTAGGGTCAGCCTCCTAGAGACCCCCTTCCGGATAGAAGGAACCAGACCTACTCATTTGATGAGGCTCAGGTCCCTGGTTACTTCCGCAGTGCCTTGGAGCAAAGAATCATGCAGCTGCCTGAGTGCCGGAAGCCAGAAGAGGCGCATCTCACTAATCACCCCAACTACTTCCCTTATCACCGTATCCGGGAGCACACCATCAATTGATGATACGTGTTCAAGGATTGGCTCCAAGACCAGATTGACAATAATATAGTCAGGTTGGACCCAGCCCCGGCACAAGTGGCAGGTGTCTTTGTGAGATCGGATGGCAGTAGCAGCAACAAAGGTGAATGGCAGTAGGTTTCCGACCGTGGGTCCCAGAATTATAACGACTGGATGGCCTTCAAGGTAGTCGCCTGCACCCATGGCATCATTCGTGCATGCCTGAATCAGCCAAACCCCTCAGAAGCTGTGGTTACTACTCTGACATCATCGTCTCAGCCAGTCTCTTCCCAGAAGAGCAAGCAGCGGCGGCGCAAGAAGAAACAATACACCCTGCCAATGTCATCATCGACCCACACTCTTGGTGACTTTATGCCCCCAGAAACGGGGATCCCTCCAAGACTCCGCCCGTTAGTGAATGAATCCTCAAGTGACAGTCTGGGGTATGCTTTGGTTAACACCGTAGAGTTGGTAAATCCCTATTTGACTCCCGATGATGGGGAACGCCAGGTAGGCCTTCCCAATGTCCCCATTCGTCGCCAACGTCGTCGGAGCCATGGTTACCTGAATCACCGGGGCACGACAGTTGTCACCTCCAGCTAAGATGTGTACGCCGCTGATACTAGACAGCAGGCCCAGTGCAGAGCTCAGCACACGTGGCCCCTATATCCGGTGTCGACAGGTCCGCCTCCACCACCGTTTGTGTTACTGGATCAAGAAGAACCACATCGGTCGTATCGTGACCAGCTTCGCCCTGCCCCTAGCCAACCCCATCCTTCTGGTCCTCATCTGGTAGCCACTCTCTGGGCTTTAACTAGTGAACAGTGAGATATGCCTAGTACCAGTCAGCCGACGGTCCATCCGGCAGGGCCCGCCATGCCTCCGGTCACAGAGTGACTTCCTACAAGTAGAGGTCAGTGCCTGGAACGGAAGTATGATTTTCTTTATCACCTTGTCGGTATCCCAGCAAGTCATTCCATTCTTGAATCCCTTCTTCTATCACCAGATATGTGTGAGTCACTCACCGAGGCTTTAAGAAGCCCCCTCCAGTTTGAGACAGAGATAGAAGCCATGGAGGCTTTTCACACTGAAGTGTTTAAGGATGCCGAACTTCAGACCATCATTTCGTTCTCCGATTAGGATGAGGTCTCCCCCATGAAGAGGTATATCCTCCTGCTGTATATCACCGACTAGTTCAATGGCGTGGAAGTCCACCGCTGTCTCATTGATACTGGCTTCGGGATCAACCTTATCCCAACACAGACACTGTAGAAGCTAGGGTTATCCGAGGATGACCTGAATCCCTCTAATTTAAGAATCCAGGGATATGATAGGACAGAGCAGACTCCAGTTGGAAAGATCCTCTTGAAGACTCAGTTCGGCGGCCTGGTTGCCAGCATCAAGTTCATGGTTGTCTCCTAGGACACCGTGTACAATGTGTTGATGGGTAGGTCATGGCTCCACCTACATGAAGCGGTCCCCTACTCATATCACCAATGTTGTAAGTACTCCCTTAATGGTCGAGTGGGCATACTCCAAGGTGATGCATCTTCTTTCACCTCTTGTGAAGCCTGCTACTTGGACGCTGACTATTACAAGAGCAAGGATAAACAAGTCCAGGAAAGTGGAGTCGAGCCCGTCACCACTACAGCCGACCCATGGGCAGACTTGAATGACACCTATGTCTTCCTGATCCATCGATTGGAGGCCACAACCCCCGATATGGGGCAGTGTTTTATAATTTCTGGGATAAAAGGGAATCATGCTCCCAAATCTAGGAGACGTCAAAAGATCACTTCATATTCTTATAAAAATCAGGCCTCAGTGGTCCCTGAGCCCCCTACTCCCATCAGGTATCGAGACGTCCAGCTCATGGAAACAGTGGTCCGTTATACCTGCCTGTTTCATTGGGCTGGAATAAGTCATCTTCAGCCGACATGCCACTACTGCTTTGATATTATCAAGCATGTCCCCTTGGGCCGAAGGCCATACGGGACTGGGTCAACTGCCTTCGTCACTATGATCTCAGTGGTGCCGGAGTGCCCCGATGCAATAACCATTGTCGCCCAAGCTGGTACCAGCCTTCTCTCGGGGTTTGTTAACTCGGAAGTAACCGCCCCTGTGGAGGATCCCTCCATGAATACAAAAGAGGATCTGGAGGATGATCCTCCCACTTTTGAGGAAGGTGTTTCATCCACAGTTGACGAGTTGGTACAGGTAAACCTTGGTAGTGAGGTAGATCCGAGACCCACCTTGATCAGGGCCGCCATGCCCCCCGAGGAGCAGCATCAGTATATAGACTTACTTAAATAGCACCATGACGTGTTTTCCTGGAGTTACAACAGGATGCTAGGATTGGATCCTCAGGTAGTCGTTCACCGTCTCGGTCTTCCGGCAAGTCATCAAGGATTCAAGCAGCCTCCTAGGAAGATTCACCCTTCTCATGGTGCTATGGTCACGGTTGAAGTTGATAAGCTCATCAAAGTCAACTTCGTTAAGGAAGTCCAGTATCCCAAGTGGATAGCCAACATTGTGCCAATCAGGAAGAAGAACGGACAAATCAGGGTATTTATTGACTTCTGTGACCTCAATTGTCACTGTCCAAAGGATGACTTTCCCCTTCCAGTGACAGATTTTTTGATTGACACCATGGTCGGGTTCTAAGCCCTCTCCTTCATGGATGGGTACTCTAGGTACAACCATATCCGGATGGCCCCTGAGGATGAAGAATCCATAGATTTCAGGGCACCCCAAGGTACTTTCTGTTACCAGGTTATGTCTTTCGGCCTAAAGAATGCAGGTTCCACCTATCATTGGGCCATGAATCGCATATTCAAGACAATTCTGGGAACATTGGTGGAATGCTACGTGGATGATCTGGTGGTCAAATCTCACCAGTGCCAGGACCATCTCAAGGACCTTGAGAAAGCGTTCAGTTTCCTCTGTTCCCGTCACCTGAATATGAACCCGTTGAAGTGTGCTTTCGGGGTCACCTCCAGAAAGTTCCTTGGATTTGTTGTCAGGTACCAAGGCATTGATATAGACCCAGAAAAGATCAAGTACATCAACCATATGTCTCCCTCGATCAATATTCGGGAGCTTCGAGGTTTCCAAGGCCACTTAGCCTACATACGCCAATTCATTGCGAATCTGGATGGCAAGTGTAATCCCTTTTCCCGACTCATGAAGAAAGGCACCACCTATGAATGTGACGAGGAGTTTCAGGCCGCCTTTAAGGAAATCAAGCAGTATCTGCTCCAACCTACGGTCTTGATGCCACCTGTCTCCGGGAAGCCACTGGTCCTTTACGTGACCGCCCTGGAATGGTCCCTCGGCACACTTCTCGCCCAGAAGAACAATGAGGGAACAAAGAATAGCCTCTAATACCTCATCTACATGCTAATAGATATAGAAATCAGATATTCTCCCATTGAGAAGAGCTGCCAGGCACTCGTAGTTGCTGTACAAAAATTGCAGCACTACTTGCAGCACCACAAGGTACAGCTGGTCTCTCAGGTAGACTCGTTGAAGTACATTCTGAACTGCCCCATGTTGACTGTCTGACTGGTGCGGTGGGAGGTAATCCTCCAGCAGTTCGACATCAGTTTTGTGCCTCATAAGGCTATCAAAGGACAAGCATTGGCAGACTTTCTAGCTTCCCATCCAACCTCCATAGATCAATCCATGTACTGGGACTCTCCTGATGAGGCAATCCTCTCAGTCGATCATGCCATCCCATGTTGGCAAATGTACTTTGATGGCGCCTTCCAGAGCCCCACCGGGAGGAGACTCAATAACCCTAGGCTCAATAGAGTAGGCCTGGGTGTCATCTTCATTACTCCAGTGCAAGCCATCCTACTATATTCATTTCTGTTGTCGGAAGGTTGCACCAACAATGAGGCAGAGTATCATGCCCTCATTACTGGCCTCGAGTTGGCCTTCGAGGTCAACGTGCCCCATCTACATGTGAAAGGGGACTCCGAGTTGGTCATCAAGCATGTCAATGATGACTATGTTGTCAGGAAACCAGATCTCGTGCCATTGTTAGAGCATACTCTTCGGCTAATGGCTCAACTCCCTTCTCAGCCGGAGGTTAATTATGTTCCTCGGTCACAGAGTGGTCAGGTAGATGCTTTGGCCAGTTTGGCTACATCACTTGCAGATCCCGAATAGGATGAGTTAATTATCCATGTGGCCCACCGGAGAGTCATATCTCCTGTTACCCCGGATGACAATGATGGCCCGCGGGTAAGCCATCTCACCATCGGAGCCTCTACGTCGGAACCCTCAGGTCCCTCGGGTGTTGTGATCAAGATGATTCCTGATTGGAGGACACCCTTGGTTGAATACCTCCAACACGTCAATCTTCTATCAGATCGGGCTGAGTGCGAGCGAATCTGTTGTCACGCGCTACAGTTTACTCTCCAGAGTGGCCCCAGCCTTGAGCCAGTCCTCTAAAAATGTGGGTTTGATGGTATTATCCTCCATTTTATTCATGGAGTTGAGATCCCACAAGTCATGCTAGAGGTCCATGCCAGTTCCTACGGCTCTCGCCAGGCTGGGCCAAAACTGTCTCACCAAATTCAGAGGTTAGGGTATTTTTGTCCCTCCATGATTCATGACTACATTGAGTTCACCAGGAGGTGTCATGCGTGCCAAGTTCATGCTAAATTTGTGCATCGGCCACTGGAGCCTCTCCACAATACCAAGTATTCTTGTCCCTTTGCATTCTGGGGGTTGGATGTCGTAGGACCTTACCCATCGGCAACGGCTCGCCAATGCCAGTTCATTATGACCGCTACGGATTTCTTTTCCAAGTGGGCAGAGGCAATTCCGCTATAGGAAGTCAAATATCATTCTATCACCAACTTCGTGGGTTCTAATATCATCTATCAATTTGGAGTACCTCACGCTATCCTCACTGATAACGACACCAACTTCCAAGCAACCGAGCTGAAGAAATTGTATGCCAGGTACAACATTTTCTCTAACTATACCTCCCGCTATCATGCGCAGGAAAATGGAAAGATCAAGGCATTTAACAAAACCCTCTCTAACATTCTGCAAAATATGGTCGGTCAGAACAAAAAGAGTTGGCCAGATAAGCTCCCCAATGCCCTATGGGATTATCGGATGATGACTAGTAATTCCACCCAGGTGACCCCGTATTCCCTGGTGTACGGAACTGAGGTTGTCCTGCCCATAGAGATTCAGTTGCCCTCATTGCGTACAGCGGTCTACGACCAGAAAGCGCTATATATAGTTTCCGAAAACCCTCTAGATGAATTGGAAGAGCTGGACGAGAATAGGATTCATGCTTTGCACAACCTAGAAAGGCATCAGAGCAGGATGGCTCGAGATTTCAACAAGAAGGTTTGCCTCCACTCTTTCCTACAATGAAATTTGGTCTTGGCCCTCAGGGTTCCAATGATCCCCGATAGAAAATCACCCAAGTTAGAGCCCAAATGGGAAGGACCTTTCATTTTTCATAAGGTATAACCCAATGGAACATACTCCCTGGTGACCATGGATGGTGAGCGTATAACTCCTCCCACCAATTCTAAGTTCCTTAAGAAATATTTTGCCTAAAACTGATGGTCTGACATGACCCTAAACTTTTGGGTCCTCCATGACCTTAAACCACACTACGGTCCCGCATGACCTTAAACTGCACGCTCATCCTGCATGGCGTTAAAATGCAAGCCGATCAGACCTCCCTGACTGAGGCCCAGCCTCGGGCCCCCAGGCCAGGCTCACTCCTGTGGGATTGTATGGTGTGGTGTGGGATTATGTACTCATTCACTTTGGATTACTCGTCGTGCCATACACATTCTTGGATGAAATGTCTTTCATCGTCCTACATGACTTTAAACTGTTCTTCTAGAACTATGTGTGGCTTGATTCCCATCTTTATGGGATACGTAGGACTGCCTGAACACCTAGGTTTCAGGTCCACCCCATCTCTTAAGAGATCCCACGATCTCCCGGTCACCTCGGCCTTTTGGCTTGTCCCTCTCCACGAGGTAGATATATAGGTGTGGTACAGGGTTTTTGGCGCCATGCCCCCTTCTCCCAGGAATCCGCCATCTTTTGGATGCTCTCAAACTGAGCCCTTCGACCCTTTTCAATGGTCCTCCTTGACCTTAAACTGGATGGTCCCGCATGACCCTGAAACAGCCCAAAGGTCCACCATGACCTTAAACTGGATTCAATTCCACCATGAACTTAAACTGGACACTAGTTCAGCATGACCTTAAACTAGACACCAGTCCAGCACGACCTTAAACTTCCAGTCCAGCATGACCTTAAACTGCATGCTCGTCCTGCATGACGTTAAACTACATCTTCAATAACTACATGTGGCTTGATTCCCATCCTCATGGGATACGTATGACCGCCCGAATTTTTAAAATTCAGGTCCAACCCCTTTCAGGTCGAGCCCCTCGACTCTTTATAGTGATTCACCGATGTGTTCAAGGGTACTCTGGTCTAGGACCCGGAGTGTCGGGTTCAACTTGGGCGAGTTTCCATCCATTTTTCAAGCTTCATGTTCCCCTTCATTTAGCCCCCGTTATCTTTCACATCCGAAGGGACCCCCTAAGGGCTCTCCTACCGTTGTGGGCCAACGCCCCTAAGGGTTTTAGACAACAAATTGATACAATTCCTGTGTTGCGAACATTGTCAGTGGTCGACGCTCATTTTTTCATCCCCATTTCAGGCTAACGTGACAGGATGTTGTGTTGCGAACATGGTCAGCAGTAATCTTTGTCATCACGCTAGCTCTTTCAGGCCTTGAATGTTGGTTGCATGATTCACATTATGTCCCACTCCATCACGTCCAGGTAGAATTTCAGCACTCCAGGAACAATCTCTCAGTGCACCTTCGCACTTCAGGGGGGACAAGCTGTGATACGGTGTTCTTTGGGGATCCTGCGGAGTTCTAAGACCATAAACTAAGATCTTCTCTAAAGGATTATGTATGGCTCAATTCTCATCCCCTTGGGATAGGTAGAATCACCTGTACATCATGCTTCCGGGTCCAGTTCAGTTGGGAGTTAGCTCTTCCTGCCCCTTGTTCTCCAGTTCTCACCGGCCTCTCGGCCTGAGGCTCCATGCTCAGAGTTGTGCACCATGATGATACAAACCTCGTTATCATTTACGTCAGGTATTATTTATCACATCATGAGCACTCCTTTACGTCCAAGCCATATGACTTTAAACTGTGTTGTCTGGTCCAATCATATGACCCTAAACTGATAGTATCGTCCTGGCCGCACGATGAAAAACGGCACTACATTGTGGTAACCTCATTATAAGGGACATCATGTTGGGTATTGGTCATTTTCCATACCATTTTTAAATTCCTGTATATGGCTTGATTATTATGGAGATGCCAGGAATTTCCACCCTAGGCTTGTCGCTTCACAAAGAAAAATCTCATTCACCTTCAAGGACAAACAAGAAACATCAAATGCCACTTCTTTTGGTGTGAGGGTTAGACCCAAATGCCTCTTTCATTTTTTGCACTGGTACCATACCGTGCTACCTCCTCAAGGAGTACATGGGAATTGGACTCATGTCCTCATTCACATCAGGTTTCATAATCACCTTGTCATGTGCTTCCCGCCTTCCTTGTAGGTCCCTGGTCTGAGTTCTAAGACCTTAAACTAATATTCTCTCTAGAACTATGTGTGGATTGATTATCATCCTTATGGGATACATATGAACACCTAAACATTTTGTCTCAGGTCCAGCCCAGGGAGTCACAATTCTTATCCTTTCCTCACCTGACACTTTGGTGAGTTGCATAAGTGTAGCATTTGCCCTGAACAAATTCAGGATGCCCCATAATAATGTGAGAAGCAATGGTTCCCTAACCTGAGAGGTCTTGCCTCAGAGTAGGAATGGTTCATGACCATATTATTGCACCCGCTTAATGTTCTTTCATTGCAGTGGCGTAGTTTCAAGAGTGTTGGATTCTGTTTGAACAAACCACCACTTTGCTTTCCACGCTTTGTGTGCCCATTTATTCTGATCTTCATCCTCTTTCACGTTTGAAGGGACCCCCTAATGGTATGGATGCTCGACCTATGGTCCAACTGATGTCCTGGGCCAACGTTCCGGAAAGCTGATCATGTTTGAAGGGACCCCCTAATAGTATGGATGCTCGACCTATGGTCTTCCTGCTATCATGGGCCAACATTTCAGAAGACTGATGGACGATATTTGAGTTAGGTCCCATGTTGAAAACATGGTCAGCGGTCAACCCTCGTTTTTCATCCCCATTTCAGGCTAACGCAACATGGGTGTTGTGTTTCGAACATGGTCAGCAGTTATTCCTCATTGTCATGACGCCCTCACCGTGTTCCGAATTTTGGGTAATGTGATTCACATTTTCCATTCCCCTCTGTTCGGATTGATTTCAATGCCCCTAGAATTTCCCTGCTCATGCATTAGAGCACATTGAGAAGACGATACATCGATCGGTCTGAGGTCTCCTCACTTCAGATGGGCATCCCTCTTATCCTCATAAATTCGGGTTCGATTTCGAATGCCCGAAGCTTTTTTGACGCTCCTACGGTCGAACAAAATGATAATATGAGCATCCTTTGTTTCTCACATTGGGTACGGACCATATGAGCTTAGGGATGAATTGTTATTTATTTAGGGATTATGGTTGAGCGTATTAAACCAAAGGTACAGATAAATGGATTTGTCCATACATTGGAAGCAAAAAGTTCATGAGCTGGCCAAAAAAGGGCCCTTAAGGGTCAGCTTCTTGGATAGATCTTTCCAATGCCACTACCCTTTGGCTGGTGGCCTCCAGGACTGCTTCCCACCCCCTGAAGATTCTCTCTTCATCAGCAGCTGCAGAGCGCAGTTCACCAACCTTAGCTTGTGCCCGCACCTGTTCAGTTTGAAGCACAGTCATCTGGTGACTCGCCTCCATCATTTGTTCTTGGGCATCATCCAGTTGGGCCATCAGTTACTCCATGAGATCATAGCATGTTGCAATGAAGTCCTCCTTCTCTTTCTCCTACTCTTCGAGGCGTCGGACTTCCTGCTCTGCCCTCAGGAACGCTCAGGTGCTCATCGATTCTTCCCAACACTGGGAAACGTCGGTGCTCTGGCTGCTCTCACGTATCTTCTCGGCCATGTAATCACGAACCTTCAGATGAAGGCGTTGAGCGTCAGCCCCTCCGGCACACAGGAAACGCAGCCAGGTCTGGAGCGATCCCATCTGCCTCAGTCAATCCATCTGAGGCTGCCTGAGAAAATGCTGGATGCACTTCCACCCTTTGCGTTGTGTCATCCGGCTCTCCTTGGCCGCTTTCGAATCTGAATCATCTATTTCTTCAGGATCAGCAGGCCGGTATACAGGGAAGACATCCAGTAGGTCAGTAGCAGGATCTGCCTCAGCGATTCCTTCCTGAGGAATAGGATCCTCAGCATCTGGGCGACCTTCCTCTCTCAGCTCGACAGCGGTGGTGCCTTCTCCAGCTTCCAGCCTCGCTACAATGACAGCACCACTGATGTCTGCCTCCCCCTACTCACCAATTGTCGGGGCTGACTCAGTTTGGGAAGTATGTTTTGGAGGAGGCGGTACATTCTCCACTAATTCACTCATAGACGGCCCGGGCTCAGCAACCCGATGAGCCTCTAACGTCGAGATCAATGTAGAGGGAGCATCCTGATTAGTTGAGTTCTCTGACAGTAATCACCAGTAGCAAAGCAAGGGACTTACAGGAACCCAGAGCATCAGCCTTCAGTGTTCTGGATTCTACAGGAGTTATCGTGGTAGGAGACCCCTCGGCGCTTGTCAGTTCGATAATGGGCGCCAGAGCCCCATCCTGTCCCACTGGCGCCTCTTCTTATTCTTCTATTGGGGAAACCTGATCAGCGCCTATATGCTCCTGAGTGATATTTAGAAATGGATTATAAATTGTAGAAGAGAATGGATAAAGAAGGAGGATAAATAAGGATAGAGACAAACCTCGAGAAGCTCGATTATGTCTATTCCAGAGCCGACGATCTCGCCACTCTCATGCAGGCTCCCTTGGAGGGACCCTCCCTGAGATCCTTCATCTTCTCTTGTCTCCTCCTCTCCCTCCGACTCGTCACCACCGTCATCTTCCTCTGATGGCATCTGTTCAGGATCATTCCCCTGACCGAGCATCACTTTCACTAAGTGAGATGGCTCCATGCGATGACCCCGTTGGCGTGCGTACATGTCCATGGCCATCACGTAAGCATGTCGTTGATGAAATTTTACCCGGTCGGTAACCCAAATGAGCCCGACTTCTGGCATCTGGACCCCATCCTGCATTATCTTCTGCCAGAGGGCTCCAGTGCTCATCGATTGTCGTAGGGTCAGCCAGCCCGACCACAATTCCAGGAAGATTGCATCATGGGAAGGTTGGAGCAGGTATCTTATCTGCTTCCCGGGAAGTTCTTTGGCCGCCCCGTGTGACCCTCCTCTGGGAAACGAGGTCACAGCAACACCATGTGATGTCCCCACTACTGAGGAATCGGCCTGCGCAGGCCTCTCTGCCTGGCGCACCCCTGGTCCCCCCCTTCTAGCGGCACCTTGCCTGCTCTCTCATCGACCGGGTTCCATGCGGGTAGTCTCGAGTTTCTGAACTCGCTTTCACAAAATCCCCTCGGGGTATACAATGGCTCAGTGGTCAGCATACTCGGTTGATAGGCCAGCGTCGGTCCCAGTGGGAGGAGGGGTGACAACGTCACCAGAGCCATAAGTTGTGAACATTAACCACATTTGGCAAAGGACGCAGGGATTCCTCTCCTCCCAGACATCCGTGAATACCCTCTTTAGCATTTTCTGGTGGCACCCAAACTACCAGGTGAATCGGGACGGCATGTAAGGCTCGCATATGATCTTTCCGTCAATCCGAGCCACAAGCACCCCACCTCGGATTCTCTAGAAGTATTCTTACTGCTCCAGCGAGCCTTGTCTGTTGTCTACCATTTGGCCAGTCGGGGTGGGGAATGGGATGAAGTTGAAGTTGGCATGGTTACCAATTCTGATCCTTACTCCATCCTCATTGAGCATCATTGGCGCGACCCCGACAATGTTCATCATAGATGGTCGCAGTCTGTTTACCAGAGGATGAATGGCATTTGGGAAAGTTTACCCACCAAGATGAGCCGCCACCTAGCCGTGGAAGATCTAGAAGGGGTCACACACCCTCTGAGGCAACCCCCCTCTTGAGATGCATCCCAGAATGGCGTACATCCTAGCCAGCATGGGGACCCCCAGATTAAATATTTTGTTGGCGGCCATGGTGCCCGCCATCACCAGGGTTGCTGGATAGAAGCCCATACTTGCGTTCCGCATCGGCAGGAGACACTCACTCAGGAAGGTGGAGAGGAACCCGGCATATCGAATATTTGGGTCTCGGGCCTCATTAATGTGGTAGCCCCATGATTGGTATTACCCCACCTTCAGGATCCTCCAATATGATCCATTCTTTCTCCTTTGAGCTGTATTTGGGCACCCTTTTCCCCATCCCAGCATCTTGACCGCTGGATCCTTCTCTAGGAATAGGCTGAACCAGTCCATGTAGGCGATGTCCTTCAGGAAGTCCTTAACCTCTAGCCTCTCTTTGGCCAGCTTCAGCAGATGCCACATCAGCATGGGAATCCGTGATCTGTCCTCCCAGGTGTTCATTGGAGGAAGGAACTCATCATATTGATAGCCCTCTAGTGGGATACCTCCAATGCAGTAGATATCCTAGATACTGATACCAACTTCCTCGTGGTGAAGATGGAATGTGTTGGTGTCAGGGGACCACCGGGTGAACAGCTCCGGCCCGACCTCAGGCTGGCGATAGAAGTGGAACTGCGACATCCACACCGCCTCGAACAGACCAATGTGCTGCAGCTCGACCCCGAATTGGTCGCACGTATGGAGAACCCAGTACGCCCAAGCCCACTCGCTAGTGAAATTGCCTTCTGACCACAAATCCCAATCTTGCAGCCATCCCTTAGTATCATCTATGATGCTCTGACGGAACGTGATTGCGTAGAGGGATGGGGAACTCTCCGTAACAAGATCACCCCCAGCAATGGTCCTAGTCCTCAGGTTCAGTACATATACATCCATGTGCCTAGTTTCTCTGGTAGGATGACCATTGTTGGTGATATTGTATCAGGGAAGGTCATCCTCACAGGTCACCCATGACTGCGGTGTATCAACCTTGAAGCCCGGCAGCGGAACCTCCTCCAAAATGCCGAAGTTCCATAGCGGAAGGTTTTTGGACAAAGGGTACTCCTTCTGGGCGGGGGCTAGCAGATTGAATAGAGTATGGTTATTAGAGACAACCACCCTGGTGCCATAAACCTCCTTGTTCGCAGCCATTGCAGTTCTGCGAGCGGCGGTTTCCCCCTCATTTACTTGTTTTGCGGTCATCTTCTTCCAACCAAGTGCTTCGAGAGTGTTGTGCGGAATCTGAATGTGTTGTGTGAAATTAGGAAGTTGGGCACGAAATTAGAGAAGTAGGCATCGAAAATCCCGGGTTTGCGCGTAAATACATCCAAAACTCGGAGCAATTACGCGCTGCCAAAGCGTGTCTTACGCACAGGCGCAGAGGCAATTTCGTGCACGAGAGCTCTGAGCCTATCATGTGAGAAATTTGTGTACGGAGCATGGGAACCATGGCCCCTTTTATAGGCGAAGCCAGGGTTCCATGCCGCGTGGAAATATCATTCCGCGCCAGTCGGAATTTTGCGTGCCACACCATTTTTTTGCGCACAGGGGGCCCATGAGGCCCAACGCTTCGGCGTTTCAGTGTTTCCATCAGAATCTGATCGTTGCAACCCCTTGACGATCCAATTCTGAGGGAGGGCATTTGTAGATGTTGAAAAGTCCATAATTACTGAAGGGAGTTTTGAAATGAAAAAGAGAAGTCATATTTAGACCCGAAGACCCGGTCTAGAGGGCCTGGAAGTGTTGCATGGAAAAAAGGGGAATGCGCATGAAAAAATTGTGCCGCACGGAAGGGGTCTGGGATTCGTGAAGGGTCCCCAGCACAGGCGCGCAATAATTTCACGCCCGCCCTCGCGCGGTTGACATTTCGCGCCACCGTCTCTCGAGTGCAAGTTTTTCGTGCCACCCTGAATTCTGTGCCGCCAAATGCCTATAAATAGAAGGATACCCCTTCCATTTCGGGGTTTTGGAATTCGAACCGTCTCTCGTGCACGAAATCAGACTTCCACGTGTGCAATATGTCCTTCAAGTACTGATCCTTTTCATGCCACCTCAACCCAGGATCCGCCTTTGCACGTCATCCCTCTGTCTTAAATAGAATTCCAAACCCTTCAGGGTTCCTCCCTTGCACGCAATTCCTTTTGTTGCGTGCAAAACGCTCCAATTGCGTGCAATCCCTTTCATTGGGTGCGGCCTTACCTTTGGGTGCGACCTTTGCCACTCGCATGCAATTCATATCCCTTGTGTGTGATCCTACTAGTCGCACGCAAGCCCTCTGCCCCGATTACGCGCCATCTTGGTGTTTTGAACGCTAACCATTTCTTTGCGTGCAACCCCCAGGACCCCTCACCTTGATGGTCCCCGGGTGCCTCCCTGCATAGGCACCCGATGTGCTCCTTCTGGATGCCCCGGGCACACACACTGGGCATACACACCATGCGCTGTTTTCCCGTATGACCTTCCAGGCTCGTACGAAGTAACCTCAAGGTCCCTTGGGTGGTTTTTCCCATTGCGTTTCTTTACCTCATTCTTCTTCGCATAGGCACGCTAACGGCTATTTCTTATTCTCATAGTCATGCTAACATGGACCCCTCAATGGTTCGCTCTGTGACCCCCCTTCACTACGGCCTTGGATATACCTTCCCTCCCACAAGGAGTAGAGGGTACCGTTCATGTAAGTCCTAGGGGTGCGGAGTAAACCCACCTTGTCCGAACTGCAGGACGTTAAACTGCCAAGCACCTCGTCCTCAACACATGATGTTAAACTGTGATTCGGCCCCATGCCTCGCATACAGGGTCCCCCGGCTCGGGAATTCTTTACGCCCATTGGTCTCCATGGGGATGGGATCACCCCTCATAGGGGATGATATCCTCCTTGTTGGGGCATCGTTTATCCACGGGGGAAGGGCGGCCTCCTTGGTGTAATCCCCTAGCCCCTCTTGCGAAAGGTATCACCCATGCACCTATGTACTTCTCTAGTGCCAAGGCCAGCGGGGAGAATGATGGGAAGTGGGGATCCTCCTTTCTTCGGTCCCAAATCATTCTCTGTCTGCACTTTTTCACCCTCGAGCCTCCATATTGGAGTAAGTCCCGACACCATGGGCCACCCGACGCGTAATCCCCTCTTCACTTACCATGGACACACCCTTCACAACGTGATCATCAGGTCTCTGCCGCCTCCTGTTTCTCACACCGAGCACGACTCGCATGGTCTTAGAGTAGGCATCGACCATGACAATGCCCCCATCCAACATGACGTTAAACTGTATTCCCCCATCCAACATGATGTTAAACAGTATGCCCCCATCCAACATGACATTAAACTGTATGCCCCCGTCCAACATGATGTTAAACTGTATGCCCTCGTCCAACATGACGTTAAACTGTATGCCCCCATCCAACATGACATTAAAATGTATGCCCCCGTCTCGCATGACGTTAAACTGCACCACCCAAACTACGTGGAATTTGATTCCCTGCTACAAGGATACGTAAGAATCCTCCATGAGGTTCAAGCCCACCACCTGGTCGTTCCGACCTCTTCACGTCGGTTCACCAACCATTGTGGGCCGCCTCAGAGCGTAAGCCCCATCCATCCACCACCATGGTCCGCCTCAGAGTGTAAGCCCCATCCATCCCAAACTATGGGGAATTTGATCTGTTCTAAGTAATGGTATGTAGGAAGCCTCCTCGAGGTTCAAGCCCCACCACCATGGGCCGCTTCAGAGTGTAAGCCCCATCCATCCTAAACTACGGGGACTTTGATCTGTGCTAAGGCATGGTACATAGGAAGCCTTCACGAGGTTCAAGACCCACCACTATGGGCCATCTTAGAGTGTAATCCCCATCCATATTGACCCCAGGTCCCTCTTCACATCGTTTCGTCGACCCTATATCCTTGGGCCATCTCAGAACGTAAGCCCCAAATGCCTCGACCCACACGACATTAAACTGTATTTCATAGAACTACGCGGACTTTGATTCCCCACCATGGGGATACATAGGAATCCTCCACGAGGTCCAATCCCAACACCCATGTCTCATCCTGGCCTATCCCTTGAGCCCACACGCCTTGGGAAGCTCATGCCCTAACCCAGAGGTCTTACTCCCTCTGGGTCCCATCCATGCGTTCATTCTAATGGGTCGCCCTTTTAGGTGTCCCACCATATCATCCCGAACCACATGGACTTTGATTCCCTTCCATGGGGATATGTAGGAAGCCTTCACAAGGTTCAAGCCCCTTCACTTAATCACCCATCCTGATTCTTACCCAGGCCTCCACATCCCGGTGGGATCATGCCACCTCATTCCACTCCATAGTATTCGGGAATCCACCCACATGTTGGCCCCAACATCGGTGTTCCCTCCAGGGGATTCTTCAATCTGATCCACTCTAGACAGTGTTTTGATCAGTCTGATCCATCTCCGCTGGATGTTAAACTCGCGGCATACCCTTTGTTAAACATGGGAAGCTGAGGAAAACCTCAGATACATGCCTATGGCATAAAATTCCCCGCATTCGATGTGGGATGCCTCGGCCTTCCGCACCCTCGAGAAGCCCTATAATAAGGGACAGGAGACATACATTCCAATTCCCCAGCATCAAGACATGCCAACGATGCCTCAACATGACCACTCCCCTAACCAAAGGTTGCTTCCCCGACCAGACCCCTTGGAGCGTCTCGACGGAAGCAGTGTAATTAACTGGTGTCCATAAAGATATGGCACCAGGAAGAGTTTCACGAACACGTCTTAAATCTATAATGGAGACCCAGACTCGGTGAAAAGTTTCGAGGAGGAATCCATGTAAGGAAGAACCGACATCCCATAATCTCGGTTTCGATCAAGGAGAAGACGTCCCTGAACAGGGACCAAATGCTGCCCGCCTTTGGAAAGCGGGAATGCAGGGCAACGAGCCACGCGTCCTCTGCATGACGGACGCGCGCGCGCGCACCCTAGTGGAAAGCATCGGAAACAATCATCATTGATAAAGGTACCCCCTTTATCATCATTTTTTAGCTCTATTAAAGGGTGGCTCTGCATAAATATTTTTCTTTGGTAGTGCCCAAGTTCAAGTCCAAGAGGGATCTTCTTTGTTGTGTCATGTTCCGTAGTGGAAGATATAACCTACTTATAATAATATTATTATTATTATTCTTGTTGTTGCTATTGTTGTTGTTACTATTATTACTGTTATTATTATTATTATCATCATCATTATTACTATTATTACTATTATTGTTATTACTATTACTATGCCCCCACATTGGTGCATGGGTGGTTTGGGGTTGGCATTCTATTATTATTATTATTATTATTATTATTATTATTATTATTATTATTATTATTATTACTATTATTATCTAGTTATTAGATGAGTGGCCACTGGCTAGTGTAGAAGATCCATTTGGTTAGGGGTTCAACCCCTAACAGTCTCGATTTGTTAGATATTTTTTGCTTTAGATGGATTTATGCATGTGTCTCGTGCTGGAACTTGCAACAGGATGAGTCATGGAATGCAGTCATGTTATGGGGCAAAGCATTCCAGAGGGTGAAGGCATAATGGTGCGGGTGGTTTGTTGGAACCAGTCGAGTGATGATGTTGGGAAGCTGAATGCAGGACTCAAGTGGGGAATGATGACTTTTTTTCATAAACCATGATGTAAACCACAATGTATTTCATCATATCATGGAATCCTGAGAAATTGTTGGTGAGAGGGATTTTTGAATGGTTCATAGGACGTCAGAACCTATTTTGTCACAGTTAGCAGCTTTTTCATTATGTTTAGTGGAGGCACAGGTGGTGGAATTCCCTAGAGTCACTAGTGAGTTTCTGGATGTTTTACCTAAGGATTTCGTGGCACTACCCCCTCGACCTGATATCAAGTTCGAGATATATTTACTACCTAGTGTCTCTCCAATTTTGACAGATCCTTATTGGATGACACTTTCGGAGCAGTGAGAATTTCATATTCAGATTGATGCTTTTATGTAAGAGGGTTTCATCCAAACTAATGTGTCAACAAGGGGTGATCTAGTATTGTTTTACAAGAAATTGAATGATGGTCTAAGGTTGTTCATAGACTATTGAAAACTAAATTAGGTGACAGGTCAAGAACCTTTTCCCTACAAAAGATAGATTCCATGTTCATCCAGTTGAAGGGGGATAACTGGTTTTTTAAGATTGATTTGTAGTCTGGGCATCATCAAATGTGGTTGAAGAAGGATATCCCAAATATTTCCTTTAGATACCTTTATGGGCACTTCGATTTCATGGTTATGTCATTCGACATCTCAAGCACCCCAGCTATTTTCATGGGAATCATGAACTTCATGTTCCATGAGTTCATGGGCTTTAGAGGTGGTATTAATCAATGAAATTCTCATATACTCGAAGTTGAATAAGGGGCATGTTGGGCATCTTAGAGTAGTTTTTCAGGTCCATTGGCACCACCGTTTTTATGGAAAATTATCCCAAGTTCTGGATTTGGATGCTCAAGGTTTATTTTCTCAATCATGAGGTGTCCCAACAAGGATTGGTGATTTATCCTTCAAAGATCAAGGTACTTTTTTATTGTTCAGCACCCAAGAATGTTGTGGAGGTCCATAGTTTCCTTGGTTTCATGAGATATTATTGGAGGTTCTTTCTCAACTTTGCTTGGATCACATCCTCATTGACTACTCGATTGGGAAGGACCCGACTTTCTTATAGACTAATCAATGTTATGAAAATTTCAACTATCTAAAGGAGTGGCTGATCGATTATCTCATCCTTAAACTTCTAGAGGATGGAGTGATGTACAAGGTTTTCTATGACACTTCCCATCTTGGTTTGGGTTACATTTTGATGTAGCAAAGGTTAGTGATTCATATGGGTCTAGGTATTTATGTCCCTATGAGCGTAACTATAAAACTCGTGATCTTGAGTTAGCAGCAGTATTGTTTTCTTTGAAGTTATGGCAACATTACGTCACTAATGGGTGTTTTGTGGTCTTCACAGGCTACAAGAGCATGCATTATGTTTTCTCTCAGTTAGATCTGAATCTATGTTAGTAGCGATAGATGGAGTTCTTCCAGGAATACGACTTTGAGATTTCATACATCCTTGTAAGGGGGAATGTAGTTTTTGATGTACTAAGTAGGAAGTAGTGGGGAGTTATTGTTTGGGAATCTAGAGATCCTTGGAGGGTGATGGAAAAGTTTTCATGTTCCAAATTAAGGTGCAACCATATCTTATGCAGCATGTATAGGAGTCTCAGTGGGGAGACTTGAAGGTGGAGGTGATGTGGGATATCGTCTTCCATGATGATGATCCTGAGGGATAGTCATAGGATGATTAGTATTCGATGTTGTTTTTAGAGATATTGTTCATTCCTTTGAAGATGCATAGAGTTTCTCCATGAGTTTCATATCTCAGATTTGGAAATTTAGTCTAGTATATCCATGAGGTATCATGACTTGAGGAATCAACTTTTGTGATAATAATTAACAAATTTTGTGTCTTGATGCTTTATCTTTTAGCAGTTAAAGGAAAATAATCATGCTCTAGGAAGGTTTTGATAGTCATTGGATGTTCCCAAATGGAATTATATGAACATATCAATGGATTTTGTCAACAATTTTCCACAATAACAAGGATGTGATGTTATTTGGGTGATTGTGGATCGATTGACAAAGTTGGATCACTTCTTAGCAATCAAGGAGTCAAATGGTGTGGATGTTTTGGAGAGGTATTCTATGGATGAGATAATGAGTCTTAAAGGGGTACCAAAGACTATTATCTCTGATTGAGATCCTCATTTTACCTTTCAAGTCTGGGGATACCTTTAGCATGATTTTGGCTCTTGGTTATGCCTTATAACTATCATTCATCCTCAGATAGAGTGGACCATTTAGATGTTGGATATGTTGTGAGTTTGCATCCTGTATTTTATCATATCATGTTTGAAACATCTACCTTTGGTTGAGTTTTCTTATAACAACAACTACCATTCTTCCATTAGCATGGCCCCTTTCAAGGCATTGTATGGGAGGTCTTGTAGATCTCCATTTTGTTGGAATGAGGCTAGATAATTGGATATCCTTAGGCTAAATGTGGTGCAGAACATGGTAGCAAAGGTATAAATGATTTGAGAGAAGATAAAGAAGGTGAAGGACAGTCAGAAGTTTTATGCTGATTAGAGAAGGAGACCACTGAAGTTTGTGGTTGGATATCATGTGTTCTTGAGATTTTCCCCTCTTCGAGGGAAACTGAGGATAGTCCAGGGGAGTGAGATCTTTCCTTGGTTCATTTCCCTTTTGAAGTGTTGGGGTGCATTGGCGAGGTAGAGTATCGGTTAGTGCTTCCTACATAGTTGGCCTGAATCCACAATGTCTTTCATATGTCACAACTTTGGCAATATCTTCATGATAATTCCCATGGTGGGTTATCCATTTGGTTCATGTTCTACAGAGACATGGTGACTTGGAATAATGTACTTTGGAATGTGAGTCACATATGCACACTTAGTATCCCAAGATATTTTGAGATTGGTTCTTTTTTGTGAATAGATGGTTGATTTTGTGTTAAATTGAATGAGATGATTATCTATGATCGTTTTTTTTTTTTGAGTTTATTCTTCTGTTTTTGTTTTATGCTTTCGTGATATCATCATCCTATTTGAGAGGTATATTTTTGGCGTGGTTGGTTGGTAGTAATTATTATTTATTCTAGGTTGATTTTGATTCTCATGGATGAGAATTATTCTAGAGGTATCTAATGTAATGACCTAAATCTTTCCAAACCATTACTTTGTGCCTTGTGGGTGTTGGAGGTGATGGGAAGATATTAGAGGGAGAGATTTGGCATTGGATATGAGATTTCAGCCATAGGGTAGATTTCGTGGCATGGTCGTGGGTACTGTATTTTGGAGGGTTCTGAAGAGGATTTTGGAAAATTATAAACCCATATGTTTTGAAGAAAACCTTACATATGGATTTTAGAACATTACACATTACATTTTCTATTTTCCAATTATGGTGTGGTTGGTTCGATTACGGTGAGGAATATTTTGTAGAGTTTGGTTATTCTTCTGTTAATGGACTTAATGATGTGGCTACAGATTATACGGAATGGAGTTGTAGGGTTTGTGGTTTTACCATTATAGAGGACTTTGTGATGTGGTGCATGAGATGCACCATGGGGTTTTGGACATCCGGTTCATTGGTCTGGCCGTTTTGAAGTTCATTACACTGTGGTGTTTTGGTTTCATTGCAGCCCTTCCTCAACGATATCAGAAGGTGGTTCAACTTAACCGCAACATGATTTTTGGAGGGTGGTTCGACTTAACCCCATAGTGGCATGGAAATTTCTATTGTGTTGTGGTTTTTTGAATTTTCAAAACCAGCATAAATTTGGAACCCCAATCAAATTATTCTATTTCCCATCATTCTCCCCAAACACTAGGTGGATAAATACACTTAGATACCTTTAAGATCCATTGAATTTGCATTTTCCCTTGGCTTATAGAGATTGGTTGTTGGTGATTAGAGGTGATATTTCTTCTCCTTTCTCTTTTCCCTATTTGTTCTTCCTTATTGGGAGTTTGTGGCACTGGTGGTGGTTAGTTTTGGGAATGTTGGATAATGGTTTTGATAGGGATGTTTCATTTTAGATTATTGATGATTCTCTTGTGTGGTTGTGTCCCAATGATCATATCTTCCTCTCCTTGTTCTTTCGCAACAGTTGTAAAGCTTTGATTGAGGTGGGTGATTCAGGAACTCACTTTTATTTTATGTATAATATGGAAGTAAAATGTTTTTCTTACTTTGGGTGGATAGTAAGAATTAACCTAACAAATATAATGAATCAGGTAAATTAAATTGAAGGGGGTGGGGTGGTACACATGTATTTATAAGTTTCCATGATATTTCTTGTGTGATTGGTGCATGCTTACTATTACCGCAGAGAATTGTTATTGCTAATGAGATATATGTGTTATTGTTGTAATTTTATTATTGGAGTCACCTTTTATAAAATGTTAATTAGGTAAAGATGGTAAAGAACTGACTGTGTGAAATATGGAATTATTGTATTAACTCCCATGTAAGTGATGTTGAATCAATGTGAAATCATATTTAAAATGGGAGTTGTGAAAGTGGTCATTACTAATAAATTGTACATTATATATTTCTAGTTTTATTGTTGTTGTGGCTATGATTTGTGTGGTTGTGGAGGTGTGGAGGTGTTTCCATGGTTGGTTCTGGGTATGTAATGTGCTGGGCATCGGGGTTGCAGTTTGTTTCCATGGTTGGCATGGGAGGAAATGATTGTTGATGTGCAGTGGTTGGGCTGTTGTGATGGCTATTGTCATGATATGTGTGGATCTTGATGCATAGGCTATTTTTGTGATGTGGGTATGATATTATAGTTACCTAGTGGTTATGGAATGTGACTGTTGATGATAAATCTAAAAAAATGTATCAAATTGAATTGAATAAACTACAGTTTTTAATGAAATATAGACGCTCAAAATGAATGAGTAACAATTAGAAATGAATGTGGGTAATGGATGAGAATGGTTTTTCATTAAATATAGAATTTAATGGCATAATGAATGTATTAGGGTTGGTAAATGGTAAATATGAAATGGTTAAATGATGGGACTAAATGGGGAATTGTGGATGATTATTGCATTTGTTTTGTGTGGAAAGTGGGGTTGGTTTTTAGTATAGTAATTGAAAACAATGGTAACATTTGAAGGTGGTAGTGTGGAGGATGGTATGGTTGAGGAAGATTTGTTTTGGTGTGAGTCCTTTAGGTTGTTAGGATTGTGTGTGAATGTATTATACTTAAAATTTCTTGTGATTTTATACGCACCCCACTCGAGCCATATCACTTTACTGATGCCCAAATGTTTTGGGTTCCAGATTTCTTTCCCAATATCCAGGTTGGTGAGGGAATGGATTGTTGACCAACCCTCTTCCTCACTCTCACTTTTAGATATGGTATGAACATGATGCCCAGAGTTTATTCACATGAGATGTGATGGCTAGAAGTCAAGAGTGTGTTTGACGTGATGATGATGGGATGATGATGTTATATATATAATGGGGGTCTTTCATGGTAGGAGGACACAATATTTATGTTTTCCATTTTGATGAAACCATACTATGATGGATATATGATGTGTGGTTGAGATACATAAATGTGGTATATGAATTTGGTTTTGGTTATGGTGTGGTTGGTATTGGTGCTAATGAGAATGTTGGACCCTAGACTGGTTGGGGCAGGTAGGGCTACAGTCCGACCCACATCAGGTGTGACATGATTGATATGATTACATGAATATAGAAGGGATGGGAGAATTAATACATTTTTTGTTGGGGTATGAAATCTAAAAACCAACAAGGAAGTAGCATGAGGTACCCTTTTTCAATATTCTTCAATATTGATTTATTATACTTGAATGCGGTATTTGATGAGAGAGACTTGGTGAGACCGAATATTAATTGACATAGTAATTGTTTTTTGTTCTTTTATTTATCCATGGAGGCATTAGTATGCTTCTTCCACCTTGTGCACAAGAGGTCTTGAAGGGTGTTGTAAAAGTGGGTGTCCTACACCCAACATAAACAGTGCTTTTTTATTACCATATCATGTATACAGTGAGTTATGCATGATATACACTTACCATAATAGTGTTTATATTTATGCATCTAATGTTCGAATTTAAATTTCCATGAATTATTTTTCATATCAAAAGGCTACATTTATTCCCAATCTATAACAAGAACCTCAAGATAATATGACATTACTATTAAATAAATGTCTTATGGTCTAGATACATCATACTTACTAGACACATATGATGTCTGACTATTAGGTGTTGGGAGCTCATAAGCATTGAGACCTCTTCTCATGAAGTTATCACTTGGTGATCTCGAGTAGATGAAATCATGAGGAATGAACCACCAATAGAAACACCACATGTTTGAGGTTTCATTGGGAGTTCCTATCTACAACACGTGTAATGATCTCTCAACTTGATATTATTATCAGTGTATACTATTTGATCGCATACTTTGATGCAAGGAAAAAAATATGGCATTGAAGTCATAGTGAGTTAGGTTGTGTTGGGTATGTCATTGGTGGTTTGACATTGATTGAATAATAAAGATAGAATTTGTCGCTTCATAAAGGAAGTGGTATCTCAGGCCTAGTTGATCAGGATGATAGTACCTTCACTAAATCTATGGTCATGGTAGAATAAGTTAAGTTTATCCAATTAGGTCAACTATTAATAAAGTGAGAAAGAATGACGACATGAAGTGTGTGTCATGATTTATGAGATATCGCAAGAAAAATATATTATATTACACGATAGGTGTACGTAAGAAGGTTGTTGTTGTTATTGCTATACCTTATCTTCTTAGGAGCCTCGATGGGTTACTAGACTCTGCTCCTGGTTTGTGAATAGTATTCATTATTATCGAGATAAGGGCATAAAGGGTCACACACTGAGTATATTCAAAATTATATCATATTTTTATTAATTGGAGTATGGGACATAGTGGGCCTCACCATGGGGTCTAGGATATGTTCGAGGATACATGATCGATAAGGAATAAATAAATTCAAATTATTAGAGTTTAGAATAATTAACAATAAATTTATTTATTAAATTTATTTACAATTATTAAAGTAAATACAAGGAAAATATTATACGAATGAATATTATTTTAATATTCAAGGTTCGTTTAATATTTGTTGGAATGTCAATCCAAGTTAATGGCTCGATTTTATCATGTAATATATTAATTATGCTAAAAGACAATGATAAAAATATAAATGATGTTTATGACCCAGTTAGTTGGTCATAACATGTCATTTATGGTTTATTTAGTCGGTGATAAATATCTAGGGTTTGGGGAGATATTTTCATATATTTAACACCTTTCTATATAAGGAAGAGAGGGATCTCATGTCAAGAACTATTGATCCTTTGAATTTGAGAGCTTCTCTCTCCTCTCTCTGTAATGACCCAAACTTTTATCAATGGGATTTCTCCCTTATTATAGTAATTTCACATATTATAAATCACATAAAATCACTTAGAGGGCGTAAAAAATTATAAATGAATAATTAGTGAAATAAGAAGTATCTCTATAAGTTAAGGAACTTATATCGATGAAATAGTAATTTGGCCTTAGGAATAGTAATATGACCCTTATGAATAGTAAACCATACCCATGAAAGTATAAATAAAATTTAAGCATCTTATAAATGAAATTATGGTATAATTATATCATAGACTAAGTAATTAAATGTTTTAAAAATTATTAATTAAGTGTTAGTATTTTTATAAGTCATAAATATTTAATTACAATTTTATGATTAATTTAATAATTTAAAAGAAAATGTATTTTCATAAAATGTATTCATAAATTAATATTTTGATGTATTTTTATTTTAAGATAATTTTATGACACCTTAAGTAATTTTTCAAAGTGTTATAAAATCAGTTATAATTTTAAAATCTGTATTTTCTAAGTAAATGGTGATTTTAATTAAAAATTAAATTACTCATATTTAGAAAATTATTTTCATAAAATTGAGTTCATTTTTGGATTCTACACTTTGAAAAATGTTCGGGGTGAATTTTTGATATTTTTCTGAAATACATGAATTTTTTGTGAATAGTGAAATATGGTAATTTACAGTATATATACATTATAAGTTAAATAAATTATTCATTGATTCATATCTGATTTAAGCACCATTGGTTTGAACTCACATGATCTAATTACTAAATTTTGTCTCAAGAATCAACATTGTTTCTTGTCATGAGAAAAATAATAAACTAATGAATTAAATAATGGAAAAACACCTCTCTCTTCCACTATAAATATCACCTCTCACACCCTCTTCTCCTCACACCTATCAAGATTTTTGACTTGCCTAAATTCTTCCCAATAATATTTCCTATCCCCTTCCCCATTTCTAGGATCTATTGTTCTCATCAAAAGATTAAGCCTAGGAGTCTTAAGGAGGATCTCGAGAGGAGAAATCAAGAGGTAAATCCTCTCTCTTTCTTTTATTTTCCTTACAATTTCTTTTCTTTTCTTCAATCCTCCTCATCTTCTCTTATCCAAATGGCATGATAAATCTAGTATGTTTAATATAATGGTATTATATCATGTTAATGGAATATCCATCAATAAACTCCCCTCTCTCTTTTATTATAAAAATGAAATTGTTGCTCGTGATGTGTCAGTTTACCGACATCATGGGCAATGCACTTTCATTTTCCTTAAATGCCTTCAAGGATGCTAATAAAAAAAATTAAATGGTTTAAAAAATATTTTAATGTGTATTATAAAATCCTATTTATATTCTAGAACTAACATTTATACATAATACTAAATGATAAAACAAAACGAGTTCATTGTGATCGAAAAACAGCCAAAATTAACCTAAAACGATCATCATTAACTTTTATCTAATGATTCATCCTAATTCCATATAACCAAATTCTTTATAAGATCATTTAAGTTTCTGGATGATCATTAATAACATATAATAACAATTCTGGATATTTATCCTCGTTTTACATGAACTTCTATTCATGAATATAAGTGAATTGATCGTGAAAACTAAGAAAATGAATGCTCTCGAACGATGAAATTAAACTATACAACTCATCAAAAGGCCCATAAATGAACTTAATAAAACCATAATGAATAATATTAACGTATAAAAGGTTCTAGGATTTTTAATTAATGAATCCAATGTGATTATACAAGACATTAAAGTGAATAAGGCGTTTAGAAACGAGGTAAGGGGAATTCTCAAACTCAGCTCTCTTTCTTTGGGTTTTCCCACTTTCACCCCATTTTCAGTATGGTTATTCCCTAAAAGTAATTTATTCATCATTATATTACCTTTTATGAGATATAAATATTTTCTAATTGATTTTATGATAAACACAATGTTTTTCAAAAGAACTCTTATTTCAAAAAAAACACATCTTTTACTTCTCAAGATTGTTTCTTATTCACTCAAGGTTGATGATTCTTATATCAAGTATGTTATTACCTCTTTCAATTGGGAACTCAAATTTTATGAATTTATTCTTATGAAATAAAACTCATTACTTTCCATGGGTTATTTTATGTCCAATATTGATATACATTCTATGTGGCATGCATGATAATATAAATGTTATAATGTGATGGGTGTGCATGGAATTATATAGTGCAATGTAAATGTTATGGTGTGACGAGTGTGATCGAAATTATATAGTGCTCCAATGCATTGGTTAATATGATTTATATCATGAGTAAATTGAAATATTCATGAACATGATGCTAGCTTTGTTCACAACTATGTGTGGTAGTTAACCACTAAGACATGATGTTTCATTTTTATACATTGCCACATTCCATGCCTTTTCTTAATGCTTACTCTCATGATTATGATCCTATACCTATGCAATGATGATAATGATTATGCTCACCCCATGTTATCTTGTTTCATGTTCTTATATATCCTCTTACTGGGATTTTAAATCACCCATTTTTTATGTATATCATCAGGTGATTACATGTACTAAGGAGAATTCAAGGGCCAATAAGAAGCTAGAGAAGAAGGAATTAAATAAATGTTTATGTTTTATTTTGTAAATGTTATGTATGGTCCTAATTTTCCCAAGACATTAAACCTTTGTATCCTCATTATGTAATGATTTTATGTTTCTTATCTTTAAAATGATGTAATAGTAATGTACAAAAAAACAGAGTCGCTATAGTTGGTATCAGATTATGGTTTAGTTAATTTGGGAATTAGGATTAGGGAACCTTAGTGAAAACCCTTAGTATGAGGCTAAGTATATGTAAGCACACAAGAAGATAAGATATTGCTTTAGAATTAATTGCACAAAGGAATAAATTATTTATTGTTGACTTATGTTTTGTTATAAACTTTTTTATTTTAGAAAATGGTGGGAACCAGGAGAAACCAACCCAGCAACCCATGCAAGGGACAATGTAGCGATTACCCGAATGACATCCCCAATGCTTTGGGAGGTGGAGTTCAAAATATCATGGAGATTATTACCCAGATGTCTCAGGTTATGAACAATAAACTGAATAATGTGGAACGTCCTCCTTCACCTAAGAGAGAACAACTGGCTATTGAGTGTTTTATGTGGCAACAACCACTGACGTTTAGTGCATCTTTTGATCCACTAATCGTGGAACAGTGGGTAAATTCAATGGAGAATGTATTTTCTATTCTTCACTATTTTGAGATAGATAAAGTGAATCTTGATGTATATTTTCTAGATGGAGAGGTTGATTAATGGTGTACATTGATTAAGAACACCAAAATGAGGGACAAAATTGAAGAGATGGAGTGGGAAGACTTTAAGATAATGTTTCTTAACAAGTATTTCCCTCAAACTCTTCGTACAAATATGGAAAGAGAATTCATAGAGCTAAATAAAAATGAATATGAATCTATCATGACCTACGAAGAAAATTTCACAAGGCTTGCAAGGTACGTTTCAGGTTTTTTTATCAACAATGATAGCAAAATTGATAGATTCTTTAGTGGTTTAAAATCACACATTCTAAATGCACTTGCAATTCGAGACTTTGGGAGTTATGAAGAATTTTTTTGATGTTCTCTCAAAGTGGATATGGAGTTTGGAGAATGGTCTCATGGCTATGGTGATAAGAAATGAAATATGGAGTTTCAAGGTAGAGGATCAAATGAGAAAGGTTGAAAGAAAACTCAATCACCCACATGTCAAAAATGTGGGAAGAAGCATCATGGGAACTATCTCAAAGGGATGTGGAAATGCTTCAAGTGTGGGAGAGAAGGAAAACTATCTCATGAATGTCAAAAAGACATGAGGATGTAGAAAAACCTTGTGGAGGAAAGGATAGCACCACCCATAGTTCAATGATACAACTATAAGGAGCAAGGGCACTATGCAAGCCAGTGCACTAAACCTAGGGTCCTTGAGGGTAATCAGCGTCGAAAACCACCAAAGCTAAAGGATAAAGGAAAGGCTTATGCCATCACTACTGTGAAAGTGGAGCAAGAGAATTAAGTCATACAAGGTACACTTTCTATTCACTCAAGAATGAAAAATTTATTATTTAATTATGGTTATAGGTATTCCTTTATATCTTTCAAGTTTGGTAGAACTATTGAATCAAAGCCCCAAAACCTTGAAGTAGAGATATCTATAAAAATTCCTAGTTGTGAAATCATTACAACCCAAGTGTTGGACTCTTCTCTTATTAGTGTATGTGGGAATATTCTTCCAGCGAATCTCATAATACTTCCCTTGGTGTAATTTGACGCTATACTGAGGATGGATTGGATCTCGTTATATAGAGCACATATCAACTGTTGGGAAAAAGAAGTGTCTTTTCATATTCTGAACCATCACATGATCCTCTAAAAATGCAAGGAAGATCATGAATATCCTTTGAAAATCCTTTAACAATGTTGGTGTTGATTCACTATAAAGAAGCATACCTCACTCAAATGGTTGAGTCAAAGGAAGTTATCAACCTAGGGGAAATTCCCATCATGAGGGAATACAATGATGTATTTCCTGAAGAGTTACCCAGACTTCCCCCAAATCGTGAGGTAGAGTTCTCAATAGAACTCATACCTGAAGCTACTCCTATCTCAAAGTGTCCCTATAGGATGCCTCCTATCAAACTGGAGGAGTTAAAGAAGAAACTGCAAGAGCATTTGGAAAAAGGATTCATATTCCCTAGTGCATCACCTTAGGGTGCACCAGTGCTCTTTGTTAAGAAGAATAATATATCAATGTGGTTGTGTATCGATTATCGGGAACTCGATAAAATCGCCATAAATAATAAGTATCATCTTCCAAGGATTTATGACTTGTTCAGTCAGTTATGAGGAGCTCAGTACTTATTAAAGGTGGATCTTCATTCTGGATATCATCAGTTAAAGGTGAAGAAAGAAGATATTTATAAGACTACCTTTCGTACAAGGTATGGTCACTACAAATTTTTGGTGATTCCCTTTAGACTTACTAATTCCCCTGAAATATTCATAGATTTGATGAATAGAGTCTTTAGACATTATCTCGACAAATTTGTGGTAGTGTTTATCGATGATATTCTCATATACTCCAAGATAAAGGAGTGACATGAAGAACATCTAAGGCTTGTGTTGGTGACATTAAGGAAGGAGATTTTGTACACCAAGTTTAGAAAATGTGTCTTTTGGATGCATCAAGTCACATTCTTGGGACATGTGATCACAATTGAGGGAATTTTTGTGGATCCTTCAAAAACAAAATCAATTGAAGAATGGATCAGAACCTCTAGTGTCACAGAAATCCATAGTTTTCTTGGCTTAGCAGGGTACTATCGATGTTTTGTGAGAAATTCCTCATTGTTGTCAAGCCTGCTAACTAAGTTAATAAAGGGGTAAAGTATGTCTGGGTGGAAGAGTGTAAGGAAAGCATAAAGGAGCTAAAGAATAGGTTGATCACTGCACTTGTACTCACATCACTGAAAAGTGGAGAAAGTTTTGTGATATACAGTGATGCATAAAAGAAAGGTTTGGGTTGTGTACTTATGAAAAATGATAATGTGATAGTCTATGCCTCACGACATTTGAAGATCCATTAGCAGAACTACCCGACGCATGATCTGGAGCTAGCATCTGTGATTTTTTCCTTGAAAATATAAAGGCACTACCTCTATGGTGAGAAGTGTGACATATATACCGATCACAAGATCCTAAAGTATATATTCACACAAAAGGATCTCAACATGTGTCAAAGGAGATGGCTAGAGCTAATCAAAGACTATGATTTCTCTATTCACTATCATCCTGGAAAGATGAATGAGGTAGCCGGTATTATTAGCAGAAAAAAACATGCTATTATCCATGTTGTGGATTGAGAAAGACCCTATCTTCATGGATATGCAAAGGATGGATTTTGAAATCATAACGGCGAGGAATACATCCAACCTTGCCCAAATGATTTCCCAACCATCCATCCAAGATAAGATTAAGGAGGCACAGAGGGATGATCCATAGTTACAAAATAAGGTGAATGCAGTAAATGAAGGGAATCTTTAAGAGTTCCATATCAATGATGATGGTGTGATTAGGTTTGGAACGAGGCTTTGTGTGCCTTCATCACCTTGGATAAAGAAGAATCTATTTCAAAATGCACATAGCTCAAATTTCTTTATCCATCCCAGGAGTACCAAGATGTATCGTGATCTCTGAGAACACTTCTGGTGGGAAAACATGAAGAAGGAGATTGTGGAGTATATATCAAGGTGTTTGATATGTCAGTAAGTGAAATCATAGCAACAAAAGTCCAAAGGGATGATGCAACCATTGCCTATACTCATGTGGAAATGGAATAATGTCACTAGACTTTATCACTAGACTCCAGAAGACAACCAAAGGAAACAATTCGATATGGGTTGTAGTGGACCGACTCACCAAGGTTTCCCATTTAATCGTTATTCAGGAAGATCTCTCACGTGAACAACTTGCTAAGATATATGTGAAGGAAGTGGCGGGACTATATAGAGTTCTACTGTAACATCTCAAGTAAGTAATGAATAATAGATATTTTTATCTATGTCTATTAATGATTTAGATAGTGTTTTAGAGGATTAAAATGAAAATAAATCCAATCTTAAGCATGGAATACACTAATATTTTTAAAAGATTGTTTACTGCCTTTTGATGGAAAAACAATTTTAAATCTATCTTTTGACAATTTTATAAGCTATGTTTGTCAAAATAAACTTATTCTTTATGATTGGGACATAAAAATTTACTTTGTGTGAATTTTTGGTATTTTTCTAACAATGTTCATTTTTTTAATGAATAGTGAAAAATACTGCATTTTACATCAAAACTGATTTTTAATATAATTTATTTATATGATTATATTATCTTTTTAATTTATTTAAAGTGAAATTAGAATATATTTTTACCATTTAATCCAATAGTGGTCATTGGAATTAATTTCACTTTGAAATTGGACTTAAACTAGTGTCAATCTTTTGATACTTATTGTTTCATAAAAACACGCTATCTGCTCTGACAACGGGAATTAATTATTAAATTAATTAATGCAACTTATATGTTTTGAATTTTTTAAAATATACAACATTTTTGAATTCATAATATCAAATATATCTTAGGGTAAAGTTTTGGTATTTTTCTGAAAAACTTCAATTTTTGATGAATAGTGAAACCACTAAGTGGTACTTAAAAAACTGATTTTTCGTTTAAATTAAATTTTACCACCTCTTTGTTTTGAATTTCAAAAATCCGACATACATGGTTTTCATTAAGAAGTAAAATGTGGTTCAATGGGATTAAAATAATTTTTTGGTGAATAGTAACTTTTATGTTTTTAATCGCGATTAGTGGTAATTAGTGTAGTTTAAGGTAAAACTAATGTTTTAATAATATGAAATGACCTAGACACATGTCCTACTCTTATTTTATATGTCATGGCCAACCAAGACAATACATGGGTCAACTTGGGGACCCCATGGAGCCACTTTGGTAGGAAAATGACATTAATATCTTTTTATTTAATGATAAAGTAAAAATGACACAAACATGAGTTATTTTACTAAAACAATTTTTACATGGGGTTATACAAGTCAGATTTTTTATTATAAATATTAATTGGAAAGCTAAAAAGATTTCATACATAATAGTATTTTTTTTATAATTTTTAGACTTTAAATAAATTAAATTATTTATGACATCATGATGATGCAGCGATTACCTCATTAATAAATGATTTAAATAAAATGAAATGATAATGTAAAATCTATGACCTACACATGTCCAAAATCTATTGTATGGGTGGATTTCGAACCCTTATCACCTTATCCTCGAATTACATCAATGTGGGACCTTTTGAATCTGAAACTCATTTTAAAATAAAGGAAAATTTCTTTACTTTCCAAGAGTGTCCCTCCTCTCCTCTTATAAAAGGCCCCCACCTCTACCTCCTTACCCACACTTCCAAAGCCTTTGGATCGGCCAACCCCTGCTCATTTTGTCTCTCCACATCCCTCTCTTACTCCTTGAAGCCTCACTTTGGGCAGAAGTCTTCCCAAGGAAGCCTTTGAGCTCAAAACAAAGGGAGTTACCCGATTTTAAGGTAATGTCTTCACTTGAGTCCTTGTTTCTCCAACCCCCTAAACTCTTTTTATTCATTTATTTTGTAACAACTTCAGTATCTTCAATATACTAGGATGTTTTAATAATAAGGATTCGAGATACACTTACACACACCTACATCCAATGGTTAAAGAACATACTGTTTCCGTGGATGGCGAATTTCTGCCTCCCGAAACGATGATTGTTCAACATTATTTTAACACCTTCAAAGGTGGCCATTAAGATGACACTATATTTATATATGATATATAATATGTTTATTTTTTCCTTAAGCTTCTGTACTTTTCATTTTGGGAATACCTTTATGGTTTCCATTATGGGTAAACGCGATATCTTCATTTAAGGAAGTGCGGACTACCGCCCCCTCAAAGTGATTTGATTCGTTAAATACCATATGTGGGATGTATAAAGGATGGATTTATGATATTATATATGATATTACATTGGAATTATAATATACCTTTATATAATTATGATTCCATTCTATAAAATATGAAATAGAAATGAAAGTAGCGTTCATGTGTACGTACGGCTTACCATCTCCATGAACGGTGAATTTCATTTCTTACCTCTAAATGATTATGTAATATTATAAATGAATGTATATACTGGATATATATGATATATATGATATATACATCATGATTATAACTCTGGATATAATGGATACATGAACAACTTGTAATTATAAAGAGCATATTTTGACTCAAGTACCAATGATCGTTAAAACGACCGTTATTAACTTAAATAATTACATAATGTTCATAACATGGTAATAAGTGATATAAAAGGAATAATGAACTTGAAAAATCTTCTTAAGAAAGTAGAAATTAACTCAAGTTTATTATTCAGTACATTAAAGAACGATCGAGTCAAGTCGGACCGGAGGTATGGGACTTCATCTCAATCTCCTTTCATTGAAGCATATTTTATTTTATACACAACCTTCTTTTATACGGTGTATAAACCCCTTTGACTTTTACATTTATCCAAAAAAAATCTTTTTTTTATGAATCGTTTTACAAAACGAAAAAAGGTAATGTTTTTGTCATACGTATGCGGCGACAACGACTTCTTCGCCGCCGTGACCATTATTTGAGTTTCGGCTTCCTCTACAAACCATACCTTCTTTTTAAAAGAAAAATAAATACCATGTTTTACTTTTATTTTATTTTGGTATTGAAAATGGTTTTCATAATATTTTTATATCAATGTGTTGTATTGATATCTTGTTATTGAAAGGTGGAAATGTTATGTTTCCTTTATGCATGTTTTATGTGATACGATTATGTTGAGGTTCTTGGGAATTATTATGAAGACGGGTGGTTCCATGATAAACTAAGGGTGCGTGAGCCCGGTATAGCTCTCCAATGCATTGGGTAACATGAAGGAGTGAAACGTTAAGGTTTCTCCGAAGAGATTTAGGGAATATACTGTGATAGGTATTCCAAACGTAACCAAGAGGGTTACTCCCTACGTAAGAATGTTATGAATGCCTCAAGTTACCTTTATGTCTTATGATTTCTATGATTTATTCATGATTTGATGAGGTATGTTAAAGTGCTTATGTTTTATGGGTAAAGAATGATTTCATTCTTATGTATATATGAACTCATGTTTCCTTTCCATATTTTTATAACCCATACTGATCTTTTTATGCTCATCCCAAGTTTTTTTGAAATGTTTTTCACAGGTCAAGGGAATGGTACATGATATGATGATAGTGTCAAGGAAGTGTCAAGAATGAATCCATGTTTTATTTTAAATATGTTTCCATTGATGGGAAAAATGAATACTATATTTATGTAACCACTTTGTTTATATGTGGAATGTAAAGCAAGTTTTATGTTCTAATTCTATAAAACTCTAAACCTGAAAAGATCCTCAAGGTGTAATCTTGTAATAACTCAAGATTAAGTAAGGTTTAAGGCCGGGGCCATATAGTTGGTATCAGAGGTCGGTTTAGATAACTTTAGGAGTTAGAATTATATTAAATGATTATCCAAAAATATTTTTTTATGGTCAAATTGAAATGATATAGCATTTGAAGATTACCATGTTGCTTCATCTAAGACATGTTTGTTCATAATGGTTTTCCGTAGAGGAAATAGGGAAGCAGTTCTAGGAAGGCATACAGAAGGAAATAACCTTTCGAATCAGCATCCTGAGATGGTCGGAATTGGAACCGAACAGTTTGTTTCAGTAATGGCATAGTTGACTCAAGCGATAAATGGTGGTGGTATCTATGCACGAGATCAGCCAGATCAACCGCAGAGGAACATGTCAGTGGTGGAACATTTCATGAGGCAACATCCCCCATCATTCAGAGGATCATCTGACCATGTGCTAGCTGAAGGGTGGATTAAAGCACTAGAGAATATTTTCGATGTCATGGGGTGTTCAGATAATCAAAAGGTTAGTCTTGCTATTTACCGTTTGGAGGGTGAAGCAGATCAGTGGTGGTCGATGGTTAAAAATATCAGGGACGCTGATGATATTGATGCTCTCGACTGGGATGAATTTAAAGGTATGTTTCTTGAAAAGTATTTTCCTAAGGTTGTTCGACTTAGGATGGAAAAACAATTCTTAGAATTGAGGCAAGAGGAAGACTCAGTGGCTACCTATGAAGAAAGGTTCACAGGATTGGAAAGGTATGCTCCAAATTTTATCCGAGACCTTGATAGTAAAATCAATTGTTTTTACTCAGGATTAAAGCCAAAATATTGAATGGCATTAGCTTCTCGTGAGTTTAAAAGTTATGAAAAGCTTGTTCGATGTACTGAGAAGGTAGAAATGGAGTTTGCCGATGATCAAGTGTTCTATAATAACCAACAGAAGAAGAGACCGAGTGGCAGGAGAAAGGTAAAAATTCTTCAAAAAAAGTCTGTTGGTAAGAAATCTAAGTTTCCAGTTTGTGATAAATGTGGCAAAAGGCATGTTGGGGAATGTCTTCTGAATTCTGGAAAGTGCTACCGATGCGGTAAGATGGGACATAAGTCTCGTGATTGCACTGAAAAAGATCAGGGTGATGGTAAGACCAAATTTGATTTACAGTTAGTGAAATGTTTTAAGTGCAATGAGATGGGTCACTATGCAAACGAGTGTCCGACAAAGATCTTGAGTGATGGGAAGCATTTAGACTACAAGCAGAAAGGGGTGGTGAAATCCTTTGCAACTACTTCAGTGGATGTCGGGCCATCAAATGAAGTTTTATCAGGTACTTTGTTTTTTCAAATTATGCCAGTGTGTTGTTTGATTTGGGGTCTACACATTCTTTCATCTCTGAAACCTTTTCTAGTAAAATGGGAATACCATCTCAAGAAATGACTCCTAAACTTTTGGTAAAAACACCTGGGGGAAATGTTGAGGCAAAAAGAATTTATAAGAATCTTCCTATCCTTATCTGTGGAAAGAACCTACTTGAAAACCTTATTGTTCTACCTATAGTAGAGTTTGATGTTATCCTGAGTATGGATTGGCTCTCTATTTACCATGCTAAGATTGATTGTAGAGCTAAAGAAGTTTCTTTTCAGAAAGACTTTCAGTTTGTGTACAAGAATGAACCCTTACTGTTGATAACATATCAAGAGGCCGAGAAACTTGTAAAAGATGGAAATGAATGTTACCTCGCACACATCATTGAAAATAAAGGAATTGTTCATATTAATGATGTTCCAGTGGTAAATGAGTATCCTGATATTTTTCCTGATGAGTTTCTTGGAATAATACCAGATCGGGAAGTTTAGTTTAATGTTGACTTAGTTCCTGATGCTAAGACAATTTCAAAACCTCCTTATCGAATGGCTCAAATTGAACTTTTAGAGTTGAAGGAGCAATTGCAAGATTTATTAGAGAAAGGTTTCATTCAACCTAGCACATCACCATGGGGTGCTCCTGTTTTATTTGTTAAAAAGAAAGATGGTTCTATGAGACTTTGCATTGATTATAGAGCCTTGAATAACATCACTGTTAAGAACAAATATCATTTGCCTCATATCGATGATTTGTTTGATCAGCTCCAGGGAGCTCAGTTTTTTTCAAAGATTGACCTAAGATCGGGGTACCATCAGCTAAAGGTAAAGGAAGAAGATATTCTGAAGACTGCGTTTCGTATAAGATATGGACATTATGAATTTTTAGTAATGACTTTTGTGATAACCAATGCACTTGCTGTATTCATGGACTTAATGAATAGAATTTTCCATGAGTTCTTGGATAAGTTTGTGGTTGTTTTCATCAATGATATTTTGGTGTTTTCTAAAAGTAAAGAAGAGCATGAAAGACATTTAAGGATTATTTTGAAAACCTTGAAAGAAAAGAAATTGTATGGGAAATTCAGCAAGTGTGAGTTTTGGTTGCAACAAATTTCTTTCCTTGGTCATATTGTTTCTAAAGATGGGATAACTGTTGATCCTGCAAAAACAAAGGTTGTTGAAGAATGGCCAAGACCCACAAATGTAACTGAGATTCATAGTTTCCTTGGTTTGGAAGGCTATTACCGAAGGTTTGTTAGAAATTTTTCACGGTTATCTAGTCCAATGACTAAGCTAACTCGGAAAGGTGTTAAGTTTATCTGGACAAAAGAATGTGATGATTGTTTTCAGGAACTAAAAATAAGATTGGTGAATGCTCCAGTTTTGGCACTACCTTCCAGGAATGGTGAGTTTGTTATATACAGTGATGCTTCATTGAAAGGACTTGGTTGTGTCTTAATGCAGAATAATCGGGTAATTGCTTATGCTTCACGTCAGTTGAAAACTCATGAGGTAAATTACCCTACACATGATTTGGAATTAGCTGCTGTTGTTTTCACTTTAAAAATTTTAAGGCATCATTTGTATGGAGTAAAGTGTGAAATATATACTGATCAAAAAAGTTTAAAGTATATATTCACTCAGAAATAATTGAACATGAGACAAAGGAGATGGATAGAATTAATCAAGGATTATGATCGTACAATTCATTACCATCCAGGAAAAGCAAATAAAGTGGCTGATTCTTTGAGTCGAAAAAGTAATGCTTCATTAACAATGTTGCGTTTGGAACGTGATACTTTGGTTAAGGATTTGATGAACTTTGGCATAGAAGTTGTTGGTGCAGGATGTCCTTCTGTTTTATTTCAGGTATCAGTGAAATCTTCTCTATCAGACAGAATCAAGCAAGCACAGAAGCAAGACAGTGAGTTGCAGAAAAAGGTAGAGCTGGTTTAGAAAGATAAGTTTCCTGAATTCAACATTGATAATGATTGCGTTTTGAGATTTGGGAAGAGATTGTGTGTGCCTTGTGATTCACAGTTGAAGATAGAGTTGTTATGTGAAGCTCATAGTTCTCCGTTTTTAGTTCATCCTGGAAGTACTAAGATGTATAGAGATCTGCGGGAGTATTACTGGTGGGATGGAATGAAAAGAGATATTGCTGATTTTACTATGAAGTGTTTGACTTGTCAGCAGGTTAAAGCAGAGCGGCAGTTACCGAAAGGGATGCTTCAGCCTTTACCAGTGCCAGAGTGAAAATGGGAGAATATATCCATGGACTTTGTTGTGAGATTACCGAAGACATCTCGAGGTAATAATGCAATCTGGGTTATTATTGATCACTTGACTAAATCTGCTCATTTCCTTGCTATACGAGATACTTTCTTTCTAGATCAACTTTCCCATTTGTATCTTAAAGAGATAGTAAGGTTACATGGAGTTCCTCTCTCCATTGTATCCGATCATGATCACAGGTTTACTTCTAACTTTTGGAAGGGCCTTCAGAAGTCGTTGGGTACTGAATTAAATTTTAGTACAGCATTTCATCCTCAATCAGATGGGCAGTCAGAACAAACAATTCAGACATTGGAGGATATGCTACGTTCTTGCTCTATGGATTATCAGGGAAGTTGGGACCAACATTTTCTTTGGTTGAGTTTTCATATAATAACAGTTTTCATTCTAGTATACAGATGGCACCATTTCAGGCATTATATGGGAAGCGGTGTCGAACTCTATCTTTTTGGGATGAAGTGGGTGAAAGGAAGTTGATGGGACCAAAATTGGTAGAAGAGATGGCAGAAAAAGTTTAGTTGATTCAGAAACACATGAGAACAGCTCAGAGTAGGCAGAAGAGTTATGCAGACAACAGGAGGAAGGATCTATCTTTTGAGGTAGGTGATCATGTTTTTCTCAAGGTATCACCATGGAAAAGTGTGATGCGATTTGGTAAGAAAGGAAAGCTGAGTCCAAGGTTCATTGGACCATATGAAATTATGGAGAGAGTTGGATCAGTTGCTTACCGAGTGGCTTTACCTCTAAGTTTATCTCACGTACACAATGTTTTTCATGTTTCGATGTTGAGGAACTATATGTCAGATCCATATCATGTTTTGAGTCCAGAGGTAGTTCAGCTGGAAGAGAACCTATCTTATGAGGAACAACCGGTCCAGATTCTTGGCCACAGGGAGCAAGTGTTACGGAATAAGGTGATTCATCAGGTAAAGGTTTTGTGGAAATACCACATAATTGAAGAGGCAACATGGGAATCTGAAAATGCAATGAGGGATAAATACCCCCACTTATTCGATAAGTAAATAAATTGCGGGGACGCAATTTTCTAAAGGGGGGAAGGATGTAACATCCCAAGTAAGTAATGAATAATAGATATTTTTATCTATGTCTATTAATGATTTAGATAGTGTTTTAGAGGCTTAAAATGAAAATAAATCCAATCTTAAGCATGGAATACACTAATATTTTTAAAAGATTGTTTTACTGCCTTTTGATGGCAAAACATTTTTAAATCTATCTTTTGACAATTTTATCATCTATGTTTGTCAAAATAAACTTATTCTTTATGATTGAGACATAAAAATTTACTTTGTGTGAATTTTTGGTATTTTTCTGACAATGTTCATTTTTTTAATGAATAGTGAAAAATACTGCATTTTACATCAAAACTGCTTTTTAATATAATTTATTTATATGATTAGATTATCTTTTGAATTGGTTTTAAAGTGAAATTAGAATATATTTTTACCATTTAATCCAATAGTGGTCATTGGAATTAATTTCACTTTAAAATTGGACTTAAACTAGTGTCAATCTTTTGATACTTATTGTTTCATAAAAACACGCTATTTGCTCTGACAGCGGGAATTAATTATTAAATTAATTAATGCAACTTATATGTTTTGAATTTTTTAAAATAGACAAAATTTTTGAATTCATAATATCAAATATAGCTTAGGGTGAAGTTTTGGTATTTTTCTGAAAAACTTCAATTTTTTATGAATAGTGAAACCACTAAGTGGTACTTAAAAAACTGATTTTTTGTTTAAATGAAATTTTACCACCTCTGTGTTTTGAATTTCAAAAATCTGAAATACATGGTTTTCATTAATAAGTAAAATGTGGTTCAATGGGATTAAAATAATTTTTTGGTGAATAGTAACTTTTATGTTTTTAATCGCGATTAGTGGTAATTAGTGTAGTTTAAGGTAAAACTAATGTTTTAATAATATGAAATGATCTAGACACATGTCCTACCCTTATTGGATGTGTCATGACCGACCAAGACAATCCATGGGTCAACTTGGGGACCCCATGGAGCCACTTTGGTAGGAAAATGACATTAATATCTTTTTATTTAATGATAAAGTAAAAATGACACAAACATGAGTTATTTTACTAAAACAATTTTTACATGGGGTTATACAAGTCAGATTTTTTATTATAAATAGTAATTATAAAGATAAAAATATTTCCTACATCATAGTATTTTTTTATAATTTTTAGACTTTAAATAAATTAAATTATTTATGACAACATGATGATGCAGCGATTACCTCATTAATAAAGGATTTAAATAAAATGAAATGATAATGTAAAATCTATGACCTAAACATGTCCAAAACCTATTGGATTGGTGGATTTAGAACCCTTATCACCTTACCCTCAAATTATATCAATGTGGGACCTTTTGAATCCGAAAATTATTTTAAAATAAAGGAACATTTCTTTACTTTCCAAGAGTGCCCCTCCTCTCCTCTTATAAAAGGCCCCCACCTCTACCTCCTTACCCACACTTCAAAAGCCTTTTGATAAGCCAAAACCTACCCATTTTGTCTCTCCACATCCCTCTCTTACTCCTTGAAGCCTCACTTTGGGCATAAGTCTTCCCAAGGAAGCCTTTGAGCTCAAACCAAAGGGAGTTACCCGATTTTAAGGTAATGTCTTCACTTGAGTCCTTTTGTTTTATTTTGTTTCTCCAACCCTCTAAACTCCTTTTATTCATTTCTTTTGTAACAACTACAGTATCTTCAATATACTAGGATTTTGTTATAAGAAGGATTCGAGCTATACTTACACACACCTACATCTAATGGTTAAAGAACATACTGTTTCCGTGGATGGCGAATTTATGCCTCCTGAAACGATGATTGTTCAACATTCTTTTAACACCTTCAAAGGTGGCCATTAAGATGAAAATATATTTATATATGATATATAATATGTTTATGTTTTCTTTAAGCTTATGTATTTTTCATTTTGTGCATACCTTTATGGTTTCCATTATGGGTAAACGTGATATCTTCATTTAAGGAAGTGTGGACTACCGCCCCATCAAAGTGATTTGATTCGTTAAATACCATATGTGGGACGTATAAAGGATGGAGTTATGATATTATATATGATATTACACTAGAATTATAATATACCTTTATATCATTATGATTCCATTCTATAAAATACGAAATAGAAATGAAAGTAGCGTTCATGTGTACGTACGGCTTACCGTCTCCATGAACAGTGCATTTCATTTCTTACCTATAAATGATTATGTAATATTATAAATGCATGTATATAATGGATATATATGATATATATGATATATATGATATATAAATCATGATTATAACTCTGGATATAATGGATACATGAACAACTTGTAATTATAAAGAGCATATTTTGACTCAAGTACCAATGATCGTTAAAACGACCGTTATTAACTTAAATAATTACATAATGTTCATAACATGGTAATAAGTGATATAAAAGGAATAATGAACTTGAAAAAGGTTCTTAAGAAAGTAGAAATTAACTCAAGTTTATTATTCAGGACATTAAAGAATGATCGAGTCAAGTCGGACCCGAGGTATGGGACTTCGTCTCAATCTCCTTTCATTGAAGCATATTTTATTTTATACACAACCATCTTTTATACGGTGTATAAACCCCTTTGACTTTTACGTTTATCCAAAAGGAGTCTTTTTTTTACGAAGCATTTTACAAAATTACAAAAGGGAATGTTTTTGTCATACGTATGCAGCGACAACGACTTCTCCGCCGCCGTGACCATTATTTGAGTTTTGGCTTCCTCTACAAGCCATACCTTCTTTTTAAAAGAAAAATAAATAACATGTTTTACTTTTCTTTTATTTTGGTATTGAAAATGGTTTTCATAATGTTTTTATATCAATGTTTTGTATTGATATCTTGTTATTGAAAGGTGGAAATGTTATTTTTCCTTTATGCATGTTTTATGTGATACGATTATGTTGAGGTTCTTGGGAATTATTATGAAGACGGGTGGTTCCGTGATAAACTAAGGGCGGGTGAGCCCGATATAGCTCTCCAATGCATTCGGTAACGCGAAGGAGTGAAACATTAAGGTTTCTCCAAAGAGATTTAGGGAATATACTGTGATGGGTATTCCAAACGTAACCAAGAGGGTTACTCCCTACGTAAGAATGTTATGAATGCCTCAAGTTACATTTATGTCTTATGATTTCTATGATTTATTCATGATTTGATGAGGTATGTTAAAGTGCTTATTTTTTATGGGTAAATTATGATTTTATTCTTATGTATATATGAACTCATGTTTCCTTTCCATATTTTTATAACCCATACTGAGCTTTTTATGCTCATCCCAGGTTTTTTTGAAATGTTTTTCACAGGTCAAGGGAATGGTACATGATATGATGATAGTGTCAAGGAAGTGTCAAGAATGAATCCATGTTTTATTTTAAATATGTTTCCATTGATGGAAAAAATGAATACTATCTTTATGTAACCACTTTGTTTATATGTGGAATGTAATGCAAGTTTTATGTTCTAATTCTCTAAAACTCTAAACCTAAAAAGATCCTCAAGGTGTAATCTTGTAATAACTCAAGATTAAGTAAGGTTTAAGTTAGGGGCATTATATCTACTCTCTATTATATCTAATCGTGATCTCAGGTTCACATCTAAATTCTGGAGGAGTCTTCAACATGCTTTGAGTACTGAATTAAATTTTGACACAGTCTATCATCCCCAAACTGATGTTTAATCTGAAAGGACTATTTAAACACTCGAAGATATGATAAGATCTTTCTCTTTAGAATTGAAAGGTGGATGGGATTAGCATCTCTCATTAGTTGAGTTCTCATACAATAATAGCTTCCACTCAAGTATTTAGATGGATCCATATGAAGCTCTATATGGAAAGAAGTGTAGAACTCTAACCTATTGGGATGAATTTGGTGAAAGAAATCTACTTGCACCTGATCTTGTGCAAGAGATTGCAGAGAAGGTTCAACTCATCCAGAAACATATCAAAGCTGCTCAGAGTTAGCAAAAGATCCATGTTGGAAACTGTCAAATGGACTTGGAGTTTGACGTTGGAGATAAAGTCTTTCTTCGAATATCACAGTGGAAGAGAGTCATGTGGTTTGGAAGGAAATGTAAGCTAATACCAAGGTACATTGGCCCCTTTGAGACCCTTGGTCGCATAAGAGTCGTGGCCTATCAGCTTTCACTTCAACCAAATATGACTCGAGTTCATGATGTGTTCCACGTATCACTTATAAGGAAGTACATATCAGATCCCTCACACTTATTGAACTCAGAGGTGGTAAAACTAGAGGATGAACTCTCATATGAGGAGCAGCCAGAAAAGATTCTGAACCGGAGAGATAATATTCTACGCAACATGACAACCCACCTTGTCAAAGTGGTGTAGAAGAACCATAAGTATGAAGAAGCAACTTGGGAACTGGAGGAGGCGATGAAGGATAAGTACCCTCATCTGTTTATGTAAAACGAAATTTTGAGGGTGAAATTTCAAAAGGGGGAGAAGAATGTAACGACCCAAAATTTTATCAATGAAATTTTTCCCTTCTTATAGTAATTTCATATAGTATAAATCACATAAAATCACTTAGAGTTCATAATAAAAACTTTATAAATGAAGAATTGGTGAAATAAGAAGTATCTCTAGAAGTTAAGGAACCTATACCGATAAAATAGTAACTTGGTCTTAGGAATAGTAATATAAACCTTATGAATAGTAAACTGATCAAATAAATAGTAACATCACCCATGAAAGTATAAATAAAATTTAAGCAACTCATAAATGAAATTGTGGTATAATTATATCATATACTAAGTAATTAATAGTTTTAAAAATTATTAAGTGTTGGTATTTTTATAAATCATAAATATTTAATTATATTTTTATGATTAATTTAATAATTTAAAAGAAAATTTATTTTCATAAAATGAATTCATAAATTAATATTTTTATGTCTTATGATTTTAAGATAATTTTATGAGACCTTAAATAATTTTTTAAACAATTATAAAATCTGTTATAATTTTAAAATCTGTGTTTTCCAAGTAAATGATGATTTTAATTAAAAATTAAATTACTCATATTTAAAAATTTATTTTCATAAAATGGAGTTCATTTTTGGATTATACACATTGAAAAATGGTTAGGTGAATTTTTTGGGATTTTTCTGAAATACTTGAATTTTTTTGAATAGTGAAATACGGTAATTTACAGTATATATACATTATAAGTTAAATACACCATTTATTGAGTCATTGCTGATGTAAGACCCATTGGTTTGAACACAAGTGATCTAATTAATATATTTAGTCTCAAGAATCAACATTATTTCTTATCTTTAGAAAACAAATAAACTAATTAATTAAATAATGAGAAAACACTCTTCTCCTCCACTATAAATATCACCCCTCACACCCTCTTCTGCTCACACCTCTCAAGCTTTGAGTCGTGCCTAAATTCTACCCAATACTCTTCCATAGCTCCTTCCCCATGTCCAGGAGCTCTTGGTCTCATCAAGATACCAAGCCTAGGTTCCTTAAGGAGGATCTCAAGAGGATAATTCAAGAGGTAAATCCTCTCTCTTTTTCTTTTATTTTCCCTTCAATTTCATTTCTTTTCTTCTATCCTCCTCAACTTCTCTTATCCAAATTGCATGATAAATATAGTATGTTTGATATTCTGGTATTATATCATGTTAATGTAATATCCATCAATAGACTCCTCTCTCTCTCTCTCTTTTATTATAAAAATGAAATCGTCGTCCGTGATGTGTCAATTTACCAACATCGTGGGCGATGCACTTTCATTTTCCTTAAACACCGTCAAGGCTTCTAATAAAACCATTAAATGGTTTAAAATGGATTTTAATGTGTATTATACAACCCTATTTATATTATGGAACTAAAATTTATACATAATATTAAATGATAAAATAAAACAAGTTTGTTGTGATCAAAAAACCGCTAAAATTAACCTAAGATGATCATCATTAACTTTTATCTAATGATTAATCCTCATTACATATAATCAAATACTTTATAAGACCATTTAAGTTTATGTAAGATCATTAATAACATATAATAATGATTCTGAATATTTATCCTCATTTTACATGAACTTTCATTCATGAATACAAGTGAACCGATCGTGAAAACTAAGAAAACGAATGCCCCCAAATGATGAAATTAAACTCTATAACTCATTTAAAGGCCAATAAATGAACTTACTAAAACCATAATGAATCATATTAATGTATAAAAGGTTCTTGAATTTTTAATTAATGAATCTAATGTGATTATACAGAACATTAAAGTGAAGAAAGCGTTCAAACATGAGGTAAGGGGAATTCTCAAACCCAACTCTCCTTCTTTGTGTTTTCCATCTTTCACCCCATTATCAGCATGGTTATTCCACAAAAATAATTTCTTCATCATTATATTACCTTTTCTGGGATATATATGTTTTCTACTTGAGTTTATGATAAACAAAATGTTTTCCAAAAGAACTCATCTTTAAAAAAAACACACATTTTACTTCTAAAGATTGTTTCTTCTTCACTCAAGGTTAATGATTATTATATCAAGTATGTTATTCCCTCTTTCATTTGGGAAAACAAATTTTATGAATGTATTATTATAAAATGAAACTCATTCCTTTCCATGGGTTATTTTATGTCCATGATTGATATACATTTTATGTGGCATGCATGATAATGTAAATGTTATGATGTGACGGGTGTGCCCAAAATTATATAACGCAATGTAAATGTTATGATGTGATGGGTATGCCTAAAATTATATAGTGCTCCAATGCATTGGGTAATGTGATGTATCTCATGAGTAAAGTGAAATATACATGAACATGATGCTAGCTTTGTTCACAACTATGTGTGGTAGTTAACCACTAAGACATGATGTTTCATTTTTATGCATTTCCACATTCCATGCCTTTTCTTAAGGATTACTCTCATGATTACGATCCTATACCTATGTAATGATAATAATGATTATGCTCACCCCATGTTATCTTGTTTCATGTTCTTATCTATCCTCTTACTGGGATTTTAGCTCACCCCTTTTTGATGTATATCCTCAGGTGATTACATGTACTAAGGGGAATTCAAGGGTCAATAAGAAGTTAGAGAATGAATTAAATAAATTTTTATGTTTTATTTTTTAAATGTTATGTATGGTCTTAATTTTCTTAATACACTAAACCTTTGGATCCTTATTGTGTAATGATTTTATGTTTATTATCTTTAAAATGATATAATATTAATGTAAGAAAAAACGGGGTTGATTTACTCTCTCACTTCCTAGAGATAAAAGCTCTTGATCTAAGTCTTTGATCGAAGTTCATCTTCACATAATGAAGGATTAGTGTAGCGGGGATTGTTGACATGTCAAAGGCATCGTCAGATTTTCGTGCTAGCACTCGAAATTTGATGATCGGTGCTCCTATGGACTTTCAAAGCATGTGTGGACGATCTAGAGGGAATTGGCTCCAGATCGTTTGAGCAACAATCGTCGACATTAAGAAAATGTTGAGTGCGACTTCAGATCGAAAGAGGTAATTTTTTATTTAATTTTTATGCTTAAAGTTCTTCATACGGGATCCTCAGTAGTTATGTCAGGCTTCACTCCATCGGCTTGTGTTGTGCACCCTGATACCTCCAGAGGATCCTACTGAGTATACATGTATGTTCACCCCTATATATATAAATCTGTTTTACAAGTTTCTATGAGGGATTTAGAGATCGAGCTATACATTAATAGCTTAGAGCTAAGAGTTTTCATTGGATTTATCGCTTGGGAGTTTATTTTGGAGTCTTTGTATTTGTATGGCATGTCATGCATTATGGTCATTCTGGGTATTTGTTTTGTTTTGTATTACGGTTTTGATTGATGGTTTCTTATTATGTTCTCAGGATTTGAAAGGGTAATGTCTCCCATCATGTAATTTGTACCCTTGGTGCAAGTCGTCACACCGTGACCTATTAGATGCGAGCTTCAATGGTCACTCTCGTTATTACTACAAGCCCAGGAGGGGTTCCTAGAACGAGCTGTGAAAACTATACTCTGTTATTACCTCAACACAACGTCTACTTACCAAAAATCAAAGTAATGTTAGATGCATTGGATTGATGTTATCTTGGGACAACACTTGATAAAGAATTAGCTTCAATGTAACCTCTACCAATCATGTTCATCTACTCTAAATGAATTTAGATTAACCAAATCTCGGCAGTGTTACATACAATCTAATTCCTTTAAAAAACATATAAACCTTAACAAACATATATGTAAGAAACTGAATAAGGCGAGATCAAGAACAAAGATACAAAGGGAAATTCAATCCTAGAAACAAAGAAATAGGTGATTGTGACTCTTATGACATTCATGGTTAATGTTTCATTGAGTGTTGATGCAACTTATATTGATTCTATCATTGTTGTACATTTTAATGCATAAAGCGTTCAATCATCAACACAGTACTTAACCAAAATATAGAATATAACCAAACTTAAACACAAATAAGCATAATCATTAATATTAAAATAAGATCATTGTTTTTATCAAAACAAAGAAATTATTGGATCATGGACCCAACGGGTTTTGGAGGGAACTCGATCAAATTCACTTTTGTAGTGGATTACGTATGGACAATGAGGTATGCTTTTTTATATTTTTTATTTCATATTATTGATTCATCTATATGTTGATATTTTATATGGGTTTTTTGATTTTTCCCCACTGTTTATGGGTATAAATATGTCCTACAAAACCTTTTAGTTTTATCCAAGATTATACTAATGAAAAATCAATAAGATGATAACCAAAAATGAAAAATAGTTTCAAATTTTTTCCATAACGACTAAGGTGATAAAACCACGTTGTAGTTTATAATTTTTTTAGAAAAAAATCGTAATTTATAAAATTATGTTATTATTTATAGAAACTTTCAATAGAATTTGTGTGATTTGGGAAAAACAACATGGTTTTCATATTGTAAAACAAAGAATCATTTTTCAACATTATTACATTATGTCTTCCTGACCAAACAATCATGGTTTATGAAAATGAGATTTCCATGAGGAAAAACCATGTGGTAAATGTCAACTGGTTGTGGTTTATGGTTATGGGCATAGGATAAAAATTGCTTGTGCTTGTAAACTATATATCGGTTCAAGGTGGAACCTTCAAGTAATTTTATGTCTAAAGAGGGTTGAGTAAAGAAACCATGTCATAGTGTTTGTCCATAGTTTACATAATTTTTTTAAAAAAAATTCTCAAAAATCTTCATCAGTGCAAGCTAGAAGGGCCCACGCCAAATCCATGTGACTATAGATCATATCAAAAGTGGTTTTGAATAAATTTATAATTATCTAAAGTTATTATATCTCATGTTAAATATAGGAATTATTTATTTATATATGATATCCCTTTTAAATATTCATGTATATAAATTATTTATATTATAAATGTTGTATGATTTAGTATAAATTTTTTAAATTACTTCTTATAATTATAATGCCATGCATAGAAGAGTTACATGTTAGATATGACATAAAAGATTTAGTTTTCATTCAACCAAGTCTGTGATTTTTTAATTTAGTTATGAATTTAATAATGAGAGTTAGTTATGGTTTATACATATTAGGCGGTAGAGTTGTATTGGAATTGATTTCTCTCTTGAGTATTAATCCATGGATAATGGGAATTTAGATCGAACTTCTCACTGGCCTAGGGTATTGGACTCTATCTAAGAAAAGTGGGGGTCACCTACCCATCACATCGTGCTTACTCTTGTAGGGATTTTGGTTTCATATGATTTTAAGTCTTTGCATAAAAGGGTTTTATGTAGAGACTCGAAACTTGACGTACATGGACATTACATTACTTTTGCGGAATACTTAATACCTAACAAAAACAGACACACAAGGACCGTAATAGTTTAGTGTCTTTGGAAACTTGGAACGTAATCTTCTAATCATGGTGAAAGATCTTCAACATCTCCCATAAAGATCTTCCCCTTTTGTTTTCTTACCTAAAACCTTTCTTTATATCCTGGGGAAAAGAAAACATATAAAGGGTGAGCTCAAATGCTCAGTAAGGGTAAGCATGGATAAAATAAATCAAATCATATACATTTGAACTTAAAAACATGAACATAATATTTAAACATCAAAAGAAACATTAAGCATGATAAAATAGCATGGGAGTAAAACATGTAATTGTGGCAACCATTCAGCACATGTCATGATTTCCATAGTAGCCAAGGCATTGCTGCCAAGACCATCTTAGTGGACAAAGTCCCTTTCTGAATCAATTTCACTCCTCATTTCAGTCATGTAACACTAAACCAGATTAACTTACCATTCTAGCCATGTCTATCTCATGAGATATAAATCCTTACCCAATGCATTGGAGGGAGATATAGGTCCCACCCATCTCATAATGAAATCATTCTTACTTGTGCCACAAAATAAACTTAAACATTCACCATAACCTAAAGAATAAAATGGGTTTCATAAACATCATCTCATTATCTCATAATCTATATAAAACAAATGGACATTTCATCATAAGAAAAGTGAAACCATGTAAATCATAGAGACATTAAACTTGAAACATACACATATGAAATAATGTCATCTTAGATGGAAAATGGTTTTGATAAAACATTTGAAATGAATTCTTGAGGAAAATATCCTTTCTTTTTCAAAATCAATTTCTTTTCACAAAACGTCATGCAATTTTAAAAGAAGGGGATTTTGTTGAAAATAGTCATGAAATCTTTTGGAGGAAGATTCATGAAAATAAGGCTTTATAAAACCGTAAAAATACTTTCATTCCGTATAAGTTAAAAAAACATTCTTCTCGTACTTTTGCCAGAAAAGTCAAAAAAGTACCTCATAACGTAAACAAAAGAAAGATTCCTTAGATACCATGTAGTAAAAGTCAAAAGGTCAAAAATGGGTAAAAAGGACTTTAAACATACATGAAAACATTTTTATAAAATGTGTACAAGGATGATAAATACAACCCCAGTAAATACTTACAAATAAACAATCTCGGATAAGAATGAGATTGGAATAATTATCTCTTACCTTAGGTCCAATATGCTTCGTACGTATCTGAACCTCCTATATAAGGATTTAAATAATGTTATTTACTTATTACAGAATCATATTCATTGCTATGATATCATATATGGTTCATTTATGACTTTATATTATATGTTCTTTTGTAAATTCCATGTTAAAGAGCGTTTTGGGTAAAATCATTTCATTTGTCGTCCGTGTTTTGACTTGTAATTATTCATATGATTACTTAGATCATGATTACTTAATTCCAGAATATAAAACATGATTTATATATAATATATATTCAGAATATACATATATATAATAGATCGATAAATGGAAATAAATACACTGTTCATGGAGACGGTAGGCCGTACGTATGCATGAACGTTGTTTTCGTTTCCTCATTGAATTGAATGGAATTAATTGGATGACTTACATATATATATACATAAATACAGTATCATTATTATGTCATATATTTCACGATTACTTATTATACATACTTTATAATCATTCATGAATGGTTAATCATTGAGAATGAATCTTATCGCGTCGTGGAGACGGTAGTCCGTACGTACGCACGAGCGATGATATCGTTCCCATGATTATTGAATTCAATTGGAGTGGATGATACAATATATCAGAATCAGTATGATATTATAATAATTATTTATAGTTATTATTTACACCATTATACTCATCCAATTAAGGTGGTGTTGGAAAAACAGATTACACCACGAAGTGGAGACGGTATTTCGTACGTACGTACGCACGGTGATTTCGTTTTCCGTAGGATGGATAAAAGGTGAAATGGGGTTTTTTCATATTTATAATGACATATTAGTATATTAGTGATACTTATGTTATTACTTTATAATTAAACAACTAAAGAAGAAGAATTTGAAGAAAAAATAAGCTTGAAATAATCGGTAGAAGAGATTACCTCTTCTTCGACGCAGCTCCTTTAAACTTCTTCTTAAGGCACTGGGTTGGTCTTTTGAGAAGACCAATACCTCTATAAGGTTTATAGGGAAGTGGGTAAGTGAAATGGGTAGAGGTTGGCCGAGCTTCAAGGCTTAAAATGGTGTGAGGAAGAGAGGGAGTAGGTGCCCTTTTATAAGGGAGGAGAGAGGCACCTTTGGAATCCTCAAAAATATTAGTTTAATATAAATTCAAACCCCACATAAAAACCTCCAAAAATGACTCAATTCGAAGATTAGATGAGATAGGGTTGTAATCTCATCGACAAATAAAATTTAGACATGTTAGGAATTTATTTTAAGCATTATCAACTTGATTTATCCTTATTTATCAATTTAATTTTATTTGTGGTAATAATATTCTAAATTTTAAATTATTATAAATAATTACATATGTGTTGTGATTTTCCATAATTTGACACTTTATGACATTGTAGACCATATAAATTTAAATTTATAATTTTTAAATATTTTTTTGATTTTTAAACAATTTTATAATATGTTATTTTTATAAAATAACAATAGTGTCAATTTTGAAACTATTCATTTATTTGAATTTAAATAAACAATATAAAAAAGATATGTTCGAACTAAAAGATTTAATAGATTCATAACATGTCATATTTGTCTATAAAATTAGTGGATCGCATTAAATAGTTCATATAATATTTATTTTAATATTTTTAAAACCATTTATTTGATATTTCTCTTAATAAAATAATTTCAACATCACTATTATGTCACCTTTAATGATAATTATTTAATCCCTAAAAATTATAAATAAATTCATATGATTTAGATAATTTTATTAGATTTCTGGAGACTATTCATGTTCAAAGTTTCATGAAGTTTATCACTAAATTAAAATTAATATACTTATAAGATTTAAGAAAGTGACATGTTGTCACTTTCTTTGGTTTTAATAATAATTAAATTATTTTCAAGGAAACAAGTCCATAAAAGAAATATATTCTGACCCTTAGGTGATATGGGTCATCCTTTAGTCATCCAATAGAATTTTGGCAGGTGTTAGGGTAATTTTATAATCTTATATTTACATATAATTACCTGATTTACCTTTAACTATGGTAAATAAAATTTACCGAATTACTATTCATAATGCCCAAAAATAAAAAGTAGCTTATTAACATAATTTGGACCCACTGATTTCAAATATGGAATCCATTTTTCCAAATTCAATACACAAAATTTGTAGAAATTAAATTAAAATTAATCTCGTTGTCAAAAGAAAACGGGTTTTTGGTTAAAAGATTGCAAAAGATTGAATTGATTTAACCTACGAATTCAAGGTAAAATCAATGCTAACGACATATATTATATTAAATGGTAAAAATATATTATATTTATATATTAAAACCATTCAATATTATAATTTAACCATATAAATTATTACGATGAAAAATGTTGTTTTTAATTAAAATATAGCGTGTTTTTACTATTCATTAAAATATGAAAGTTATCAGAAAAATATCAAAACTTTATCCAATGTAAATTTTTATATCCTGATTCAAAAGAAGAAGTTTATTTTGTAAAATTGAACTTATAAACATGTCAAAAACTAGATTTAATGTGGGTGCGCCATCAAAAGGCGGCAAAACTGCATTTTTTGAAAAATACTTATTTTACTCGAAAAATTTATTTTGTTCACATAAAATGTTTTAGAAAATTTATAAGATGAATAATAATTTTATAAAATTCAAAATGTAGTTAATACTATTCATAACGGCTAGTCCATAATAATATTATAACAATATATCGTCATTTAGTGAAACCTGATATTGCGTATAACACACGCTATCGAGGAAGGTCGCAATTGCGTGTAATGCAAGCCAAGTTAGGGTTGCGTGTTGTGAAAGACTCCTTTTTTGTTTCTTTATAACAGAATCCAACCATTTTTCATTTATACATTGAATATATATATATATATATACACTCAATGTTGCGTAGAATGACTATTATCAAACGAACTTGAAATTGTGTGTAACACAATCTAAGAATAGTGTTGTGTATACTGCACGCTAATACGGTGTTGCGTATAGCACAAGATAATCTTGTTGTAGCATAAAACACATGACATCAAATAAATCAAAAAGAATACTTATCATAAAATATCGGGTTGTTACATTCTACCCCCCTTAAAATGAATTTTGCCCTCGAAATTCATCATGGTTATACATGGTTTTCTACTTGAAAGTTTCTTTAATTGAAACCCACATCGTAAAATGAAATACCAAAACTTAACTTTAAAAACTAAAGTATGAAACGTAACTGTTACCCAAATTAACTAATCATTGGGCTTCCATATAGGAGAACATAGGTGAAAATATGGATATGGAAGAGAAATCTAACCATCATGTTCTGATGGAGAGTGGTAGAGAGCATGGCTATGAAAAAGACAACAATCAAAAAGCCATAGATTTGTGATGATCTAAGGTACCATCTGATTCATCGGATATAAGGGCACTAGGACAACATTTTTTGTTTTCAAGATCATTTCTCTAAAGTTGATTAATTAAAAGAAATACTTACATGATTTTGGTACAATCTCACTATTGTTCATGAATTGAGCAATTTTCACTTCATCTCTTAAAGAAATGAAGTTGAATTTGTTATTCGTGAAGCGTTAGCAGATCATGTGATAGAATGATGGGTCATTCCATCTGTTTCAAACAAAAGGTTAGCAAAAGTTATAAGTCCATCTTATGGTGAGATTAATCGTATATGGTTCCAAAAATGGACTTATACTTTATTTATCATACCTCTTAATAAAATAAAACTACTTTCCACTAACCAGGGACTTCATGTAGGCCAGTGGTAGGCGATAAAGGCCTGTCGCACTTCGGTTGTGGGTTCGATTTCCACAGCCTTGTCCGACGCGACGGGTTGTCGCTCGTCCTGCAGGTTGTCCTTTTTCTAAAACTACACTATTATAACATTCTAGAAATAATATCGAAAAAAATCTAGCCTTAAACAATACAAAATTATGTTCAACATAATCCATTCGAATCTTTAGGCTTATCCAAAATACTTCTTTCCAAACTCAGAGTATAAAGAGAACGATTACTAAAAAGGTCATATAACAAGTATGTGAATACCATCATTTATCTCTGATATATCTTGCTGATCACATTCCAATCATGTGAATACCATAATCATGTATTCTCTTGAAAAATGAATACCCATTTAACCTTAGTGAAAACATGAATGTTGTCAAAAGTTAACTCTTTCCACATACCAAAATCCCAAAATTTCTATATACTCAAACCATGATATCACTTTGTCCTTATTTTAGTCATGAGCTCATGATTACTATCATATTATTTTCTCCTTATCCCTTCAATATGCGCATTTCATCTGCTTTCCAATAATATTTCAATCACTTTTTCATGGTTACCAGTACCATATAATTATTGAAAACCAATACATAGATATTCCAAAATTCCACAATACCATAAATGTGATTCCATGATACTATTTTGAAATCCCATTACATAAACACTTGATCATTACACAGCATCATTTTCATACTCAACATCACAAATAGTGATCGCATGAGACTTCCCTTTATCCTTTGCCTTAAGAGGTTGCTCACGTTGATCATCATTAACCCATGGATTAGGGCATTTATTAGCATAATGCCACATTTCCTTTCACTTGAAGCATTGAAGTGTTGGTGGAGAGTTCTTTGTAGTCTTTTCTCTATTCATATCATTAGCAACCTTTTTCCTATTACTTCGACAATCAACTGCTCGATGACCTTCTTTTCCACACTTAAAACATTTTTTAGTACCTTTTAGGCAATCTCCACCATGCTTCTTTCCACACTTTGAGCATAAAGAAACATTCATCTTCTTTTCACCATTGTTATGAGATTTCTCCTTGAACTCCATCTTTCGTTTCTTGTCAAAACCATGAGATGGATATGTTACACCAACTTCCAGTTCTACCTTGATAGCAAAACGCACAATTTCTTCATAGCTACTGAAGTCTCTTATAGCTAATGCCCTTCGAAGACTTGGTTTTAAGCCACTGAAGAATCGATCAGCTTTACTTTCAGGTTGGATGATAAAGTCAGATGCATACCTTGCAAGCCTTGTAAAATTCACTTCGTATTTACCAACAGATTCATCATCCTTTTACTTTAGTTCAAGAAACTCCTTCTCCATCTTTGTTCGAAGAATACGAGGGAAGTACTTATTGAAAAATAAGTTCTTGAACTCATCTCATTCCATGGACTCAATTTCATCTCTTGATCTCATATTCTTGATAAGATTCCACCATTGATCAGCTTCACCTTCCAAACGATATACTACTAAGGTGACTTTATCATGTTCAGAACATTAAAGAACTAAAAAAATCTTTTCAGTGGTACTGATCCATTGTTCAGCAACAAGTGGATCAGAAGACCCACTGAAAGAAGGTGGGCGTTGCCTTATGAAGGACTCAACAGAATATTGTTCCCTTCTCTGCTCATTTAGAAGTCCAGAATGATTCATAGCTTGTGTAAGTATAGAAATCAGATTTTGAACTCCATCTCCCATAACATTGGTTTGTTCAGGAGGACAATCATTGCATTGTCCATTATATTGATCAACACGGTTCCTTCGGGTTCCAGTCATCTTCTAAAACACAAAAAGAATAGTGTGAGAGATAAAAATCATGTTAGGGAAAACAACATAATAAAAGGGGAGTACCGTCAATATCTAACATCTTAGGTTTAATTCTAAGATCATTACCGTAATTCTAGGATTATAACCTATACTTATACTTAACCTTAGGGACATCCCTAGACATACCTTAGAAATATCTCTAGGGATCTCACTAAAGTTCTCGCATCCTAATTTCCAAAGTTTGACTAAACCGTTCCTCTGATACCAATTGTAGAGACCTGAAGCTTGACGTACATGGACATTACATTACTTTTGTGGAATACTTAATACATAACAAAAACAGACACACAAGTACCGTAATAGTTTAGTGTCTTTGGAAACTTGGAACGTAATCTTCTAATCATGGTGAAAGATCTTCAACATCTCCCATAAAGATCTTCCCCTTTTGTTTTCTTACCTAAAACTTTTCTTTATATCCTGGGGAAAAGAAAACATATAAAGGGTGAGCTCAAATGCTCAGTAAGGGTAAGCATGGATAAAATAAAACAAATCATATACATTTGAACTTAAAACCATGAACATAATGTTTAAACATAAAAATCTTGAGCAATGACATAAAACATGGAAGTACGTAAGGCATAGATCATAAAGAAAACATTAAGCATGATAAAATAGCATGGAAGTAAAACATGTAATTGTGGAAACCATTTAGCACATGTCATGATTTCCATAGTAGCCAAGGCATTGCTGTCAAGACCATCTTAGTGGAAAAATTCCCTTTCTGAATCAAGTTCACTCCTCATTTCAGTCCTGTAACACTGAACCGGATTAAATTACCGTTCTAGCCATGTCTATCTCAAGAGATATAAATCTTTACTCAATGTATTGGAGGGAGACATAGGTCTCACCCATCTCATAATGAAATCATTCTTACTTGTGCCACAAAATAAACTTAAAACATTCACCATAAGCCAAAGAATAAAATGGGTTTCATAAACATCATCCCATAATCTCATAGTCCATATAAAACAAATGGACATTTCATCATAAGAAAAGTGAAACCATATAAATTATAGAGACATTAAACTTGAAACATACACATATGAAATAATGTCATCTTAGATGGAAAATGGTTTTGATAAAACATTTTAAATGAATTCTTGATTAAAATATCCTTTCTTCTTCAAATTCAATTTTTTTCACAAAACGTCATGCAATTTTAAAAGAAGGAGATTTTGTTGAAAATATTCATGAAATCTTTTGGAGGAAGCTTCATGAAAATAAGGCTTTATAAAACCGTAAAAATCCTTTCATGCCGTATAAGTTAAAAAAAACATTCTTCTCATACTTTTGCCAGAAAAGTCAAAAAAGTACCTCGTAACGTAAACAAAAGAAAGATTCCTTAGATACCATGTAGTAAAAGTCAAAAATGGGAAAAAGGACTTTAAACATACATGAAAACATTTTTATAAAACTTGGACTTGGATGATAAATATAACCCCAGTAAATACTTACGAATAAATAATCTCGGATAAGAATGAGATTGAAATAATTATCCCTTACCTTAGGTTCGATATGCTTCATACGTATCTGAACCTCCTATATAAGGATTTAAATAATGTCATTGACTTATTACATAATCATATTCATTGTTATGATATCATATATGATTCACTTATGACTTTATATTACCCGTTCTTTTGTAAATTCCATGTTAAAGAGCATTTTGGGTAAAATCATTTCATTTGTCATCCGTGTTTTGACTTGTAATTATTCATATGATTACTTAGATCATGATTACTTAATTCCAGAATATAAAACATGATTTATATATAATATATATTCAGAATATACATATATATAATAGATCGAAAAATGGAAATAAATACACCGTTCATGGAGACGGTAGGCCGTATGTACACATGAACGTTGTTTTCGTGTCCTCGTAGAATTGAATGGAATTAATTGGATGACATACATATATATATACATAAATCCAGTATCATTATTATGTCATATATTTCATGATTACTTATTATATATCATTTATAATCATTCATTAATGGTTAATCATTGAGAATGAATCTCATCGCGTCGTGGAGATGGTAGTCCGTACGTACGCACGACCGATGATATCATTCCCATAATTATTGAATTGAATTAGGGTGGATGATACAATATATCAGAATCAGTATGATGTTATAATAACTATTTATAGTTATTTTTTACACCATTATACCCATCCAAGTAAGCTGGTGTTGGAAAAACAGATTACACCACGGCATGGAGACGGTATTCTGTACGTATGCACGCGCGGTGATTTCGTTTTCCGTAGGATGGATAAAAGGTGAAATGAGGTTGTTTCATATTTATAATAACATATCAGTATATTAGTGATACTGATGTTGTTACTTTATAATGAAACAACTAAAGAAGAAGAAGTTGAAGAAGAAATAAGCTTGAAATAATCGGTAGAAGAGATTACCTCTTCTTCGACGCACCTTCTTTAAACTTCTTCTTAGGGAACTAGGGTTGGTCTTTTGAGAAGACCAGTACCTCTATAAGGTTTCTATGGAAGTGGGGAAGTGAAATGGGCAGAGGTTGTCCGAGCTTCAAGGCTCAAAATGGTGTGAGGAAGAGAGGGAGGAGATGCCCTTTTATAAGAGAGGAGAGGGGCACCTTTGGAATCCTCAAAAATATTAGTTTAATATAAATTCAAACCCCACATAAAAACCTCCAAAAATGACTCAATTAGAAGATTAGATGAGATAAGTTTGTAATCTCATCAACCAATAAAATTTATACATGTTAGGAATTTATTTTAAACATTATCAACCTGATTTATCCTTATTTATCAATTTAATTTTATTTCTGGTAATAATATTCTAAATTTTAAATGATTATAAATAATTATATATGTGTTGTGAATTTTATATAATTTGACACTTTCTGACATTGTCCACCATATAAATTTAAATTTATAATTTTTAAATATTTTTGTGATTTTTAAACAATTTTATAATATGTTATTTTTATAAAATAACAATAGTGTCAATTTTGACACTATTCATTTATTTGAATTTAAATAAACAATATACAGAAGATATGTTCGAACTAAAAGATTTAATAGATTCATAACATGTCATATTTATCTAAAAAATTAGTGGAGCACATTAAATAGTTCATATAATATTTATTTTAATATTTTTAAAACCATTTATTTGATATTTCTCTTAATAAAATAATTTCAACATCACTATTATGTCACCTTTAATGATAATTATTTAATACCTAAAAATTATAAATAAATTCATATGATGTAGATAATTTTATTAGCTTTCTGGAAACTATTCATTTTTGAAGTTTCATGAAGTTTATCACTAAATTAAAATTAATATACTTATAAGATTTAAGAGAGTGACATGTTGTCAGTTTCTTTGGTTTTAATAATAATTAAATTATTTTCAAGGAAACAAGTCCATAAAAGGAATCTATTCTAACCCTTAGGTGATATGGGTCATCCTTTAGTCGTCCAATAGAATTTTGGCAGGTGTTAGGGTAATTTTATAATCTTATATTTACCCTTAATTACCCGATTTACCTTTAACTATGGTAAATAAAATTTATCGTAGTTACTATTTGTAATGCCCAAAAATAAAAAGTAGCTTTTTAATATAATTTGGACCCACTGATTCCAAATATGGAATCCATTTTTCTAAATTCAATACACAAAAGTTGCATAAATTAAATTAAAATTAATCATGTTGTCGAAAGAAAACGGGTTTTTGGTTAAAACATTGCAAAAGATTGAATTGATTTAACCTACGAATTCAAGGTAAAATCAATGCTAATGACATACATTATATTAAATGGAAAAAATATATTCTATTTATACATTAAAACCATTCAATATTATAATTTAACCATATAAATTATTACGATGAAAAAAATTATTTTTAATTAAAATATAGCGTGTTTTTACTATTCATTAAAATATGAAAGTTATCAGAAAAATATCAAAACTTTATCCAATGTAAATTTTTATATCCTGATTCAAAAGAAGAAGTTTATTTTGTAAAATTGAACTTATAAACATGTCAAAACCTAGATTTAATGTGGGTGCGCCATCAAAAGGCGGCAAAACTGCATTTTTTGAAAAATACTTATTTTACCCAAAAAATTTATTTTGTTCACATAAAATGTTTTAGAAAATTTATAAGATGAATAATAAAGTTATAAAATTCAAAATGTAGTTAATAATATTCATAACGGCTAGTCTATAATAATATTATAACAATATATCGTCGTTTAGTGAAACCTGGTATTGCGTATAACACACGCTATTGAGGAAGGTCGTGATTGCGTGTAATGCAAGCCAAGTCAGGGTTGCGTGTTGTGCAAGACTCCTTTGTTGTTTTTTTATAAGAGAATCCAACCATTTTTCATTTATACATTGAATATATATATAAATACACACTCAATGTTGCATAGAATGACTATTATCAAACAAACTTGAAATTGTGTGTAACACAATCTAAGAATAGTGTTTCGTATACTGCAAGATAATACGGTGTTGCGTATAGCACAATATAATCTTGTTATAGCATAAAACACATGACATTAAATAAATCAAAAAGAATACTTATCATAAAATATCGGTTTGTTACATTCTACCCCCCTTAAAATGAATTTCGCCCTCGAAATTCATCGTGGTTATACATGGTTTTCTACTTGAAAGTTTCTTTAATTGAAACCCACATCGTAAAATGAAATACCAAAACTTAACTTTAAAAACTAAAGTATGAAACGTAACTATTACCCAAATTAACTAATCACTGGGTTTCCACATAGGAGAACATAGGTGAAAATATGGATATGGAAGAGAAATCTAACCATCATGTTCTGATGGAGAGTGGTAGAGAGCATGGCTATGAAAAAGCCAGCAATCACAAAGCCATAGATTTTTGATGATCTAAGGTACCATCTGATTCATCGGATATAAGGTCACTAGGACAACATTTTTGGTTTTCAAGATCATTTCCCTAAAGTTTATAAATTAAAAGAAATACTTACATGATTTTGGTACAATCTCACTGTTGTTCGTGAATTGAACAATTTCCACTTCATCTCTTAAAGAAATGAAGTTGAATTTGTTATTCGTGAAGCGTTAGCAGATCATGTGATAGAATGATGGGTCATTCCATATATTTCAAACAAAAGGTTAGCAAAAGTTATAAGTCCATCTTATGGTGAGATTAATCGTATATGGTTCCAAAAATGGACTTATACTTTATTTATCATACCGCTTAATAAAATAAATCTACTTTCCACTAAATAGGGACTTCCTGTAGGCCAGTGGTAGGCGATAAAGGCATGTCGCACTTCGGCTGTGAGTTCGATTTCCACAGCCTTGTCCGACGCGATGGGTTGTCGCTCGTCCTACAGGTTGTCCTTTTTCTAAAACTACACTATTATAACATTAGAGAAATAATATCGAAAAAAAAATCTAGCCTTAAACAATACAAACTTATGTTCACCATAATCCATTTGAATCTTTAAGCTTATCCAAAATACTTCTTTCCAAACTCATAGTATAAAGAGAATGATTACTAAAAAGGTCATATAACAAATATGTGAATATCATCATTTATCCCTGATATATCTTGTTGATCACATTCCAATCATGTGAATACCATAATCATGTATTCTCTTGAAAAATGAATACCCATTTAACCTTAGTGAAAACATGAATGCTGTCAAAAGTTAACTCTTTCCACATAACAAAATCCCAAAATTTCTATATACTCAAACCATGATATCACTTTGTCCTTATTTTAGTCATGAGCTCATGATTACTATCATATTATTTTCTCCTTATCCCTTCAATATGCGCATTTCATCTGCTTTCCAAAAATATTTCAATCACTTTTTCAGGGTTACCAGTACAATATAATTATTGAAAACCAATACATAGATATTCCAAAATTCCACAATACCATAAATGAGATTCCATGATACTATTTTGAAATCCCATTACATAAACACTTAATCATTACACAACATCATTTTCATACTCAACATCACAAATAGTGATCACATGAGACTTCCCTTTATCCTTTTCCTTAAGAGGTTGCTCACGTTGATCATCATTAACCTGTGGATTAGGGCATTTATTAGCATAATGCCCCATTTCCTTGCACTTGAAGCATTGAAGTGTTGGTGGAGAGTTCTCTGTAGTCTTTTCTCTATTCACATCATTAGCAACCTTTTTCTTATTACTTCGACAATCAATTGATCGATGACATTCTTTTCCACACTTAAAACATTTTCTAGTACCTTTTAGGCAATCTCCACCATGCTTCTTTCCACACTTTGAGCATAAAGAAACATTCATCTTCTTTTCACCATTGTTCCGAGATTTCTCCTTGAACTCCATCTTTCGTTTCTTGTCAAAACCATGAGGTAGATATGTTACACCAACTTCCAGTTCTACCTTGATATCACAATGCACAATTTCTTCATAGCTAATGAAGTCTCTTATAGCTAATTCCCTTCGAAGACTTGGTTTTAAGCCACTGAAGAATAGACTAGATTTACTTTCAGGTTGGATGATAAATCCAGATGCATACCTTGCAAGCCTTGTAAAATTCACTTTGTATATACCAACAGATTCATCAACCTTTTGCTTTAGTTCAAGAAACTCTTTCTCCATCTTTGTTCGAAGAATACGAGGGAAGTACTTATTGAAAAATAAGTTCTTGAACTCATCCCATTCCATGGACTCAATTTCATCTCTTGGTCTCATATTCTTGATAAGATTCCACCATTGATCAGCTTCACCTTCCAAACGATATACTACTAAGATGACTTTATCATGTTCAGAACATTAAAGAACTAAAAAAATCTTTTCAGTGGTACTGATCCATTGTTCAGCAACAAGTGGATCAGAAGACCCACTGAAAGAAGGTGGGCGTTGCCTCATGAAGGACTCAACAGAATATTGTTCCCTTCTCTGCTCATTTAGAAGTCCAGAATGATTCATAGCTTGTGTAAGTATAGAAATCAGATTTTGAACTTCATCTCCCATAACATTGGTTTGTTCAGGAGGACAATCATTGCATTGTCCATTACATTGATCAACACGGTCCCTTCGGGTTCCAGCCATCTTCTAAAACACAAAAAGAATAGTGTGAGAGATAAAAATCATGTTAGGGAAAACAACATAATAAAAGGGGAGTACCGTCAATATCTAACATCTTAGGTTTAATTCTAAGATCATTACCGTAATTCTAGGATTATAACCTATACTTATACTTAACCTTAGGGACATCCCTAGACATACCTTAGAAATATCTCTAGGGATCTCACTAAAGTTCTCGCATCCTAATTTCCAAAGTTTGACTAAACCGTTCCTCTGATACCAATTGTAGAGACCGGAAGCTTGACGTACATGGACATTACATTACTTTTGCAGAATACTTAATACATAACAAAAACAGACACACAAGGACCGTAATAGTTTAGTGTCTTTGGAAACTTGGAACATAATCTTCTAATCGTGGTGAAAGATCTTCAACATCTCCCATAAAGATCTTCCCCTTTTGTTTTCTTACCTAAAACATTTCTTTATATCCTAAGGAAAAGAAAACATATAAAAGGTGAGCTCAAATGCTCAGTAAGGGTAAACATGGATAAAATAAAACAAATCATATACATTTGAACTTAGAAACATGAACATAATGTTTAAACATCAAATGCTTGAGCAATAACATAAAACATGGAAGTACGTAAGGCATAGATCATAAAGAAAACATTAAGCATAATAAAATAGCATGGGAGTAAAACATGTAATTGTGACAACCATTCAGCACATGTCATGATTTCCATAGTAGCCAAGGAATTGCTGCCAAGACCATCTTAGTGGACAAAGTCCCTTTCTGAATCGAGTTCACTCCTCATTTTAGTCCTGTAACACTGAACCGGATTAACTTACTGTTCCAGCCATGTCTATCTCATGAGATATAAATCTTTACCCAATGCATTGGAGGGAGATATAGGTCTCACCCATCTCATAATGATATCATTCTTACTTGTGCCACAAAATAAACTTAAAACATTGACCATAAGCCAAAGAATAAAATGGTTTCATAAACATCATCTCATCATCTCATAATCCATATAAAACAAATGGACATTTCATCATAAGAAAAGTGAAACCATGTAAATCATAGAGACATTAAACTTGAAACATACACATATGAAATAATGTCATCTTAGATGGAAAATGGTTTTGATAAAACATTTGAAATGAATTCTTGAGGAAAATATCTTTTCTTCTTCAAAATCAATTTCTTTTCACAAAACGTCATGCAATTTTAAAAAAGGATATTTTGTTGAAAATAGTCATGAAATTTTTTGGAGGTAGCTTCATGAAAGTAAGGCTTTATAAAACCGTAAAAATCCTTTCATGTCGTATAAGTTAAAAAAACATTTTTCTCGTACTTTTACTGGAAAAGTCAAAAAAGTACCTCATAACGTAAACAAAAGAAAGATTACTTACATACCATGTAGTAAAAGTCAAAAAGTCAAAAATGGGTAAAAAGGACTTTAAACATACATGAATCATTTTTATAAAACTTGGACATGGATGATAAATATAACCTCAGTATATACTTATGAATAAACAATCTCGGATAAGAATGAGATTGGAATAATTATCTCTTACCTTAGGTCTGATATGCTTCATACGTATCCGAACATCCTGTATAAGGATTTAAATAATGTCATTGACTTATTATATAATCATATTCATTGTTATGATATCATATATGGTTCACTTATGACTTTATATTACCCGTTCTTTTGTAAATTCCATGTTAAAGAGCGTTTTGGGTAAAATTGTTTCATTTGTCGTCCGTGTTTTGACTTGTAATTATTCATATGATTACTTAGATCATGATTAATTAATTCCAGAATATAAAACATGATTTATATATAATATATATTTAGAATATACATATATATAATAGATCGATAAATGGAAATAAATACACCGTTCATGGAGACGGTAGGCCGTATGTACGCATGAACGTTGTTTTCGTTTCCTCGTTGAATTGAATGTAATTAATTGGATGACATACATATATATATACATAAATCCAGTATCATTATTATGTCATATATTTCATGATTACTTATTATATATACTTTATAATCATTCATGAATGGTTAATCATTGAGAATGAATCTCATCGCGTAGTGGAGATGGTAGTCCGTACGTACGCACGTGCGATGATATCGTTCCCATAATTATTGAATTGAATTGGAGTGGATGATACAATATATCAGAATCAGTATGATGTTATAATAACTATGTATAATTATTCTTTACACCATTATACCCATCCAAGTAAGGTGGTGTCGGAAAAACACATTACACCACAGTGTGAAGACGGTATTCCGTACGTACGCACGCGCGGTGATTTTGTTTTCCGTAGGATGGATAGAAGGTGAAATTGGGTTGTTTCATATTTATAATAACATATCAGTATATTAGTGATACTGATGTTATTACTTTATAATGAAACAACTAAAGAAGAAGAAGTTGAAGAAGAAATAAGCTTGAAATAATCGGTAGAAGAGATTACCTCTTCTTCAACGCACCTCCTTTAAACTTCTTCTTAGGGCACTAGGGTTGGTCTTTTGAGAAGACCAGTACCTTTATAAGGTTTCTAGGGAAGTGGGGAAGTGAAATGGAAGAGGTTGGCTGAGCTTCAAGGCTCAAAATGGTGTGAGGAAGAGAGGGAGGAGGTGCCCTTTTATAAGGGAGGAGAGGGGCACCTTTGGAATCCTCAAAAATATTAGTTTAATATAAATTCAAACCCCACATAAAAACCTCCAAAAATGACTCAATTCGAAGATTAGATGAGATAGGGTTGTAATCTCATCAACCAATAAAATTTAGACATGTTAGGAATTTATTTTAAACATTATCAACTTGATCCATCCTTATTTATCAATTTAATTTTATTTGTGGTAATAATATTCTAAATTTTAAATTATTATAAATAATTACATATGTGTTGTGAATTTTCCATAATTTGAAACTTTATGACATTGTCGACCATATAAATTTAAATTTATAATTTTTAAATATTTTTGTGATTTTTAAACAATTTTATAATATGTTATTTTTATAAAATAACAGTAGTGTCAATTTTGACACTATTCATTTATTTGAATTTAAATAAACAATATACAGAAGATATGTTTGAACTAAAAGATTTAATAGATTCATAACATGTCATATTTATCTAGAAAATTAGTGGAGTACATTAAATAGTTAATATAATATTTATTTTAATATTTTTAAAACCATTTATTTGATATTTCTCTTAATAAAATAATTTCAACATCATTATTATGTCACCTTTAATGATAATTATTTAATCCCTAAAAATTATAAATAAATTCATATGATGTAGATAATTTTATTATCTTTCTGAAGACTATCATGTTCGAAGTTTCATGAAGTTTATCACTAAATTAAAATTAATATACTTATAAGATTTAAGAGAGTGACATGTTGTCACTTTCTTTGGTTTTAATAATAATTAAATTATTTTCAAGGAAACAAGTCCATAAAAGGAATCTATTCCGACCCTTAGGTGATATGGGTCATCCTTTAGTCATCCAATAGAATTTTTTCAGGTGTTAGGATAATTTTATAATCTTATATTTACCCTCAATTACCCGATTTACCTTTAACTATGGTAAATAAAATTTACCGTAGTTACTATTCATAATGCCCAAAAATAAAAAGTAGCTTATTAACATAATTTGGACCCACTGATTCCAAATATGGAATCCATTTTTCCAAATTCAATACACAAAAGTTGCAGAAATTAAATTAAAATTAATCCCATTGTCGAAAGAAAACGGGTTTTTGGTTAAAACATTGCAAAAGATTGAATTGATTTAACCTACGAATTCAAGGTAAAATCAATGCTAATGACATACATTATATTAAATGGAAAAAATATATTCTATTTATACATTAAAACCATTCAATATTATAATTTAACCATATAAATTATTACGATGAAAAAAAAATTAATTAAAATATAGCGTGTTTTTACTATTCATTAAAATATGAAAGTTATCATAAAAATATCAAAACTTTATCCAATGTAAATTTTTATATCCTGATTCAGAAGAAGAAGTTTATTTTGTAAAATTGAACTTATAAACATGTCAAAAACTAGATTTAATGTGTGTGCACCATCAAAAGGCGGCAAAACTGCATTTTTTGAAAAATACTTATTTTACCCGAAAATTTATTTTGTTCACATAAAATGTTTTAGAAAATTTATAAGATGAATAATAATGTTATAAAATTCAAAATGTAGTTAATACTATTTATAACGGCTAGTCTATAATAATATTATAACAATATATCATCGTTTAGTAAAATCTGGTATTGCGTATAACACACGCTATCGAGGAAGGTCGTGATTGCGTGTAATGTAAGCCAAGTCAGGGTTGCGTGTTGTGCAAGACTCCTTTGTTGTTTTGTTATAACAGAATCCAACCATTTTTCATATATATATACACACACTCAATGTTGTGTAGAATGACTATTATCAAATGAACTTGAAATTGTGTGTAACACAATCTAAGAATAGTGTTGCGTATACTGCAAGCTAATACGGTGTTGCCTTTAGCACAAGATAATCTTGTTGTAGCATAAAAAACATGACATCAAATAAATCAAAAAGAATACTTATCATAAAATATCAGTTTGTTACATTTTATGTACCTTATGCATATGATAAATTTGGATATGTGTAGATACAATTAACTTTTATTATTGATCAACACAAATCATGAGTTGTATATGGTATTATATATTAATATATTTGTAATATATTAATTTGGTTGAAGGAATAAGATTCAAAAACTAAATCTCTAAGAGGATACATACATATAGGGATTACATGAGATGTAGAGATTGGATGAGATGCAATAGTTATGTATGATATTCATATGAAGTGTATTGAAATGGTGAGACTAAGAAAGCCCTAAAAATACTAAGTGTGAGATTCCTTCCAAATAAAACACATATCAATACCACAATAATTCAGTATAGGTAACCATAAAATTTAAGTGTTCATGAATTATCTTTTGTAATTATAGAAGGATGTGGTTAATCCTAAAACTTAGGCAACCATGTCCCATTGTGAGCTCGAGGTTACACTTGGTTGGAAAACCCTAAAGGTTAGGATACCATAGAAATAGAGTTGAGTTCATCCATCTGATAGATTTGTGAAAAAGGTTGTCCACTCAACTATCCAAGAACAATATGTAATATGATTGACATGATGACCAACCTAAATAGCTATGTAATGTGAGAAATGCTAAAGCTAAACCAAAACATAGTGAAATATGGATCTTGATCCAAAAAATGGATATGATGTATAGGGTCATCATTTTTAGTGGAAGTACTTTCAATAAGTCCTTATTGAAATAATATAAAACATGATGTTCACCCAAAGATATGCCTTGTTGTAGATTATAGTATGCATCAAGGACATCATTTTGAAATCGCTTATAGGTTACATATATGGTTTAATAGATTGATATAAAAAGGTTAAGAAGTGTTCACAAGGAGAAGCATGATCATATGGATGTGAATGCTATAGAAATTAATTTCTATAATTCTTACTCATGGATATTAGATATTGGGTGTGAATCGCACATTTATACTAATAAATACAAAGTCAAAAATATGAGAGAATTAATGAGAGTTGATCTACTTATTGGAAATGAGAAAGGAATTGCTTCATAGAGGTTGGCACCCATGATCTAAGTTAATATAGTATATTAGTTTTGGAATTAGAAAATTGATACTATGTTTCATCTATAAATAAAAAACCGATCTCTATATCTTGTTTGGGTAAAAAGAGATTTTCATTTATAATTAAGAACAAGAGTTGTTCTATATGCCTGAATGAAAAGTTTTATGGATTTGGTAAGTTCCATCTAGTGAATGATAAAGCTTTAGATGTTATTGAAAAGGGAGATGTTAACATCCAGATGCAGAATGAGAGTTTTCTTCGGCTGAAGGAAGTGAGAAATTTTCAGGTCTTCGAAAGAATATCATTTCAGTTGGGAAGTTGGATGATGAAGGCTTTAAAATGGCCTTTGCCTATGGATTTTGGAAAGTAATTTGAGGCTCCTTGGTGGTGGCTCGAGGAGTAAAGAATGACACGCTCTACTTGATCGAAAATTCAGATGGAGGTTCAGTGGTCAGAATTTCAACCTCGAAAGATACATAGGTCTATCATTACATATTTGGTCACCTTAATGAGAAAACATGAAGATTCTAGAAGGAAAAGTCATACTGAAGCTCGAACAAACAAGCATCAGAAGTTGTGAAAGTTGTGTGATGGGAAAACAAAAGAGGGCGTCTTTCAATTTGAATCACCTGAAGCCCAGAGCTCAAAAGCTAAAATTAGTTCACTTGGACATATGGGGACCATCCCCAGTTCAATATCACATAGGATCTCTTTACTTTTCCACATTCATTGATGATGCAACAAAGAGGGTATGAGTATATTTCTTTTAGAATAAGTCTGACGTTTTCAATGCATTTTTACAGTGGAAAGAAATATAAAAATAAGAAATTGGTTGGAAGCCGAAATGAATCGAATCAGACAACGATGACGAGGATAGTGGATGTAACTTCTAGAATTTCTATATGAAAATCGAGATCAGGCTTGAAAGGACGGTACTCATAACATCACAACAAAATGGTGTGGTAGAGAGGAAGAATCAAATTTTGAATGAGAATGAAAAATTTAGGCGTGTGCATTCTGGAATGACCAAGGCTATTTAGACAGAAGCAATCAACACGACAACATATCTAGTTAACAGAAGTCCAGCCTTTGCAGTGGGACAAACTCTACCAAAATATCTATGGTCTGATAAGTTACCGAAAGTTTCTCATCCTAAAATCTTCAGAATTATAGTGTAAGCTCTTGTTGATGATAAGAATAGGGACAAGTTTGAGGCCAAATCCAAAGCTTGTTTTACAATTGGATATGGGAATGAAGACTTAGGTTTCATACTATGGGATGATGACAAGAATCAAATCATCAAAAGTCGAAACGTTCTCTTCAATGAGAAGATCCTATGGAAGGATAAGATCTTGGAAGAATGAGGAGGTGAGGGAAAGAAACCAACAACTGAAGTACAAGTTGAATCGAATGAAAGCACTAAACATTCACAGTTTTTTATGATACCGGGTATCGGCATAGGTTCCCCAAAAATTAAACCAATGGAAGATGTGCTAGAGTGCTCTAGGTATGATGAAGCTCGAGGGAAAGCTCCAGATGTTAAATAATCGATAGTCAGTTCAGCGAAAGTTGTGGTACTGGAAATGGTAGTACTAGAGACAATGGGTTCTCAAGTTGAGTTAAGAAGATCTTCAAGATTCATGAAGCTAGTCCATAGGTATGGAGTTGACATGAATTTTTTACTTTTAACGGATGCAGGGGAACCCAAATGTCCGTAAGAGGTAGCGACACTCAGTGACTCAAAACGGTGAGAGTCAACTATGAAGGAAGAGATGAATTCCTTGAAGTTTAATGAAACATGGAAGCTAGCTAGACTATCGGAAGGAAAGTGAGCACTATAGAACAAATGGGTTTTTTATTTGAAGAAAGAAACTGACAGAAGTAGAAGATACAAAGTGCGGCTAGTGGTGAAAGGATTCCAACATAATGAAGGAATCGATTTCTCATAAATATTTTCATCGGTAATGAAGCATACTACCATCTGAATGGTGTTGAGTTTAGTTGCTTCTAATGGTCTACACTTGAAGAGGATGGATGTCAATATCATTTTTCTTCATGGAGACTTGGAGGAAGAGATCTACATGAAACAGCCCAAGGGTTTTGAAGACCATCATAAAGAGGGATTAGCCTTGTTTGTAAGATGAAGTGAATCCTCTATGGCTTGAAATAGACACCTCATCAATGGAACCGAATGTTTGACACTTTCATGAATGAAAAAGGTTCCATGAAATGTGACTCTAATCATTATTATTATCAGAAGTCATGGTTTGATGGAACTTACATTGTACTCTTACTTATATGGATGACATGTTGCTTGCAGGTCCGGAGAGTCCACAAATTCAGGAGTTGAAGGTTAAGTTGTCTGATAGATTTGAAATGAAAGATCTTGGTCAAACTAAAAAAAAATATTGGGGATAAGGATAGAGTGATAGAAAATATGATGCTTTGGGGTCATCCTAGGAGTACATCCATAAAATCATTGAAAATTTTCAAATGACCGAACGTAAGTTTTTCTCAACTCCTCTCATCAAACACTTCAAGTTATCCAAGGCACATGCACCAACATCGGAATATGAGGTCTAGTACATGGAAAAGGAGTCGTATGCATTAACTGTCAAAAGATTAATGTATGTGATGATATGTATGCAGCCATATATTGCCTTTGTAATGGGGGTAGTGAGTTAGTTTATGTCAAACCCCAAAAGAGCATTGGGAAGCTATAAAATGGATCATCTGATACTTGAAGGGATCGAAAGATACAATGCTCTGTTTTGGTGATGATGATCTTTTACAAGGATGCGTAGATGTGGATTTTGCTGAGGATTTGAACAGTTGGAAGAGCACAAGAGGCTTCATGTTTACATTTGGAAAAACAATAGTAAGTTGGATGTCTCGGTTGTAGTCATTGGCTACCCTATCTACAATGGAAGCAGAATATGTAGCAGTAACAGAAATTGTAAATGAGTTAGTCTGGTTAATACACTTAATTTAGGAACTTGGAAAGTCATTGGAATGAGTGTTATTATACAACACCGAGAGTTCAATTCACCTTGCTCGGAATCCTCTATTTCATGCACAAGCAAAGCACATTGGCTTGAAATTTTATTTCATTTGGAATTTGCTAGAGGAGAAAGTGTTAACTTCAGAAGATAGTTGGGAAGAAAAATCTGACTGAAATGTTTACGAAGGTTTTAGTCCTTGAAAGTCTGAGGCAACATTGTGCCTCAGTTGGACTCGAGTGAGAAGAAGTTGTTGGAGAGCACTACATGCATGAGGGTGAATCATGAGTTTTTCCTAAGTGTTGTAGAATGTTGAAGGGAGCCTTGAAGTAGTCTTCAAGTGGGAAATTGTTGGGATTGTGAAGCCTCTTCAACTCATCAGATTCAACTTACCTGAATAAGAATCTCTGAAAGTTCATTTCAGTCTTGTCAAGGCAGCGACAAAGGACATCTTCAGCGTGCGGGTAGGTTTAACAGGAGTTTGCAAAAAAAATGATTGTTCTTAGCAGACTGGTTTCTTGTGTTTATTGGATGGTTATTGCAAACAATCCACTGGCTGCAGCAGTTGATTCGATGATGGTTATAGAAGAACAGTGAAGTCAACAGATGGGTAATTGTGTTTCTCGGATGGCGGTGCAACCGGTTTCACCATATGATTACCTTTATAAAATAGAGGTGGGACCAACTGCTGGCAAAATGTACTTGTACTTTATACTTTGAGTGTAATCACTAACTCATTAGCTATAGTGATTCATGCCCTGGTATCACTAGAGGAATAAAGTTTTTTTGTGTTCTCTCATGGATGCAGAACAAAAATCTGAACCATGTAATCATGTATGTACTGTCCTGACCCGGGAGCCACTAAATGGTGCCTCGATCTGGTGGGTCACATGGCCTCAAGTGCGCCTCCCTATATGCCAGAAGCTGTCAATTAGCAGCGAGGGTTCTGAGGTGGTACAGTGGGGATACCATACCCTCATGATCAGAGTAACACAACGGTATCACAAGTGAATAAATAAGCAAAAGCAAAATATAAATCAAGACATAAGATAAACATCTAGAAGACCGTGATAATAAATAAGCCAAAAGTAATCATATACAATATGATGATCATGTCATGTCTCTATATAAAAAGACAGGCAATACATGGAAACAAGCAACCCATATAGTGCATGTATCAAAAGTACAAAAGTCCAAAAAAGACTATCTCCAAATAGCATCATGAGCCTATCTCGGTCATGTGCTCCCTTGCCCCTATGCGCAATCAATCAAGCATCATAAAGCGGGCACTTACCCCAGTCCCTACCTTTATCTATGAAGTCTATCCAGGTACCCAACGACGGCCCGAACAGGGTGTGAGATAACACTCAGTAGGCCACCACCAACGGTGTCTATAACAAGTACAATCTATGTAATATAAACAGAAGCAGTCTGCAATATGTCATAGTATAACAGTAATGAAATTAAAGTGTCTAAAGCAAAGGTGATCCTGTCCAACCAAACATGGCTCCCTGTAAATAATAGTCAAGATCCCATAAACAAGGGAAACTGCAAATCATAAACAAATAGGTGTGATATTTGTCTAGTCTAACAACTGTAACCGGATACCCATACCATGGCAACAAGAAACCCAATAATGCATGTATCAAAAGTACAAAAGACCAAAAATGACTATCTCCAAATAACATCACGAGCATAGCTCGGTCCTGTGCTTCCCTACTCCTATGCACAATCAATCAAGCATCGTAAAGCGGACACTTTCCTCGATCCCTACCTGCATCCATGAAGTTTCTCTGGGTACCCAACGGTTGTTGGATTTGGTATAGCCCAATCCTCTTTGCATGTTGTTGGGCCGAATGCTTTCGGCCCATACTGTAGCAGAGTCGACCGACCGACAGTGACAGGGCACTGTGGCAATGCGGACTTTGGTGTCAAAAGTACTGTAGCTCCTTAGACTTCCAGTCGATAGCCACTGTGGCACTTTTAACTTGGGTGGCCACCTTTCACTATAGGGATGCGGACTTCCAGTCACCAGTCGTTGTAGCACAGCGGACTTTCTGACGGTTGGTGGAATAGTGCTTCGTCCTCCTTATTAGCCCATTTCGGACTAGGGTTTTGTGTGTCAGAAACTCTGAGAAATATCCCTATAATTTGTAATCCCGACATATAGTAAAATTCTGCCTCTGTGGATGTAGGGATTATTCTCGAACCATGTAAATCTATGTGTTCTCATTCTTTTATTTTTCCCTTCTCTTGTGAATCGTCTCTTTCTGTCGTTGCGACTCCTGACGTTTTCGCATCAACGGTGGCCCAAACAGGGTGTGAGATAACACTCAGTAGGCCACCACCAATGGTGTTTATAACAAGTCCAGTCTGTGTAATATAAACAGAAGCAATGTGCAATATATCACGGGTATAACGATAATGAAAGTAAATTGTCTAAAGAAAATGTGATATTGTCCAGCCAAACGTGGCTCCCTGTAAACAATAGTCAAGCAAATAAGGAAAACCACAAATCATAAATAAACATGTGTGATATTTGTCCAGTCTAACAATTGTAATCATATACCCATACCAGGGCTATCTGTAAGCATAGAAAAAATATCCACAACGGCCATTTCGTGTAATCAATTGTATAGCATCCACAATGGGCTATGCCGTGTAATCTAGTGTTAGACCACAAAGGGTTGAAACCAAGGTATAAAAGACCAAGGCATTCTCGTCGAGTCCATGGAGTATCTCAATGGAAACTCAGTAACGACTTGGGTGGAGTCCAAGGAGCATGTCCACAAAGCATGTCTGATGCTAGTCCAAACAAGCCAGATCCAATTGGTAGTAATGCTCTAAACATCCTATGAAATCAGGATCCTAGGGGTAGAAATTCTCAAGGCATCCACTACCATAATCAAGATCCATAGAGTAGAAATCTTCATGACATCCAATGAAATCAGGATCCACGGAGCTCATCTAAGGCATCTATTACCATTATCAATTCATCAATCAATTCATTTACCATTTCATAACCATTCACAATCCATGATTTCATCCATCTCATTTCAACATTTTCCATTCAAACAATATAATCAATTTAGCATCATGTGATCACAATTCAAAGGAGGCATAACCCACTCCAAATCATTCATTCAATTCTCATTCAAGTTAATAAGGCTCCCAAAACAAATGGCGAGCTCACACACACCCAATGGGGTGGTATAACATAAGGCAGGGGCACACCCCATGGATAGCCTAGGTTGGGGCTAATGCCCTCTAACCATAAAATGGTACTCAAGGGAGACCTAACAGGTTCCACACAATTATATCAAGGCGTTCAATTAATTTTAGGGGCAACACCGGAAGATCCGACGTACGGCACAACGACAACAAGGCGTATATAGCACAAAAACTTAAGGGAAGGGTATAAACCACCTACTATATATCCATGGTAGAACACTCAATCAGTATTGGCCTTTGATTCGGTCAAGATCGGAAGGAAATAGAAGAACGGACAAATGCCTTGAAAATAGGGCATAAGAGCTTGCACTAAAATAACTCCACTGATGAGAAGAGAAATAACGAAAGGTGCAAGAGGAATATAGCACTCACCAGCTCGCATCCAACGAGACCGACGATGGAAGAAACAGATTCCAAATCAGAGAGATACCGCAAAGCCTAGGTTATGCTTTTATGGTGCTCCTACGTGAGAGAGAAGGGAGGGAAGTGAGGCCTTCTGTCGAAAAAAGGGGGCCAACCACTTATTTTAAAAATTGTCCCTCGTCATTTACACGTTGTGTAAATGAATTACACATCATGTAAAGCTCGGGCTTTCCCTTCTGGGGAAAGCTCATTACACATCATGAATTGGCCAGCATAGGCCAATACACATCGTGTATTGAGTACACGTCATGTGTTCTAATTACATATTGTGTACTTGGCAAGCAACCTTCCTTCATCCCCTACTTCCTTCTTTCCAAAAAACTATCGCGACCCGTCCCCCGGGGCTCGTGCCATGGCATACCCCAAGCCCGCCTGCGGAAGGTCAAGGGTTGGCGACTAGCGTCAAAGGCGTCAACCTGTAAATTGGAGGCATTTGACTGAGTACCTGTACACACGCACACACAACCACGCCTCAAAGATGGAAAAGTAAACATGCATGCCACTAAACAACCACTGAGTAAAAATACAAACTGTATGTCAAATGGGTCATAATACAAACCCAACAAAGGACGAACTGAAAACAAGAAAATACTAGGAAACTCTGATTGTCGTCCGCTGGAAACCCCATCTGATGGGTAAGTATATAGTAGCTTCCGAAAGCCGTAGAAACACGTCATGCCTGCCTGACCTCACTGGGCAATGCCCAGTCCTGGGCCACCAAGTCGTTGGTCATCTGTACCAGACGCAACACGTGCAGGCGAAGCCCGTGCAGAGGTGAGTAACGAAATACTCAGTAGGGACCCCGAAACCAACTCGGGTCTCATAGAAATCCACAAAGGAAATCACAAAAGAATGCACAAAGATTAGAGTCACTGGTGTCAGCTCAACATAGGTATAACTTGTGTTGATAGCAAAACCAACGGTTACAAACATTGAACATCAATTACTACAAAGGTACTCATCCCCGATGAGTCCTTTAGGCTAGCTAGGTCACCAAGACCTATTCAGTAGCTGAGTCACAAAGTCTCACTGATAGTTGAGTCACAGATTCTCACTGGGTAGCTAAGTCACGAAGTCTCACTGATAGCTGAGTCATGGAGTCTCGCTGGGTAGCTGAGTCACGAAGTCTCGCTGGGTAGTTGAGTCACGGAGTCTCGGTGGGTAGCTGAGTCATGAAACCTCACTGGGTCAACTTCCATGAAATCTTACTTAGAGGATTTCATAATGACAGCCCTGTCACGTGGGTCCCAATGCTGCTGACGGCATGTTAATCAGACGCACGGTCTGGGAGATACATTCCTTTTTGTAAATAGGGGTCAGTTACGTCCGGGTCCGGTCCGACTGGTTTGGATCGACCTGACCAACCCGACCCGGGGTCCCGCATGACCCGATCCTGTCCGCCTGGCCCATTGGCCTGGCCCATTGGGCCTTACTGGACCCGGCCGAGATTGGTCGTGGGTCTAGTCCGCTTGGTCACCCAGTGACCCGAAATTTATCTGGTCTGGCCCGCACTGGCGGGTCAATCTCTTTTCCTAGCCCAGGCCGCCACGCAGCCCGGCTTTATCCCATCAGCCAGGTCCGCTAAAGCGGACCGGCTCAAAATTTTAGTCGGGTCGCTCGGGCGGCTCGGTCTGGTTGGGGCGTGTGCGACCGATCGGTCGGTCGCCCCCGTTAACAGTGTGTGGCCCGCAGGGAGCAAGCTACTCCTACGCGGCGCCTGGCTGGCACCGCGTCCGGCCAGCCACCGCGACCAACGGGTTGCGGCCTCCCCCTTTACCGCGGCGTGCACCAAGCGTGCCGCCTCCGGCCGCTCATCCTGCACGCGGCGCTCGGGGTGGCGTCGCTGCGCCGGTGGTGTCACGTCAGTAGTGTCGCGCCGGTGGTGTCGAGCCGGTGGTGGTGCACCGATGGTGACGTGCCGACGGCACCTTCCGTGGGCCACCAGGTCCGCTCCGGTGGTCTAATCGCAAATCTGTCTGCGCCTTCGCGCCTCTCGGGTCTTCGCCATCACTGCCACAACCTCGAATTCACCTTACCACTATTTTGAGGATATGTCCACGAAGAACGCACAAGCGAAGGGGCTCAGGCCTTGTTCGTGTCAGCCCACGCCCTCCGCTTTAGAAGTTTAAAAACATAGGGGAGGCTTGGGATCATAGTTCCATCAACAATAATTTAATCCCAGTATAAAAAACCTCAGAAGAACACCCTCTCGCAAGAACACATGATCCGCGGATCATCCTGTTCGTGGGTTGATCCACGTTCGTTGTTTTTAGAATGAAGAACGGGAAAATCAAAACAAAAAAACCTACTTGGATTGAGGATCCATCATTGACGAGGGACGAAGCTTCGAGTCATCATCAATTCTCGATTTGTTAGCATTTGTCGTCATTTGTCGTCTCTCGAATTCGTCCCAACGGCTTTCGTCGATCCTTGATTCGATGGCGTTCGTTGATGGTGTTCGTCGTTCTGCGATCCTCTGTTTACTGTCGTTGGTCGATCATCGTTGGTGATGATCCGTTCGAAGTGGGGTTGGCGTTCGTCGTCGTCACCCACCAGAGCTTCGGAGAAGAACCAGGATTGTGCCAACAATCCTGCGTTGTCTGCTTGGCCATTAAAGGACGAAACGTAAAGCAACATTTCTGTTACGAAGTCGTTACGTTGTTCCATTTAATGAAACAGCGTATTCAATTTCGCTTGGTTGGAAAACCGTTGAGCTGCAATGATTTGAAAATTTCAGAAAAATAAAATAAAACAATATTTTTTTTTAACTTTTTCTTTAAAAAGTCCGAAAAATAACTCTTTCCCTCGACCTGCGTTGGTCGAGGTTAGGTACATTCTAGGCATATCCTGCCGTTCTGAGTTCAATGGTGCCCTCGGATTTTTGATCTGAGCACCAATTTAAAAGTTAGAAAAACCTGCTCACACATTTATTTAAATGAACCTTAAAAAAATAGTTCAAAAATTAACTTTCACCATCGACCCACGTCGGTCAAGGTTAGGCTCTGCCTAAGGGGTACACGCCCTCACGAGCTCAACGATACTCTCGGATTTCCAATCTGAGTTACCGTTTAGGAGTTATAAGGATTTGACAATAAAATAATTGTTACATAATTATTTTATTTACGGCCAAAAACTAACTTCCAATGTTGGCACGTGCTGGCCAATGTAAAGATCTTCTTAAAGAAAGCATACCCTCACGAGATCAGCGATGGTCTTGGATTTTCAATCCGAGTCACCGTTCGTGAGTTATAAGCATTTGAAAAATAAAATAATTTTATTTAATAATTTTATGTACAATTATATCATTTTTTGGGTTTTCTCACTGGAGGAATGTGCCGACTAAACTTAAGTCGCACCTAGGGTAAACACATCATCTTTAACGCAACAGTGCCCTCGGATTTCTAATCTGAGCACCCGTTTAAGAGTTATTCCACTTTTTCAGGAAAACCGCTCACACGCACTATTTAAAACTTAACATTTTTCGACGGATCATTTTGGGCACTCTGGGCCTCGGAATCGCTCGTCATCTCAGCGCCTGGTCTCATAATAATTCCATATAAAAAATTACATGAAATTTCCGAGACATTACAAAAACAGCCCAACCAGCCCTCGGGCCCATCTTAGGGTCTAATCTAAAAAGAGAACATAAACAATAGTTTAATCGGAAACAAAATGATCCATACCTCATAGGAAAATCCTGGATCTTACAATCTTCCCCCCTTAAAGCAATTCGTCCCCAATTTGCCCTTCCAAGGGTGGTCAAGAATCACCTGAGAATAACTCTGGCCACTGAGCATGTACATCGGTCTCCTACTCCCAAGTCTCGTCATGTAAATAGTTGTGTTGTCATAGCACTCGTACTAGAGGAACTGACCAGCCTCATAGAACATTCATGCTCCAATCAATGATATGAATAGGATGTTTCTCGAAGGACACATTTACCTGCAGCTCGACCTCATCCAGCTGAAGAGTATGAGATGGGTCTGAGTGATAACGGCGCAATTGAGATACATGGAAGATGTCTTGTATGGCTCGGTACCTCTGAGGTAACTACAACCGATAGGCTACTGGCCCGACTCTCTCCAGAATCTCAAACAGCCCGACATATCGCAATGAAAGATTACCTTGTCTCCTAATCTCTCTGTGTCCCGGCCTCAATGAGATATGTAAAAAGACTTGATCCCCGACCATGAACTCTAGAGGTCATTGATGATGATCGGCATAAGATTTCTATCTAGATTGTGCAGTAGTCATCCCCTTTCTGATCAACTAGATCGGTTCTAAACTCTCCTGAACGAGACGAGGTCCAAGTAAAGTTGTCTCTCCTACCTCTAACCAACACATGAGTGATCGACATGACCTACCGTACAAAGCCTCATAGGGTTTCATCTATATTCTCGCCTGATAACTATTGTTGTAGGCGAATTCAACTAGGGGTATATGCCTCTACCAAGAGCCCCCAAAATCAAGGACATGTGCTCTAAGCATGCCCTCCAGAATTTATATAGTTCACTTTGACTGGGCATCAGTCTGAGGGCGGTACGCTTTGCTCAGAAGCATTTGTGTACCCAACACCCTCTGTAAGCTCTGCTAGAAATGATATGTAAATCAGGCATCCCTATCTGATACAATGGTATGAGGAACCCCGTGAAGGCACACAATCTCATGGATATAAATCCTCCCAAGCTCATCTACTGAGAAGGTCTCTCTGATCGGCAGGAAATGAACGACCTTTTTGAGCCTGTCCACAACAACCCACACAGCATCACTACCTCAGGGTGGTCTCGGTAACCTGGTCATAAAATCCAATGCAACATCATCCCATTTCCACCCGGGGATAAATAACTGCTTTAAAAGCTTGGTTGATCGCTGGTGTTTTTCCCTCACCTGTTGACAGGTGGAACTCCTCGTGACAAAACTAGCCACCTCTCGTTTCATACCCGACCACTAGTATTGACGGTGCAAGCCACGATACATCTTGGTAACGTCGGGATGTACTTCCCAAGTTGAGGAATGAAATTCTTGCATCATTTCCTCATGTATGTCTGCCGGAACCCAAACGCGGCCATGAATATGTAGAATTTCATCCTTGCCCAAGGTCCAACCAGGAGATGGGTCTTCACCTACTACACTATCTCATAAAACTAGACCTTCAGCATCAAATAATTGCATTGTCCTCACTCTATCCAGAAAAGTGGAAGTCACTGCCAAGGATGAGAGAACAGTCTTCCCGAGACTATCCTACACCTCCAAGTGCATCTCTGAAAAAAAAGGTCATAAGGTGTCACTCGCTACTGGCCTCCTGAACTGCCTGTATTTGAGTCCTCCTGCTCAATGCATCGGCAACTGCATTGTACTTTCCGGGCATGTAGGCAAGCTCAAAATCAAAGGACTGAAGGTATTCAACCCACCTTTTGTAGCCTCAAATTCTAGTCACACTGTATAAATATATATTTGAGTCTTTTGTGGTCTGTGTACACCACAAAATGCTCTCTCAGTAAATAATGTCTCCAACAGCACAAGGCATGAACAACAACAACCAACTTGATATCCTGCGCCGAGTAGTTCCTCTCATGTGGCCTCAACTGACGAGACCCGTACACCATGACTCGCTCCTCCCGCATCAGAACTGCTCCTAGCCTGATATATGATGCATCACAATATATTGTATAGCTCCTACCTGGCTCTAGAAGAATCAGGACCGGTGCTGAAGTCGGTCTACCTTTCAGCTCCTGAAAGGTTGTCTCACAAGTATCTGATCATACAAACTTCACACTCTTCTTACTCAAACACGTAAGAGGTGCTGCTAAGTGTGAGATGTTATGTATGAAATGCCTATAATATCCAACTAGTACCAAGAAACTTTGTATGTCAAAGGCGTTCTTGGGATTCTCCTAGAAAACTACAGCTATCACCTTATCTGGGACAACTGATACTCATATCTCTGAGATGATATTACCCAGAAAGTGAATCTTATCCACCCAGAAGTGGCACTTTTGGAAATTTGCATATAACTGATGTTCTCTCAGTGTATCCAAAATGATCTCAAGATGTTTGACATGGTCGTGTCAATTGTGAGAATACACCAAGATATCATCCATGAATATCACCACAAATGAATCCGAATATGGATGGAAAACTCGATTCATCGGTGCCATGAAAATTGTTAGCGCATTCGTAAGACCAAATGACATAAACAAATACTCATATAGACCATACCTGCTACAAAAAGTTGTACAAGGTATGTCTGAAGGTAAAACATGTACCTGGTGATAACCCGACCTCAAATCAATTTTTGAGAAAACCGGGCTCCTCAGAGCTAGTTGAAGAGGCCATCTATCCGCAACAAATGATATCGATTCTTAACCATCAACTGGTTCAAATTTCGGTAATCCACGCATAAACAAAGAGTTTCATATGCCTTCTTCACAAAAGGACTGGCGAACCCCGTGGAGAAGTACTGGGTCATATAAACTCCTTTGTCTCTAAGTCCTCAAACTGTCTCTTGAGCTCCCGCAACTCAGTAATAGCCATCCTATAAGGAGGAATGGACACCGGTGCAGCTCCTGGAACTAGCTCAATAGAGAACTTCTCCTCTCTCAGGAGGTAAACCAGAAAATCCATCTGGGAAAATATCCCTGAAACGATCAACCACTTGAGGAAAATCTATCTAGCGCAATCCCTAATCATCTAGATATAAACTAGCTATATGGGTTGTCATTCCGCCCAACTCACGATGCTCTGGTCTAGTTAGGCTCTTCTGGACATCTCATTCACCCTTATGAATAAAAACTTCGCCCTCTGGTGATGTAAAAATCACCCTCTGACGATAGCAATCGACATGGGAACAATACGAAACTAGCCAGTCCATTCTGAATATGACTACAAACCCTGTCATCCTGAGAACAAAAAGATCTCATACGAAGTGACACCCACCAATCTCAAGGGGGAACTCCCTACACTGGTGTACACTATCTGTTCTAATCCCCAACAGAGTATCAAGTGTCATGACATCATCAGAAAATTGAACAACAAGCCCAAGGCTCTCCACAACATGTATCGAAAAGAGCATGCACTAGAGTAGAGGCTACTAAGATCGAACCTCTCAACGTAGATGGTCTAGCGCTCTACTCCTTAGGGGGAGGTTGTACATAATATATCTGGCATGAACTGTGGCCCTGTGAAACAACCTCACTACCCAAAGCAGGCTCACTCTGTTGTCGCGGTACAACAGGTGTCCAGCTGCCTCGACCATGACCGCCACCTCGGCTTAAACGACCGGCACTACTCCAACTCCCAGCCTAATGCGGAGCTGCAAATCCCACTCCTGAACCTGGAGTCGGAGTCAACCCCCTTCCACCACTACGGGAAAAATGTGTTATTGCGACGGGTCATTTGTGACGGGATATATTCCCGTCGCAAATGGTCCGACTGAAGACACATTTGCGACGGTGAGAGATGCCCCGTCGCAATTGTTTTGGCACGGCTTTCGCGCCAAAACGTGGGAAGGATATTTGCGACGGGACGTATCCTCCCCGTCACAAATACCAGGCGGCGATAAATAATATTTGCGACGGGCTCGCTACCCGTCGCAAAAGTTCTGGCGACAGGGGTATTTGTGACGGGCCTCATCGCAAATGACCTTTTACAACGCGAGTATTTGCAACGGGTCCCGTCGCAAATTCCCTTTTAACCGCAGTCTGTAATTAATGCGGCGAAGGTATTTGCGACGGGTCCCATCGCAAATACTTCTAATTGTGACGGTACACCCATCGCAAATACTACCGTTGCAAATAATCTAACCTATATATACCTTCATCCGTTTTTTTTTTTTCAGAACATCCAATTTTTCTCTATTTTCTCTCTACAATCTACAGTTTTAATAGTTTTAATTTTTTTTTCGAGTGGAATTCGAAGGCGTCAAAAAGTTCAGCATAAATTTTAAGGTATTTTTCTTTTATTTATTTTTATATTCATTTCATTTTTTTATATTAATTTTAATTTTTTTTAATTAGTTGTAATTTAGATAAATTTAATTTAATTTATTATTTATATTTAGTTTTATTAATAAAATGATTTTGTTAGTAATAATTAGGCATAATTAGTAGATAAATAATATAATTTGGTATAATTAGATTCTTTATCAATCAAGTAATCATTGTCTGGATACGAACAAGTAGAGGCGGCTCTGGCACAGATGTACCTAGGGGTGAAAGTCCAGACAAGGAATTCTGGGTCTGACCCGTGGTATCCTGGTACACAACAACAGGTCTTGCTGCATTCTTGGTTCGACACTCCCGGATGATATTTGTTTGGTAATAATCTAATTTAATTAGAAATTAACTAATAATTAAAATAATTAATAAATAATTTAAATAATTAGCTAATAATTAGCTAGTAATTAGAATAATTACCAGATAATTAGAATAATTACCAGATAATTAGAATAATTACCAGCGGCTCTGGCACAGATGTACCTAGGGGTGAAAGTCCTGACAAGGAATTCTGGGCATGACCCGTGGTATCCTGGTACACGACAACGGGTCTTGCTGCACTCTTGGTTCGACACTCCCGGATGATATTTGTTTGGTAATAAGATAATTTAATTAGAAATTAACTAATAATTAAAATAATTAATAAATAATTTAGATAATTAGCTAATAATTACCAGATAATTAGAATAATTACCAGCGGTTCTGGCACAGATGTACCTAGGGGTGAAAGTCCCGACAAGGAATTTCGGGCCTGACCCGTGGTATCCTAGTACACGACAACGGGCATTGCTGCACTCTTGGTTCGACACTCCCGGATGATATTTGTTTGGTAATAATCTAATTTAATTAGAAATTAACTAATAATTAAAATAATTAATAAATAATTTAAATAATTAGCTAATAATTAGCTAGTATTTAGAATAATTACCAGATAATTAAAATAATTACCAGGATAATTAGAATAATTACCGGATAATTAGAATAATTATCGGATAATTAGAATAATTACCAGATAATTAGAATAATTACCAGATAATTAGAATAATTACCAGATAATTAGAAATATTTTCACATTCTGTCTCCACATGTAATATTTGCATTCATTTTCAAAATTATCAACCTCCTCACCAACAGAGAGGTGAAAGGGAATGTAAATATTACATGTGGAGACAGAATGTCAAGTTTCAACACTGAAAAAAGAATTGTAACATAATATAAAAAATTATATTATTTTAATATTAATAATAATAAAATACTAATAATATGATAATTATCAAATAATTAAAACAATTAGCAAATAATCAGAACAATTAGCGAATAAGTAGATCAATTAGCGAACAATTAGCGAATAAGCAGAACAATTAGCGAATAAGTAGAACAATTAGCGAATAAGCAGAACAATTAGCGAATAAGCAGATCAATTAGCGAACAATTAGCAAATAAGTAGAATAATTAGCGAATAAGCAGAACAATTAGCGAACAATTAGCGAACAATTAGAACAATTAATGAAGGTGATAGATGAACATGTTTGTTTTAGTTAACCAGTCTCTATGCATATCTTCTCATTACTAATTAGTAACATAATTGATAATATAATTAGTAACGTAATATAATAATGTTATTAATTTTATGATTAATATTTATGAAAAAATAATATTAATATTATTCGCAACAAGTTATTATTAACATGTTCAAATGTTAAACGATCGTCAATTTTTAGGTCATGCTCAATAAGAAGTTTGCGTAAGTCATGTTCGATGTAAACTCTATGATTGTCCTTGCTTGGTTGACCACCTTGCAAGTAGCGTTCTAATGAGACGATCCAAGTCATGTCTTTCTCATCTATAAGAATTATATCACATGACCCTTTACATAGACCATTCTTCCTTAAAATTTTAAGGGATTAAATTTTTAAGGAAGAAAGCTCTATGTAAACGGTCATGTAAGATGATTCTTAGAGGTGGGAATGATATTAGTTGGGTCGTCATATTACAACACCACTTACGAGGTGATCAACCATGTAAGGATAATTATAGAGTTTAAATGAGACATGACTGACGTGAACTTTTTATTGGGCATGATTTAAAAATTAACGACCGTTTAAAATTTGAACATGTTAAGAATAGTTTGTTGTGAATATTGATAATTTTAATAATTTATAATTTTTTTATTATTTTAATAATATTAATATTATTTTTTTATAAATATTAATCATATAATTAATAACATTATTATACTACATTACTAATTATATTATCAATTATGTTACTAATTAGTAATAATTTCATTGAAAATTGTGTTGCTCGTAAGTAGTGGTAATTATTATAGTTTTCTCTTTTAGAGATTGTTTTTCTTCTATCAAATTATTCAAAACTAGTAATGCTTTTATATTTTATAGAAAAATATGGGACAACGAAGTCGACAACAGTCATTATTAGATGACCGCGTATGGATAAATCAACGTAGAAATCCAAACGGTTCTGGTTTAAATCCAATATATATTGAGGGTGTAGAGACTTTTTTAGCATTTGCGGCATCAAATTCAGAATTTGTTTCAGAAGGCACAATAAAATGTCCTTGTAACAAATGTGCACTGAGAACGTTTGACACGTTTGACAAAGTTGGGGGACATCTCTTGCATTTTGGTTTTCAATCAGATTGTGTTTTTTGGTATCAACACGGTGAACGCAGTTCCAGAGAAGGTGATACTAACTTGATTCTGAATCCATCTCAGTTTCAAAATTTAGTACATGATGTTGCAGGTCCATCTGTTCAACATATAAAAACTCTGGATGATATTAATTCAACTCCTGAGTTTGCACCGTCTGAATTTTATGAGTTGTTGAGGTCTGCTGAGGATGCATTATATCCTGGTTGCAAGATAAGCAAATTAGAAGTAGTTGTTAAATTTATGGCTATCAAATAAGATAATGGAATGTCAAACACTTGTTTTGATCAGATATTTACTTTGATTAAAACACTGTTACCCGAAGGAAATGTTTTGCCTGCAAATTACTATGAGAGTAAGAGGCTGGTTCGGAATTTGGGACTTAGTTGTCAGAAGATTCATGCATGTTCAAATGATTGCATTTTATATTCTGGGGAAAATGAGTCGTTGGATAGTTGTCCCACATGTGGGAAACCGAGGTATAAAGAAGCGCAACATGGGAAGTCTGGCTTGATTCCTGTAAAACAGTTGAGATATTTTCCGCTTACATCCAGACTTCAGCGTTTATTCATGTCTAAGAATACATCAACAATGATGTCATGGCACAAAACGAATATTTCAACTGATAAAAGCTTGAATCATCCAGCCGATGGTGATTCATGGAAACATTTTGATAGAGTACATCCATCATTTGCTTTAGAAGTCCGAAATGTGCGACTGGGTCTTTCCACTGATGGTTTCTGTCCGTTCGGATCTTATGGTAGTCAGTACTCATGTTGGCCTGTTTTTTTAACTCCATACAATTTACCTCCATGGATGTTGATGAAAGAACCCTATATCTTTTTGACCTTACTAATCTCAGGACATCTGAAGAAGAATATTGATGTTTATTTGAAAACATTGATTGATGAATTAAATTTATTGTGGAGTACCGGTGTCAGTACATATGATGTTGTTGTGAAACAGAATTTCATACTAAGAGCAGCATTGATGTGGACAATTAGTGACTTTCCGGCATATGGCATGTTATCTGGATACTGTATGGGAGAGAACAAAGCATTTATGCTCATCCATGGAAAAAAAATCTTGCTATTTTGACTGTCATCGCAGATTTCTTCCAGCTGATCATCCTTTTCGCAGAAACAAATCTCATTTTAGAAAAGACACAATTGAAAGGGATGGACCTCCAAAAATGCTATCAGGTACAGAGTTAAAATCATTTGTATTTTCATTACCTCCCATTACATTTGGACCCACAATAAACCAACAGAAAATTTCTGGTTTTGAGAAAGAGCACAATTGGATAAAACGTAGAATATTTTGGGATTTGTCATATTGGTCTGATTTGCTGGTCCGCGACATGTTGGATGTCATGCATATTGAGAAGAACTGTTTTGATAATTTGTTTCATATAGTTTTGGATACACCAGGAAAGAGAAAAGACAATGTAAATGCACGATTAGATCTTGCCCAAATTTTCAGGCGTCCAGAACTCGAATTGTTTGAGAATGTTAGAACAGAAAGGTTAATGAAACCAAAAGCAGTTTATACACTGTCCAAAGAAAGTTGCTTATTATTTTGTCAATGGATTGCATATTTGAGACTTCCAGATGGCTGTGCTTCCAATTTGGGTAGATGTGTAAAGAATGGTCATATTACCGGATTAAAAAGTTATGATTGTCATGTTTTAATGAAAAGACTTCTGCCCATTAGATTAAGATGTCTTTTGAATTCTGTGATTTGGGATTCCATAACAGACATATCATATTTTTTTTGGGACATTTGTGCGGCAACAACAGATTACGATGTTCTAAACAAACTTGAAGAAGTTGTTGTTGTAATTATATGTAAACTGGAAAAAATATTTTCGTCATCTTTCTTTGACTCAATGGAACATTTGATATTACATTTGCCATATGAAGCAAAATATGGAGGTCCGATACAGTTTCGATGGATGTATCCATTCGAAAGATGCATGCAGAAATTGAAAAAGAAAGTACGTAACAAAGCATCTGTTGAAGGATCTATTGGTAAAGCTTATTTGCAAGAAGAAATATCTTTTTTCTGCTCCCACTATTTTGAATCTGAGTATCCCTCAAAACACAACCGCATGGGACAGAACGAGAGGAATGTTGATGAAAGCGACAATCAATTATCTGTTTTTAACCAGCCAAAGCTTGGTTTCGGTGGAGTTCATGAACGATGGCTTTTGGATGATGAACATCACAGAGCTCATATGTATGTTATGCTCAATTGTGAAGAGATGACATCATTTGTACTGTAAGTGTTTCTATCACTTATTCTATCATTTATGTTACAATAAATAACTTTGTTTTTTATAGGTTATATGATAATCATATCAAGAAACAACTTCCACAAATTACAGCAGCTGCTCTCGAAGAACGCCGACAGAAAAAAAAAATTCTCATTGGTTTCAAAAACTGGTAACATAAATTCTTAATGTTTTAACATCTCATTCAATTTATAGTTTAGTATATTGATAATTATTTCACAAATTTTCAGGTGTCTCGATATGCTGATAAAATTGACAAACGGTTGTGTATATTGAGTAACCCACCATCCAAAATGGTTAAATCTTATAATGCATATGTGGTGAATGGTTTTCGATTTCATACACATGCATATGGGGAATCAAAAAAGACAATGAACGGTGAAGTTTGCTTGAGAGGATCTCATCATAGAGAAAATGAAGTTGACTTTTATGGCATGCTTGATGAAATTATTGAACTCTTTTATCTAGGACAACATTACATAACGATGTTCAAATGTCAGTTGGTTGGATACTGAGAGAGGCGTGCGTGTTCATCCGACTCATGGAATCATCGATATTAAATATAAAAGTGTTCTTGTAGTAAATGAACCATTCTTACAGGCTCAACAGGCACATCAAGTTTATTACACAAAGTATTGTGCTACATCAAGAGACTTGACTGATTGGTGGAGCATAATAAAAATCAAAATTCGAGACAATCAATTTAGGCAGAGTGAATGTGGTATCACTGAAGTACAAGGAATTGAAGTTTTTCAAGAGAGTACTCAAAATCAATCTTTTTTACAAAGATACATGAGTATCAATGATGACACCCTACAATTAAGAGTCGGTGATGACGATAATGTTAATGATGTCACAAATGAATGTGAAATGGTAAGAGATGAAGAAACTGGAAGTCAAATGGATATCGATGATATTGAGGAAGAATATGAAGATGACATCATCAGATATGAAGATGATGATGAATGTGAACATTGATACAATTCAATGATAGTTATATATAATCATAACTAATATATATGTATATATAATAATAATTTTCAATTATTTGCTAACAATATTTATTTTCTGTTTCAGATGGATTCAGACATAATCCGTGAGTTGTTGGAGGCTGATCAAGATTTCGATGAGGGCGATTTGGTGGCATCTGACCCTCAGCCTGCAGGCGCTACAGGAGGTACGCAGAGGGGGCGCGGTCTTACCCGACTGATGATTCCTGACCCCATCCCTGAGTGACGTCCACGTCTTGGGTTTGATGCACGCACACGGAGGTATGATAACCTGTGCATTTTACTATGATTTCATTAATCTATTTACATAATAAATGTTTTATTGTTTTTACAGTTTTACGCATATAGCAGTCGAACAGGGCATCGATATCTTGCGCAACTATTTTTCTCAGTCATGGACCACATGGGAGCAGATTCCTGTTGATGTGCAGCAGGCCATGTTCGACCATTGGTTGGTACGTACGTAAATAAATAATTTTTATTTTGAAATTTATTTCATTTATAACTTGATATTTTGAATTATTTGTAGGGTTTATGGTATTCGATCGAGGATACCATGTGTGACCACATCCACGAGGCATGGAAGGTGGCCATGCGTGATCACTTTCGTCAGTTTTTGCACAACTTAAGAAGGGCTACCATGAAGAAAGCAGGAGTGTCAGTGTTTGATGACTCTTGTAGAGCGCACCGACCAGAGTACATTTCATCCCATGTATGGGATGGATTATGTTCACATTGGTTGAGTGGTGGCTTTCAGAGGAGATCATCGATGGGGAGACAGAATCGAGGGAGACAGGAGGTGACTCATCGAGCTGGGAGTCATACATTCAGTACTCATAGACAGCATCTGGTACGTACATTTTTTATAAATATTTTATATAACTTTAAATATTAACAATTTATTTTATATTCTTATAGGCTGTCAACAGCCTGATATTACGGAGTACGACGTATATCGGAGGATGTATACTGATCCAGCTACTGGGGAGATTAGAGGTGATCACCAGCGGCAGATTGTGGTCAGCATTATTTGTTTTTCAATTTGAAAATTAACTGCATATAATATATTCATAATTTTAATTTTAAATTGCAATTACAAGAGTCATATGAGGCCGCAGCGTCACAGACTCAGGCTGAGAGTCAGACCGAGACAGTTGATCAGGCCAGTGATCATCAGTTTGATGAGGCGGCCTGGATGCAGGCGACCCGGTATGGATTTGAGAAGGGGCGAGTAGTTAGTATCGGCAGTCGACTGACTCCCAGAGATTATTATGGCACTGCTGCGATGTCGGCGTCCAGCTCGAGAGGAGCTCGTGCATCATCTTTCGCTTCACGGTATGAGGATCAGTTGCGATCTCAGACTGAGTTGATAGAGAGTCTCCGTAAGGAGCAGGAGGAGATGCGTCTGCAGCAGCAGCAATATGAGGAGGAGTGTCGACGACAGCAGCAGGTGTACGAGGAGCAGATGAGTTTGTGGCAGCAGCAGCAGCATGAGCATATGGAGTACATGCGCAGACTTACTCGTGCATTAGGGATGGAGTTTCCTCCACCAGCTCCTGTAGATCATCCCCCTCCCCCTCCCCCTCCTCCTTCAGATCAGTGATTTTTTTTGTTGTTATAAAGTTTGTGAATTCAAAATATATAATATTTTCTATTCAGAGTTTTTGTCTCTCTTATATATTGCATTATTTAATTTCTATTTATTTTTAATAGTTTATTATTTATTTTATTAATAATAATATTATACTTAGTATTTTAATTATTTGTTGATATTTTTTTTGCAAATTTTGATAATTTTCATATTTTTATTTTCTAATTATTTTAATAATATTATATTCAATATTTTTAATACATAAAAAGTTTCAAATATTTTAAGTAAAATTATAATTTTTTAATTATTTATAATAATATGAATTCTTTATATTATTATTATTATTATTATATAATATTATAATATTAATATGATTAATAATACTATTCATATTTTATAATAGTTAATATTTTTATATATATTAAAATTTTCAAATATTTTAATTTAATTATAATATTTTTAATATGAATTATAATATTATTATTATTATTATTATATTAATTTTTTATTTTTTTTATTTTTTATAATTTTTTAATTATTTATAATAATATGAATTCTTTATATTATTATTATTATTATATAATATTATAATATTAATATGATTAATAATAAAATTCATATTTTATAATAGTTATTATTTTTATATATATTAAAATTTTCAAATATTTTAATTTAATTATAATATTTTTTAATATGAATTATAATAATATTAATATATTTTTTATACTTATTTGCGATGGGCTGACGACCCCGTCGCAAAAGGTAATTGCAATGGGGCCCGTCGCAAATACTTTTTTATATTTTTTTTGAATATTTTTTTATACTTATTTGCGATGGTATGAGTAACCCGACGCAAATAACATTTTCGATGGTCCCGTCGCAAATGTTTATTTTTTGTACTTATTTGCGACGGGTTCCTCAACCCGTCGCAAATGCTTATTTAAAGATTTTGTTAAATATATCGACTAGTATTAGCGACGGGAAGAATTCTCGTCGCTAATAATATTTTTAGCGACGGTTCTGTCGCAAATAGATTTAGTTGCAACGCCATTTTCCGCAACGGGCCATTTGCGACGGACCCCCGTCGCAAATGACCCGTCGCAAATAATCCTATTTCCAGTAGTGCACTAAATACTGGAGAGAAGGTCCAGCAAAACTGTTGTACATGGCACATCCTGCTGCATGCTCGGCACTCGACTGGGTCTCTATCGCACTGATTCCTCACATGTCTCTGCCTCCCACACTGATGATAGAAGATAGAAGTACTAGAACTCACACTCTAGCTAGTATTCCCCTCACAAGAAGCCTCAAAACATCATTTCCTACCACTGGAAGTTAAACCATTGGGTCGAGAGGCTGAATTGTCCTGCTATGCGCCCCCACCTTCCTTTAGGTTTCGTTCAGTAATAAGCGTCTGATTCACTATCTATGTAATTGTAGTCAACTAAAACACGTTCTACTATGGTCGAACGACATGCCTGAGACCTTCCTCAAAGCGTCTCGCCCTCGATAGCTCATCAGCAAGATAAATCGACACAAAACGTTGAATCTTTGTGAAGCATGTTGAATACTCCATAATGGTCATCACACCCTGCTCCAGACGCATAAACTTATCGGCTCTTTCAGCTCTCAGGAAAGAAGTAATCGTAAAACCTGGACTGAAAATCCCTCCAAACCATATATTGGAGTGTATCAGTCTGGTTTAAAACATCCCACCAACGCTTAGCTGCTCCCTGAAACATATATTTCATGTGTTTTACTCTCCACTCAGGAGGTGTCTCAAGATGCTCAAAGATAGACAAAGTAGTTTCAAGCCTCAACTCAGTAGCCTATAGACCGCCATCCCCGAAAACGTGGGAGGATGTTGCTTCTGGAACATTCGCGTCAGTTCTGTCATAAACGAGGCATGCTACAGGGATCCCTGAAAGGTCTGCATAAAGCATAGGAAACCCTCACAGAACTAGGCATCAACACCCATATCAGTAACAACTGATGGTGCTACAACTGTCACTATGAGAGGTTATACTGGCGGCTCACGACCCACCACCTCTGAAGCACGGTTGTCGCCACCCTCCTGGTATACGACAGAAGGTCGTCATTGTGGCATCTCCCTAAAATGCCAAATACACGCCCCATAAAAAATCAAGTAGTGACCAAGTCGTAGATAAAAGTGTAGGATAGGTCGAAACCTTCCTATAAATAAGTCACACCCCTCCGTCTGCTCCTAAAGTCAGGACTGGGTGATAAAAACAACCGTAGAAAGCACCAAAGACACTGCCTATTTCCCACTCTAAAGTCGGGTCAAGGTCAAGTTCTCTGTTTCACAATTTTAAGTCATTTTGAATTCATATTCATTTACAATTTTCTTTAAATTGTTGAACTAAATGGGTCACCACTTCTGATCCATAAGGGCCCATACACCTCATGAACTGAAATGTGGCATCCACTTAATCCAAACCATAACACATTCTGGTCCATGCGACCAATGACCCATGACTCAACGTGTCATAATTGACTACTTAAGGTGTATGTTGTAGCCTATGCAATAAAACATTGTTTAGGTTACGACAGACATAGCAATCATGTTTCTCAATCCCCTGCACAAATCATTTATCAAGAAACAGGTATATCACTCCAGACACAAGAAATAAATGTCATACAGTCAAGCAATGCATCTTATATGGCATGACATATGCATGACATGTGAATCTTGTAAAGTACCTAAAATGATGCATGAGATGATATGCCCTCATCTCATCGAGCTAAGTATAAAAATTAGAAATCACAATAAACATTGAACCTCAAATGTGTCACCCAACGGTGGAATCAAAACAAATGTATTAGGCAAAATATAGATTAATGACAATTCTCATTCCAGACAATTTGGCTTTTTCCTATACGTGAGTTAGCTACTCATAGGCACAACTCATTACCAAATTTCAATACTTTCCTAATATTCTGTCTATTATCTCAAAAATATTAAAGCAAGAAAAGAAAAACGCTCCAATACCACTTTGTAACATTCCGAACCAGGAACCACTAAACGGTGCCCCGAGTCAGTGGTTCATATGGCCTCAAGCACATCTCCCCATATACTAGAGGTTGCCGACTAGCAGCGACGGTTCTGAGGTGGTATAGTGGGGAGACTATACTCTCATGATCAGAGTGACGCAACGATATCACAAGTGAATAAACAAATGAAAGCATAATATAAATCAATACATAAGATAAACATCCAGAATAATATAATAATAAATAAGCCATAAGCAATCATATACAATATGATGATCATGTCATGTCTCTATACAAAAAGGCAGGCAATACATGACAACAGACAACTCATACAATGCATGTATCTATCTCCAAATATCATCACGAGCCTAGCTCGGTCTTGTGCTCGCATGCTCCTATGCACAATCAATCAAGCATCATAAAGCGAGTGCTTGCCTCGGTCCCTACCTGCATCCATGAAATCTTTCTGGGTACCCAACGGCGGCCCGAACATGGTGTGAGATAACACTCAGTAGGCCACTGCCACCAACAGTATCTATAACAAATCATGTCTGTGTAATATAAATAGAAGCAGTGTGCAATATATCACAGGTATAACAGTAATGAAAGTAGTGTCTAAAGCAATGGTGATCTTGTCCAGCCAAACATGGCTCCCTATAAATAATAGTCAAACTCTCATAAACAAGGGCAATTGTAAATCATAAAAAACATGTGTGATGTCTTGTAAGACCCGAAAATTCCATATATATTTTTAAAAAAATTATTTGGGATTATTACGAGTCTGTGAAAATTGACGGCACGTGATTACAAGGCATGGTGTGCCCGAAACAGAATTTTGAACTTTTTTTAAGGTACGTTCAGTAAACGTGCGAGCAAGAATTTCTAACTTTTGAACCGGTGCTTAGAATTAAAATCTGAGGGCATCGTTGAATTCACAGCACCGGGATTCGCTTAAGGGAGGCTTAACTTCGACTGCAGTAGGTCGAGAGAAAAAGTTAATTTCACAGAATTTTTGAAAGAATAATAAAATAACATAATATGTTATTTTATTTTTCTACCACCTCTTGAGTGACGATGGCGGGGACCACGAAGGTGGTCGGACTTTTAATGAGGGACATTAAATGCCTTGTTACACATTGATTGTGTAACCACGCCTCGTTAAATTAATGTGGTTCATTAATTACACAAATTAATGAACCATTAATTGAAAAGAGGATTAATCTCTTAACTCATCCTTGGGATTTTAAAAACGTTGGCGAAGGGAGAGGGTGGTGAGATATTGTGGGAGAACTCCGACGAAGCGCCAACGATCAACCCTTCCAAGGAAGAACGGAGACTTGGACGACATCGTTGGGGAAAACGATCCGGGATCGATGAACGTCGGCGGCTTCAACGAACGTGGATTCTTCTCCCACAACCGCGACATTTCCTACGATTCTGAGGTAGGGTTTTTTGTTTAAATTCAAGTGATTTTGTTTCAATTGATCGTCCTTGAAAAACGTGACGAGCGCGGATTAACCAAAATAAGTTAACCCGCGATTCGTACGAAATTGTGGGTGGTTGTTGCGGGAGTTTTGAATGGGGTTTAGTCTTCTCTCAATGATGCTTGAACTCTCACCCTTGTTATTTTGCTAACGTGGAGGTCGCGGGTCAACCGAACAAGGCCCGAACCCTCCGCCTTTGTTGCTTAGATTGCGTTCTTCATGGGCAACTGGAAAATATGGCGGCAAGATGAATCTGGGAGCCACACAGTGTTGGCAGCATCCTGAGAGACCCGTAGGCGCAATCAGAAAGGAAAACAGACCACCAGAGTTCACCCGGTGGCCCGCGGAAGCCTAGCCGGTGCCGACAAGCTCTCACCGGCCGCGGAGGAAGGTGGCGCTGCGACGGACGATAGGGGCGGTCGGCCCTTGGCCGGTCGCGTTGTCAGTGGGCGACGCGCCGTCACGCGCCACGGAGGGAGGCCGCGACTTCGAGCCTCGGCGGAGGGGGACCGACGCCCCGCGGGTCCCGCTGACAGAGGGGGCAGCGCCACGTGGCGCCTGTAATGTCCCGAAAATTCCATGTATTTTTTTGGATTATTACGAGACTGCAAAAATTAACGACACGTGATTCTGAGACCCGGAGTGCCCGGAATGATCCGTCGAAAAGGTGTTAAACTTAAAATAGCACGTGTGAGTAGTTTTCCTGAAAAGGTAGAATAAATCTTAAACAGGTGTCTGGATCAGAAATCTGAGGGCACTGTTGCGTTTAGGATGGCGAGTTTACCCTAGGCGCGACTTAAGTTTGGTCGGCACAGGCCTCAGGTGATAAAACCCAAAAATAGCTTAACCGTAAATAAAATAATTAAATAAAAGTATTTTATTTTTCAAATGCTTATAACTCACGAACGGTGACTCAGATTAAAAATCGGAGACCATCGCTGAACTCTCGTGAGGGTATGCTTTCCTTAGAAAGATCCTAACTTTGGTCAACATGGGCCAACAGTGGAAGTTAGTTTTTGGCCGCAAATAAAATAATTAAGTAACAAGTATTTTATTGTTAAATTCTATAACTCCTAAATGATAACTCGGATTGGAAATCTGAGAGTACCGTTGAGCTCGTGAGGGTGTGTTTCCCTTGGGCAGAGCCTAACCTCGACCATCGCGGGTTGAGGGTAACTGTTATTAATTTTTGAACTTTTTTTTAAGGTACATTCAGTAAATGTGCGGGCAGCAATTTCTATCTCTTGAACCGATGCTCAGAATTGAAATATGAGGGCACCGTTGAACTCGCAGCACCGGGATTCGCTTAAGGAAGGCTTCACTTCAACCGCAGTAGGTCGGGAGAAAAAGTTAAATTTTGGACTTCACAGAAAAATAATAAAATAACTTAACAAGTTATTTTATTTCCTTTTCTCCAACGGATGAGCAGCGGTGGTGGGGATCGGTGACTTATCAAGTCAATTAATGGCTTGACTCATCAACTGCGTAACTCCACCGTTGTGAATTAAAGATGTTCATTAATTCATTTAATAAACCTCATTAATTCCTCAACACGTTACTCACATTTCCTCGTCCTATTTAAATGGAGCTCAGGGTGGGGTTTTGGCACAGCTTCTTCAAGCGAGGAAACTCTGACAGAGTTCTGCGGCAACATCCACTGACGGAGGACGAAAGCTTAGGCGGCAACAATCCGGGATCGACGAACGCCGACGACTCCATCCAACGTGGACGCTCCTCCCAGCGCAATCGCGACACCTCTAACGAATCTCGAGGTAGGGGTTTTGATTGAAATGAGTTTATTTAATCTTTAATGTTAGATAAATATTCTCATGCTTGTTATCATGTTAACGCGGAGGGCGCGGGCCGAACGAACAAGGTCTGGACCCTCCATCGCTTCGTTCATGTTGCGTTCTTCGGGGACGGCTTTCCTCAATTTTGACAGCAACGTGAAACAGCAGGTCACGCTATGACAGCAGCATCCTGAGAGACCCGTAGGCGCAGGCGGGAGTGGAAACGGAACTCCGGAGCATCGTCGGAGCCCCGCGGAAGATCCGCCGGCGCGGCGGCACCGGCGACCGGTGCCGGCGAGCAACAACAGCAGCCGGCATCGGCCGGCCGCAAAGGCGTAGGCGGCGCGCCATCGCGTGCCGCTTTGAAGCCACGGCGGTGACGAAGGTCAGGACCCTCAGGGACAAGGCGGCACCACCTAGCATCGCCCTTAAACAAAATGAACGGCTCTTGAGTCGTTTAGGAGGCGGATCACACGATCCCTACGTGGGCCGCGCCACCCAGCAGGTCGGGTCGGGCCGAACCCGCCGTGACCCAGCCCAATCGGGCCAGTCCGGGTCAACCCCGAACCGGGTCGGGTCGGCCCAAGTCAGGTCGGGCTGGGTCGGATCGAACCCAAACCCCTCTCGGGCCCAGATACGCTTAAGTGTCATAACTTGCGAATCGGACGTTCGTTTGACGAACCGTCTACAGCGCTAGTATCCTTGGAGCGAGACGGTTCTTTTGAGATACTCCATGAGATTTTTGGAGAAAGTTGGAGTACGTCCGGGTTGGATTGACTCGGTATCCAACCGGGCCCTCGGCACTAAAATGCCAATAACTTACAGACCGAGCATCCGGTTGACGCGCTGTCTGTTGCATTGGAACCCTTATGACATGACGGATCATCGGGTTACTTCTTCATGGGACTTCGTGTCGGTTGAAATATGACTGATGGCTTGAGCAGCGGTTCTCCCAGAATCAAGTGTACTATGAGCGGGAATCCAGTGGTTGGCAGTGAGGCAGAGGTTGGAGAAAAATCATACGAAGGTTAGTACTGAGCGATCTTGTGTGGGTATGAACCTATCGATCCTATGTGGGTCAGATCCTGTGTGGGTCAGTGCTCAGCTCCTGTGTGGATCAGCGCATACCGATCCTGTGTGGGTCAGGTCCTATGTGGGTCAGCGCTCAGCGATCCTATGTGGGTCAGCGCATACCGATCATGTGTGGGTCGAATCCTGTGTGGGTCAGCGGGGGTTATTACCTATCGATCCTGGGCGAGTCAGATCCTGTGTGGGTCAGTGGGGGTTAGTACCTATCGATCCTGTATGGGTCGGACTCTGTATGGTCAGCAGTAGTGCCTCTTGACAGAATAAGATGATCTAGCTTCGCGGCTAATCATCTATATTTATATACTTCACATAAACCTGGTTTGAACTGTGTCTAATACTTTGTGCTTTGTGATTGAGATCATGCTTTGTGCTTTTTCCTTTGTGGAATCCTGAGAGACCTTTGGGGGTCTCGGGGTCCCTACTGAGTATTGTCTGCACGGGCTTCGCCCGCACCTTGTTGTGTCTTGTGCAGACGACAAGCAGCTTGGTTGAGACTTGAGGGAGCCAGGACCAGACGATACACGGAGGATATTGGCTGACGTGGAGAGCAGTGGAGACGAGTTGTACCTACCCTTCAGGTAGGATCCTCGGTGGACGATTCCAAGAGTTTTCTGTTTTTCAGTTGTAGTTGTATCTTTTCAGTTGGGCTTGTATTCTGGCCCCTTTACTTTCAGTACCTACTATTACACTTAGTTGTGGTTACTAGTTGTGGTTGCACCTCACTCTTCCGTTGTGTTTTACTTTTGTGTAGTGTACTCTGCTTGTGTGTGTACAGGTTTTGAGGCAATGTCTTCCCATTTTGGGGAAATGTCTTTTCGGTGCTAGTCATCAACCCCTGACCTATGGAAGGCGAACTTGGGGTAGTCACGGCATGGGCCCCGGGGGACGGGTCATGACAGCGTCGTTGTTGCAAACCGAACGGACGAATGTTCGTTCGGGAGGGGAGTCGACCCCCTCACGGCCCGGCGGGTAGCACCCAGCCAAGGCAGGTAGGGCCGGTCCGCGGCCCAGCGGGCCGAGCCCACCGCGACCCAGCTCGCTCGAGTCGGCCCAGTCGGTTCAGGTCGGGCCGGCCCAGCCGGTTCAGGTCGGGCCCAAACCCTTTTCGACCCAGTTTCGCTTAAAAGGTCGCATCTCACAAACCAGACGTCCATTTGACGAACCGTCTGCGGCGCTAGAATCCTTGGAACAAGAAAGTCCTTTTGAGATACTCCACCTGATTTTTGGAGAAAGTTGGAGTACAACTGGGTTGGATCAAACCCGAATCCAACCGAACCCTCCATACTAAAACGCTTATAACTCACAGACCGGGCGTCCGATTGACGCACCGTCTGTCGCGTTGGGACCCTTACAACATGAAGGTCCTTTGGGTTACTCCTTTGTGGAACTTCATGGCAGTTGACGCACGACCGATATCTTGAGGAGCAGATTCTACAGAACTCAAGCACACTGAGTGCGGGAAATCTTGGGGTTGGCTGTCAATTGAAGTGTGACCATGTGTGGATCAGCATCATAGCGACCATGCGTGGATCAGCATCCTAGCGACCATGTGTGGATCAACAGTGTGCGGCCCGACGAGGACCAACCTTAGAGTGGCCCGTCGTGGATCAGCAACATGCGACCCTATGTGGATCGACAATAGAACAACTTCTTCGTGGTTCAGTTGTGGAATTTCTTAACTGAATAAAATGATATAGCTTAAAACTAATCATCTTTATTCCTGATCTCTGAGTTGTATACCTGGTGTAAGGTGACTTTATTTCGTGCTTTGTATTTGAGGTCATGCTTTGTGGTTTTTCCTTTGTGGATTTCTGGGAGACCTTCGGGGATCTCGGGGTCCCTACTGGGTATTGTTATACTCACCCCTGCACGGGTTTCGCTCGCACCTTGTCGTGTCTTGTGCAGATGACGAGTAGCTTGGCTGAGACTTTAGGTAGCCAGGACCAGGCGGTACACGGAGGTGATTGGTTGATGTGGAGAGCTGCGGATATGAGTTGTACCTACCCTTCAGGTAGGATCCTTGGTGGACGATCTCAGGAGTTGTTTTCTGTTATAGTCGTACCTTTCGGTTGGGCTTGTATTCCAACCCCCTTTACTTTCAGTACACACTTTTACTACTGCAGTTTTACTACGTGGTTTGCATCTTGTTGTGTTCTTGTTCTGTGTGTTTGCAGGCTTAAAGGCAATGTCTTCCCAATTTTAGGGAAATGTATTTCTGGTGCTAGTCGTCAACCTCTGGCCTATGGAAGGTGGGCTTAGGGTAGTCACGACATGGGCCCTGGGGGACGGGTCGTGACATCTGTCCAGTCTAACAACTGTAACCAGATACCCATACTAAGGCTATCTGCAAGCATAGCAAAAATATCCACAACAGCCACACTGTGTAATCGAGTGTATAACATCCACAACGACCTATGTCGTGTAATCCAGTGCCAGACCACAAAGGGTCAGATCCAAGGTATAAAAGACCAAGGCATCCTCATCGAGTCTATAGAGCATCTCGATGGAAACTCGGTAATGACTTGGGTGGAGTCCAAGGAGCATGCCCACAAAGCATGTCCAATGCGAGTCCAAGCAAGTCGGATCCAAGGGGTAGCAATTTCTTTGGCATCCTATGAAATCAAGATACAAGGAGTAGAAATGTCCAAGACATCCACTACCATAATCAAGATCCATGGAGTAGAAATGTTCATGGCATCCAATGAAATCAGGATCCAAGGAGCTTGTCCAAGGCATCTACTACCATTATCAATTCATCAATCAATCTATTTATCATTTCATAACCATTCGAAATCCATGAATTCATCAAACTCATTTCCACATTTTCCATTCAAACGATTTAATCAATTTAACATCATGTGATCACAATTGAAAGGAGGCATAACCATCTCATAATCATTCGTTCAATTCTCATTCAATTCAACAAGGCTCCCAAAACAAATGGCGAGCTCACACACACCCAAAGGGGTGGTATAACATAAGGCAGATTCAAGGACACATCCCATTGGTGGCCTAGATTGGGGCTAACACCCTCCAACCGTAAAATGGTACTCAAGGGAAACCTAACAAGTTTCACACGATTATATCAAGACGTTCAATTAATTTTAGGGGCAATGCCGGAAGGTTTGGTGTGCGACAAAATGGAAACAAGGCATATAAAACACCAAACCTTAAGGGAAATGTATAAATCACCTACCATATACCTGTGGTAGAACACTCGTCTAGTATCAACCTCTGATTCGGTCCAAATCAGAAGAAAATGAAAGAACGAATGAAAGACGCAAGAGGAATAGAGCACTCACTGGTGTGCATCCAACGAGACCGATGATGGAAGAAATGGAGTTCGAATCGGGGAGATACCGCAGAGCCTAGGTGAGGCTTCCATGGTGCTCCTGCACGAGAGAGAATAGAGGGAGGTGAGGCCTTCTGTCGGCCCTTCCTCTTATTTTAAAAATTGTCCCTAGGCATTTACACAACATGTAAATGCATAACACGTCGTGTAAAGCTCAGGATTTCCCTTATGAGGAAAGCTCATTACACGTTGTGTTTTCCAATTACACCATCGTGTACTTGTTGTTTACATGGGGTTATACCCGCATGGCCACTGTTTGCATGGCTCTTTATTCTCCTTCATTTCGTTATTTGTTTCCACTAAAGATACGATTTTCCTTATCTCTGTAGCGCTTTTACCTGGATCGTTGCTCATGGATGATCCAACGGTTGTCGCCGCTCCCGGTTGTGTTTGTTTGCCTCAGCCTTGATCCAGGTCGCTACCTTTGCGCCAATGTCACGTTGTCACGTGCCCCACCAGCTGCATCACCTTCTGTTAAGCGAACTGCCTGTGCCACCTCAGTCATCCACGCGACTTTCATCTCGCAGTTCTAACTGTGTCGCCTGACGATCCTCTAACACACCTTTATTACTCTGCTACGCTTTGATTTGAGGCAATCGATTCATTCTAATTTTTTTCGACTTTCATCTGACTTTTCGTCTTGAGATCTCCCGGAGAGAGCTTGTCTTGCTACGCGGAGAGGACCTCAGAGAAGAAGAGGAAAACAGGGGCTTCTCGATCGTCTGCACTCCTCTTCGTCTTGTCTGTGCCGCCTCCTGTAACTAGAGTACCGTTCCAGTGGAGATTTGGTGGAGAATGACTCGACCTTGGGTCTAGGGCGACTGTGCCCCAGAAGGGGTTTCAGCTCCTGATTTACATTCATCGTAACTAGGTTTCAGTTTATTATTCTTGGTCCTGTAAGCGATTTATCTTTTCTGTCATGATTGGAATTGTATCCTTCTTGGGTGTGTGCATGAGTTCGTCCAGGAGTGGACGATGTTGAGTCTACGTGACGGGTTTCACCACTGTCACCTAGTTCAACAAGGTCGGCCTCCTCGGATAGTTTCTCTACTTATCTTCTTTGAAATTTGAGACTATCTCTTTCTTGTTTTTGCTTAGTAATAAAACAGCCGGCATGGGTGGTGTTCTTGTCGTGCGCGTAGGATCACGCTGATCCGAAGCACACTATATCTTGGTGTTCTTTGTTGTTCTTTTCTTGTTGTCTTTATGTTCTTGTGATTACAATGGTTCTCTTCTTAAGAAAATTCATTTCATTTTCTTGTAATAAATATTTTAGTTGTTCATACCAAATTTGTAACCCAATTATATGAGTTAGTGGCTCCTGGATATTCTTGGGCATAATCGTTTACCCCAACAATTGGTATCAGAGCCTACTAAAACGTAGATAATGATCTCTACAGAGTTTGATATCGATAAATTTGATGGTAAAAACGATTTTAACCTATGGAGGATTAAAATGACTGCTCTTGTGGATCACAATGAATTAATTGATGTCCTTACTGGCACTAAAAAGAAAATGACCACCCTTGCCCAAAATGGACAGACTGTTATCACCTATGTAGATGTTCCCGAAGAGACCCTTGGGAAAGCCCGTAGTTTACTACTTTTGTCTTTAGGATATAAAGTTCTTAGAGAAGTTACATATGAGTCGCATGCAGCTGGTATGTGGTCTAAACTTGAATCTCTTTATATGACCAAGTCTCTTGTTGGTAGATTATACAAAAAAATGAGATTATACACTTTCAAAATGAATCATGGAACTACAGTCAGGTTACACATTGATGAATTTAATAAAATCTTGTTAGATTTGGGCCAACATATACATTAAATTAGATGATGAAGATCAAGTCATAATACTGTTAACTTCATTAGATGATACCTTTAATTTTGTTAAAGATTCTATGATGTATGGAAAAGACACCCTTACTCTCGAAGAAGTTAAATCTACTTTGTTCTCCAAAGACCTTCAAAGGAAGGGTAGTATTTAGGTTGAGGAAAAGGGTCTAAACATTAGGGGTAGAAGTGAGTCCAGGGGTAGGAGGAAGGAAAGAGGTCAGTCCAAGAAGCAATGATTTAAATCCAAGAGCAAAGTAATTAAGTGCTTTCAATGTAAGAAACTTGGTCATATTAAGAGGAATTGCCCTAATAAGAAAGGTGACTATAGAGACAATAGTAATGACCGTTCTTTATTAGTTAAGAGGGATTTTGACATTGTCGGTGTGTTAAATGTTTCTGATGTTGTCATATATGATGAATGGATCCTTGATTCCAGATGTTCATTTCACATGTGTCCCAAGGAGTATTTCACTGAGTTAAGGGAAATTAAATCTGGAGAGGTGTTTCTAGGGAATAACAGGAGCTTTCATATTATGGTAATAGGCTTGGTTTCAATAGAGCTTCATGATACAGCTGTTAAAACTCTTGAGGAGGTTAGGTGGGTGCCCAAACATAAAAGAAACTTCATTTCCCTAGGAGTCCTTGATCAGAAGGGTAGACCTTTAGATCAAACTCTGGAAGTTTCATGATTGCCCGAGGATCCCTCACAGTCATGAAATGAAACCTTTGTAATGTCCTTTATGTGTTAGATGGTAAGGTTTATAGAAGTCAATTGAACGCCTCTTGTGATTCAGATGTAGACAGAACCACCCTTTGGCATAGAAGGTGAGGGCACGTTACTGCCAAAGGTCTTGATGAACTTAGAAAACATTAAGGGTTTTTGAGTAATGTCGCTCCCAGCAATCTGCCTTTCTGTGAAGATTACCTGTATGGAAAAACCAGAAGAGTCAGTTTTAGTAGGTCGTTGTATAAGGCTAGAGAACCCCTTAAGTGTGTCCACTCCGATCTTTGGGGTCCTTCTAGGGTCACCTCCCATGGATCCTTTATTGATGACTACTCTAGGAAAGTCTGGATTTATATACTCAAACAGAAGTCTAATACCTTTCAGACTTTTAGGAAATGGAAAGCTGGGGTAGAAAGTGAATCTTGTAAGAAACTCGAAGCCTTAAGAACCGATAACAGTTTAGAGTATTTGTCCACTGAATTCATAGAATTATGTGAATATGAGGGAATTAAAAAATATCAAACTGTTGTGGGGATAGGGAATAACAGGAGCTGTTGTTCATCCAATGGCCCGAAGGCCTTCATTTTTTATTGATTTTTGATAATCCATCTTTCAAGGGGTGAGGTGGAACCCTTACACGGCCCGTAGGCGTAAGTATTACATGGCTTGTGGGCCGACAATGCCTCTATCGAAGTCTACCTGATTAATTGTTGCCCATCTTCTGCTAATTCTTTTAAAACACCATAAGAGCTCTGGAGAGGTTCACCCTCGAGTCTTGCACACCTTAGGATATTTGGATCCATAACTTATGCTCATACCCGAACGGATAAACTAGCTCATATGGCAGTGAAGTGTATAATCATGGGTCATCCAGAGGGTGTTCAAGGGTATCGTCTGTGGATAGACAAACAAGGTTATCAAAAGTGTATAGTTAACCGAGATGTAGTGTTTCACGAGTCTGGTCTCCCTGATGATAAAGAAATGGAATATGTAGAGTCTTCAGATAAGGATGGAGAGTCCTCTAGAGCTCCTGCGCCTATAGGTGTTGAAATCCCTTTAGAATCTAAAGACCAATCTCAATCTGAAATTGATTTTTCCCCTTCTATTCCTCAGAATCAAGGTGAATCTAATTATGATTCAAATTCTAAACATGAAATAGAAGAATAGGATAATCTTAGAGATTATCAACTTACTCGAGATAGAGAGAGAAGAGTGATTAGACCTCCAACCGACTTCAACCAGGCTGATATTGCTGCTTATGCTTTTAATGTTGCTCGGGATTTATTTAATGATGAACCTCAATCTTATAAGCAAGCCCTTAAGTCCAAAAAAGCCACTAAGTGGTTAGCTGCTATGCAAGAAGAGATGAATTCACTCCTCAAAAATAACACTTGGGTTATTGTATCCAAACCTAATAACCAAAAGATCATAGGTTCTAAGTGGATATATAAGAAGGAGAACAATGTTGGAGAAACTAAAATCAAGTTTAAAGCCCAAATGGTTGCTAAAGGCTTCCTTCAACGTGAAGATATTGATTATAGTGAGATATTCTCTCTAGTTGTTAAACATTCATCTACAAGGATTCTTCTTGCTTTTGTTGTCAAGTTTGATTTGCATATTGAACAATTGGATGTAAAAACTGCTTTTTTGCATGGTACCCTTGATGAAATAATTTATATGACTTCTCCTAACAGTTTTTTAAATCTGTTCAAACTTAATCAAGTTTGCCTCTTTAAGAAGTCTTTATACGAGCTTAAACAGTCTTTTAGGCAGTGGTATAAAATGTGTGACTTTTATGATTGAAAATATTTTTTTCAAAAGTAAGTTTGATGCATGTGTATACTTTAAATCTGTTAAACATGAACTTGTTTATATGTTATTGTATGTCGATGACATGCTTTTAATCTATAAAAATATGAGGATTATAAATTATGTCAATAGCCAATTGAACTATTAAACTATGTCTTTGAAATGAAAGACTTATGACAAGCTAATCAGATCTTGTGTACAAACATAATTAGAGATAGGAAGGCTCGAACCTTGCACTTATCTCAGTTTGCCTATGTTAAGAAGGTATTAAAAAGATATCTCTTTGATCACATTAAACCTGGGAACGTTCCTTTAGGACAACATTTTAAATTGTTTTTGGAACAGTCCCCTAAAAATGATGATGAGGTTGCCTCCATGAATAAGATTTCATATGCTAATGTGGTAGGAAGTTTTATGTATGTTATGGTCTATTCTAGACCAAATATAGCGTTTGTTGTGTGTACTTTGTGCAAGTTTATGGGGGAAACCTGATAAGTCTCATTAGCACACTTTGAAGTGGCTCCTCAAGTATTTCTCTATGTCTGTTAAATTGTGCATTCGATATGGATTAAATGATAGTTTTAGTGATGACATTGTTGGCTTTGTTGATTCGGATTATGCTCCAAATATTAACACTCAAAAATCACTCATTGGTTCTGTATTCCTTGCATATAGAGGACCAATCTCCTGGAAGTGCACCATGCAATCAGTGGTTGCCCTCTCCACCACCGAGGTGGGGTATATAGTCTTGACAGAAGCCATCAATGAGTTTATATGGTTGAAAGGTTTGATTTATGAGTTGTCTTTATCTGATGATAGCATAGTAGTTCACTGTGATAGTCAATCTGCATTGCACCTGTCTAGAAACTATACATGTCATGGTAGATCGAAGCACATTGACATTAGACTTCATTTTGTTATGGACATTATAGAATCTGGGACAACGAGTGTCACTAAAATACCCATAGGGGACAATCCGGCCAATCGTTTGACTAAGGTCATACCATTATCTAAGTTCATGCATTATCTTAAATTAATAAACTTGATCCCAATTCTATAACTTAGGTTGCGAGAACACCATCCTTAAATTCATTTAATTGCAATGTGGGAAATAATTGTTGTTTTATGCCCCCCATAAATGTTGCAATTTAATTCCTTTCAGTTTGCCCTTTTGGTTTATTCACATAGGATTTTATATTCATATGTTTTATTATGGACATGTTGTTTGCATGGAATTATACCCTGCATGACCACTGTTTGTGTGGCTCTTTATTCTTCTTCATTGGGTTATCCGTTTCCACCGAAGATACAGTTTTCCTTATCTATGTAGCGCTTTTACCTGGACCGTTGATCGTGGCTGATCCAGCGGTTGTCACCACTCCCGGTTGTGTTTGTTTGTCTCGACCTTAATCTGAGTCGTTGCCCTTGCGCCAATGTCATGTTGCCACATGCCCCACCAGTTGTGTCGCCGTTTGTTAGGCAAACTGCTCGTGCCATATCGGTCGTCCACGCGGTTTTCATCCCGCGATTCTGACCGCGTCGCCTGACGATCTGCTGACACGCCTTTATTACTCCGTTGCGATTTGATTTAAGGCGATCAATTCATTTTGATTTTGTTTTTTTCGGCTTTCGTCTAGCTTTTCGTCTTTGAGAGCTCCCGGAAAGAGCTTGTCTTGCTACATAGAGAGAATCTCGAGGAAGAAGAGGGAAACAGGGGCTTCCCAACCGTCCGCACTCCCCTCCATCTTGTTCTTGCCACCTCCTGTAACCGAAGTACCATTCCGGTGGAGAACGACTCAACCTTTAGTTTAGGATGACTGTGCACCATAAGGGGTTTCAGATCCTGACTTATGTTCATCATAACCAGGTTTCGGTTTATGATTCTTAGCTCTGTAAACAATTTATCTTTTCTGCCATGATTGAAACTGTATCCTTCTTGGATGTGTGTGCGAGTCTATCCAAGAGTGGATGTGTTGACTTTATGAAACGAGTTTCACCACCGCCACCTAGTTTAACAAGGTCGGACTCCTCTGATAGCTTCTATGGTTATTTTATTTGCATTTTGAGTATGTATCTCTTACTTGTTTTCGCATAGTAATTAAACTGGCTAGGATAGTGTTCTCACCATGCACGTAGAATCCGCTGATCCGAAACAAGTTATATCTCGGTGTTCTATGGTGTTCTTTTCTTTCTGTTCTTATGATTATAGTGGTTCGCTTCTTAAGAAAAATCATTTAATTTTCTTGTAATAAATATTTCAAATTGTTCATACAAAATTTGTAATCCGATTATACAAGTGGTTCCTGGATATTTTTATGGATAACCATCTACCCCCAACAATTGATGATTTAAAGAATTTCAACTCATCCTAAAAGAACTCAAGTCCAAAGAAATAGCATATATTCAATGCACCATCATGCCCCATTGGCACGTCACCATTATTCCGTCAATTGAAGGAAAAGGCACATTGGATTAAACATTGTGATGATGGCACATTGTTGTATTGAAAATAGCACGTCACCGTGTTCATTCACCTAGATCGAACAGAACCTCTAGATTCGCAATATAATCAATATTCTTCATAATAAAACCACTCTCCAATATAATGCAAGATAAACCTTCCCAAAACTCAAAAAATAAGAAACGATTAAGAACAACATCATACTCAACCACAACTCTATCATTCAGCCACCATGTTTTAACTATGCACCACAATAAAATAAGAACATGTTTTAATCACTAAGAAAGAAATTTCTTGTGCCTTTGATTTATTCTGAACTTGTGTTTTCTTATGCCTTTGATTTGTTCTGAACCAATAATCATGCATAGTGTTCAATATCTTGGTATGTTCTGTATATTCATCCAACTAAATTCAACCAAGTATTATCTAAAATTAAATCATACGGTTCATGTGATTTCTTAATCTAGATTCCAGAATAAAAAATCTCAAATCATTACTATTGTAAATCGATTCATGTTGTGATAATTGAGATAAAAGATTTATGAGTAAAAACCAACTGCCCCTTAAAACCACAAAGACAAAAATAATAAATTATACATTAAGTAACAAGACAAAAGATGAAATTATAGATAATATTAACATTAATATCCTTAATATTAGAAATGGTACGTCGTCCAGATGAATTCAATTCAAACACAAACATAACAGATAATATGATTCACAACACAAAAGGCCGACTAAAATCCCAGATTTGGGTCATGATTATTACTGCGACGTACCAGAAACAGCAGAATCAAATTGCCAGGAAGAACAGGAGATCCAAATCAACCAGAGAGGCCCAGCAGAAGAAATCTGAAAACCAGTAACTATGCATCAGCGTTTGGAAATATATGCCTGGCAATACTAGGATTTGAGAGTTCTAGTTAAGCAAACACAATCCCCTACTAGCCAAGGGTCTGTCTGCTTCAACTTAAAAGTTATTTTATATAAAAACCTATACCCTTTGCCTCTACTAGATTCTCAAAAAAAAAAAACGCAGTCAATACTAAACCCAAAATAGCATATCTAAAGAAGTGAATTAACAAACATTTTATAGAATAACTAGATTATTGAAGAGAATGGTGTGTGTGGAGAACATGGAGCATAGACTGTTGGATTGATGAGGTCCATCAATCTTCCCCATGGATTTGCTAGATTAGGTACAAGTACCACCAGGCTTTGGTCTGCACATATATATGCCCAACAGCCCAACCAGCTGGGATGCATTTGTATGTCCTGCGAAGCCCCTCATGCCCGCCCACATCTCGTATAGCTATGGGGCTTCGCGTTGCCAAGTGAAAAAATGGAGTTGAAACCTCTCCTGTGCTAGGGTTCACAACGGGGATGTTGTGTTTTAAAGAACTAGATTGCACAACTCAGGTCAGCAACAAGGTGCACTTTTATTTTTATGAATTCACCCGATGAGAACTTCACAGATAAATGTGTTTGGACTCGAGTAATTTCAGGATGGGTGGCCCTCTAGAAAATGTTCAAGGAATGTTTGATTGAGAACAAAACACACTGAGACAACTTGTGTTGTCATGTGGGAATTGTCATTAGTCTTATAAAAGTGAGCTCAGGGGGTAATAGTGTACGCTTGGCCTGGTAAGGCAACCAAGGTATACAGACCATCATCCCAAATTGTCATTGCTTATTAAAAATTATGGGAAAACAAGGTTTACCAGATTGATGAACCAAATGGGCAAACTTAAATTAGCACAATTAACGGAGGAACGCCTTCTGGCCCCAAAAAGAGTAACCTTTTCGGTTGCAACAAAGCTCGACACCATCAGCTGAACCAGAAGCAGAAGAATCATGGAGTACTACAGAACCAAGAACTACAAAACCAAACTAATCGAGCACTGGATTAAAGAAATAAGTCCCTCAACTCATACCTCGGAACTATGCAGAGTGCGCAGGAATCATCCCAGTATTTCTGGCGTAGGCAAAGATCCCACCAGCTTCGATCACAGGCCCGGCATCCCCAATCGGTTTCAACTTATATTCTTTCCCAGTGGTATGATTGATCAACCTGCTGTCGCCGAGCTCAATGGTCACCACATCCCCAGTCCGACACTCCTCACAGACCCTTCCCTCCGACTCCAGCGGGTATACCTCGCCGGTAGCAACGGAGTTTCGGAAAAATATACGAGCATACGACTCTGCTACCACGGCGACCACCCCCGCAGCCCCGAGCGCGACAGGCGCGTGCTCTCTCGAAGATCCGCACCCGAAATTGTCGCCGGCGATGACGATCGAGTACTTGGATTTGCATTCGCCGGGTTCCACGAAGCGTGCGGAGTAGGAGGAAGGGAGACCAATTAGGGCATAGGATCCCAGCTTCTGGTACTCCTCAGGGTTAGAGGGTACGAGAGTGAGGTACTCAGCAGGAATGATCTGATCGGTGTCGATGTTGTCGCGAACAACGTAACAGAGACCGTGGAAAGTGGTGGCAACCGGAGGGGCGGAATCAGAGGTCGCATGGACTGTGGTTGTGAGGACGCGATCGGAGGTGAGAGAATTTGATGGCAGAGAGCAGGTGAGAGTGAGGCCTCCGAAGGGGAATTTAGTCGAACAGGCGGAGCGCGCCTTCAGAAGATAAGATAGCGTAGAAGGGATAATAGAGGGTGTGCTGTAAGACGAGTTAGGGTTGGATGTGAGAGAAGGGTTAAGTGTGCATGCTGAAGCGGCGGCCATTACAGCGGGCTTGAAAGATGGAATTGCTGTAAACCGCTCTCTCTCCCTCTCTCGCAGTGGACAGGAGAGTCGCTGCCTCACCCAGTCGGTCATGACATACCACACCATACTCGTTGTCCCCTTTCATAATTGGTCCATTAATGATAATAAAAATAGTAATAATAGTAGTAGTAGTAATAATGTCAATAATATCAATAATATCAACAATAGTAAACATCACTAAACACCAACGTCCCAAAAAAGCGTCCAATCAAATATCCGTCACTACCACAAAACTGGGTTTTCGCAGCGTCGTCCTTTATCAGTGATAAAAAAAAAGCACTGATAAGGAGCACTTTTAACAGCGCTAAAAAAAACGTTGTTAAAAGTGACTCTTTATCAGCGTTTTTTTAGTAGCGCTGATAAAGAGGGGCTTTATCAGCGTTTTTTTTCTAGCACTGATAAGATTTATATTTTAAAAAATAATAATTTTTCATGAAAAATAATATATTGATATATAAGTATATTTATATTGATATAAATATAATATATATCTTTTAAATATGTTTTAGATAAGCATAAATAGACTATTACATTTAATATATAAGAAATTTAGTGAAAATGGATTTAAAATATTTTAAAAAATATTATTAATTAATAATTTTCTAATTATCATCGACTAATAATCATTTAATAACAATTTGAAAACACAAAAAAATCAAAAAAATAATAATAAAAGATCTAAAATAAGTTGAAAATGTAACTCAAAGTTCAAACGACCATAACTTTTGATCTGAGTGTCCGCTTGAGCTCTACAACATATCAAATTGAAGTCTGCGATGAGCTCTACACGCTAATGACTAATGGGAGCCTTCTGTCACATTTTTCAAGGCCAAAAAAGCCCAAAAGACATCCAAAATTGAGTTTTTAGTCGGGATACCCCGATTTTTTAACATTCGAATAGCTATAACTCCTGATTCGGATATCCTCTAGGCCTGTACCACATATCATATCGAAGATTGTTTCATTTTTTTCGATTTGACTGGTTGTGGAGTTAAACGGACTTCTGGATTAGAAGTTATGGTCGTTTTAACATTCTATGACTTTTCAGATACACATATATATGTATTTATTCGTAAATATGTGTGTGTGTGTCTGTGTGTGTGCGTTGTATATATGTATGTATTTATTTATTTATAAACACAAATAAAAACACATATTTTATACATGTATTTTAAACTAATCTTATAAATATATATTAATATACAAATAAATATACGGATAAAAAATTATAACTATATATATATATAAATAGATATAAATATATATTAATATACGAATATATATATATATATGTATATATATTAATATACGAATAAATATATATATATATATTAATATATGAATAAATATATATATGTATTAATATAACTAAATATATTTATATTAATATGAATCTATATTAATATATGAATAAATATAACTATATATATATATAGATATATCATTAAATGGAGAAAAAAACTAAATGACTTAGTGGTAAAGGTGCAGACGCGCAAGGGGGGGTCTCGGGTTCGAGTTTTGGTGGAAGCAGGGGCGTGCGGGCAAGTGGGAGGGGGTTGCGCGGGCATGTGCAACGTGCGGTGAGAGGGAGGGGGCTCCATTTAGCACTGATAAAAGGGGGGGGTCAAGCACTGTTAAAAGCTCCCCACATTAATATATTCTTTTTAACTTTTTTTTTTAATTTTTTTTGACTTTTATCAGCGTTTTTTTAAGCGATGATAACAGGGGCCTTTATCAGCGCTTTTTTGAGTGGTGATAAAAGGGACCCCCTCATCTTCACCTTGATTAACAACACTTTTCTAGAACTGTTAATGCCATTTTCTAGTGTTGATAAAGACCATATTTGTAGTAGTGCGCTCAGCTATCCAGTAGGCATACACTATGTAAATGATCTAAAGTAAACATGCCTACAAATTGTATTCCACAACCGCATTCTAAGGCAGATTCCACTACTCGAGGTCGTTGACCTATGCCTGAGGAAAAATGCTTTCTTGACCCCGCCGCCCACGACACGTACTGGCTCACACCAACACGCCACCACCTTTCCGGTAGTACAACAACCATGTTCGTCCCTGTATGTCGGCGACTAGCACCTCTGCGCACCAAATCGCTATCCCGATATCAACCCACTCAGTGTGTCCGTCCGCAACACTCGTCGTCATCGTAGCCTCCACTGGCTCGCAACTCCTCCATAAAGCAGATCTGAAACTTGCACTCAGTCATCGTCGGAAGCGAGGTTCGCCCTCTACTCCAGGCTCACCCTCATCCATTCGTCTATGAAGTCACCGGACAACCCACACCTGTTCATCGTAAGACCATCCCCATCTCGCCGCCGATATTCTCACCGAAGATTTGAGACGAGCATGCCCAGAAGACCGTCGAGATCCCACACCTCATAGTTGGCTCCCGCATCTGAACGCCGACACTGAAAAACTAAAGGCCATCACCGAAAAAAGGCTCAACCGGGGCCCACTCCTGTTGTCCGGGATCATCCCAAACCCACTCCCCATGTCATCGCTGATAAGTGGTCTTCACCGTCATCCTTAGATCAGAAGTTGGTGATCTTCACCGACCGGCTCACACAACGAAAGGTCGTTGCCTACCTTTTAAAAACCACAGAGAACGATGATTTGGGTTCATGTGTAACCAGATCCTTCTTAATAGGTGAAACCTCCCCGACAGGGAGAAATCCCTCTGTAACACGAGATTTCCCCCAAGATTGTTTGACGCCACATGCTGCAAACATCTGAAAGTGCCCAACAATTTCATCGTTTGGAACGCCCTGCACCAAATTGCCATCGAAAGAGCAATCCATTGGAGAGAGAAGCTCTCCATTGAAGAGAGATAAACTCTCCATCTTTCAACCTGTATGTAATAATAATAATAATAATAATAATAATAATAATAATAATAATAATAATAATAATAATAATAATAATAATAATAATAATAATAATAATAATGGATTAGTTGACTTGATATTGAGTGCACATCATTTGCTACCACCAATGGGTGTCGTTCACATCTACAGAAGGTGACTATTTTACCTTTATTGAAGAGTGGGGTTTATAGGTAGGTCATTCAGTACTTGGCCATCAGTAGCTGGGGGAAATCATGGCCCATTTGGCTAGTGTTTCTTTGAGAGATAAGGAGACATACTAGGAGGTATGTCCTCATATCATCGATCAGTTATAGAATGTGTTTCCTATGGATTTCTCAGGATTTCCACCCAAGCATTAGATTGAGTTCATGATCAAGCTTATTCCAAGTACAAAACACATATCCATTATGTCTTAAAGGATAGATACTATAGATATTCAATAGATAAAGGCTTAGCTTGAGGGTTTGGAGGAAAATGGATTTATTCATCCAAGAACTTCCCCTAAGGGTTCTTCTGTCTTGTTCACCAAGGTGGATAACTCGTTATGCTTATGTGTGGATTACTGAAGGCTCAACCAAGTGATAGTTAAGAATTGATACCCCCTTCCTCATATCAATGACCTATTCAATCAATTGAGAGGATTACAATGGTTCTCTAAGATTGATATGAGGTTATTCTACCACCAGTGTAGTGAACAAACCTAGGTCAACCTGACACGTCACCCGAGTAGGCCCGCTATAGGGTTGAGAGTAAAAAGGTAACAAAAAAAAGTGTCATGTATAACTAGAATAAGTAAAACCAACAGAGTATATAGAGGAAGAAATAACACACATCCATGAGACATAAAAATTCAAGATCGGAGGTCTAAACTTGAAACTAAAACAAGATAAGCCATAAGTCGGAACTCTATGTGACCATCCGTCATAATCGAACTGTCCTGCTATGAAGGTGATGAAAACTATGAGAAGATGAAAAACTACATGATTCCCTTCCCTTTACCCGAGTCCTACAAAAACACATCTACAAATTCTCACAGGAAAAATTAGGGTGTAAGCACAAAATACCAGTAGGATTCCACCAAAGAATCTATACAAAGTCTAATACCATGAAGACATTATCTCTATATTTTAAACAAATATAGTTTATAATGTATTTTTGAAAGATAAACATTTTGTAAAACATCCTTTAGTTTTCATAAAATACTTTCACATTCCTATAAACCAATAATATGACCAGTATATTTAATATAGAATATAAGAATAAGAAAAACCATCCATGGATACACCATAAGACAAACAAGTAAGCAACCAACCATGAAATATACCATCATGTGTAAAACCAAGAATAAATGAAAAAGAATAAGATTTGGGCTCTAGAATATGGTAATACATACTTGGACATGTAAAGAAAACACTAAGCTAGACATCATGTGAATGCAATCAATATTGAGTCCTGTCACAGTCTGTCGATATCAAACCTCTAGTGGCATTACACACACTAAAGTGATGAGTCCATTTCCTAATGCACTCATGGTTCCCAGTGTGCTGAGTTTGAAAAAAACCATTTAAAAACCATGATCAAAATTTATAAAACATTTTCAAAATAAAGAACTATCACTTTTATGCTCGAAACGCCCCATTTAAAACAATTCCATCAAATAGATATTTCATCAAACACTTAGTGTGCACAAATCCATTTTAAATAAAAAACCCTTTAAAAACATATATTTCATGAAGAAAATACACCTTGATATTAAATACATCATTTTCTTAAAAAGAAACCAAAGGAATTGTATAATAACAATGTAATTCATGAATTATAACATCTTTATAGAGACACCTACCTCAAGAATAGAGTAAAACCAATCCCCTAAATAATGAAGATTGTGAATGAGTATATCGAGTCCTCACGAACCTATATCCATAATAAACATCATAAAATATTTTTCCAACCCCTTAGATCCAACATCTACAGACCAATTAGGTTCCAATGAGATAAGGGGAGGAGGGATCAATATATGATATAAGAAGAAGAGGGAAACCAGATAAAAAACAGAACATACCTCTAATAGATCTATTAATAGTGAAGGGAAACTACCAAGAATATAAGGGAGAAGCCTATAGAGTGTTGGGGAAGGTTTATTTCAAGCCAAATAAATATCAGGGGTGATTAGATAAAAAATTAAAAATGGAACATATGTAATTTTAAAATTTTCAATGGTTCGGATCAGGGTGCATGGTTAGGCCACACAGTTCGAAAAATTATGTTCCAACCATTCATGACCTCTATCCCTTGAAAAACAGGGCACACAGTTTCCCAGGGATGAGATGCACAGTTTGGGAAAGCCATGCTCAAGCCACGTGACACCCCTAAACAACCACCTAAACACCCACACAATTTCCTTAGAAAGACACACAGTTTGAAAAATCATGCTCAAACCATGAAAAATGCATCTAGATCCTTACAGTGACATACCTCACAGTTTGTACTAACTATGTGCCTAAACCGTGCACTTGACCTATTTCTTCCAAAAATCCAATTTTTTGACCACTGTCTCTTAGAAACCTCTAGAATTACCCCGATGATAAACCAAGCTCAAACTAAATCATACTTATGAACTGTAGGGTGTCACGATTCTCCCCACTATAAAATATTTCTATCCCTAGAAAGTTATCAAGATCCCATAATCAAAAAAAGAGAAGGTCACTACTACCTCACCAACGATTTCTGCTTCAATGTCTCGGGGCTATCCCATCCACACTTCCATAATACATGAACTAGGTGATTTTTTTTACCGCATAATACCTTATATTGGTAGTCCATAATCTGAACTGTTTTCTTAACCTCAACGGTGTTAGGATCGATATTAGCATCTTCCCATTGAATCACATGGGAAGTGTCCTATTGATACCTCCTCATATGGGAAACATGAAACACATCACGAATCAATGTCGAATGAGATGAAAATTCCAACTGATAATACACATTTCAAAGTCATCTAATGATCTCAAACTGGCCAAAAAACCTCAGTAAAAACTTACCCTGTTTACCCAACCGATAGTGTCCCAAGCAAGGTGAAACTCAAAGAAAGAACATATCACTAACCTCAAACTCTAGCAGATGATGATGGGGGTCTAAATTGTTAGATCATAATGTATATACAAATGACACAAATACAAGGGGGGGTGAATTGTAGGTTTAAAAACTTTCATTTTTAGTCCTTTAAAAGGATTTAGTTTAAAAAAATTAAAATAATTCAATTTATGAAACCTATTAATGTATTTAAAATAATTAATCAGACTGGCCCTAGGTCCGATAATACAAGTATCATAATCAGGTTGAATCCAATGATATATTCCATAGGTTAATCTTAATCATGATAAAAATAGAGTGAGCGTGTAAAAGATCATAATCACAATGGTTACAATATGTAGAGTAAAACAAAACAACGATTCTATCATAAAGCGTATAGAATTGTAAAGAGTAATTGAAATGATCGTAATCACAAAAGATAGTAATTAGAGTATTACTAAAGTATCATAATCTGCACTACAAAAAAAGTTACCTTTTTCAACATGGACATATCTATTGGTAAAAGTGAATTTTCTGTTGGTAAAACGTTTTACCAACACATATGTATATGTCACTAAACTATCGATAAAATATTTATCACTATTTTTTTTGTGACAGATAAAATATTTCTGTTACAATTATAATAATACCAACAGATAATATATATGTTGGTTAAATTTTTTAGCAATAAATTCTTATGACAAATTTTTCTATTGGTAATAATATTACCAATATATAATATCTATTTATAAACTACATTTGAATAAAAATTATAAATTTATTTCTATTAAATTTTCATATTATATATATTAATTTATCATATTTAATTCACTTGTTTTAATTATTAAACCAAATACGATTTACAAGAATGTTCAAACTTGGAAAAAAATTAATTATATTAATAATGAAATGTAATACAAAAGAATCAATATAAAAATTCAAGACTAGCCCATGAAAAAAATCCCTCCCCTGAACCCCCTCCCCCCCAAAAAAGTACCACCCATCCCTACCCCACCAGTGATCTAGCTCCAACCAGAAACCTCAAGTAGCAGCCTTCAACTCCAAGATCTCCACCACACACCGCTCAACCCCAGTATTAGTGGGAAACAAATCGAGATAGCTCTAATACCAACGATGGGGTCCACATATGCAATTCACCCACTTAGTCATGGCATGACCACAATGGCAGTGGCCGCCTATAGTAGGCCACATTAGATTCATGAAGTAGGTCAACCTCAATTTCAGATACAGGTGGCATGAAGTAGCAAATCATCCCCACATACATACGCAAGTCCCCTTATTGCACTTTTGGATAGAATCGGTACATCTCCAATATCACACTAAACTGGCACCAAGAAAAGTATCACAATGGTTAAACATGCTTAAGAACAACCTAACACATCAAATAAAAAAAATGAATATTTGTGTTAAACATGTTTCAGAATCTAACCAAACCAAAAAGATTTAAAATTATAAATAAAGACAATAACACTGAAAGCATGGGTGCTAGTGGGCTAAATAGCTTGGTTGCACAAGCCTCATCACATATTATAACTGGATATTTAATATAAGTTACCTTTTTTCTCTATGCTTGAAGTTTTAACTAAAATTTTTTGCAGCATCCTTTGGAAAAATAGGATTTATGTTGCAGCCCGTCGCCATTCCAAACCTGAAAACCCAAGTCAACTGGGGCGTTATCTGCAAAAACTAATGAACATAAGGCATCCCGAACAACACAATCTGAAGCGGTGATGACTGAATCCTGAAGTTAAATGGTGGGTTATTCAACTTGGTGAAGAAGGTATTAAAGTTTCATCTATATTTAGTGTATAAATTTTGAGAAATATTAAAAGAAGATAATAAAAAGAAGTGGGAAAGCTAGATTCTTGTTCTTGAGTTCTTGGAATTGTTGTGTTTATTTTGACAAAGGAAATAAAAGAGTTAAGTGAAAAAATATAGCCATCTCAATACCACCCGATTACCTGAGTATCTAGGCTATCCCAAAGAGACTACCCGACCAACCTCAATGGTGATCCAACCAACCAGGAGAGGCATAAAGGAGAAAAATCACCCATATGGGTCTGTGCATGAGCAAGGAAGACAATTTCCATCTTCATGGGGGTGGGAAATTACATATGAAGTTACAGTTTGTCTTGATCCATGAAGAGTGTGATCTAATCCGTATGAAGAGAGAGTTGGCCATGAAGATGAAATATGGTGAAACTTTCATCAGCAATGTAAGATGCTCAACAACTGCTTGGAATATTAATGGTGATGGTGTGTCTTTATGTCTCAACCATGAGGCCTCAGGTCTGGTCTTGCTTCACAAAATAAAACAAGGTCTTAAACAAAAATGTAGCAACATGCCAAAATTTTATTAATTTACTTAATTTCAAAACACTAATTTCATTTAATTTGGAATGGATACACAAATTTTGTTATTATCCTTAACATTGATTCTTTCCAAAAGTATTTTTCCTAATGTTTTGAGTGGTATATATTTTTAAGAATTCGATAGGTACTTTAATTTCAAACTACAACCTAACACTTGATTTTTTTCATATGAAGTTGAATTTTGATGGGTCTGTTGGTTATATTTTTCCGACCCTTCTCTAAAATTTTGAACAACTTCTGTTTCAAGCGAAGCATAAACCCATTCAGCTAAAATGGAATTGGTAAGCAAGGATAATATTTAATCTACTGGTCCTACTTCAAGAAAAAAAGACAGATTTAAGAAGAATATGAATGAAGTGAATCCCAGTAATGTCAAAATAATGGTCAGTGACTTGGAGAGTAATTTGGTTCAAGTATTCATAATCATCGCATCTATTCTTAAATGTTTTAAAAAAAAAGGCCCGAGTCATCTTTTCTGATTAGGATTGTTTGAGAATGTTGATTAATATGAGGATATGCAGTATAATATCAGAGAAGAAAGTCATACAGGCCTTGGAAACATTATTGAGCTCAAAGGCATGACTATAAAGAAAGAGAATGGATCTTCCATTAATATGATGGAAGAACTAGCTATTAATTCAGGCACAGATATTGAGAGAACCTGGAATGAAAATTGTGGGGAACAACAGCTTATTGGATTGGAAGGGATCAAAATTCATGGAAATTCATAGAGTGAATTGAAATCTTTATCACACATCAAAGATTTCATTGAAGGCACTGGCTTGTGCATATTTCTTGATGAAACAAGGCATCTGTGTATAAATATAAGTGGTAATAATGTGATGAGCCTGAATCACAGAGGCACGGACCTATTGTTTCCAAAACATGCATATTTATTTTGGTTTCTTGATTGGACTAGTTATTTGTACCTCAGTAAAGTTTTTCATAAATTGTCTTCAACCATCTTTCTATTTTGTTTTTAATAATTTTTTTAGAAACAAATCTCATATAATCTGAGTCTATTTTTGGAATACATTTTTTACTTTTCATTTTCTATAAAAATATATTAGAAAATGTATTGGATTATGTAAATAAACATAGTTTTTAGGAAATCAAAATGAAAATCGTATATTCTTTGAAAAAAAAAACTCTTTTTTCACGTTTTCTTAAAAATGAAAGCACCTTTGGAAGGAAGAAAGGCTCTCATGTGGGGTGACATGGGTGACCTGTGAGTATGGGGAGTCACATATGATATTTTATTGAGTGTATTAGAAAGTACTATATCTTATTAAACAATGGAAGACCTAAATATTTTTTGATTTCATACTCACACATGTGGTACACTGTTCGTTCATTTAAAAATACAGACACATGTGATGTTTAAATAAAGTGGCATTGTTTTTATATCTTCATATTCAACCTCAAGTTATGCCAGTGTTATTCATACCATGATCTTGAAATCTTTATAAAGATGTAATCCTCCATTGAAGTAGATAAGATATTGAGGAACTAATACATGATAATTGGATGCTTGTATACACTGTAAAACACTAGAATATGAAGAACAAATAATTTTAAGGGATGATCTTGGATACACGTAAAACTTTGATCACATCAAAATTTACAGTGTATGACTTGGTGAATACAAGACTTTGTTGTGCATATGAATTTGACCAATATATGGCTTTGAGAAAAATACAATAATAATTTGAAGGGATAAATGAAAGACTTCCACTTGTAATACTCTGTCTGCATAAGTCATTGTGGAATATAACTATCATATCTTATAACTTATACATATGACATACATGTCATGTATGAATTTGAAATGGATAATCTACTATTGTTGTAAGACTTAATAAATTATAATAATACTCTAAAGGAAGTGGTTAACTTAGTTTCTGCCATGTGAATGGATATTAAATTAAAAAATACATCATGAGATGTTTTATCATGATTCATGAAAAATAATAAAGATAGAATATAAGAAGTATTTATGGGATCATTTCATGACACAAATAGATATTCCAAGATCAAAACTATTGTTTTCATGCATTTATTAATATTTAGTTTAAATACATGCATATATCATGGATAGAAAGAGGAAGAATTCCATGATTTGTGTTGAAATGGCCATTGTTTAAGGATCATGTTCTCACAGTTAATACTATTTAAATGAGATAAGGTTCATAATATTTAAACAATGGTTAAATTTAGAAAGGGTAATATACTTATTCAAACTATCAGTTGGGTTCTCCCTGGTGTGTATCTTAGTGACACACAGTCCCAGATTCAATAATATCCCTAGCAAAGTGAATTTTAATGTCTATATGCTTTGATCTACCATGGAAAATATAGTTTTTAGACACATGTAAAGAAGACTGACTATCACAATGTACAAAAAATAGTAGAATCAGATAAGGGAAACTCATGAATAATACCTTTCAACAAAATAGCTTCCTTAAAGCATTTGGTCAATGTTATGTACTTAACATCTATTGTGGAAAGAGAAACTACTGATTGCATGTTACATTTCCAAGAAATTGGACCACCATAATTAAAGATTCTTTCAATTTATAATGACACTAATTTCAATTGATAATGAAACCTAATTCAATAGCTGAAAAACCATTTCATGCAATGAAAAAACATAGGTGTTAAGGATAGAGTTACAAAGATAGTCTTGAAGGAAAATTTAAAATTGTATGAATATAACTAGAAACTTATTGTATCCTGACAATTGGTTTGAGTTAAAACTAAACACACATGTTTATGTTAATGTATTTCCAGATGATGTTACTTATGATGAGGTTGTGGAGGTGTTTTCTAAGTGCGGGATAATAAAGAAGGACCCTGAAACAAAAACACCCCGAGTGGATCTATGTTGAGAAAAAGGGTGATGCACTTGTTAGATATTTGAATGAACCTTTAGTTTCTTGGGCTATAGAGATCATAAATGGAATGCCTCTTCTAATAGGTTACAATACCCCCATGTTAGTGACCCAATCCAAATTTGAGAAAAAAGGTGATAAATTCATAGAAAACAGTGGACAAGAGAGAAAAAGAAACATGGTTGAACAACATATGCTTGGATGGGATGGTAGTGATGATTCACATCTATTGATTCCTGCTACTGTTATCCTTTTCCATATGCTTACTATTGCTGAAATGAGATCTGATGTGAATATGCATTCAGAATTTGAAGCAGATGCTTAAGAGGAATGAGTGAATCTTGGTCCAGTTGACTCCATCAAGGTTTGTGAGAATCATCCATAGGGTGTTGTCCTAGTGAAGTTAAAGGATATGAATGATGCAGAAGTGCATAGTGGGTGATGGTTCGGTGGGAGGTAGGTTGATGCGATCATGGATTATGGGAGTTTCAGCTACATGATGGTACAAGACATGGATGTTGATGCTTCCCAGCTAGAGAAGTTCAGCGCCGAGCAAGAATAAACAAACACGAATAAAACATGGCTAAAAAAATAGATTATGCACTACCCTAAAACATATTACACACTACCAAGGCCTAAAACACCTTCAAAAAATGTGGCTAAAATGAACATATTATGCACTACCCTAAAACGAATAGATCATGCACTACCCTAAAACACCTTCAACAAACACGGCTAAAACGAACCTCAATCAAGGATCACAAACCCTAAACATCAAGAATCATCAAATAAAACGCCCAAAATCGGGTTGGGTTTGGATGGGTTACACACACCACAAGGAAGAGAAGGAAAAGCACAGTGAAAAGAGAAGAATAATAGAGTGAAGGAGAATGAATGCTAACCTGAGGAGACCGTGAGCAAAATCGGAAGGGGAGACGACTGGATTACATGGTCAAAGGAAAAGGGAGCATGCGGTTGGGGATCCTCCTAGCTAGGGCACACGACAGTATAAGGTGGGGTAATTTCTAGGAGGAAAAGTTAAAATAAGATAATAATAATAATAATAATAAAGCAAATTTTTAGAGGTATCACACACTATTTATTGGTACAAAATTAAATTAATCGAGTTAGGGCGTGACAATAAAAATGCTAACAGTGATGTGATCATTATGATTCAAGACTTTTAATTTAAGGAAGAGCCATATTATTGGTATAATTTAAAAAATATCATGATATATAATAAATCTATATATAAATTATATATAAATATTTTTTTTAAATTTTTATATATTATGAATAAAAAATTATATTATATACATATAATGAAATTAAATATAAGTGACTTTTTTTTGTTTTATAGTGTAATCTTATTTGAGTTTTCAAAAATTATAATCATTTATCATCAGTTTTATATCAGATATATATATTATATATAAAAAACATATAATTTTTCAATGAAAACATATGATTATATGATTTTATTAAAATACTTATAATTTATAATATTTTCTGAAAATAATATACATATATCAAAATGTTAATATTGATATGATAAAGCAATATATTTAACTGTTGGTATAAGTTTTTTTGGTGTTAAATGATCAATATCAACAGATATAATTGTTGATAAAAACAAGTGTTGGTACATAAAATCAATACCAATAGAACTTAATATCTGTTGGAATTGCTCATTTTTACCAACAAATATACTATCTATCAATAAATATATGTTGGTATAAGCCATTTTTTTGTAGTACTGGTTGGTTATGATAAATAAAGTATAGAATAGAAAGATGAATTACTAATAAAATTATCTTTCTATTACAACACATCGAAAATGTAAAAGAATGCAATTATTTTAACCTAAAGAGAAGGGTATTTAATAACCTTTGATAAAGGTCCCTTGATTTATAATTTTAAGAAAGTTTATCTTAACCAAACCATGGTAAGCCCTAAATATGATGGTCAACTTATATATTTCTATCTCTGCAAGCCCTTGATTAAGAAGGTAATCAGAACCTCTATCTTCTTAGCCTCAGAAGCCCTCAATCTACAAATGACCGAAACATCTATCTTCCTATCCCCAAAAGCCCGCAATCGTAATCACTAATGATCGACATCTCACTAAGAAAAACAAAAACTCTTGAAAGTCAAAAGTATATAAAAAAAGCAATTCACAGCTTGACTTTAGGGTTTTTCACACAAAGTAGAGATTTGACAAAGCTCTTGTAGGATGTCTTGAATTCATCAAAAGTTTTGATGCCATCCAAATGACCTGGTATTTATAGGCCTCATCCTAATATTCATATTTTGGAACTAATGGTTGGATTTCATCCTAAAATCTTGGAGGGACTTGGACACCTGGCACTCCAAAAATCATATTGTAACTGAAACAACAACATCATTTTATCATGCATATCAAAAAGAATACACGACATCATTCTGATTAAAAGTTTTTCTTTTCGATACAACACTGTTTTCTGGTTACGATAAATTGGGTATGAAAAGAATATATATCTTTCAATAAAATACAAAAGTGAACAGTAAATGAGTATGGTGATTTATGTTAAGATATTGAGTATGATTTATCTAGTTAGTACAATACTTCTTAGTTTGTACAATGGAAATTGTAATCGACATGAATAATATAAATCGTGTTCGGTGAGTACGATATAAATCGTATTTAGCCTCATTGCGATAAACATGGAAATAATCAAAACTGTATTCATTGGTGTGTACGATATTTAACGTACGTAGTATGAAAAATGCAATGATGAACTTGTAAAATAAAACCCTTAAATTAAATACAATAAAACAACATATAAATTCATTTGAAAAGTAAGTTTGTGATTTTAAAAACAAAAAGGAATAGAAAAGTCAAAAGAGTACTTTGGACTCAATAATCTCCCCCTTTTTGGGAAGCACAAACCACAAGTTAAAAACAAATAGAATATTACAAAAGTAGATAGATTTCATATTCAAAATTGAAACACTTATACTTATCTCCCATTGAGTTTTAAAACTCTTCTAAATAGAATTTGAATATGACTAATGCCTCCCTTGGGATATCAAAATCCTTAAGGATCATATTAAAAAAAAATACCCCTTACTAAAAGTATTCACTTTTTGAGAATTTCTCTCCTTTTCAAAAACATTCTCACATATTTTCCCCTTTTATAAAATATTCTCCACCTTTATGATTTACAAAAAGGAATAATAGAGTTCTTCTAAGACCTGTAAAAGGGTTAGATAAATAAAAAATGAAAAAGGATAAAGTATTTGATCATCTAAAACAAGTGAAAGAACATTCATCCAAAGAATGAAAAACATTCAATTGAAAGAAATATAGATGTCAAAAACTTTCATTAAAGTTTAAAAAATACAACAAGAGTTAAAATAATTCATCTCTTTTTCTTTTCTTTCTCCTTATTTATAAGATCCAAAACGACTATTTTCATCTTCTTGAACTCTTTTTTGTCCTCCATGAGCTTGTTAAGAGATTATTTTTGAGACTGCATCTGTTGATCATAGTCTTCAAAAAACTATTCCTGGGTATGATTCAAATCTTCCTGAGATTTCAGTTTCTCTTTTAGAGACCAAATTCTTTCTTCCCAAGCCTTAAGATTTTTTTCTTGAGCTTGATACTTTTCTGCCTAAACTCTGGTTACCTATTCTAGGATTTCAACTTTGTTTCACACTAAATCATTTTGATTCTTAAGTTTAATGATCTTATCCTGATAAATCAATATCTTTGATTGAATGAAATCCAACCTCTTTTCAATTACTTTGAAACCATCAGATTGACTTTCATCGAGGCCTCTAACCATTTTCAATTTATGAGTAGTATTACTTTGTAAATTGTTGAAAGCATCTGAGAGTTCATTCACAAGGTTTTTGAGATATTCTATTTTTTCTTCAAGAATCTTGATAGTATCATCAGTCTTATGTGACCACTTTACCACTTTATTACATGATTTCCTGTGCTCCTTAGAGATTTTATCAAACACCTTAAAGTCAGCCTTGAGATTAATCATTATTTTTCTTTGGATCTTGATTGAGTATGATCTCTTATTTTGATTCTCAACCACAAAATCAATTTTCCCTTATATTCTTGGTAATAAAGGAAGTAATTTTTCAATTCTTATAATAGCTTGAACAAGATATTGATCACTTTTTAAAGAGATAGTATAATCTGAATATGTGTCTTCTTCATAACTGGGAAGTCCAACACTGTGGATTCTAGCATATTTATCATATAAATTCTTATTCTGATTGATATTAGATCTGGTTTGTTCACCCTTATCATAAATTTGAATAACTTTATGATATTTAGATCCCTAAAAATGTTTCTTTGAAGGTTTAATTCTTGGGGATGGAAATTTTCTAGATGTTGCTTGAGAGGATCTGACAGAAATTGTATCCAACTCAGACTTTTGATCCTGACTATTTTGTTTTTCACCTTCATCCTTTTCTATTTTTTCTTCTTATTCACTATTCTGTTCAATTTTCTCTTCTTCATCAATATATTCATCTATCTGATGGAACTCAATATTATCTCCTTATAATTCAGGTGGTTTTAATTCTTCTCCAACTTTCCGTTTCTTCTTTCCCTTGTATTGGACTGAGGGAGTGATGGTGATTCCAACACTTGCTTTTTTAATCCTTTCATCAACTTATTAATGTCAAAGGTATTAAACTTTATCTTCCTCAGTTTATTTTTCTTATTACTTTATTTTAGAATTTCATCAGCCTAAATATTTTTAGCAAGTGCTTTAGTAGGATTGAGACTGAATTGTGGGTCTCCTTATCTCATTTCTACTTGTTAATTTCTCCATTTGGCCGATGTTTTTGCATTATAAACACTTTTCTTATTCAAATTTATAACAAAATCAGAATTGGATTTCTTTTATTTTTATGAAACAATTGATAAAGATTGTTTTGGTATTTCTTTGCTTCCTCCAACTATCTCTTTTGGAGTTTCATCTTGTACAACATTAACAAAATTTTTTGATTCCATATCTAAATGAATTTTCACTCATCTTACAATATCTTCGTTAATCCAAATAAATATTAAATTTATCAAAACTGATTGAAGAATATTTTTTCAAAACTTCAAGCTTTTAAAAATGAACTTATTTAGGATGACCAGAAACATAATTAGTTGGGATTTGATTGCACCAGACTTGATATTATTGATGGTATTGAAAATATAACCCATAAAGTTAATATTCCTCATGTTGACAAGATAGTCAAGAGTAAAAACATCTAATTTTTTTTGAGTTTCTCTATCACCACTTCTCGGAATTAAAAATACTCTCATCCAATGTACAATAAGTCTATTATCAGCTGACAAATGGGTATTCTTCTTTTTTTCCTCATGAATCTAAAACAGAGATTGTTCAACCCTTTATTTAACAAATGATTCATTTTCCTTTGGAAATTTATGAGATAAAAAAATGAATCTCCCTCTGATGGAACATTTAAGAAATGTGTTGCTTGCTTGGATGGCATACTTATCTCACTATCATAGATATGAAAAGATACCTTAAAATTATCTTCATCAACCTTCATAGATTTGTATAACTAAATGACTTAATCCACAATGATCAGAACTTGAGTATTGGTTTTTTAAACATAAACTGATTCCCATCCTCAGAATTGAATGATTTTCTTCAGAGATGAATCATACTTGTCATAAAATTCTTTTGTAATCAACCTTTCACAGAATAATTTCATCTTGGAGAAATCTTTCAATGCTATTTTTTTGGAGACATTACTGATGATCGAGACATGAGTACGATTGTAATATGTGAGTACAAAAATCTTCAAACTCAGATATTTGAAGAGGATCATATATTCTCCGTAGATTGGAGGATAATAAATGTGGGACAAGGAGGGGGGGTCCCTTTATATAGGTGAGGAGAAGTGACCGTTGGGATTCTGTAGTCTAAATTAGATCAAGGATATCCAATGGTTGAAAAAAATTTAACTCTTGAGGTTTTTTAAAAAATATAAAATTTTATTGTATTTAGAATGAATCCAATAAAGGTTTTAAAAACAAATACCAACAAACATAAATTCATTAAAAATATGAAAATGTAAAAGGAATTTTACCTTTAGGAATTTCAAGATAGATGTGTTGGTTTCAATAAATTATTTTTCAAATGAAAATAAATCTTATAAAAACACAAATAAAATTCAGTACTAAAATTTTGAGCATGGAAAATTTTGATACCAATAAATTTTCTGGCGCTGAAAAAAAAATTGGTGCTGGAAAAAAAATTAGCGCCGGGAAATTTTTTTTGGTACTGAAACAATTTCTGGTGCCAATATAGTTTCTAGTGCTGATACAATTTATGCTACTAAATTTTTTTGAAATAAAATATTAAAAAAAATCAAAACTTATGTACTCCCCCTTAGAAAAGGAGTATCTTAATGTAAGGATATGTTTTACACAAAAATTAGATATGAATGATTACTTTATAGAGATAATTCCTATATTCTATTTAATGTATTAAAATCTATCAGAATGTAATGGTTTTGTAAATATATTAGAAAGTTTTTCCTACGTTCAGATGAATTGTAAAATGATATCTCCTTTTAGTGTGTGATCCCTAAGAAATTGATGTCTAATATCTATGTGTTTTTCGCATGAGTGATGTGCATGGTTTTTACTTAGAGCTATGGAACTAGTGTTATCACACAATATTTGAGTTTTTGTAAAACTCATGCCATAATCAATGAGTGTGTGTTGCATCCACAACACTTGAGTACAATAACTTTTAGCTGCCACATATTCAGCTTCAACAGTGGAAAGTTCTACCGAGTGTTGTTTCTTACAAGACCAAGAAACTAATGAATCACCTAAGAAATGACAAGTTCTGGATGTGTTTTTTCTATCCATTCTAAAACCTCCAAAATTAGCATCTGAAAAACTTTTCAATTAAAAATCATTTCCATAGGAATAAAAAAGTCCCAAATCCACAGTTCTCTTTAAATAGTGAAAAATTATTTTCACAGCTTTTAAATGAGATTCTTTTGGATTTGATTGACATCTTTCACATAAGAATACTAAAAAAATCAAGTATAGTTAACTAGTTGTTAAGTACAATAGACTTCCTATCATCCCTCTAAAAGTTGTTTGATTTTCTGGTTGTCTAACTTCATCAATTTCAAGAGTATTTGAGGTACTGATTGGAGTAATAATACTTTTAGTATTGTGAAATCCATACTTTTTAAGAAGATATTTAATATACTTATGTTAGGATATATAAGTCCCTTTTAGTTTTTGAGAAATTTGAAAACCAAGAAAGAATGTTAACTCACTCATCATACTCACATCAAACTCAAATTTAATAATATTCAAAAAATAACCTGTTAAAGATTGCTGAGTGGATCCGAATATAATGTTATCAACATAAATTTTAATAATCAATTTTTTTTATTTATTTATAAAAAGTGTTGGATCAATAGTTCCCTTAACAAAATTGTTTTGAAGAAAAAATATGATTAATATATCATACCAGGCTCTAGGGGCTTGTTTAAGGCCATATAAAGCTTTGGTAAGTTTGAAAACATATTCAAGATGTTGTGTATCTTTAAAACCAAGAGGTTTTTTCAACAAAAACTTCCTCTTGAACATATCCGTTAAGAAAATAACACTTTACATCCATTTGAAATAGTTTCAAATTAAAGAATACTACAAAGGCTAATAGTATCTAAAAAGATTCACTTCTAGCTATCAGAGCATACGTTTCTTCATAATCTATTCCCTCTTGTTGATTATAACCTTTAACAACTAGTCTTTCTTTATTTCTAATGATTATTCCATTTTCATCACATTTGTTTCTGAAAACCCATTTTACTCTAATTATAGAAGTTTCTTTAGATCTTTCAACAAAGGTCTAGACTTTATTCCTTTTGAATTAATTTAGTTTATATTGCATTACTTTAATCCAATCTTCATCACCTAAATTCTCATTAGGGATTTTAGGTTCGAATTTTGAAAGGAATGCTATATGTTCTACTTTATTTCTCAAATAACTTCTTGTTCTTATAGGTTGATTTACATCACCAATAATACTATCATTGGGATGATTTTTAAGAAACAATTGATTTGGGCTTTGTAAAACCTATTCATCAACATAAGATAGAAAGTCTTTTGAGGTAAATACTTCAGAAAAAATTTCTTGATTATTTTCCTAATTAGAAGAATCTTCTAGAAAAGGTTGATAATTAGTTTTGGAAAACACATCAGAAGATATAGGTTGAGGTTGTTTAAAAATAAAAATATCATTTTAATCTAATTTAACAAGTACTATTTCCTCAACAATACATGAATTTTTATTAAAAACTTTATAAGCCTTCAAAGTAGTGGAATAACATAAGAATATACCTTCATCATATTCATGTTTGAATTTATGTAAATTATCTTTTTTATTCAAAATGAATACTTTGAAGTATGAAACTTTTGGTTTTTAGTGAGTCCATAATTCATAAGATGTTTTATTAAGAAATGGACTGATTAAAACTCGATTTACAATATAAAAAGTAGTACTCAAAGCTTCATCCCCAAAATGTTTTTCAATAGAATATTCACTCAATATGGTTATTGTTATCTCCTGAAGAATACAATTTCTTATTTCAATAACACCATTTTTTAGGAGTTCTAAGTGCTGAAAAGTTATGTGTAATGCCTTTCTTACTAAAAAAAGTTTCAAAATTAGAATTTTAAAATTCTCTACCATGATCACTACAAATAGTTATCAATGGAGGGTTTTCTCATTTTTAACTTTGAATACAAAAGTTTTAAAATAACAATAGGCTTCATATTTCTTTGCTAGAAAATAGATCCATGTATATCCAGTGTAGTTATCAACTAAAACAAATACATAATACTTACCTCCAATACTTCCAGTTTGTGTAGGACCAAAAATATCCATGTGCACCAACTATAAATATTTAGAAGTTGAAACTTCACTAATTTATTTAAAGCTTGACTTATGTTTCTTTCCATATTGACAAGGGTTACAAAATTTTGAAGATTCAAATATTAGTTCTGATAGATCCTTAACAAGTCTTTTCTTAGAAAATTTATATAAGTTCCTAAGGTTACAGTGTACTAACCTTCTATTCCATAACCAAGATTGATCTTCCATTGCACTAAGGCAAGGTAAGTCTTACCTCCTAAGGTCTTTTAAGTTTAGTATATAAACATTCTCATGTCGATGGGCATAAAGAATAAATTCATCCTTGGAATTGTGTACTATACATTTATCATTTCTAAAATTCAAAAGGAAAACTTCATCACATAATTGACTTATGCTTATAAGGTTGTACTTAATGTTGAGATGGTATGTGGAGTATTATATACTCTATAATACCAAATGTAGGATCGAAATAATATAGATACTGAATGAAGTATCTAATAATGCTCAAAATATAAGAGGAGGGTGAATTTTATACTTTAAAAAAATCCTTTGGAACTTTTAAAGATGATTATGTTTAACAAGGTTAAACAAGGTAATTCACAAAACCACTAGTTCTACACACTTGCAAGATTCCAGAAATATGATTCCAATAAAGTTATTCTGGAAAATATGGTTTTGGAAAATGAAACTTAATGAAAGTTTACAAAGATAAAGATTCTACCTTAAAGTGTATAAAATATTACTAAATTAGAGTATAAAAGTAAAAGGAAGTATAAGATAGTTATACTTTCCTTAACAATCAAAATGCAGTGAAAAAATTGAAACAAACCAAGTAACAAGTAATAAATCTTTTAACCCAAAGAGAAGGGTATCCAACAACCTTTGATAAAGGTCCCTTGATTTATACTTTCAATAAAGTCTGTCTTACCCACACCAGGGTAAGCCCTTGATACAAAGATTGGAGTCTGTCTTGCTATCCCTGCAATCCCTCAACTTCAAGGTAGTTGACACCTCTGTCTTCCTCAGCAAAGAAGTCCTCAAACTTTAAGGTAGTCGACACCTCTGTCTTCCTATCCCCAAAAGTCCTCAAATGTAATCAGAAACATTCAGAGTCACATAAAGTAAATCTGAACAAGACGTTCAGTACGCACTAAGAATGAGAGCCTCTCTCTATAAATCACTTCAACAACATGTAATCTCTAGATTCATAGAATAGTTTTGAGCTCTTTCAAATGAGCTTCTATTTATAGGCACAGCTCCAACGGTCGACTCCCTCCTCTAATGGTCATATTTTCCCTTGAATTTCGAAGGGACCTGTACACGTGTCACTCAAAAAATGTTTAGTTAGTAATTGAATGCATGACATTGTATTATAACAAAAACAAGTGTAAGAAAAAATATGGTTACATAACCAAAATCAAATATTTGGAATGTAAGCACATAAATGTTCGGAGTATAACCAAAAATATATTCGGTGTCTATAATACAAGGATATTCAGATTCTATTTTCTAAGGAATTCAGATCCCGAGCTCTATAGAATTCCAGATTCTGAATTTTAAGGAAATTCAGAATTTGGATTCATAAGAATTCAGAATCTGAACTTACAAAGTTCGAAGTCAGAACTTACAAAATTCGGAGTCAGAACTTACAAAGTTCGGAGTCAGAATTCATGAGAATTCAGAGTCATTACTTAAAAAGTTCAGAGTCTGAATTTAGAGAACTCGGAGCCAGAACTCAGAAGTGTTCAGAGTCTGAATTCAGAGAACTTGGAGTCAGAACTCAGAAGAGTTTAGAGTCTGAATTCAGAGAACACGGATTCAGAACTCAGAAGAGTTCAGATTCTGAATTCAGAGAACTCAGAGACAGAACTCAGAAGAGTTCAGAGTATGAATTCAGAGAACTCAGAGTCAGAACTCAGAAGAGTTCAGAGTCTGAATTCAGAGAACTCAGAGTCAGAACTCAGAAGAGTTCAAAGTCTGAATTTATAGAACTCGGAGTCATAACTCAGAAGAGTTCAGAGTCTAAATTCAGATAACTCAGAGTCAGAATTCTGATCCTGAAAACAGAATTCTCTTTATCTAAGTATTACATGATTCCAAGGTTTTAGATATGAAACCGAATTTTTCACTTAGACAAGATAATGAACAATGAAAAACATGGTAAGGATAAATTTACTTGGGGAAGAAAAATTTTCCTTATGAAAGTAAAACACAGGGTAAAATGATATGAAATTTTCCTTGATATAAGGTGTTTGTGATTTTCAAAACATGAGGATTGTTAAAGTCATAAGGAAACCTTATTGACTCAACAATCTCCCCAAACATGAAGGAATAGAAAAGTCATAAGAAAACCTTATTGACTCAACAATCTCCCCCTTTTTGGAAAGCACAAACATCCTTACGAAAAATAAAATAAGGACTTAGAAAATATTTTTCTAGACTTTGGAAATAAAACTTATCTCCCTTATCATATGGGAAAAGATGAATATAAATAACTCCCCCTTAGGATTTGGAACACTAATAATCGTATTCTAGATTTCCGAAATGAGATTTTTCATTATCTTGAGTACAAAAATCTCTGTAATGAAAACTCCCCCTTACTTAGAGATATTTATTCTTTACTTGGTATTATTTTTCCTTTCTCCCCCTTTGTGATTTTCAAAAAGAATTTGAGGGAATGGAAAAGTAATTATGGTACCTGAAATATTAGTTCAACACATCCAATAGAAAAGCAACCAAAATTTCATTATGATTAGAAAGAATTTGTACAAGGAAGAAAAGTACAACAAAAGATCAGATTGCAACAAAGTTATCCTTCCTTTTACTTCGGCATCAACTTCTTGACTATATTATTCATATTTTTGAGCTCCTTATGATCTTCCTCTGCTCTCTTAAGAAGCTGATTCTGATCCTCAGCTTTCTTCTCTAAAGCCTTGATTCTTTCTTCCTGAGACTTAAGAGCCTCTACCTGAGCCTTCAGGACTTCTTCTTGCTTGACAAGATTTTATCCTATCTCAATCCGAAGATCTCTTTCTCTCTTCCAACTTTGGGAAATAGAATACAAATTCCTATTCATATCCTTCACTTATTGAATCCGAGATTTTTGTTCCAAAGTTCACTTTTATTCAAAATTGTTTGTAAAATATTTAATCCTACCATCTTCAATGTCAAACACCTCCTTGACACCATCTTGGAATTCATCAAGTTCTATCAAATCTTCTATTGTCTTCTTTGACCAGCCAACCATTTTCTTACAAGAACTTTTGTGGTCATCATAGTTAATGAAGAAATTCTTGAAATTAGCCTCAAGCTTGACACACTTGTCCATCGCCATGGACACTGAATCTGATTTCTGATTTAGTGTGTGTTGAAGCATCTGGAATCTAGAGTCTATGCTTGGGAAAATCAGAATAGTGCTAACCAGCTTCTTCAATAACTGGACAATGAAATCATGTCCTAGAGATGATGATTCCGAATCTGAGACTTTTCTAGGTAAGGGATCTTTTTCTAGATCAGCAAGTTTCTTCTTTGAAGATCCACCGGCTTCCTTTTTCTTTAAAACGACTTTAGTAGGTGTATCAACAACCACCTGTTTCCCCTTATCAGTTCTCGGAATGGATTCCTCATCTGGAGATTCATGTTCATTTTCAGACATCTGAACAATTCTATCTTCATCTATCTTTTCCTTCTAAACTCCTGCCTCAACATCTTCATGATGAATAAAATGATGATTAAAAATTTCTTCCTAAGACATCTTGTTCAATTCATCTTCATATTTCTCATCCTCTTCTTTCTGATCTTTCCCAGGTGTAACAAGTTTTTAAGATTCTGCTTTTGAAGTTCGTATTGAGAATTTATCAGATGAACTTTCTTTCTCATGGAAGACTTAAACTTTCTTTATGAGATCTTTAGTGTCACCACTGCTTTCTTCTTCTTCCACTTCTTCTACAAGTTTTTCTACTTCAACAACTTTTTCTTGGGCTTTTTCCGGAGTCATGAATTTCTTCCCTGGGGTCTTAGGTAAAGCTTCTACCATGAAAGATTTTGGTACTGGGATATTCTCTGATGCTTTATCATTATACCTCAAAAGGGATTGAACAATTTGAGTCTTAGATATCTTCTTCTTTTTTTTCTTTTCTTTAGTTTGCTTCTCAAGCTCATCTGTTGTCTTCTCTTTTAAGGCTTTGGCTTTAGCATGATCCAAACCAAAATATGGCTCCCCTACTTTCTTATTTTTCTTATCTTCCCTCCATTTTTCTATAACCTCATCTGGATAAGATTTTTGTTTCTTAGGTTTTGGAGGTGCAGATTGGGATTCCTTAGTTTTTTGGGTTTTCCTTCCTCTTATACTTCCTTCAGATTCCTCTTCTTTCCAACTTTTTTCGATGGTTCAACCACTTCTGGATTTTTCAGAACAACTTCAGCTTCTTCCTCTAGTAGATCATAAAATTCTCCAGAGTCTTTGGAAAAACCAATGTTCATTCTCTTCAAAGTATCATCACTGAATAGCATGACTTTTCAATTTATAGGCTTCAAACTGTAAGGAATTTTGAAAGATTCTAGACACCGAAAAATCAACTTAGAAAGAATGGCTGGGTACATGATAATCTGAGCCTTCAGATTTCCATTCTTGATATTATCGATCGTAATCCGAATATTCTTAACCAAATTAACCTTCCTCAGGTTCACCAAAAAATCTAGGATGTACATATCACTCTTTTTTAATGTGTCTTTGTAACCTTTTCTCGGAATGATAAATCCTTGAACTCATAATTCAAGGATCCAATTATTTGTAGTGAGGTGAGCAATCTTCGGAGTCTTGACATCAGTAAGACTAAGGAACTCCATAGCTTTCACCTTTACAAATCTTACTTTGACATCCGACAACTTGTGGGAACAAAATTCAGCTTCCCCTTCGTATGTAATACCAACTAAGCATGCTGCCTTAGTATATGAAAGAGCATAGGTCTTTCCATAGCTTTTGAAGGAAAAATTCTCTCTAACTTCTTCCTTGAAGAAACTAACTGATTCATAAAACTCAACAATAAAATCTAGATATACCAAATCTTGAGCCCCTGGCTTCGATATGCAAACACTCTCCCATCCATTCAATTTGATGTTCTTCAAAATGATTGAATCATACGTAGTGAAGAAGTTTGGATGCACCAACCTTTCTCTATACACCTGCCACTCTGGAATTGGCTTGACAATAAACATATCTTTCTGAGAGGATTCTTCTACAGACATTCAGAATTGAGAAAACTCTAAGAAGTTCATAATGGGCTTAAGTAGAGGGTCAGAACTTTATCATGCGAGAGCTTGAGATCGATGTGGGACTAGCATCAGGGGTCCTTTATATAGGTGTTTGATGCGATGATTCATCTTCCAAACTCAATCCAATGGCTGAAAATCCTTTTGATCAGATCTAACGATTGATATGATAGCTTCAAGGAAAACTTGATAGAATCCGATCTTTTGAGGTTTTTAAGAAATCATTCAGATTTAGAAAAAAGAGAATCTAAAAAATTTTAAAAAACAAATGAAAATACCAGCAAGTAAATGATGATTATGAAAACTTAATAAAGGTGACATACCTTTTGGATTTCTAGGAAGATTATTTGTATTGAAGAAAAATCTTCTTGAATAACTTTAGATTCTGAAAATTTGATTACGAAAAATAAATTTGAAAATGAAAATCTCCATTACAAAAATTTTGAGTACGAAAATCTTCATTAAGAAAATTTTGAGTACGAAAATATTCATTACAAAAATTTTGAGTATTAAATTCTTCATTACGAAATTTTTGAGTAAAAAAATATTCATTATGAAAATTTTGAGTATGAAAATCTTCATTACAAAAATTTTGAGTACGAAAATATTTATTACAAAAATTTTGAGTACGAAAATCTTCATTACGAAAATTTTGAGTATGAAAATCTTCATTACAAAAATTTTGAGAAAAGGGAAAAAAATAAGAAAATGTACTCCCCCTATGAAAAGGAGTTTATTACTGTAAGGAGATTGATTTCAACAGAAAGTTAATGAGGAATATTACCTTATAGTTATCATTCCTAACTTTTGTTTAATGTATTCAAATCTATCGGAGGGTAAAGATTTTGTGAAAATATCAGCAAGTTGATCTTGTGTTCTGATGAATTGAAGAATGATATCTCCTTTTTGTGTGTGATCCCTAAGAAAGTGATGCCTAATATCTATATGTTTTACATGAGAGTGATGTTCAAGGTTTTTGATTAAACAAATGACACTAGTATTATCACACAAAATTTATGTTTTGGTAAAACTCATACCATAGTCTGTGAGTGTGTGTTGCATCCACAACACTTGAGCACAACAACTTCCAGCTGCTACATATTCAGCTTCAGCAGTGGAAAGTGCTACTAAGTGTTTCTTCTTACATGACTAAGAAACTAATGAATCTCTTAAGGAATGAAACGTTCCATATGTACTTTTTCTATACATTATACATCCACCAAAGTCATCATCCGAAAAACTTTTCAAAATAAAATCATTTCCAGAAGTATAAAAGAGTCCTAAATACATGGTTCCCTTTAAGTAGCGAATTTTTTTTCACTACCTTTAAATAATATTCCTTTGGATTGGATTGATATCTTGAACATAAACATACTAAAAACATTAAGTCTAGATGACTAGCTATCAAGTAAATTAAACTTCCTATCATACCTCTAAAAGATGCTTGATCTACTGGTTTCCCAGCTTCATCAAGATCAAGTGAATTTTAGGTACCAATAGGGGTACTTATATTCTTAGTGTTTTCAAATCCATACTTTATAAGAAGATATTTAATATACTTATGTTGGGATATATAGATTCCTTCTGGTTTTTGAGAAATTTGAAAACCAAGGAAAAATGTTAACTCACCCATCATACTCATTTCAAACTCATATTTCATTATATTAGCAAAGTAATCAGTTAAAGATTGCTGAGTTGAAATAAATATGATGTCATCAACATAGATTTGAACAATAAAAACATTTTTCTTATCTTTCTTTATAAAAAGGGTTGGATCTTCATTTCCCTTAATGTAATTATTTTGAAGCAAAAAACCTATAATTCTATCATACCAAGCTCGAGGGGCTTGCTTAAGTCCATACAGAGATTTGGTAAGTTTAAAAACATGTTCAGGATGTTTTTTATCTTCAAAACCAAATGGATGTTCAAAAAAAACTTCCTATTGAACATAACCATTAAGGAAAGAACATTTCACATCCATTTGAAAAAGTTTGAAATTGAAGAATGCTGCAAAGGCAAGTAAAATACGAATAGATTCAAGTCTAGCTACTGAAGCGTATGTTTCTTCATAGTCTATTCCTTCTTGTTGATTATATCCTTTAGCAACCAATCTAGCTTTATTTCTTACTATGATTCAATTTTCATCACATTTATTTTTGAAAATCCATTTTACTCCAATAACAGAAGTTTCATTAGGTCTTTCAACCAAGGTCCAGACTTTATTCCTTTCAAATTTATTTAGTTCATCTTGCATAGATTTTATCCAATCATCATCTCCTAAATCCTCATCAGTGATTTTTGGTTTTAATTGAGAAAGGAATGCTAGATGTTCTACTTCATTTATTAAAGAACTTCTAGTCCTTATAGGTTGATTTACATAACCAATGATACTATCACTGTGATGATTCTTACGAAACGACTGATTTAGGTTTTGTAAAATCTATTCATCAACATAGGGTAGGAAATCTTCTTGGGTAAATGCTTCAGAAACATCTTATTGGACATTTTCCTTATCAGAAGGATCTTCTAAAAAAGGTTGATAATCAGTTTTTGAAAACACATCTGAAGATGTAGGTTGGGGTTGTTTAAAAACAAAGGGATCAGTTTCATCAAATTTGACATGTACTGTTTCTTCAATAGTATAATTATTTTTATTGAGAAATCTATAAGCCTTAGAAGTTGTGGAGTATCCTAAGAAAATTCCTTCATCTGATTTTGGTGTGAATTTGTGTAAGTTATCTTTAGTATTCAAAATTAATACCTTGCAACTAGAAATCTTGAAGTAGGAAAGTCTGGGTTTTCTACCATTCCATAACTCATAAGGAGTTTTATTAAAAAAAGGTCTGATCAAAACACGATTTATAGTATAACAAGCAGTACTTACAGCTTCAACCCAAAAATGTTTGGCTATAGAATATTCACTCAACATGGTTCTTGTTATCTCTTGAATAATTCTATTTCTTCTTTCAACAACACCATTTTGTTGATGTGTTCTAGGTGTTGAGAAGTTATGAGTAATGCCTTTTCTACTACAAAATGTTTCAAAATCAGAATTTTGAAATTCTCCTCAATGATCACTATGAATAGTTATCAAATGAAGGTTTTTATCATTTTTAACTTGGGCTCTAAAACTTTTGAAATAAGAAAAAGCTTCAGATTTATTTGCTAGAAGAAAATAGACCCACGTAAATCTAGTGTAATCATCAACTAAGACAAATACATAATATTTTCCTCCGATGCTTCCAGTTTTTGTTGGACCAAAAAGATCCATATTCACCAACTGTAATGCATTAGTGGTTGAGACTTCACTGACGGATTTAAAACTTGATTTATGTTTCTTTCCAAATTGAAAAGGATCACAAACTTTTTAAGAATCAAATCTATGCTCCGGTAGATCCTTAACTAGTCCTTTCTTAGAAAGTTTTCATATATTACTAAGGTTACAGTGTCCTAAACTTCTATTCCACAACCAAGAATGGTCTTCCATTGCAATAAGGAAAGGTAATTCTTGGCTCCTAATGTCTTATCAGTTTAGTGTGTAAACATTCTCTTGCCTATGGGCAGAAAGAATAAACTCTTCCTTGGAATTGAGTACTAAGCACTTATCATTCCTAAAATTCACAAGGTAACCTTCATCACATAATTAACTTATTCTAATGAGGTTGTGATTAAGACCCTTAACAAATAAAACATTTGAAATCAAAGTTTTTTCAAGAAGAACGATGTTACCTATACCAATAATTTCCCTCTTAGCATTATCTTCGAAAGTTACTTTTACTCCTTTCATCTTGATAATCTTTTCAAAGTAGTTTTTGTTACCAGTCATATGCCGGGAACATCCACTATCCATGTACCAAGTATTTCTATTGGTACTTTCCTTATTTTCCTAAAAATAAGAATGTTAAACTTTCGGAATCCAAACTTTCTTGGATCTGGAAATTTCAGAAAGCAAAATCTTAGGTACCCACATTTTCTTAGAAAAATAGGCTTTATGAAATCATAAAGACCGAGTTTTGTTTAAGGAATAACTTTTTGCCCAGTGTCCACCACACTGACACTTGGTGCAGAATAGAGCGCTTTGAGGAACAAAATAATTGTTGTTAAAAATTGGTTTTGAACTTGTATAACCAAAACCAGAATTATTCCTAAGAGGTCGGATTTGAGAATACATTTTATCAAATTTTTCCTTACCTAAGGTAAAGTTTGACAAACACTTCCTCAAGGAAAAAATTTCTGACTTTAGTCTAACAACTAAGTTCTTATCTTCCAAAACATTAGTTTTAGAACTAGAGTTAGGTTTGAAAACATTTTTCTTAGAAATTACATTTTCTAGATCCTTAGAAAGTTTATCCTTCTCAGAATTTACTTTCTCAAGATTTTTTGAAATACTTTCACAATAAAGGGTTTTCTTATCAAGATATTTAGAAATATATGATATTTCCTTAGTAAGTATAGAAATCCTAGAATTTTCCTTATCAATATTTTTTTTGAGTTTAGAATTTTCATTCTCAAGAAGCTTAGAAAACCTAGAAACTTCTTCATAGGTAGGTAAAATATTATCTTCATCAGAAGAAGATTCTTCATCAAAAGAGTTATAATATTTGCTATCACTATAACTAGAATTCAAAGATACATTTTTAATGGATTCAATATTGTGTACCTTATCCATTAAGCAATGATTTTTAATAGGTAGTCTAGTTATTAGACCAAGATTCTTCTATCCAGAAAATTCGTAATATGATGATTCATCTGAAGAGTCTCCACCACTGGCACTCCAGGTGTCATTATCTTTCAAGACTTTCTTAGATTTATCTTTTTAGTACCTCTTTTTATTTCTCTCAGAATTATTTTTCTTTCTTTCCTTTCTCTTAAGCATAAGACAATCAAGTCTTATATGTCAAGCTCTCTTGAATTCATAACATGTGACTTCTGAATCTTTCTTATCTTTCCTTTCTTTCTTCTAGTATCTGGATTGAAAATTCTTCTGACCAACAATCTTGTTCATCCTTCGAGCAAGATTTTCTAACTCATTTTCTGAAGATTCAATTCCCCTAGATTTGTATTGGATAATAACCTTCTTAGATTTGGATCTAGTAACTCTCTTAGAAGTTTTGTCTTTCATATGATTTGAAGTAGTTGTAAAATTAACTCCTCCATTCCCATTATTCTTTTTAACATTATCAGAATCTCTCTTCATTCTAGTCTCATGTTGAAGAAGAGTTCCAAAAAACTCATCTAGAGAAATCTGAGTGAACTTTCTATTCTCATCAATAGCAATTCTCTTGTATTCCCACTTATTTGGCATGATGTCTATGATTTTATCCACAAGAGCTTCATCATATAATCCTTTTTCTCCCATGGATTGTAAAATATTCACAATTTTCATAAACTTTTGCTATACTTTGCTTATGGGTTCTCCATAAAGAAAGTTAAATCCATGGTATTCAGCTCTTAACATAGCTCTTCTTGTCTCTATAACTTTAGAAGTACCAAAATGTGTAACTTCAAGTTTCTTCCAGATACTATTTACATCTTCACATGAAGATATTTGACTATATATGTTCCTAGTCATAGAACATAGAAATGTATTTCGTACCTTATACTTCAGTTGATATCCATGCTTCTCTTGATTGGTGAAAGTACTAACTTCCTTTTCAGAGATTTTATATCCTCTAGTAAGCATAAAAAAATTATCCACTCCAACATTGATAATAAATGTATACATATGATCTCTCCAATACTTATAATCATTCCCATAAAAAATAAGATGTCTGTTTGGATTCAGGTTATCTATGGAACCAACATTGATTCCTACCATCTCAAACAAATATCTTTCCACACAAACTTTTCATTAATAAAAGTTTGTAAACAAGAGAAAAATATCCTAAGCAAGGAAAATTTAACTAGAGTATCTCTAAGAAAAATATGAATCCAAAATTTATGAGTCTGGAAATTTGATTCCAAAAATAAGAAGAAGAAGAATTCTCTTCTAAATCTAATCGTGAGATTAATTCAGATTGAATCAATCCTTTGATACCAATTTTTGAGATGGTATGTGGAGTATGATATACTCTATAATACCAAATGTAGGATCGAAATAATATAGATACTAAATGAAGTATCTAATAATGCTCAAAATACAAGAGGGGGGGGGGGGTGAATTGTATACTTTAAAAAAATCCTTTGGAATTTTTAAAGATGATTATGTTTAACAAGGTTAAACAAGGTAATTCACAAAACCTCTAGTTCTACACACTTGCAAGATTCTAGAAATATGATTCTGAGAAAGTGATTCCAGAAAAGATAGTTCTGGAAAATGAAACTTAATGAAAGTTTACAAAGATAAAGATTCTACCTTAAAGCATATAGAATCTTACTAAATCAGAGTATACAAGTATAAGGAAGTATAAGATAGTTATACTTTTCTCAACAATCAAAATGCAGCAGAAAACTTGAAACAAACCAAGTAACAAGTAATAAATCATTTAACCCAAAGAGAAGGTTATCCAAAAACCTTGGATAAAGGTCCCTTGATTTATAATTTTAAGAAAGTCTGTCTTACCCACACCAGGGTAAGCCCTCGATACAAAGATCGGAGTCTGTATTTCTATCCCTGCAAGCCCTCAACTTTAAGGTAGTCGACACCTATGTCTTCCTCAACAAGGAAGTCCTTGAACTTTAAGGTAGTCAGTACCTCTGTCTTCCTATCCCCAGAAGTCCTCGAATGTAATCAGCAACATTCGAAGTCGCACGAAGCAAATTTGAACAAGACGTTTAGTACACACTAATCATGAGAGTATCTCTCTATAAATCACTTCAACAGTATGTAATCTCTAGATTCATAGAATAGTTTTGAGAACTTTCAAATGAGATTCTATTTATAGGCACAAATCCAACGGTCGGTTCCCTCCTCTAACGATCATATTTTTCCTTGAATTTCGGAAGGACCTGTACATGTGTCACTCAAACAATAGTTAGTTAGTAAATGAATGCATGGCATTATTTTATAACAAAATCAAGTGTAAGAAAAAATATGATTACATAACCAAAATCAAATATTTAGAATGTAAGAAAATAAATGTTTGGAGTCTAACCAAAAACATATTCGGTGTCTATAATACAAGGATATTCATATTCTGTTTTCTAAGGAATTCAGATCCTGAACTCTATAGAATTCCGGAGTATGAATTTTAAGGAAATTCAGAATTTGGATTTACAAGAATTCAGAATCTGAACATACAAAGTTTGGAGTCAGAGTTCATGAGAATTTAGAGTCAGAACTTACAAAGTTTAGAGTCAGAATTCATGAGAATTTGGAGCCAGTACTTACAAAGTTCGAAGTCTGAATTTAGATAAGTCGGAGTCAGAACTCAGAAGATTTCAGAGTTTGAATTCAGAGAACTTGAAGTTAAAACTCAGAAGAGTTCAGAGTCTGAATTCAGAGAACTCGAAGTCAGAACTCAGAAGATTTTGAAGTCTGAATTCAGAGAACTCTGAGTCAGAACTCAAAAGAGTTCAGAGTCTAAATTAAAAGAACTCAGAGTCAAAACTTAGAAGAGTTTGGAGTCTGAATTCAGAGAACTCAGAGTCAGAACTCAGAAGAGTTCAGAGTCTGAATTCAGATAACTCGGAGTCAGAATTATGATCCTGAAAATAATATTCTCTTTATCTAAGTATTACATGATTCCATGGTTTTAGATATGAGACTGAATTTTACACTTAGACAAGATAATGAACAATGAAAAACATGGTAAGGATAAATTTCCTTGGGGAAGTAAAATTTTTCTTATGAAAGTAAAACACAGGGTAAAATGATATGAAATTTTCCTTGAGATAAGGTGTTTGTGATTTTCAAAACATGACCATTAGTAAAGTCATAAGGAAACCTTATTGACTCAACAATCTATTCAAACATGAAGGAATGGAAAATTCATAAGAAAACCTTATTGACTCAACACTTAAGACCCTTAAAAATAAAACATTTGAAATCAAAGATTTTCCAAGAAGAACAATATTACCTACACCAATAATATTTCCTTGATCATTGTCTCTAAAGTTAACTCTTCCATTTTTCATTTTAATAATATTTTCAAAGAATTATTTGTTACTAGTCATAGGCTAGAAAAATACACTTTCTGTGCACTATATATTTTTATTGTTGGTATTTCCTTTGTTTTCCTAAAAATAAAACAATTAGTTTTTTAGAATCCAAACTTTCTTGGATCCAGAAATTTTAGAAAGAAAAATTTTGGGAACCAAATTTGTTTTGAAAAATGGGATTTGTGAAATCTCAAAGATTTAATTTCATTTAAGGAACATTTTTATTCCAATGACCTCCACATTGACACTTAGTTCAAAAGGGAGAATTTTCAGGAACAAAATAATTGTTACTAATTTTTTTTGAATGTGTATATCCCATTATTGAACTATTAACTTGTGGATGAAGTTGTTTATACATTTCTTCAAAACCTTCTTTACCAGTGGTAAATTTTTTAAAAAGTTTCATTAAATAAAATATTTTAGTCTTTAGTCTTATAACTAAATTATTACCCACATTAGTATTATATTTAGAAGTGAGTTTTGAATCTAAAACATGTTTCTCTCAAATAAAATTTTCAAAATATTTTGAAAGCTTATCCTTCTCAAAATTATATTCCTCAAGATTTTTTGAAATATAGTTAATTTCAAAACTTTTCTTATCAAGATCTTTAGAAATATCTGATACTTATTTTATTAAAACATGTATTCTAGCATTTTCATTCTCAAGTTTCTTACTAACTTTGTAATTTTCATTTTCAAGAAATTTAGTGAATATAGAGTGTCACACCTATCCTTTTTATATTATTTATTTTATTATTTTTATTGAACATCAGATAGTTAGGGTCGAGGCCCGACTTAAAAATTTATGAGCTCTTATTTAGAAACGAATGTTTCGCTCTTGGTTGCTCCCAGCGCACCGCGGTCGAAGCCGCACGGCCTCACCTGGGTCGCCACGCGACCTCGCCTAGCTCGCCGCATGGCCTGCCCGATGTTTAAGGGAGATGAAAAATATGCGACGAATAATAAAATGAGAACACAATGAAAATTGAGACCACATGGCCTTAGGCGAGGCACGACTCGGGCGAGGCACGACTTTGAAACCGTGCAGCCTCGTCTGGTCCACCGGGTGAACTGCTAATGTCCAATTAATTAAATAAAATGACTGATGATAAATAAATAAAATTTAATGTGATAAAAATTTTAATAAATTATTTTAATGATCATAATAATATTATTATTTGAGGATGTAATTGTTATAATTATTTTTATCACTATTATTATAATTGTTATAACTTTTATATTATTACTATAAATTTATTAATATTATTTTTGTAATTAGATTTAGTTTATTATTATTATTATATTTATTATTATTATTATATTAATTATTATTATTATTATTATATTAATTATTATTATTATTATTAGTATTATTATTAGTTTTATTTTTAGTTTTATTTTTAGTTCTAATTATAGTTTTATTTATTTATTTTTTCCTCTTGGTGTGTTAGGGTTTGGCGGACTCCCCTTCCCCCCTTCTCTACCCCGTCGTGCCCCAACCCCCCTAGTTCACCTCTCCCTCACGTCGCCCGAAACCCCTCCCGACTACCCAGGTCACCGACCTTCCCCTCACGCCGCACCCCTACCCTCCTCACCTGCACCGTCTGACAGACCAACCGCCTCCTGACTGGTCTACTCAGATCGAGCTACCACACGGACCCCCGCCTTTCCCCTGGTCGACCCTACTCCGGAGTCGCGACCTGCCAACCTCCATTCCCTGGCGCTCGCCACCCCCCCTTGTTGGCTGCATCTTTCCATCCCGACGAACCCCACTGTTGCACGGACAAACTCCCCTCCCTTCCTCTAGTTACTGTAAAAATGCCGACCTCCTCTCTGGCAGCTGTTGCATTGCCGTTGCACTCCTCCTCTGATGGTTCCTACTCCGGTAAACTCTCCTCACTCCTTGTAGGGTTTAAATTTATAGTTCTTTTTTTAGGGTTCGATTTTGATTTGTTGTGTTTCAAATACTTGATTTAGGGTCCAATTTGGATCCTACGTGGTGCTATTGTGGTGAAATTGGTGTTTGGAACCATTTGTTGGGAGTTTTCGACACCTGACGTAAGTTGTTCTGTGCCCTAACACCATTAAATGAATTTAATATACTTGATTAAATTTATTATTGTGTTCCTGATTTGATTATTTGGTGCGAATGGTGTTTTTGTTTTGGAATGGTTGGTGTGTTTTGGTTCTATTTTGATGCATTTGTTGATATATTGTTTCTAAGGTTCATTTTGAAATTGTTGTGGCGTGTTTGATGGGCAATTGGAGTTTCACATCGAGTGTTGGAGTCTTCGACATTTGAGGTAGGTGGTTCTGCACATGAGTATTAATTGATAAATTCATTTAGTTATTTAACTTAGTATGCTTATTAATTTGTTAGTTTGGTGAAAATTTAATTTTACCAAAGGTTTAGTGTGTTTTGATGTGTTTAGTAGTGTGTTGCATGATATGAGTATGTTTTTGTGAAATCAATGTTGAACTGATTATTAGTTTTTTTAAGAAAATTGGGTATTTAATTTGTTAGGGCATGAAAAGGGTATAGTTGTTGTTTTAGTATTGTGTCTATTTTCGTTTATTCAGAAATGACATTTGAAAGAGTTTTTGGTGTTTAATGTCATGAGACATACCTTGAAATTGTTTGTAAAATGTTTCTGAAAGTTTGTTTAATTATAGAAATGGTCTTTTTTAACTATGCGGGTGTTTTCTTTAATCGCGTGCGTGATGTAGATTGGGTTCCTGAGGTGGCGTTGTGTGTGTTTGGTTATGTGAGGGGGTTTGGGTCAGTCTAGTGTGTAAAAAATTGTTTTTCTCTCAAAAATTTATTTATGAAACATTTGAGATATTTTATTAAATAATTATTAAGGGTGAAAGATTGTTCTGGTTAAATTGTGTGAATATTTTTTTGTGCTTAAATTCATGCGACGTGTGTGGAATTTGTTTAATAAATTATGTTAGTGACATGTTTGATAATGAAAGTGATTTATTTGACTTTGTAGTTGTTTTAATTGGTTGTGTAACTGATACAAATTTATTTTTGATATATTTTTAGTGTGTGCCTTATTTCAAAATGATGTTTACATGTGTAAGTGGTGGTTCGTTTAGTGGTGAGTGTCTTTTAAATTTTCCAGATGGTTTAGTTGAGTATGTAACCTATGCGAATTATGTTTTGAAAATATTTTGGCGTGTGTATGGTTTTAAAAGTGGGTTTGGGTGTGCAAATTGTGATTTTGAGTGCGTAAATACCCAGTTTGGCTTTTATGCTTTAGTGTGACATGTGACATGAACTTGAAACTTGTTTGAGCACAAAATGGGAAGCCCGGGTAGCTAGGAGGGTGGACTATACTAGTGGGGCTAGTGTTCCAAAGGTAGCTCAACCTGGTTTCACTGGCAGGACTGACGACTGCAACACTAACTAAACATGTGCTTTTCTAAGGGTTGTGGCCTTCTAAGCCACATTTTATGAGGCTCGTGGCCTTCTAAGCCATGTTTCACCGAGACATGAAGATCTAGGGGCCCAAGATATCTAACACCCATGAGGCCTCTCCCTTATTAGTGCTCATTGGTTACTTTACACTCATCAGTGTGACACATTAGTTATTTTAAAAAGTAAGGGTGTGTGTGTTTTAATTTAAGTTGTTCTATTTGAAATTGTTTTCTTTAATCATGTTTTCTTTAAACATGTGCAATAATTTACTTATTTTCTTTAGTTAATATTGTAAATGTATTTGTCATTTAATAATTATGCATGAAACCTTTATATTGGGTGATGTCCTACTGGGATCTTCGCTCACAGCCAACATACACCTTTGGGTGTATGTAGACCTTGTTCTCTGTGTATTCTAGGTTGAGGTATCATGCTCAGTGATGGGGTTTTATTCATTGATGTTATTCTCATGCAGGTTGGTGTTTGTGTCATGAGGATGTTGCACCTATCTTGTTTCTTAAAGGTTTGAGTTAGAGTTAGTTTCTTTTGTTGTTATTTATTTTTGGATATTGGATCAAGTTGTAAACCTTTAAATTTGATTTTAGTTTAAGGGTCTGTTTGGTTGTCAGTTCACAGTTTTATTTTATTTAACTTATCAGTTGTTTTGTGTTTACTATTTTGGGTAAATCGTTCCCACGTGTTAGTTTGGATACCCGGGCACTTGTGCCAGCTCGTGGGGATCATGAATGCCCTTCAGGCCATTCTACAGACCGGGTCGGGCACCGGGTCAGATGGCGACCCGGACTGGTTCGTGACATATAGACTTTTTCATATGAAGGTAAAGAATTATATTCTAATGATAAATTATCTTCATCAGAAGAAATATAACAACCATCATCAAGATAATTTGCATTTAAATACATATTAGTCAAAGATTCAGTAGTGTGTACCTTTTCTATAAAAAAATGATTTTCAATAGGTATTCTGGAAAGAATACCAATATTCTTTTGTTTAGAGTTTTCATTGTCTGAGGATTCGTCTAAAGAATATCCACCAACAGCACTCTAGAAGTTATTATCCTTTAATACTTTCTTACTTTTTGACTTTGATTACTTTTTCTGATTCCTCTCATAATGTATTTCCTTTCTATTCTTTCTTTTTAGATTTTGAAAATCAGGTTTGACGTGTCCAGCTTTTTTGTATTCATAATAAGTAACTTCAGTATATTTATTATATTTATTAATTTTCTTATATCTATACTAAAAATACTTCTTTCCAACAATTTTTATCATCCTTCGAGAAATATTGGACAAATCATTCTCTAAATGTTCTGATTCACTTTAATCTGATTGAATCAAAACTTTCTTTTCCTTTGAAGACTTAACAATATTCTTAGGAGTATTAGATTTGTTCTAATTTTAAGTAGTAGTAAAAGAAACTACAACATTATTTTTCTTGAATTTTTTCTGCATCTCTTTTCAATCTATTTTTATGTTGAAAAAGATTTCCAAAAAATTCATCAAGAGTAACAATTGTAACCTTTCTTGATTCATCAATATTAGTTCTTTTTTATTCCCACTCATTAGGCATGAATTCTATGATATTTTAAACAAGGGTTTCATCATCTAGTCCTTTCTCTCCTATGGATTGTAAACTATTCACAATTTTGATAAATCTTTGTTTCACCTTACAAATAGGTTCTCCATAAGAAAACTAAAAAGCTTGGTAGTCTACTCTTAGAATAGTTCTTCTAGTCTCAACCACTTTAGATGTACCAAAATGAGTAATCTCCAGTTTCTTCCAAATACTATTGGCTTCTTCAAAAGAAGAAATCTGGATATATATATTTCTAGTCATAGAAAAAAGTAAAATATTTTGTACCTTTTAATTCAATTGATACTCTTTCTTCTCTTGATTAGTAAAAGTTCTAACTTGCTTATCAGGAATTTTTTAATCTACAATAAGCATAACAAAATTTTCAACACCAGTATTGATAACAAAAGTCTTCATTCTGTCTCTCCAGTATTTATAGTAATTACTATTGAAAATAGTTGGTCTTGTAGGATTCAAATTGTCTATTAATCAGACATTTAAACCCACCATCTTTAAAAAATAAAAAAAAATCTTTTTTCACAATACATGTTATTGTAACAGATATTTATAAACAAAAAAGTTTATAAAAGAAATATAAATAACATGAAAAAGCAAAGATTAAATTATATGAGCAGTGGAAACCTCCTCTGATACCAATTGTTGGATCATAATGTATATGAAGATGACATAATACAGGAGGGGGGGGGGTGAACTGTAGGTTTAAAAACATCCATTGTTAGTACTTTAAAAGGATTTAGTTTAAAATTATTTAAACTAATTCAATTCACCAAACCTCTTAATGTATTTAAAATAATTAATCAGACTGGACCTAGGTTTGGTAATACAAGTATCATAACCAGGTTGATTGTGATGATTTATTCTATAGGTTAATCATAATCATGATAAAAATAGAGTAATCCTCTAAAAGATCATAATCACAATGGTTACAATAGGTAGAGTAAAACAAAACAACGATTCTATCATAAAGCGTATAGAATCGTAAAGAGTAATTAAAATGATTGTAATCACAAAAGATAGTAATCAGAGTATTACTAAAGTATCATAATCAGATTGGTTATGATAAAAAAATTATATAATTGAAAGATGAATAACTAATACAATTATATTTCTATTACAATGCAGAAGAAATGTAAAAGAATACAATTATTTTAACCTAAAGAGAAGGGTATCCAATAACCTTGGATAGAGGTCCCTTGCTTTATACTTTCAAGAAATTATTTATTACCCACACCAGGGTAAACCCTCGATATTATGATCCGCTTCTATCTTACTATCCCCACATTCCCCCCATTAATAAGGTAACCAACACCTCGGTCTTCCTAGCCTTAGAATCCCTTGATCCACAAATGATCGACATGTCTGTCTTCCTATCCCCAGAAGCCCTCGATCGTAATCACCAATGATCGACATCAAACTAAGCAAAAAAAAAAACTATTGAAAGTAACAAGTATGTAGAATGAGTAGTTCACAACTTTACTTTAGGCTTTTTTTCACATGAAGTGGATATTTGACAGATCTATTGTAGGATGTCTTGAATTCTTTAAAAGTTCTGACCTCGTCCAAATAACCTGGTATTTATAGGCCTCATCATAATTGTTATATTTTGGATCCAATAGTTAGTTTTCTTCCTAATCAGAGGTACTTAGACACCTGGCACTCCAACAATTATCTTGTAACTGAAACAATGATATCGTTTTATCATGAAAATCATAGTAGAATACACGACATTGTTTTGATTAAAAGGTTTTCTTTTCTATACAACACTATTTTCTGGTTAGGATAAAGTGGGTATGAAAATAATATGGATATTATGATAAAATAAAAAATTGAACAATAAATGAGTATGATGATTTTTGTTAAGACAGTGAGTATGATTTATCTAGTCAGTACAGTACTTCTCAGTGTGTACGATGGAAATCGTAATTGACATGAATAATATAAATCATGTTCGGTGAGTAAGATATAAATCATATTCAACCTCATTGAGATAAACATGGAAATAGTCAAAACTATATTTCTTAGTGCGTACGATATTTAACTTACATAGTATGAAAAACATAATTACGGTCTTGTAAAACAAAATCCTTAAAGTAAATACAATAAAACAACATATGAATTCATTTGAAAAGTAAGTTTGTGATTTCCAAAACCAAAAGGAATAGAAAAGTCAAAAGAGGACTTTTGAATCAACATACATAAGATTTATGAATACTCTATGCCATGATAAATCATGAAACACCTCATGATTTTAAAAATAAAACCATGTTCAATAGTATATATGACATGCAACACTAAACCTAAATGAATCATGAAATATTAATATTTAAATATGACCATTATAAACTAGCCATTAAATTGGTGGGTTTTATTAGGATTAACTACTTTATGAAATATATATAAATATCTCAATAAACATAAATTTATTGATAAATACTTAGGAAATAAGCATTGAATTTTTAATGAAGACATTTTATTCTTAAAAAATATGTTTTCTTCAAAAATGTTTTTATTTATTTTTTAAAGAAAATATTATAATTAATTTATGAAAATTTTAGAAAAATAATGTAATAAAATGAAATTAATTTTTTAAATAATCACATAAAAATTTACTTAGGGTGAATTTTTTAATTTTTCTAAAATGATTGATTTTTCTTTGATTAGTGAAATTACTGATTTTTCAAATACTGTCACTTCTTTCCATTAAATCAAGTAATTTAAAAGTTCCATTATATTTTTAATTTGGTCTTTAAGTGAAATATGAACCATTTTATTTATAATAGTATAACTAATTTCATTTAAATCAACAATTTTCATAATTTTGTAAAAGGTTTATTTTTATGCTTAAAAACGCAGTTTTCTGAAAATTATTTTTATGTTCGTAAAGTTTATCCATTTTAATTAATAAAAATAAACCATAATAAGAAAATATTTAAATTAAATTTATATATTATATATATTTTTATATTAATTTAAATTCATATAATGATAATTTCTAGTCATAGAGTTAATATAAGATCATATATTACTTGAAAAAAGCATTTTTTTTGAAAAATTGTTTTTCATCAGGTTTTTCCGGTTTAATTTTAAATGAAATTATACCACTTCTTTGAATTGAATTTTTAAAAATTCATTCCATATTTTTAATAATAATAATTAATATTAAGTAATAATATCATCTTAATTTTTGGTCATAATGAACAGTAAAAATAGTAAAAATTTATTATCACAGTTAAGGTTAAAACAAGGTTTTGTGCATTACATGAACTTGTGTTACAATTAATATTCCCCAAACATAGGATTTGTATTTTATAAATTTGATTTAATATTTAGAATAATTTTTTCCAAATTATCTAATAAGTATCATTTTAATTTTAGTCTTAAAGGATAAACTACCTAGGTAAAAAGTAATTACCGTGGTAAAAAACTAAAATGGTAAAAGTGAGTAACCATAAAGGTAAAGGGAATAAAATCTTTTAAAAAAATTATTTGTTAATGTTTGATGTGTTTATGGAATTCATATTCCCTCAAATATATCATTTATCAATTTTAGAGGCACTTGAATTGAGAGTGACTTCCCATTATTGAATAGTTTTAGGGATTTACAAAAATGTCACTCCTTCATATTTATAAAAGGGAACTACCTATCCTCTATTCACACTTAAAAATCATTTTTATTCATCCAATACCAACCCAAATACCTTTATTACACACCTTACCATGTACTATAGTAATTTTTTTTATTTGAAAACCCTCCTAGGAAGTCTTATAGTGTAAACATAGAGGTTGTCTAAAGAAGAGGTATCATTCTTAACTGAAAATTTTGTTTTATTTATTCTTCCACCTCCTTAAAATATCATTAAACCTTGATGATATAATAAAATAATTATATTCTATATAATTATATGTTATTATGTTAATTTAATAACCTAAATCCATCTTCTCTTCCATCAAATGGGGAACAAAACCATCCCTCGTGTGTACGGCAGACTACCGCCTTGCAAACTGATGTAATTCATTTTTCATTATCAACTATAAAGGATATTTATGATGATGGATTTAATATATATATATATATATATTATATTAATTACATATTTATCAATTTTTAAAATTAATATATCATATATTTTATTTCCTTTCCATTCACTAAAAAATGATAATGTCGTTCATGCGTACGCGTGGACTACCACCTCTACAAGCAATCTGATTTGTTTTTCATCACTCTATCATATGGATGTAATATATAAGTGTATTTAAAGAAATAATATGGTATTTATTATATAATTATCAATTTTAAATATAAAATAATACCTACCTTCTTTCCATCACGATCATTGAAAAATAGAAATGTTACTCATGTGTACGTATGGTCTACCGTCTCCATGATTGTAACGTAGTTCATTTTTCATAACCATATTTTATGGTCAGTTTTAAAATTATAATTAATTTATAAAAATGATAATTATTTAATGATTATTTTTCTTTAGATTATCTAATAATTACTTCTTTTACCATAGTCAACCTACCAAAGTCATTTTGGACATACAAACCAAATATCATCAAAGCATCCGATGTGAACTTAATTGATTAAGTAAATAAATATAACATTGTAATAAATAAAATAAAATAAATAATAAACATGAAAAAAATTCTTAATCAAGTAAAATATTAACATAATTTTATTATTCATGAAGCTAAAGTACGTACATGACGAGTTGAGCTCGAGGTAAGGGATTTTATCTCAATTTTCCTTCATTAAGACATGTTTTTATGTTATGTACCTAATTTATTTTATATGGTGTATATTATATCCATTTTATATATTATATCATGAAAAATTCATACTTTGTGGTATTTTAAGTTACAATTCACTTTACTTCAACCAAGTGGATTTGATTCAAAAGTTATCAAAGTGGTAGAAGCTTTATGTTACAATCTCCTTTCTTTTCGAGAGTGTTTATGTTCAAGGTTAATCTAGGGGAAATAATAGAAAATTATTTTTTAACACATCTATTTTATTATCCTATATTCATGAATTTGTTTTACATGCTTGTTTTCTATTTCATCCCTTATTGAATAAATGGACATTAAGAAAGTTTCCTGTAAGTAATACAAATCCTGTTTCTTTTTTTAGATTTGTAATATTTCCATTACATATCTATATTTTATTTAAAATATTTTAAATAACGTTTTTACTATTCTATAATTTTTTATTAAATACATTTTTACACATGTTTTAATTTTTTTAACATTTTTTAAAAAAATGAATATTTCTATCATTTTACGAACAAGGTACTTTTTGACCTTTTTACAAAAGTGTGAAAGAAATGATTTATTTTAAATTATACAAAATGAATGGAATTTCTTGACATCATGATTTTAAGATTACTTTATAAGTTCCCATATTTTTTTCAAATAAATTATTTTCTATAATATTTTTTAATTTTTTTATATTTTAAAGAAGTGATTTCAAAGTGAAAAGGGTATTTTCCCCAAGAAATATTCCATATAAACTTTTAAAGATATTTTCATCAATGTAAATAACCTTTGATGTTAAAAATTTATTATAAATTATTTATATACATCTATTACATATATACCTAGCTCATTCTCACTTCCTTTGATGGGTAAATACATTCCCTAAATTCATTTATCAAATTCCTTCTTTATGAAACATCCTTTGATTATTACATGAGGCAAGATTATACAACCCATTTATTTTCATGGATAATTATTATGTTTATAACTTATTATTTATTTCTTTTTTGTGGCATACATAATCATGTACATGGTATAATGGATTCATCCAAATAGCGCTCCAATGCATTGGTCAAATATTTTTTCTCATGTGATGTTATGTATGGGATTAGGGAGTAAACCCAATCCATTATGGGAATTTTCACACCATGTGATATTGTCTAGGAAGTTAGACTCGAATCATGTTTATGTCATGTTATATGTTACTTACACATTTCATATGTTGTCATGATATTATGATACCATGTTCTTTATGTTATTCTTACACGTGATTACTCATGAGCCTACTATTTTATTATATCACGTTATAACTTTGAATCACATGTTATGTTTCCTTATCATGTTTATTCATTTATTGATATTTTTATCTCACCACTTTCTTTTATGTATTCACTAGGTTATCCTATGCAGTTTTAAGAGCTTAAAGAGATTAAGTAGATCACTAAGGAGAATAAAAATAAATATTTTATGTTTTAGTTTCTTTTGATGTTTTGTATACTTAGTCTTCTAAAGAAACCAAGCCTCGTGATCTTTGGGTCATAGTTAATTGATATTTATATTAAAAATCATGCAATAATATGTGTAAAAGGCTTGGGTCACTATATTTGGTATCATAGAAAGGTATAGTTATTTTTGGGGATTAGTATTAGATAACTTTAGTAAAATTCCTAGGGATAAGTCTAAATATAGGATAACATACTAAAGTTTTGATAAGGAATAAGTTATGTGGTTTTACTAGACCAAGGAAGGACCTATGTTATACCAATCATTAAGATGAAATAATTTAAGTATTTATGTATTGGGATTCAAGAATTATGTTATATAATTATTTTTATCAATGGTGTTTTGGTTATAGGAATCATGGAACATATAAGGATTGTGTTAATTTTTTTAAGAATATATTATTTTACTATGGATTTTTGGTGATTCAGGTAATTTATAGAAATTATTATCATATATGATTAGGGAATATACATTTTTTATGATACTTTAAGAGTGAATGATTTTATTTGGAGATATATTTTAAAATTATATTTGATGAATATGTGATAAAATCATTCAAATATTTTGGTTTCAACCTTATTTAGGAATATTTTGAATAATTTTAATATTAGTTATTTATCAAATGATCTAATCTTAACTTTGGGTGTTATTGTTGAGACTTTAGAGAGCATTTTTGCATTTTATCATATGATAGTTTATTCATTTTGGGAATTATATTACATTATGATAAACATTTTGGTTTTGGTTAATGTCTAAAGATATGATAAATATCTTGTTATACTTTTGTGGATTATTTGATCCATTAAAAGTTGATGTTAGTGCTTCAAACATAAAAAATTCATCTTGAATACTCATCATTTGAAGAAAAAGGTGAGATTAGGGTGGAAATTGATTAAAGGATGGAATTATACTTATTAAGTAATTATATTTCCTTATCTTATTATTATATTTGAAAAATAATTTCCCAAATCTAAGATAATGATATTAAAAAAAATGTTTTCCTATTACCTTAATTTTTATGGTCTTTTTCACAACTCTTTGGTTATAGTTTTGTGGTCATTTATTTTCTCAGGACCATTCACTTTCTTATGATCAATGTTATCTATCACTCTCTATGATTATTTGGACATCAAATTTTTCTATATGTCCATATTTTCACTTCCCACTAATGTTCTCCTATTTTAAAACCTATTTATGTGATTACCTTCATATTTCATTTTCCCTCTTTTCAAGAGGATATTTTATTAATCATTTTTACGATGTGGGATTTCAACAAAGGTATTTTCAAATGCCAAAAATTTTATTAAAGAGATAAAGTTAAAATTTCAAGGAAATAATTTATTAAATTGGGGAGAATGTAACACAGTGAGATTTTAAAAATAAAATTATGTTCGATAGAATATACGACATGCAACACTGAACCTAAACTAATCATGAAATATTATTATTTAAATACGAATAATATAACCTAGCCATTAAATTGGTGGGTATGAATAGGATTAATAAATTTATTAAATATATAAAAAGATCATATTGAATATAAATTTATTGATAAATTCTTAGGAAAAAGTACTCAATTTTTAATGAAGACATTTTATTCTTCAAAACAAAAAAAAAAGTTTTCTTAAAAAATGATTTTTATTGATTTTTGTGAGAAAATATGGTAATTATTTTTTGGAACTTTTATAAAATGAACTTAAATTTTAAAATCATAAAATCAAAATTAAAATAGGGTGATTTTTTTTGAAATGATTGATTTTTAGTGAATAGTGAAAATTATTGATTTTTCAAATACCATCATTTCTTTCCATTAAATAAAATAATTTAAAAGTACAATTATATTTTAGATTTATAATTAAATTTAAAAATGAACCATTTTATTTATAATAATCGAATTAATTTCATTTGAATCATAAATTTTCATGATTTTGGTATAAGTTTATTTTTATGCTTAAATATGTAGTTTTTTGTAAACTGTTTTTAAGTGCATAAAGTTTATCTATTTTAATTAATTAAAATAACCTCTAATAAGGAAATATTTAAATGAAATTTATATATTATATATCTATTTATATTAATTTAAATTAATATAATTATTATTTCTTGTCATAGAGTTAATATAAGACCATCTATTGTTTGAAAATTTATTTTATTTGAAAAACCAGTTTTCATCACGTTTTTCCGATTTAATTTTAAATGAAATTCTGAAAATTATGTGAATCGAATTTTATAAAATGGATTAAATATTTAGAATAAAAATAATTAATATTAATCAATAAGTTTAACTTAATTTTTTTATAATGCATAATAAAAACAATAAAAATTTATTACCATGGTTAAGGTTGAAATGTGGTTTTGCGCGTTATGTGTTCTTATGTTAAAATTAATTTTCCACCCACATAGATTTTTTATTTTATAAATAATATTTCATATTTTTAATTAGTTGGTAAAAATTATCTAATAATGTTCATTTTATTTTTAGTCTTAAAGGATAAATTGCCTGGGTAAAAACTAGTTAACATGGTAAAAAAACTAAAATGGTGAAAGTGAGTAACCATGAAGATAAAGAAGATAACATGTTTAAAAAACGTTTCTTTTTAAATTTTGGAGGTTTTTATTGACCTTATATTCCATAAAATATATAATTTGTCAATTTTTGAGGTACTTTTCTTGAGATTGACTTCCTATTATTGAATAGTTTTGGGTATTTAAAAAAATGCCACTCCTTCCCACTTATAAAAGGGCACCACATATCCAATTTTTTCACACTTAAAAATCATTTTTATTTAGTAAAAACATGAAAAAATAAATAAATTACTTAAATTAACATTTACTAGAGGAATATTTTTATTATAAAACCCTCCTAGGAATTCTTTTGGTGAAAACATAAAGAGGTTTTCTGAAGAAGAGGTATCGTTCTTAATCGAGCGATTTTTTTATTTCTTATTCCACCTCATTTAAATATTATTAAAAAATTATGATATAATAACATAAGTTTATACCATATAATGAGGTGTTATTATTTTAATGTTATAACCTGCATCCATCTCATCTTTTATCAAATGGGAAACGAAACCATCATTTGTGTGTATAATAGACTACCGCCTTGAAAACCTATGTAATTTGTTTTACATAATTATATCTCATAATTGTTTATGATGATGTATTAAATGTATATATATGATATTAATAAAAAATTTATCATTATGTAAAATTAATATATCATATATTTTCTTACCTTTCCATTCACTGAAAAATGATAACGTCATTCATGTGTATGTTTGGACTACCACCTCTACAAAATGATGTGATTTGTTTTTCATCACCCCATCACATGGATGGTATATATAAGTGTATTTAAAGAAATAATATATTATTTATTATATAATTTTAATTTTTTAAATATAAAATAATACCTACCTTCTTTCCATCATGATCATTGAAAATTAGAAACGTTACTCATGAATATGTATAACTTACCATTTCCATGATTGTAACATAGTTCATTCTTCAAAACCATATATCAAGGTTAGTTTTAAAAGTATAATTTATTTATAAAAATGATAATTATTCCATGATTATTATTTTATAGATGATATTATAATTAATTCTTTTACCATAGTCAACCTACCGAAGTCATTTTGGACATATGAACCGAATATCATCAAAACATCCGATGTGAAATTAATTTATTAAGTAAATAAATATAACATGGTAATAAATAAAACAAAAGGAATAATAAACTTAAAAAATGTTCTTAAGAAAGTAAATAATTAACATAAGTTTATTATTCAAGAATATAAATTATATATGTGATGATTCAAACTCAAGGTAAGGGATTTTTCATCACCCTTCAATGAGGAATATTTTAATGTTATGCACAAAATTTATTTTATATGGTGTATATACTTACTATTTTACATAGTATATCATGAATAATTCCTAATTTATGTTATTTTAAGTTAAAATTCATTTTAATTCATCCAATTAGATTTGATTCAATTGTTACCAAAGCGATATAAGCTTTATGTTACAATCTCCTTTCTTTTTGAGATTATTTATGTTCAAGGTTCTTTTGGGGGAAATAATATATAATTTTTTTCATGAACCAAATATATTTCATTTAACTCTAGTAATAAATGTGGTTTACATGTTTTTTTCCATTCCATCCCTTATTGAATACAGAAACATCAAGATATTTTTTTATAAGTAATAACAGTCTTATATCTTCTTTTAGATATGAAATATTTCTCTTCCATGTATATATTTTACTTAAAATATTTTAAAGAATAATTTCACTATTTTAAAATGGTTTATTAAATAATTTTTTACCCATGTTTTAATTGTTTTTACAAATTTTTTTAAAAGGAATATTTCTTTCATTTTCCGAACAAGGTGTTTTTAACTTTTTTACAAAAGTGTAAAAGGAATCTTTTATTTTAACTTATATGAAATGAATGGAATTTACCAATGTAATAATTTGAAGATTAATTTAAAATTTTCCATGTCTCTTTTAAAATAAAATTGTATCTATAATATTTTGGAAATTTTATATTTTAAAGAAGTGATTTCAAAGTGAAAAAGGTATTTTCCTCAACAAATATTCTATGTGATCTTTTAAAGTTAATTTCATAAACAAAACAACATTTGATGTTACAAATTGTTTTTAAGTTATATATATATTTCTATTATATATATACCTATCTCATTAACACTTCCTTTTATGGGGAAATACATGCCTTAAGTTCATTTATCAAATGAATTCTTTGTAAAATTTATTATGATTACAACGTAAGGCAAGATTATGCAACCCATTTCCTTCCATGGGTAATTCTTATGTTTATAAATTTTTATTTATTTACTTTTTTAGAAAACATAAGCATGAACATGTTATGATGGGTGTACCCATATAACACTCCAATTCATTAGGTAAAGATTTTGTCTCATGAGACGTTATGTATGAGATTAGGGAGTAAACCTAATCAATTATGGGACTTTGTCCACCTTGTGATATTGTCTAGGAATTTAGCCTTAAATCATGTTTATTTCATGTTATATATTGCTACCAAATTTTATATATTTCTATAATATTATGATACCATGTTCTTTATGTTGTTCTTCTACGTGATTACTCATGAGTCTTCTCTGTAATGATATCATGTTATACTTTTGGCTCACATGTTATGTTTCATTATAATGTTTATTCCCTTATTAGATTTTTATCCCATTCCTTTATTTTATGTATTCTCTAGGTTATCCTATTAAATTTTAGGAACTCAAATAGATTTAGGATCTCACTAAGGATAATAAAAATAAATATTTTATGTTTTAGTTTCTTTTGATGTTATATATACCTAGTATTCCAAATATACTAGGCCTCACGATTTTTGGATCATAATTAATAGATTTTTATGATAAAAATAAATAAATAATATGTTTAAAAGTCTTGGTTATCTATAAACATATTTTGGATCATCTGTACTTTTTCCATTGTTTCTTGAAAAAGACTATCCAACCAAGGGTCTCTCTCCTAACTCTACCCCAACACAAGAGAGATCTGCATGACCTTCCTCACAATGCTTTGAAGGGTGCCATCTTAATAAAAGCATGATAAATATTTTTATAGGAAAATTTGACCATAGGAAGATAATTTTTCCAGGAACCACCAAAATCAAGAATTCATACCTGGAGTATATCCTTAAGAAACTGAATATATCATTTGGTATGCTCATCCATCTATGGATGATATGTCGTGATTAATTTAAGATAGGAACCCATCACCTATTAATTTTTTTTCCAAAAACTAGATTTGAACCGTGGTTCCCTATCATAATCAACTATCAAGGGAACCCCATGAAGCTTTAAAACCTCTCAAATATACAAGTCCCCGAGCTGATCCACCTTTGGCATCTCCTTGATAGGAAGGGAATGATCCAATTTCATAATATGATTAATGATCACCCAAATTTAATACATACCACTATAATTACATGGTAAACCAATAATGAAGCCCATGGAAATCTCATCCCACTTCCAAATTGGAATGTTAAAGGGCTGAAACAAACCAGCAGGTCTATGGTGCTCCACCTTAATTCTATGATAATTAAGGCACCGTGACATGAAGTATGCGATCAAATGCCTCATCCCCAACCACAAATATTAACATCTTATATAATGATACATATTGGTAGTCCCATGTTGTATAGACCAACAATACTGGTGTCCACTATCTATAAATTCCGTCCTTAGAGATATAGGAACAACCAACCTACCTTAAAAACACAAAGCATGCACAGGAGTCCAAGACTACTCACCCGAGGTCTCCCCACTATTTTTGATTTTAATAAAGCACTGATAATCAGTTTATGATACTTTCTCAAGCCAAAACCACTCATCAAATGACTATTTATCCTTCATTGAGGCCAGGGACACCAATCTTTTATCTTCTTCCATTCCAAAGTTCATCTCAGTAAACAAAATCATCAGTGACCATTCCTCCACTAATTCATTCAATACTTGAGTCAATAATTTCCTTCTCAAATCATTGGCCACCACATTCCCTTTTATAGGAGTATAATAAATATAAAAATCAAAAGTATAAATATACTCAACCTAGCGTCTCTATCATAAGTTTAGATATCTCTAAGTAAAAATATAATTCAGGCTTTACGATCAAAATAAACCATAAATCATTCCCTAAAGAGATAGTGGCACCATGTCTTGAGATCATACATAATAACCACCAACTCAAGGTTATGGGTAGGGTAGTTCTTATCATGAGGGAATAATTCATGAGATCCATAGACCATTACATGTTTTACCTATATTAAGACACACCCTAATATCATACTTGAAGCATCATATAAAAAAACAATACCTAAATTGGTTCTAAAATAATCAGAATTAGAGATGAAATCAACATCACCTTAAGTTAATCAAAATATCTCTAATATTTTTCATTACATTAAAACATAACACCATTATGAGTCAAATCTATCATTGGAGATGCAAGGTTGGAGAAGTCCTGAATAAAACATCAGTAATAACCAGCCTAACCCAAGAAGCTTCAGATCTATAACACATTTATAGGATGCTCCTAAGACATTGTTTCCTGTATCTTTTTAGAATATACTAAGATTACCCTCTTAGATAAAACATTCCATAGAAACTTTACTTCTTGGATCTAGAATTCATACTTAGAAATCTTACCATACAAGTGATGTTCTCTCAAGGTTATAAGGATGATATCCAAATGATCCGTGTTTTCCTCCTATGAATTAGAGTATACCAAAATATCATCCACAAAAATGACTAATAAATAGTCCAAGAACCAATGAAATATATGGTTCATCAATTCTATAAATACCTTGGGAGCATTAATGAGATTGAATGGAATAATAAAAAACTCAAAAATGCTTATACTGGCTCCTAAATGCTGTCTTAAGTATATCATATTCTTGGAATATTATCTAATGGTACCCTAATCATAGGTTAATTTTAGAAAACCAATGATCCCCTATGAGTTGATCAAAGAGATCATCAATTCTTGGCAAGGGATAATTTTTCTTAACATTCACCTAATTTAACTTTTGATAATTAATACAAATTCTAAGGCTTCTATATGATTTTTTTGAAAAAAAAGAATAGGTAAAGCCCAAAGTGACATGATTGGATGAATAAATACCTTGGATTCATGGTACACAAGATGAAACTTAAGTTCTTATAATTTAGTAGGTTCTATGTGATAAGGTGGTCTAGAAATGGGCATCCTACTAGGGAACATGTCAATAGATAACTTGACCTATCTTTTTGATGGAAACCTATAAAAATCATCCAAAAAGACCTTGGGATATTCACTTGACACTATAGGAACTTGAATGATCAAATGAGGATCAATAACATTAAGGAACATCTCCTAAAACTGACATGAGATCACTCCAGCATAAGGATTAACATGCCCTACTCTTCCAAAAATAGAATCCCACTAACCTTGAAAGACATGAGAGACTCCACTAGGAGATATAAACTAAAATCGATGATGGAAATATTCAATATAGGACTTAGTGCTAATCATCCAACAAATTTCAATGATCAGGTTGAAGATATCAAGATTGAGAACTAGGAAATGCCACACCACTTTATGGTCAGTCATCGACACCCAACACATGATACATCTAAAACCTTGTTCGAACCTCTTTCCCAAAGGCATAGAAAGATCCAATAATAATGAAATAAGTTTTGAATGAAATCACAACATGTTAATTATCTTTGATGATATAAACACTACTACAAAATAAGGCTATAGCCACAGTTTGGAACTGTGGCTATAGGCCCAAAAACCGTGGCTATAGGTTATAGCCATGGTTTCATAAACCGTGGCTAGTATTGGTGTGGCTATAGGGAAAAACCTATAGCCACAGTTTGAAACCGTGGCTATAGCACAATAGCCACGGTCTGAACCGTGGCTATATACCTATAGCCACGGTTTGAACCATGACAACACCCTATAGCCACAATTTTCAAACCATGGAAGAATCCTAAGTCAGGAAATATATATATCCACGATTTAAAACCGTGGATATAGGCCTTTTTCCACAACTTTAAACCTTGGTTATATCCCTATAGCCATGGTTTAAAACTGTGGCTATATGTCCCCCCATTCCATAAAAAAAACATCCCCCTCCCTGCCCCTTCTCCAGTACACCCCCCTTCCCCCTTCCCCAGTACTGCCCCCAGCACTCCCCCCTGCCCACTGCACTTCCCCCCCAGCCCACTGCACACACCCCTGCCCCCTCCCCCCAATAAACCACCCCTTCCCCCTCACCCTTTCCCTTGCACACACCCCTAGCCCACTGCACCTCCCCCCCAGCCCACTGCGCGCCCCTGCACACACACCCTTCCCCTAGCACACCCCTGCCCCCTGCACTTCCCCCTACCCACTGCACTTCCCCCCCATCCCACTGCACACCCCCCTGCCCCCATCAAACTACCCCTGCCCCCTGCCCCTAGCAAACCACCCCTACCCCCTCACCCTGTCCCCGCTGCACACACCCCCTGCCCACTGCTCTTCCCCCCAGCCCACTGCACACCCCCTTGCCCCCCTCCCCCTGCCCCCAGCAAACCACCCCTGCCCCCTCACCTTGTCCCCTGCACACCCCCCTGCCCCCTGCCCCTGCCCCCCCTGCACACACACCCTGCCCACTGCACTTCCCCCCAGCCCACTGCACTTCCCCCCTGCCCCACCCTGCACACACCCCCTGCCCACTGCACTTCCCCCAGCCCATTGTACACCCCCTTTTCCCCCTCCCCCCTCCCCCATAAAACCACCCCTGCCCCCTCACCCTGTCCCCTGCACACCCCCCTACCCCCTTCCCCCCCTGCACACACACCCTGCCCACTGCACTTCCCCCCAGCCCACTGCACTTCCCCCTGCCCCCTCACCCCCCTGCCCCTGCCCCCCCTTCACACAACCAATGCACCAATTTTAATAGCATATACACATTATATAATAATGAAAACTAGTTTTTAAAATACTCGAGCAATTACAGAATTCAAATTAAAGGGTTAGGCATAGGAAACTTACCTCAACCTCAAGGCACTGCTTTTAACGACAAATCGAATCTTCCTTTTTTCTCGATTGCACACATATGAAACTTCACATATATATAAGGACAACTAGCCCCTATGTACATATTTTCATGGCCAAATATGCACAAGGGGGTCCTTATATATATGTTTATACTTGCATATACCCCTTTACACTTACACATGTATGCATTTTTCATATCTATTTATGGTGGTCATGTCAACACAAAACAGCTACAAACACACACATTATTAATCATAATATCAATAATCATTGCATTAGTACATGAATAAACAATAGAAATAACACATCCATGAAGCATAACCCACCCCACCTACACCCCCACTACCCCCCAACCAGCACCAGTCCCCCCCACCTCCCCACCCCAAAACACCCCCACCCCACTGCCCCCCCATCCAGCACCAGTCCCCCTGCACCACTCCCCCCAGCCCCCCAACACCCCCCTCCTGCACCAGCCCCCAGAACCCCCAACTTTCCCCTACACCACTCCCCCCCACTGCCCCCTACACCCCCACCCCACCACTCCCCCACCCCCACCCCACTACACCACTCCCCCCAACCCCTCCCTAGCCCTCATCCCCCCCACCCACCTGCACCCCCACTACCCCCTAGCACCCCCCACCTGCACCCCCACAGCCCCCAACACCACTCCCCCCAGCACCCCCACCTACACACCCCCAACCCCCCCCACCTGAACTCCCCCAGCCCCCCTGCACCACTCCCCCAGCCCCCACCCCCCCTCCTACACCAGCATTACTCTTCTTCTTCTAGGATATATTTGGTATTATTTAGAATACCATTATTTAGAAGTCAGTATTACTCTTATTCTTCTAGGATATCTTTAATTAAATGAATTCTATGATTCCTTTCCTGAATTGATTCCATTTGTTACTTTAACTCACTTCCATCGGTCATGATGTTAATGGCCAATTTTCAATGGTCCATGATCTGGACTATTCTTCCATAGTGTAGGCAGTTCATCTCTATTTCAACATCCTCTTCACTTCCATCAGTCATGACGTTATTATGCCAACATTCACTATAATTCTGTCCAAATGTCTAGTATCACTATTATTGACAAATAAATCACCTTCTCTTTCTATTGTATATAGTATATCTAGTTTTTCTTGCTTTCTATTTTTGGACAACAACAATATGATCTTGAGATTTATTTAGATATCCAAGTATTTTATTCATGCTCATAGCCAAATTGGATGATATGGATGGATTCTCATTATTTAATCACACCCATTTTGTACAGAATTTGTTTTTAAACCATGGGTAATAGATAAATATGCATGAGTAATAACGGATTTATCAGGATAGTCTGTCACATTCCTCCATGAGCTTACAGTGAAAAAATTAGTGGATCAATTAAAGTTATTTTGACACAATTATGAGTCTTTTTGTTAGTAATATTATCATCATTAGTTTGTGTGGTAGTTACTCTTATTTTCCTAAAAACATGTAATGATTCAACTTGGGTGACTTCTTGATTTAATATCGCTATTGTATTTGAATTGAGTGTGGTCACTAGAATGGATCATGATCATATAAGAATGTGTTAAAAACAAATGCATAATGAAGACCACTGATGATGAAAAATGGAAGAAAACTTTGGAAAATTTTAAAAAAATGAAGTTGGAAACACTATTCCCAAGATTTTTTTAAAGAAGGCAGATCATACATACTTGGGTAATAAACATAAGAAGTCTAAGCTAAGTGATAAATATAAAAGGATCAATTCTTCTATCATGGAAGAAGGAGAAAAACTTAGATTCATGCCAACAAGCCTTTCTTGTATGTGAAAATAGAGGCAAGAAATAGTATAATGGAATATTTGTCCAAGGAGAATACAAATGAAGGTGGAAGGGGGATGGTGTGGGCTGGATGTGGCTGGAGCAGGATCAAATCACGGCATTACCGCGGCGTGACCACGGCGTGTTGGCCCGGTCTAGGGACATCCGCGGGGCAGCATCTTCCGGCCAGGAGCAAAGGGAGCAGGAGGAGGCTGGAATGCTGGTGGAAGGGGGATGGTTGCAGGTGCTAGGGGGATGGTGTGGGTTGATTCGAAGGTGGCATGGGGGGCTGTTGCGGGCTGGAATGTTGGTGGAAGTGGGCTGAAATGAAGGTGGAAGGTGGGGGGGGGTGGTGTGGGCTGGATGTGGCTGGAGCAGGGCCAAATCACGGCATTACTGCGGCATTACCACAACGTGACCGCGACGTGACCGCGATATGACCGCGGCGTGACCGCAGCGTGACCGTGGCATGACCGCGGCGTGACCGTGACATGTTGGCCCAGTCCAACGACATTCACGGGGAAACATCTTCCGTCCAGGACTGAAGGGAGTGGGATGAGGCGGGGCAACATTCCGGTCATCGCCTCGCCGGAAAATGATAGAACAGATCAACTATTTAATATTCTATAACAAGGGATCTCCAAAGAAGGTTGTAGTGAGTGGAACAATGACGCAAAACAAAAAGTAACTATCCATAAAACAAACACCAACAAGATACATATGAAATACTCAAACCAAATCTAAACATGATACAAATAACTATCACTACTCTTTGGTTTAGAAGGAAGCGCACCTCCATTGGAGGGGTTTTATTATAAAATCATGGCATTGATTTATCACACAATTCATTTAATTATATTTAACATTTATTATAAAACTCATTCAGCACAAATCAAATGCAATAATTTAAGAAACTAGATCAACATAACTATCACTGTGAGTTTTCGCAGACAGCGCACCTTTGTTGGAGGGGTTTTATTATAAAAACATGACTTTATTTATCAAATGAAACAATTATATTAAAGAACACTTATTCAAGATATGCAATTCAATATAATTAAGTAGAATTAAGAAAGAAGCTAAATTCAATTTAAATCATTTTTGAATTAAAGAGGCTAGAAGAGGGATCCTACCTCAAGGTGGAACCAAACCGTCCACTTCGGCTCTTGGAGATTTCTAACTAAAAGTTGATGCTCCCCCACTGGGTATATGCATCTTCACACACATTCAAGGACACCTATCCCCTATTCACACACCTGAATGGCCATGAGCATATGCAAGGGGATCCTTGCACATATGCTTATATGCATATACCAGTCTCCACTCACCTGCATATGCATTTATATATATATACATGGGCACACATAGCCCCATATGCGCATAATCACTTCCATGGTTGACTATACACGTAACGGGGGAACCCACATACATGTACTTTCTTACCTATGCACACGCAGGTGAGTCTCCCTTAACTTGGCTACTCAAAACCAATGAGAAGGGATCAACATGCTACATAAAGGATATTAGGAACATTAAAACACATAAATAATGCTACATAACTAGTGAGAAACCAACCAATGACATTAAAGCCTTACCTCGATTGGGAGAACCAAATCCACCCGAACCAACACGAAATGATCCAACGCCCTACTGAAAACATAATATGGAGTCAAAAACACTGAAATACCCAAATACATGAGGTGAGAGACAATTATTAACCATATAATCTTACCTCAGATCAAAGCCGGTGGACTGAATCAATCTGAACCCCATTTCCCCCCCTTCGCAGAATCTAATTACCCTTTGTCCATAGAAAGAAGTAAAAGACCTAAGTGGCCAATGCGATAAAGAAAATAAAATAAAAACTAAACTAAAACATAACTGTCTAAAATATTCTATATTTGATAACATTTTCATTTCCAAATTATAACACTCCATTCACATGACAACTGCATCCATAAAGCATCAATGGTATGAATAATTCTACACATAAAATATTCTTAACATTTTTATGATCTCCAAATGATTTCACATAGAAATTTACCAGGTTTTATTTGAAATCACATTCTTAAATATATTTTATATAAAATATAATTGCAAGCAATATTAGTAAAACATTTCAAATAATAAAGGAAACTAAAATCTAAAACATTCTATATTTGATTATAAAAAGAATAATAAACATTCTATATTTTATCATAAAAGGAATCCTTAAAAAATATATGGAAGAAATATAACTTCAATGGAAAGTTTGAGAACCAATAACTGAAAAACTCTGAAGTCTTGTCTTGGAATATCACCTCTCCTAAGAATTGTCCCTAACCCACGCGTCTTCAAAATCTACTCATTTTTTCTTTTTCTTTTTTGAATCCTTCCCTGTAAAAAATTATTCATCAACAAATCCGTAAAAAACTCAACCAAAGTCATTCACTCAGTGCCCTATGCTATAAGAGATAATAAAAATAACATTGTACTGTATGGTTTTTTAAACTTTGTCCCAAGAGAGGGCTTCCACATAGGAAAACCTGAGCAATGATAAAAAACACTTCCAGATAAATAATTAAGCCCTAAAATGTATTTAAATCCAAAAAATAAATTACATATCAACCAAAATAAAGCACCACAAGAAAGGTCTCTTAAAATAAAATGAAATTAACATTGTTTAAAATATTTTACAATGTGACATGACATATTGTTAGTCTTTGTTGTTAAAATTCCAAAACATTTAATAAGTAGCATGTTTTAATTTCAGAAAAAAGACCTGAAACTTATTCAATATTTCATATAAATTCCACTTATTTAAAAACATTATACCCCCATATAGTAGTATTTTATTATTTTAATCAAGAATTAGATATTATGAAATCATAACCTTACAATAATACCTTTTTCAATCACCTTCCAGAATTCAGATTTTGATGAAGTGATAATTGTAGAAGATTCTTCAAAACCTTATCTGATTTTCTAACCTTCAAGGAGACGCTGTAGTTTTAAAAATTAATAATGATCCAATTTTGAATAGTACTAAATGTTCGATCAATTTCAAGATGAATATCTTCACCTTACTTTCCAACTTTGATATCTTTTTCATCATCATTAAGGATGATTATTTCATCATATGTTCTTTAGAATACCAGTTGATAGATCATTTCATAATGGAGAGTTATTCATTTTATTTTATAGTTTTTGATATCTTACAAACCTTATTTAGTTCTCTCCTTGATAACATACTACAAATTCAATTACTAACACTGTAAGCACATATGTACAACAAATATGATAAGGAATAAGATAAAACTTCTTATTCCTCAATGTGAATAGAATGGTTTTGAGAATTTTCTCAACTAAGTATCTCAATTATTCCTACTAGGAAATATTTTTTTTTCAAATATTAATCTACTCTAAAAAACTAGAACTCTTTTTTAAATCTTTCTTAGTTGTAACCATAGAAAAATAAAATGAAAAAACCATTTTATTCTTCCCTTTCATAAATAAAATACACTTCTTTCTTTAAAAATTGGACTTCACATAAATCTTTTTCCCTCTTCTTATTCTTCTTCTTATTTAGTGAAACCAATCTGCACTAGATATCCTATTTACATTATCCTTAATCCATAAAACTTATTCAGAATATATTCAGTTTTAGATCTATTCTCTCCTTTAATACTCAAGGAATTTGTCTATAGGATTTAATATCAGTTATCTCTTCTTGATGCAAGGATTTTTTTTATTGGAATGACAGTTTCAAACTGAAAATTTATTTGACATGAAGTATATATATATATATATGTGTGTGTGTGTGTGTGTGTGTGATAGATGAAACAATATCCATTATATTAATTCTATTCTTTCTCTCTTATCTGTAAACATTATACCATGTGAATACTAGAAATCTGATATTTACCACTATAAGCACATATCTGTAAACATTATACCATGTCAATTACTAAAACTTTAAGCACATATCTGTAAACATTATACCATGTGAATACACGTCATTAACATGACTTATTTTCCTAGTGTCTCTAGAGTTTTTAATATTTAGTTGGACCGTGTCATCAGCATCAAAATCACTCAACATATTTTTCTACATCAACAAATGAATTCAATGAATAAGTAGAATTTTTTTTGACAAATGTAATCATTAAAGCAGAAATCTGATATTTACCACTTTGAAATGAGGACAAATTCAGTTTGTTTTATGATATAGTAAATGTAAATGAAAGTGAAAAAAACAATCAGTAATTTCCACTCCAATGATGCAATGAATATAAAATACAATGAAGATAAATATCTTAATACCTTAGTGGAGGAAAAGTTTGTAGTTGTTGTAACAAATCCTATTCCATTGTTGAATCAGACTCCTAAACATCCAGTGCAGTTGAGACATTATAAAACAACCCTATGTTAGAATTAAATAACTAATCTTACCCAATAAATAAAGGATAATAAATATTAGCGGTTTCGTTAGGCCTATAAAGGAGAATTACAAACATGCAACCATGATCGGGCATATTAGAGGGATATAGAGAGTCGCAGGTTTCCACGTTTTTTGAGGGTGGATATCTTTTTTTGGATGACGTGAAATCATAGCTGGGTGACACGTATGAAGCGTAATTGAGCATGAAAAAAATGAAACTAATGAAACATACCTGATTTGATCTAAAATTAATTTAATTGAACCGAATATCCTCGAATCGAAAAAATGAACCTATTAAAATTGACATAAACCCAAAAAAAATGAACCCAATAAAAAATAACTTAGCAAACCTAACCTGGAACAAACTGAACCAAGGAGTAAGGCCTTGTGATGAACTTTTAGAAGGCCTCATGCCTGCAGGTTGAGAGGATATCCCAGTTATGTGGTGCTTCACTGTCCTCAACGATATCCAAAACACCCTGTAAAAATATAGGGAACCCAAAAATCACAAAAAACCTAATTAAAATTGAGCCAAAGAATAAAAATGGAAGAATCCTTACCTGAATCCGATGTTGAACTCACTACCTTCTATGGTGGTGGGTAGAATCGACCTCATCATAAGTAACCACCTGTAAGTAAATAATAGGAAAAAAAGTGAGATATAACAACTTCTTATATATATGTGATCAATGTGTCAATTGTACATGATAAATGATACATAACTCTATAATAAAAAATGAACAAATAATATTCAGATTGATATGTAAATCCCAATACTGAATAACATGATCATTAATAAAGGATTTTTGTTCAAATGAAATGCAATTTCATTCAATACATACACAACAGAAGCGTTGGAGTAAGATTATTCTATATCTGTTGAGTATTCCATAATGAAGTAGGTTGTGCCACTATTGATGAGCAACATGAAAGATATGAGGGGATAGTGATGCAGTTTGACACCCCTTGGGTTGTGTTGTATCAAAATGTGTGGACTTTTCCCAAGATGATTTTTTGAAAATATGGGGAGATTAATGGACACCCCTAAAGTGAGTTTGAGTTAAACATGTTGACAATGAGATGTGGTGGACGAAGAGTGGTGATGGAGCTTGTCCATGTGAGGGAGTTCATATATTTAAAACTATAAATTTAGGTGTTTTCAAGTCCAGCATGTAAGCTTACACAATATCAGGATGCTTCATGTAAAAAATTCTCTAAGGCATGGAAATTTCTCAATACCCATTCAGAATGATTTCTTTCTCCTGAAGGAAACTTCAGATCCCATCAATAGGCAGATAATTCCTCCATGTTTCCCACTGCCTCTAAAATAGGGTATATATGAAATCTATGGGGATGAAAAACTAGGAAGATAGTTCGGTAGCTTATGTCGTGGGGATGTAACTACTGTTTTAATGGGTCATTCCCAGAATGATCAATATTTTCCTCTGCATTTCATAAATGAGAGGATTCCTTGGCGAAATACCATTTACCGGCCTTATTACCGCATTTTCTGAATCTTTATCCCCCTGCAGCCCCCCTTCCACCCTGGACAGACCCCCCAATCCTTCTGGACAGACCCCCCTCCCACCCTAGACAGACCCCCCACCCCCTACCCCATTGCAGACCACCCCTACTGGACATACCCCCCACCCTGCACCCCCTGGACAAGTGTCCAGGCCCGTGCATTTTCTTGCCCTTGATATTTACAAGACACAAAAAAAAGAAAAAAAAAACAAAACTCTACCACCTATCATTTACATTTCCAAAAACATGAACCCACTAATCATGATAGAACCATATCCAACCAATAAACCAACAACTTATTCATCATATGCTACAACTATTAATACAGATAACAGACCTGAAAACTAAAGGATTAATCATTCTTGAAACAAATATCCCCAATATAATAATTCAATAAAACAAGGAAACTTCCATTAAAGACCCCCCAGCTTCATACACAGCTTTTTCAAAATTTATGGCACAATACTGCATTCTGTTGAGCCAAAAAGAGGAGGGAATGGTTTCTAATTACTATGACTATAACCATAAAAAAGCTAACCAAATTCACTTGAAATGCAATGAGGCTTTGGTGAACACCCAGTTTCCAATTGGGAGACTACCAATTTCCATTTTAATTTCTTATATATATGTCTCTAAATATATTTGTGTGGAAGGGGACCCATACCAGCTTTATTGTAGCCCAGGGCTAGACATTGGCACTTCCAGAAATAAGAAGCCCAAGCTATTCGGTTAGAACATCCAAGTTCCGAGAATTCTTTTCCGGACAGACCCCCCTCCCCCACTGTAGACCCCCTGGAAAGCCCCCCCCTCCCTGGACACCCCCCTGGACACCCCCCTGAACAACTAAAATCCCACTCCTTCCGGACAGAACCCCCCACTCCATCCTGGACAGACCCCCCTACTGGACATACCCCCCACCCTGTATCCCCCTGGACAACCCCCCCCACCCTGGAACCCCCACTCCTTCCTGGAAATACCCCCACCCCCTCATTTTCTGAATCTTTACCCCCTACATCCCCCTAAAAAGCCCCCCATCCAATCCCCCTGAACATCCTCCCCTCTCAGTTTCTACAAATTTCCTCCGGAGTCTAAAGGCATTATCTGGACTCCATCCAGTGATACATCTGAATCAAGAATTAGGCATTCATCATGGAACCAGATATTCATAGGTCTATTGAACATTGGTCTTATGGAGTCTTAAAGATAATCCAAGGGCCATTCTTATGCAAGACCATGAACCTTCCCACAAGAGAGGTCATTTAACATGAAACCAGGTTGATAATCCCCACCATAATAGTATAATTACTATTACCTCATAGAACTCACATCATTCTACCTAGACCTCGAATAGTCCTACGCTGAACTCAATGACTAAAAATGATTGTCAATTCACACTTGATTTCCAAGATACTACCAAGTATTGTATACAACTAGATTACCCAGAACAAAACTTACTGCATTCAATGATTGACATGAGTTCTGACTTTTAGTAACCTAGGTGTGGGATATGAATTTTGACCTAGATAGTTTTTATCCCCTCATGCATTTTGCCACTTCAAGCCATAGTATTTCTAATAAATGACAAACTATCGTCAATCGTACAATGGTACCTAGATCTATCATTGATGTTGTCTTACACCACAGAGACATCTGCACACACACACTCCTTTGGGAAACCAAGCGCTATCATATTCACATTGAACACGTCGATTTCTAATTATATGGGTGACCCTAAAATAAATTCCCCAATGACCTACTATCACCACCTCCTTGGAGATCATCCACATAAATAGAAACATTCTCAATGGTCAGCTCACCACCTCACTCTATCATTTCAGTGGACCCCACATGTAACCACAACGTGAATTCTCATTCACCAATTCATTCCCATCAAGTCATGATTACACTACTATTTACTATAACATAGTGATTCCCCCATGAGTCAAGGACCTCTAGGCCTAGACACACATTCCATCACATTTTTCCCCATTCTTGCAGCCTTCAAAACACCATCAACTGTCTCAGATTTCTGTATCTAATATTGATCTTCCTCAACATCATCATAATAATATTGTTCTTGCTCCTAATTCCATTTAATATTTAGATCTTCAATCACTTTCGGTGCCAACATAAATGGACTTACCACTTCCACAGATTTCTTTGTTTTACCAGAAGATCTAGTAGCCTAAGGGAATTGATAAATTTGAATAATACTTACAATGAATTATTCTTTTCCCTTTACTAACTGGATAATTCCATGACTAACCGATGTATTTATTCCAATTCCTTAAGCCAAACCCAAATGGAATTATCACATGATGATCCTACTCATAGTCTAAAGAAAATTCGGAATCTACTTATTTATCACTCTGATTTGGTTCTGCTTAGATATTTGAACCAACCTGCTTCATTTTTCACCTAGGAATGACTATCTTCCACCCTTAAGGATCGTTATCACCCTTGAAATTTTCATTCAAATCTTTTAAATGGTTGTGAATATAGATTGAGTTAGGGGGAATCACATCTCTAAAGACAACTACATTTCAGAATCACTGGTATATGGACCATAAAATGTGGATTCAGTTTTGCCACATTTTTCCCCCAAAAAAAGATATAATAATACTAGAAACACCAACCTAGAATTTTGAAATATGAATTGAATATAATGGAATCGGACTATAGTAATTCAAAATTCCAAAAGTAGTGATCAGAACAACACCATCATCAAGATCCTTCCTGTTCCACCCATTTATAGAAGTCGCGGATTCAGAATAGGTGGATATAGTAGTGGAAGAGCTTGGATCTGCCTCTCCCATGACTTTCATATCCCACTTGGATCCTTCCAAGTCTTTCCTCAAACTAAAAAAGATATATGTGACCCTTAGTTCTAGTTGCAGTGACCTCACCCCCTTCCAGTGAGGATCATTTATTATGCTGCCTTTGATTTATGAGTTACCCATTGAGAGGCCTACATGATGTTAAACTTTCTCCCCATGCTGGTAGTTGGATAGATCATGACTCATGTGTCTACATGATGAACATAATTCATCCCAAGATTCATAGTAGACCTACTACTTCCAACAAATCTCCCCTTCAAAATCAATGAAGATAAAATCCATCGGTACCTTTGATACATCGAGCTCAACACATATTTTAGGAGAAACAAGGTGGAAGAAAGTTATGGTGTGATTATTAGTACATAAGAAGTGGCCAACATATTACCAAACAATTTAAGATCACCAAATTATGAAATGGGGGATGTAGGATAGGGACGGAAATCCAAATCACCATGAAGGGAAGATCCTATTTTAGGTGGAACTTGAAAAACCAATAGAAAATAGAGAAGTTTAAGCTAGTGAAATCATGTGGAGCATTAAATCAGGCAGAGATAAGGGCATATTAAGTTGAAAAATGAATCAAAAATTTCCACAGATCCATAATCCCTATAATCACCCATTCAAGAAAACCACATGAATCAAAAATAAACCTATCAAAGGTTTCCATCGAGGGGAGACTCTTGCCGAAGTGAGCCCCTAATGTGAGATTCAATTGAAAATAATCATTTAAAAATTCTAGGGGGAAACTATAGTCTTAATAATTTCATCATCTCATGACAGAATTTTAGGGCTAATTTCAATTTTTGGAAAGATAGGCAAAAGGCTAGGGTTGATGAAGGGGGATAATGGTCAAAACTATGAATCCGGAGTAGTCGGGATGAATCCTCCCCCCCACCCCAAGAGAGGGGGGACCAGAGGGGAATACATGCTGCCTACAACATTATTGAAGGAAGCCACATGATCGAAATAGGTCTAGACTTAGAAGTAGACAAATATTAGAGTTCAGTCAAAATAATTTCATCAAAAACTCATATTAGTGCTTACTCCCCAATAAAACTAACATCTCAACCGTTACAAGTCTAATCACACAACCACCCATCAACTAGCATCTTCTCGAACCCTAAGTGTATACTTTTACTCCATCCATCCAAGATCAGACCATTTAGGATCATAATCATCTACATCATCATAATTCATACACAAAAATAGTCATGCCAAGTATCCTACCAATCCTTCCCTTTGAAATCCAAACCTCAATACTGAAATGCCTAAAGTGCTTTTCATCATGGAAGCCTAAAGAATCCCCATGCCTATACCACATAATCAATAGTACCTATAATGCACCAATATCATAATTTAAATCATCTACCCATGATTTGTCTCTAAAGGAACTAACAATCCCAGGCTAACGCCTCTATTAAATTACTATCATATAAAATATCTCATCTAAATCATAGTACCCGAATAACCAATATCTTGAGTCATATCTCAAGGGAATTAGGCCTTCCCACCTAGCTCAATAACCACATATCACATAGGTCAAAGATCATAGGGAAACATCTATTTTTTCCCATTTGAAATATCTTAATACAACTAATGTGCTAACACCCACTCTAAATTTCTCAAATATACGCATATCTAGAATTACATGCAAATCACCATCCTACTAGGGAACTGATCCTAAACTAAGGTTATACTGTCATCCCCAATCCTCACCTCATCCCAATTTTCAATATCATCCAAGATATCTCAATCAATCTTGAAACTATAGGCTTCTTCCCAACCTGAACCTATGATTAGTGAATTATTCTCAGGTTCCCAAGCATCATGGCCACCCAAGAAGTGTTTGAGTTCAAGAAAGTAGAGAAACACCAACGGGGTACTATGAATAACCAATAAATATAGTGTATGGGTAGATGATATGCTCAGTTGAACAAATAAATAAACTATGTAAGCATAAATAAATACCCATCATTGATCCTTAGGCTATAACGTGACACTCAGTATTGGTTATACCTTCTTTGGTTAGTGTCAGAGTTTTTTTATCATGTCACATGATCATTCCCACTAGTACAGAGCCCAATAGAAATGTATTATAAGGTGAAATCATCGATTTCATGGAGGTAATTCTAGTAAATCTAATTGTATCAAGACCATGCCTAATTCCAAGGAGTGTGTTCTTGGAAATCTTATAGTATCGAGCATATAACAGATTCCTAGGGGGACAGGCATAAGAAATCTAGTAGTATCATCAATAGAATCGATTCCTTGGGGGGATGACCCTAGGTAATCATATTGACCCAAATATGGAATCCCAATATCCTGGGAATTCTATATAAACCAAAATATTGAATATAAAGGGATTTACCAAGGCATTCATATTGTATCAGGATCAACATCTAGAGCCTAGGAGCACATCCCAAGCATCCTATTTTGACCATACAGGTGAATCCTAGGTAAAATCTTGGGTATTCCACTTAAAGCTTTGAGGGTAGTGTGTCCCTCCCATAATATCTCATATAACACATTATATACAAGTTGTCAATATTCTCAAACTCATCTCAAAAAACAAGGTTTTCCCTCTCAAGCGCATGACCTATCATCATCACTAATGCCATATCATCATCGCTAATGCCATATCTGGCTCACACACAATTGATTTGGGTTCGAAAGTGACACCTACAATCATCTATAATCCTTATTGCATGCACCCTCACAAGGTTCAAAATCACTGAGGCACCCTTATGGGTTCCCTAGATTACATTATAGCACGAACACCCTATGTGGATTCCTTTATCAAATTCACATCTACCATGTCAACACCCACCACTGGGAATCACATCCCTCAAAATAGTCATAAACATCTCACGACCTCACTATACTAATAATAAAAGCCTCACTTACAAAGATCTAAAGAGATGGAAACCTTCCTATATCACTTTCCAAGTCACACTATGTCAGTCCGATCACCAAACCTATCATCAATTTAGCTAAATTATACCCACCAAGGTATCTAAACCTCATTAGGGGTGGAACACCTTCCCGCACTCATCTCTACTAGTATGAAGGTTTTAAGTCATATTAAGGATCTTTCATGGCCTACTAGGTATAGTAACTATATCTCATCACATCCCTCCACTTGAAGGTCACCAAGGAACCTAGAATAAGGTCCACTGTGCTTATATAATTCACTTTATTTTATATACACCCTGTATGGGGTTCATGTTTCTCAAGGCATAAAATTATACTTATACTCTTAGACATCTTCGGTCGAGATATATAGTCAGTTCACAATGGTCCATCATGGACCTTGGCACTTTCCATATTTAATTCAAATGAATTCCATTATAATTAAACTAATTAATTAATTTATAAAGGTTAATCTCTTGAGGTGTTGAAACTTCACACATCACATTTCACATAAATCCTGTATAAACCAAAGGGTTATGCCCAAGAAACCAATGACCTTAATTGAAGTTATTTCCTTTAAAGAATCATGACCACCTTCTAAGCTTGTATAAGATCTAGCATCAACTGAGGCTCCTAACCTGGCCCCAAAATTACAAATAATCAATTATAACATTTTATAATTAATTATATTATCCAATTAAATTAATTATATTGATTATAATTAATTTCATAATTTAAAACAAAAAGACATAAATGCTTAATCAATCACTAGGCTGCCTCAATGCACTGAAACCATGAACAAACACACATGGAGGTTCCATGGAATACACCCGATACTATCATGGGAAAATCCAAAAAAATGGTATCTATTTAATAGGTGATTTTAGTAAATTTAGCTAAAAACCATAAATAAAATCATTAGGTGACGTACCTTTGATGACACTACATGAAATAACATACCAACTTTATCTCAAGACATCCTCTATCTACACCAGGAAAAATCCCCATCATGTGGGACAATTTCCACCATCCTTTGGTGGAAATTTCCAATAACCCCCAACATAAATCTTCTAAAATTATATACTATAGATGAAAAAAAAAACAAAAGGAAAGGGATGGAATAAATCACTCGAAATCATCATTGAATAATTCCAGAAATCGATCCCCTCTCAAGGTGGATCAAAAGAGGGACAGTGAGGTAGAACCATCAAGAACTGACCTTCTCCTAATATCAAAAACCCTTTAAACCCAAATCACCCTAATTTCAAATAAATGGGACTACCCCCATGTAAAAAAGAAAATTTGGCTCCATTCATGGCATGAACAGGGGTTTCATGGAATGGTTTACCTTTCACCTGAGTAGCTTTTGTGAAGGAGTAATCACAACAATCTTCACAGAAAGTGTAGGTGATGGATCATGCAGATCCCACTCATGGAAGGTTTCAGTTCAGACAATTCACTTATTAGAGGAGGAATGCACAACTAAGGGGGTGGAGGAGGAGACGAACGCACGAAGAAGGGGATGGGAGGGATCGCGCGAGGGAGGGGTGAACCGAGTGGAGAATCCGGTGAGGATCAGCCTAGGGATAATTCACCAGATGGCGACAAGGGAGAACGGTTTCGTGGGTGGGAGATGAGTCCCGATGAGGGAGAGATGCGGGTGGGAGATGAGTCCTGACGCCGAAGAGATGCAGGTGGGAGATGAGACGCGATAGAGTTAAACTAATTGAATAACTATTGCCACAGACTCAGTTTAGCTGTAGGTTTAACTATTATAATGCCATGATTTTCAAATAACCGTGGTTATATTTTAATCTATAGCCACAGACCAATTAAACTGTGGCTATAGGTCCATGGCTATAGATCATTTTTCTAGTAGTGAAAATAATGGGTAGCACCTATATCAAATAAATATAGCACCACAGGGGACAAAATTAACACCGTACCTTTGACTGTAGTCAGCCCTGCCTTAGGTTCCTCTCGTGAATACTCCACTACATAAAGACATCTAGTCTCAGATCTTCCCTGAGATTTCTTATCCAAATGAACACCCCACTTTGCATTAAAATAAGACACACCACCCTTTAAAATATTATAAAGAACTTGAAAATTCTTAGTGAGAGTGAAACCAACCTTACTACCTTGGGACATCCTTCTATAAAAAGGACTAATATTACTAGAGTTTCCACAATGGTGACATGTTAAAGGAGCTTATGTACAACTAGGCTTGGTATGACCAGGCCTTCAACACTGATAGAAACTAACTTTATCTTTTCCTGATGAATCCCCTAAAACTGGACCCGAAGAAAACTAATCCCCTTTGCGTTTCCTTTTCTGGACAGAAGACATACCATAGATAAAAACTATAGTAACTGAAGCTCCACACAAACCCATATTTCCAGATATGTTTTCATTAGCCACAATTTCTTTCCACCATCTAAAAAATTTCAATAAGCATAAGATAATAAGAATTGATGAAATATTGGCCCTCAATCCCATCTCAAAATATCCAATATTTGAGGTAGTGATTAGTAACAAGCTTAGGTTCATGGTGAACCAACTCATCTAAATAGGTGGAATAATCTAGAATAATATGATTCCATTTTTTTAAGGTAAAACATTACTAGGTTTTTTACAGACACAACATTTTAGGATAACACTAATGGATGAATATTTTCTTGAAATAAGTTCAAGTATGATCCTCATGTAACTTATCTTATAAGAAGGAGTCCCACTATATTCTTCCTGACCCCTCAAGAAAATAACTGGAAATCCCACCATATATTCCTCATGAGGTTTCAAAAAATAGAAGATTCTTTCAATTCTCTCAAGCCACTCTTTAGATTCTCAGGGCCCTTTTCACCATAGAAAATGAGTGGATTCTGCTTAGTAAATTCCAAGACATGATCCACTACTCATCCCTAGTTACCAAAACCCTCTTGACCTAGAGTCTGAAGATTACATATTACAGCTTCCATCAAAGAAGGGTCCACTAGAGGATTTTCATGAAGAACTTTTCTTGTAGCTTCCTCACTCATATTTGAAATATCTCTTCTAGGAGGCATTGTCTAATGAACATTGGACAATAACTAATCAACTTAAGAGAAAAGTCCCAAATCATAAGTCCAACTTTATGAATCCATATTAATTCCTTTAAATTAAATTTAAAGAAAAATTGGATTCTTAAAATGAAAAAAATAAAAGGGAACATGTTCATTTAAATAAACTCCAAATCCATATCATTTAAATAAACTCAAACACCAAGTCTTAAGCTTTGTAAAAATATTTGAACACCCATGATAACTTGAGTTCAGACATGGAAGTGAGCTGGCCAGGAACCCTCCAACACTTACTACCTAAATTTTAATGTTCCTAACTTTTATCTACCATTGAACCTGAACCAAACCCAAGTAGTTTCATAAAAATATAGGCTAGGTAATTCATTTGATACCATTTTGTTACAAACTAGCTTGGGTTAACCTGGTATGTCACCCAAGTGGGTCCACCACAAGGTAGAGAGAAATGAGGAAACCAAAACAAGCCTCATGTATAACTAGAACATGGAAAACCAATGAAGTACATAGTAGAATAAAGATTAAATATCCATGAGACATACAATGTCAACCCTAAAGGGATAAACCTAAAAATAAAATAAGACAATCCATAAGATAAAACTCCATGTGACCACCTTTCACAACCGAACTATCCCACTATGAAGAAGATTAAAACAAATAGAAACCAGAGAAATACATGAAACCCTTCCCTTTACTTGAGTCCTATAAAACCACATCTATAAATTCCCAATGGAAAAAGTAGGGTGTAAGAAGAAATCCCATTAGGATTTCACCAAATAATCTATACAAAGTCTAATACCATGAAAACGTTAGCTCTAACTTTAAAACAAATCCATTTTATAAATTAGTTATGAAATATTTTTTTTTGTAAAACATCATTTAGGTTTCAGAAAATCCTTTAACATTCACATAAACTAGGAATATGACAAGTACATTTAAGATAACATATTAGAATAATCAAAACCATCTATGGATACACTATAAGATAACAAAGTGAGAAACCAACCATGAAATATACCATCATGTGAAAAACCAATCATAAATGAAAAATAACGTGATTTGGGATATAGTCTATGAGAATACGTACTCAGACATATAAATGAAACATTATTTCAAGTTTCACATGAATTCAACCAATATCAAACCCCGTTATAGTCTTTCAATGTCAAAAATCTTGTGGTATTACACACACTAAAGTGAAAAGTAAATTTCCCAAAACACCCATGGTTTTCAATGTGATAAGTCTACAAAAAACCATTTGAGAACCATGATCATGATTTATAAAACATCTTCATATCAAATCATTACCACTTCCATGCTTGAAAACCAATATTGAAACAATTCTGTCAAATAGACATTTCATCAAACATGTAGTGTGCACAAATCTATTTTAAATAAAAAACATATAAAAACATATATTTCATGGATAAAATACACCTTGACATAAAATTCATCATTTTAGTAAAAAAACCAAAGGAATTTTATAATAATATAAAGTAATTATTGAAATAGAACCTTTGTATAGATACACCTACCTCAAGAACAGAGGAAAACTAATTTCCTTTGAGAACAAAGATTTGTAATGATTATATTAGGTCCTCAAGAGCCTAGATACATAAGAAAAATAATATAATCTCAATATAACCCTTTATATATGACATATAAATCCCAATCGGGTTCTAATGAGATAAGGGGAGGAGGGATCAAGAGAGGGTCTAAGAAGAAGAGGGAAACCAGATCAAAAACAGAACATACCTCGAAGTGATCCATCAAGAATGAAGTAAAACCACCAAGAATAGAATTTGATAATCCTATATAAAACTAGAAAAGGTTAATTCAATCTAAATTAAGATTAGGGGGTGATTATGCATAAAAATGATTAAGAGAAAATAGGCAATTTCCAACTTTTTAGAGGGTCAGATCAAGGAACACAGTTAGGATGAATAGTTAGACAAATCATGAGCCAACAATGTGTGACCTTTTTCCCTTAAAAAATAGGGTTCATGGATTCCTAGAGATGAGATGCATAGTTTGGGAAAACCATGATCAATCCTTGTGAAACCTCTGGACAACCACCCGAACATCTTCATAGTTTACTTGGCGAGCCGTATGGCTTGAAAAACCATGCTCAAACCATGAAAAATTCCTTTGGATCCTCATAGTTCCATACCACATGGTTAATACTAATTGTGTTCCTAAACCATGTGTCTGTCCTATTTCTTAAAAAATCCAAGTTTTGACCCCTGTCTCCTAGAAACCTCTATAATTACACCAAGTATAAACCAAGATCAAACTAAGGCATACTTATGAGTTGGTGGGTGCCACAAATATTTGAATGCCATACATTCTAATATTATGTATACTACTTTTAAGAGTAGGTATAACCTATATGAGTATCTTTTTTATGTCATTGGTATGGATGAACGTGTCAGTAGTGTTCATAACCTTAATGAATAAGATCTTCTATCCTTATTTGGATTTGTTTGTATTCATATTCATTGATGATATTATGGTTTACTCTCAATTGAGGGAGGACCATGATCACCCTATAAATATTGTTTTGAGTACATTGAGGGAGCATCAACCATATGAAAAGATCTCAAAGTATTAGTTTGGATCAGTGAAGTACACTTCTAAGGGAACATGATATCTGAGATTGCCATATTAGTGGATCCAGAGAGGGTTTTGGCTATGGTTTCTTAGGAGTGGACAAAAAACACCTTCAATATTCATAGTTTTATAGGCTTATTAGTTTAATACTAGAGGATTATCTATAACTTATTCCATTTGGTAGTGTCGATGACATCCCTAACCAAGAAGGAGATAAAGTTCATGTGGTCAAACTCTTTTGAGTGATACTTTTAGGAGATGAAAGGGAGATAAAAATTTACATAAATCATGACCTTAACTAAGATAAACAAGAATTATAAATTTTATTATGATTATTCAGGAGTTAGGATTGGGGAAATTTAGATGTAGGTCAGGAAAGTGGTCACTTATGAGTCTATAAAATAGAGCCTGCATGATTGAAACTACTTGAAACATGATTTAGAGCTAGAAATGGTAGTTCACATGATAATATATTGTCATCACTAACTTATGGGTGAGTGGGTAGTAGTGTATACTGACCATAAGATCCCTAAGTATATCTTTTATCAAAGGGACCTGATCCTTCAATAGAGGAGGTGGGTCAATTACTTATGATATTTTGATTTTGAGAAGGTGTATACCCCAAGAAGGGGAATATCATGGATTATGAATTGAGAGTGAAGACTTAGGAAAAGGTAGTGCAGGTGGCATGTACTGAGTGGCAGGTGATGAGCCTCTTCACTAAGATACTCCTTGATGTTTAGGAGAATCAGGGTAGAGTGACTATGACATATCCAATTATGATGTACTTTCCTCTTGAGAGAGTGGAGTAGAGTTAACTATCTGACTTAGACTATTTGGTGATCAGGGAAAATATATATGGTAGGGATCCATCACATGATTTGTATTTTGATGTTTATGGGGTCCTTTATATATGGGGTTGTGTCTTAATCCCTCTAAGCATGCGTTAATGGTGATGTGATATTCAAATTCCTTGAGATGGTTCGTTTACCCATAGCTTACTAAGATGTATCATGATATCCAAAGATAGTACCAGTTGCCTAGGATGAAAAAGGACATAAAAGGAATTTTTTAATGATGCTTTAAAAATTAGTAGGTAAAGTTAAAGTATCAATAACCCATAATTACTCTTCACTCATTACCCATTCCCGAGTGAAAGTAAGATGATATGAATATGGATTTTTTGAAGGGTTTTTTGAGGTCGTCTCATGATATTAATGCAGTATGAGTTATTATGGACCATTTGATAAATTATATGAATTTACAACTAATTTGAGAGATGTATTTCATCGATGATCTGGGAAAAATATATTTTTGAGATATTGTAAGTATGTGTGGGGTGTCCAGGGGAATTATTTTTTACCATGATACCCATTTTAAATTGTGTTTTTTGGAAAAGGATACATAATGTGATTGATACATAGGTTCATTTTAGCACTGAATACCATCCTTAAACTGACATGAAGTCCACGTGGAACAACTGAGTGTTAGAGGAAAAGATACGAGAACATGTCCTTGATTTTAGTGGATCATGGGAGAATCATCTATCACCTTTAGAGTTCACCTACAATAAAAACTATAAGACATTTATTTAGATGGTTCCTTTTGAGGATTTATACAATAGAATATACTGATTTCCTTTGTATTGGCTAGATATTGGTAATTCGGTGGTTATTAGGTTGATTATTTCTCATGATGCGGTTGGTGACCACTTAAAATAGGTAAAGACCATATGTCGACCAGTGATGTCATCCTATAGAGTTTGAGGTGGGCGACTGGGTATCTCTATGAGTATCACCTCTATTGGAAGATAATAATTTTAGAGGTAAAAGAAGCTAGTTTCCATGTTCATGGGGTTACTTAAGGTTTTTGAGAGGATCAATATCATAACATATCAATTAATGCTTCCTCATAAATATAGTGTTATAAATGATGTATTTAATTTATCTCAACTCAGGAGATACCATCCTAATCCATCATACTTGATCAAATTCAATGATATTGAGTTGTATCTAGAAATATCATTCAAGTAAAACCATTTTAGATAATATATTAGAGTGAGAAGACTCTTCATTGGACAAAATTACCTTCGATATGGGTGTAGTGGTAACATAGTCATATCTAAAAGGATACATGGGAGTAGGAGTTTGACATATGGGTGAAGTGGCTGGAGATTTTTTTCAATGAGTCTTAGTGATGATTGGTGATGTATATTGGGGATGAGTAGCTCTATGGTGGGAAGGTTGTAACACCTCACATCCATGAAAGGTATGATTTCAACCTAAATTTCACCAGACTTTGTGTATTTTGGATATTAAATATATTTGAAGGTGTTTGTGGGGGAATTGGGGATTATTTTGGGGAAATTAGTTAGGATTTGGGAAATACATGCCTCAATAGATGCCACTGGGTACATAGTGGAATGATATTGGGTACTCGGTGGATGAGGTAGTGGAGGAAGTTCCTCCATGCGAGTCACTGAGTTGCCGATGGCCCTTGAGAGGCTACCCGATTCCCACCAGGTGCCTAGTAGGTTCCTATTTGGTATTTTTTAAAATTAAAAATTAAATAAATAAATTGAATTAATTTGTTTAAAATGATAATATCTCTAATTTATTGTAAAAATATTAGATTTATTCAGGTAAAAAATGTTTAAAATTATGTCAATACTTGATTTTTTTTTATTTTTTTATTCATTGTTGAAGTGTTTATGGGGAGTTGGAGTAGTTATAGAAGTGTTTTGGGTGTTAGATTCCTATTTTTTTTTGGAAATTTAGGTTACAATATAGGGCATAATATTAATGCTAACCATGCCCCTAGCCTTGCATAAGGTAAAGGCCCGATGCATAGTTCTCTTAAAATTGAAAGGTGTTTATAAAAAATTAGAAAAACCTATAGTAAATTGAAAACGTATATTGCATGTTTTGTTCATGGTTTTCTAAATAGTGTGAGACAATCACATGAGTTGTGATTATTTAGATAGTAGGAACCACAAGGTTGGCATGTGGTATGGAAAACTGTGTAACTAAACCATGCAGTCTACCCTGTGGCTTAAACATTTTGAATTTAAAAAAATCACACACATGAATTTTAGTACCTTAAACCTGCTATTTCTTCCACTCCATTAGACTGGAACCCAAGTTATGACCCTCCTTCCTCTTTCCCTTTAATATTTGAGATATTTCCTTCATTTATTCACTATTTCAAGCACTGTTCATCCCTATGATGATCTAGAGGTAATTCTATCACTCCACCTTCACTCTTTATTCATTTATTTTTATTCCCATCAGTTTCACTCTAATTTTGGTTATTTATACCTTATTTTAAGGTTTTCATATACTTCTCCATTTTTAGTCATTTCAGATCAAATTAGTGGCTGATACTCGATGAGTAGGATTCTATAAACCTAGCGTAGACGGTCCTTTCTCTATCCCTAAAAATATTGTTCATTTCTTACTCATGTGATGTGTGGTCGTGCTAAACTATTGTGTGAATCACCTTAAAAATTTAAATAGATATTTTAAATAGTTAATATTGGTAATTTATACTTCCTATAGGCTGTGAGAGATGATAGGATACATGAAAATTCTAGATCATTGGTGATTTAGTGTGGTGACCCTTGTATTTATAAATGAGAAATTACAGGTGACTTGTTGGGTGCCTTAAATTAAATGGTAATCTAGCACATGACCGTAGATTCCCTAATTGATTCCTAGAGTGTGAACCAATGTCATGATATGAATATATTTAAAATGATAGTGAAACTTTGTTACTATGGATAGATTCTGTCCCCCATTACTCTTATATTATTATGGTTGGATGATATCCATCGTTCCCTTATAGTGATATTATAGGTGGATGATAGCCCTCATTGCCTTAATGTTATAATGGATGGATTTTGGGCCCCATTTTATTATATTACCATGGTTGGATGATGACCCTTGATCTCTTATAGTGATATTATGGGTAGATGATGCCCCCCATTTCCCTTATGTTACATTGGTGGATATTGGACCCTATTAATTTTATGTTACAATGGGTTAATGTTGTCCCCCAATTTCTTATGGTGATATTATGGGTGGATGTTAACCCCATTTCTCTTATGTTACAATAAGTTAATGTTGGCCCCCATTATCTTATAATGATATTATGGGTGGATGTTGGACCCCATTGCACTTATGTTACAATGGGTGGATCCATTCCCCTGATTACTTATGGTGATATTATAGATGAATGATGTCCCTCAATGCTCTTATGTCACTATAGGTGGATGCTATCTCTAGACTGTCTACTATGATTTTATGGGCGGATTCCAACCCCTATTGATCTTCTATTATTATGGGTGGATGTGGGTCTCTGACTAACTACTATAATTTTATAGGTAGAATCTATCCCTTAATTACTTCATGTTGTACTATGTTTAAATGTGTATTTATCTATATTCACTATGATCAAATACATTTATCACTGCCCAAAGTATATATAGTTGATCCTAAGTGTCACCTTAGAACTTGAGTATCTATGGTGTTTTATTTATTTATTTTATTTATATATTATTCACATTATCATCCACTATTACTCGGACCAGATATCTTTATAGTCACTATTGGTGGTGGCCAACTGAGTTGTACTCACATGCTACTTAGACTACTATGGGTACCAAGGAATACCTCATGGTTGTAGGATAGGACAAGGGCAAGGTCCATATGACCAAGGGTTTATAATTAGATCATGTAGATAATGGGATATGGGACCGAGCTTGGACTTGGGACGGATTTTTCAATTTTTCAATTTTTTTTGGTTTTTGTTATTTTTGGTTGTTGATTTATATAATCCAAAATGGGGGATATTTATGTTTTTAGCATGTATTTTATAACTCACATGAAATTCATTTTGATATAGCATGGATTATGTGTTATTTATTTTCCCTTTTCATGATTTTTGTTTCCTTTCTTATTTAGATGTATGTTGTTGGGACCAAGGTGATCTATGCTGGAGATTGATGGTGTATTTTGTTTATTTTTAATCCCTTTTAGGTTGATCATGGAGTTTGTTTTCAGAAAAATGGAAGATAAAAAGAATTTTTTAATTGGTAGTGTTTCCCATTGTTTTTCAATTTTTTTGGGGTAAAAAATTAGGTTTTTTGGTGAATTTTTTTGAAGGATTAGAGCCGGAGTGAGATTTTAAACATAACACTTATGAAAAACTACATATCATTTTTGGAAAAGGAAGGTTTCCCATATAGTGTAGAAGGTATTTTGTAAAGCCCTCATAGCACTGAAGGCATTTCATAAGGGCTATAGAAAGTTATTTCCAGTATTTTTGGGAAACTATAAAGTAAATTTCATAAAGGAGTCACTTCATTTTCAGATATAGATGATGATTTTGGGACAACTACAAATGAAGTTTTATGCTATGTTAACCCACATAGCATATGTCACTTACAGCTAGTGACCGTGTTTGGGGGGGGGGTGTATAACATCTACCACATAAAATTTATTCTTATTCATGAAGGGGATTAAAAGAAATTTTGGTGATTATCAAGTTTTACAAATGTATTTTCCTATAAATACCCTACTAATACCTTTATTAAATGAAGAAGATAAGTTTAAGTTTAAGAAGATCTAAAGTTTTTTTGGAAAAAATGGAGAAGTTAGGTCGAATTTATAGAATGGGATACCGCATAAGAATGCTTGAATACATAAAAAGTTTATATCTCAAAAGAGGTACTATGAAGTAGATCACAAAGTAGGGTTCTATGAATCACTAAGATGCTCACATAGAGTAGTGTTCAATCCATGAAGGACAAAGATCAAGGAGTGTATTCGAGTATAATTGTATAACATTCATTATTCAAATAACTCAAAAAATTAATGATGATGAGGGAGAGACCTTCAAGTTAATAAATTGAGGAATACTTATACATGATAAATGCATAAGGAGGAGTTGATGAAAGTGATTAGAGGGAGGCAATGAACTTTCCTTTAATTAATTGTAAAAGAAGTGTGCCTATCATAGAGTAACCATGGCCAAACAGTTCTAATATATGAAATCTGTTGAATATTAGTGGATTCTAGTATGATAGACACACTCTCATCATATGATCCTTGGACTATCCCTCAGTGGTGAACCAAGTATTTTTTTGTGATCTATTTTATTTCCACATCTATGAGTTTAGTAAATGTGCATTATAAGAAATTATTTTTAAATATTTCCTATCAATGTGGGGATAATATCTATCTAAAAAAAAAGAAAAAGTGAACTCCCAAATTCATCCCTCCCCTCTTAGGGTGTCCTGAGGTATAACGAACGACATCAGAACAAAGTTAAAGGCATTATATCTATCATCAAGTAGTCTTTGATACAGAGAATTCAAAAAATTCTAGGGGTATTCCTCAATTTTATGGAATAAAATACCATATTTGGAAGAATATAATGAGACATCATTTGTGATCTATTAGGAAGGAAGTTTTATTTTCTATAGGTCAATGGATTTAGGTTAGTGATATATCCTAATTATATATGACTGAATTAGACAATAAAATGCTATATGTGCCTTTCAAATCTCAAAATGCTCTTACTGAAGCTCTATAAGATCAAATCTATTTGAAGTTGATGATATTTTCTATGACAAAGGCCATGTGGGAAAAACTAGAAAATATATATGAAGGTGATATAAAAGTGAAGGAGACAAAACTCAAAGTTACACATAATAAGTTTGACTATATGAAAATACATCTGGATGAAAATGCAGATAGTTTCTTCCATCATATTATTGATTTTTTTATTTATTCAAGGTCTTAGTGAAGAAATTAAGGATATTAAAATTTTAAAGATTATATAGAGAAGTTTTACACCTCTGTGAAATCTAAAAGTTTTATCTATTAAGGAAATGGATCTGTTTATGATTTATTTTTATAATCTTCTAAGCAATTTATTGGCCTATAAAATGAGAGTTAATCTATAAAAGACACCAATTAATTAAAGTAGTGAAATTAAATTCAAATAAATAGAGAAAATTGGCATTGTGAAAGGTGGTGATGAATAAGAAGATGTGGATGATTAATTTATTTTTCTTGTGGCTAGAAAATTCAAGATACGAAAAGGGATATTCAAAGGAAATCTAACCTTGGCATGTTTTATATATGGTAAAATAAGAAACATTATTTCTAGGTGATTAAAAAAATTGATGATGAATAAAAAAAGTAAAAACCATGGAGAGATCTTGGAGGAGGTTCTTATAAAAAAGAAACTTCAAACTAGAAAATTAATTATAGAGGAATAGATTCATTAGAAAATAGGATGGCGATGATGGAAATTTTTTAGAGGAATTATAAATAGAGTTTAAGTATGATATTGAAGATTCCATGATGGATACAGTTGAAAATGAAGAATCTAAAAAGGAGAAAGATAATCATCCAAAAGGTGTAGTTGATCTCAAGGTATAACTTGAGGGATCTCTTGAAGAACTCGATCTCCAAAGAAAGAAAAACTAAATAGTTAATGGACTATTGCAAAAATATTTTGAATATGTGGATTAGCTTGAAGCATAAATTTATCATCTATAAAAAGAGTTAGATAATCAATGGTCTAGTTAAGTAAATTTAGAATAAGTTTCAAATTTCATGATGAAGATTTAATAATAGACTAAGATGATCAATAAACTTAATGCTTGTGTGAAAGTGTCAACAAATAAGGTACAATCCCTAGAAGAATAGGTTTTTACTCTGAAAAAAAACTAGAAACAAGAATTAAATCAAGTTATCTATAGAAAAATCTATAATTTTGGAGTTTCATAGATAGATAACTGATATAAAGACTCATTTTAGGCTCAAAAGGTGTCAATAACATTCTAGATGAATAAAGAATCAGATTTATATATAAAAGAGGAATTAGTTATGTTGTTAAAATTTTAAAAGTAACAATGGATCAGAATAAAGGGAAGTAGAAGGTTGGATCTTGTAATGTCAAATATAAAACACCAGCTATTTAGACCAAGGAATTTCATATCAAAGAAAATTATTGGGAATAAAATAATCATCAAATCTAGGTAGTTAACTAACAAAAATCACAAAGTTTTACTAAGGCTGGGGACATGTGGAGGAATTAAGGAGAGAAGATATTTCCTTATATGAAATGTCAATTCCACATATATTTTTATAATACCATGTCCTACTATAAATAGGGAAAGAAATATTTGAATGGAGAAGCACTATATAGTTAGAAAAGGAGAATGAGTTCATATCCTTCATCATATAAAATAAATAATTTCTTTTGATATTTTTTAAATTATTCTAACTTTGGTTATAATGTCTTTTATTATAGGCAAAGAGTAATTGGTAACAATAATTATATAACCCATAGGCAAATTAATCCAAGTCAATCAATAAAAATAAATCTAAAAAATAGGTACACTCAATAAAAATAAGAAGAATAGTATGATTTCAACATGCATGCTGATGATAAATTAAAGAGTCCATCTTATGCATTTACTCAACCAGGTATCTCATGTAAGGAAAAGAATAAGAATAAGAAGGACAACCTAGTAGATATTTCACTCAAAGTTAAAAAAGAACAATAACACTTGTATTTTAGATAGTGAGTGCTTATCCCACACGACTAGAAATGTGAATTCTTTGAAAAGTGTTAAGTAAAGATTTGATAGAATAATGAATTTCGAATATGATGGTACCTCAAAGATTAATGATAGTGTAAATACTCAATTTAAGAGTGATTATATAAAGGAAAAAAGTTATCTATATGGACAATTTTCATCATAAACTCTTGATTGTGAATCAACTCTGTGAATTAGGACCAGTGGTGACATTTAATCATAAAGGATTATATATCAAATACAATGAAGAAAATTCACTCATGAAAGGCTGGTAGATGAATGGTAATATATACCAAGAAGAAAATAAATAAAACACCCACTTATTAATAGTTTTATAGGAAAATATCTTGTGGCATTAAAGGTTAGGTCACATTAATCAATAGAGCATTCAAATATTATCCAAGTTGATTACTTTAGTGGACATTCCTAATTTGAAGTGTGATCGATAAAAGACATGTGGTGATTTCATGTGAGAAAAAAGTATATAAAATCATGTTTGGTCAAGGAACAAAAGTTCATTGAATCTACTTGGTTTAGTCCATGTTGATATTTGTAGTCCAATGAATATATCTAGAACACATGGAGAGTGGTATTTCATTATTTTTATTGATGATTACAGTAGAATGATCTGGTGTTGTTTATGTAGAGAAAACAAGAAGTGATTGAATTCATCAAGAGATACATCCTAAGAGTTGATAATGAAATTGGTTAGGAAATAAAAATATTATGGTCTAATAATGGAATAGAATACACATACATTAAATTTAAAAATTACCTAAAAACATGGGATTAAGCATGAGGTTTTATCAGTGAGAAAACCTCAAAAATGGGGATGTTGAATGAGGAAATCAACAGGTGATCAATATGTCCAAAAATATAATGATTGAGAATTGTGTTTCTCATCACTACTAGAAAGTGGCTATTCAAGTTATTGTGTACACTCAAAACTAGACAGGGTTAAGTTCAGGAGAAGAAAGGACACCCTATAAAATTAAGCATGTAATGAATATCTCATTAAATCATTTTTTAGTTTTTAGAAATAAATGATATATCAAAAAATAATAATTTAATCAAGAAAAGTACGGGGATTCTACATAGAAAGGGTCATTTTTTAGATACTAAATAAAAAGTAAAGAATATAAATACTACAATAATAGGCTTACAAAATTGTAGAGAGAAATGATGTTAAGATCATTGAGAATAAAATTATGAATAACTATAGGAGCTCAAATGATAATATGTTTGATGATGAATAAGATGGTGAAAATGAAACTAGTTTAAATATTGAAGTTTTGGAAGGTTTTCCTAATATTAAAGGTTCTCCAAATAATGATGATTTAGAGGTGGAATAAAATGAGAAAAGAGTTGATAATGAAACTCAACTGGAACCTCATATGAGAATAATAATAGTAGAAGTTTATCCATCCAATATCATTGAAGATAGGTCAACACCTATATAGAAATAACTAATGAAAAATATAGATAATTTTTCTCTCCTATTAATGGTAGAACCAACCTCGTTTCAAGGAGCCGAAAAGGTTGAATCATGGGATAAATCCGAAAATGAATAATTATACTAGATTGATAAAAATAACACTTGGGATCTTGTTGAAAGGCTATAATATAATAATGTGATCAGAAAAATGTGGATCTTTAAGAAAAAATTTGACGATCCTTGAAATTTGATTAGAAATAAGGAACATTTGGTTATAAATTCTATTCATAGATTTATGGCATTGATTTTGAAAAAAAATTACTCCAATATCCCAATTATAATCAATTAGTCCCTTTTTGGATATATTAGTTCAAATAGGATACAAAATTTATCATATGAATTTCAAAATGAAATTCTTAAATGTAATTATTTAAGAATAAGTTTATATTGAAAAACAAGTGGAAATTTCGATTGGAAATGATGAAGTAAAGTTCTATAGATTAAAGAAGGATCTATATGGTCTAAAGCAAGAACCCGAATCATGGTATTATCGAATGGATGATTATTTGAAGAATATGTAATTCAAAAAGGGTTGTGTCTTCCATAATATCTATTAAGATGTTTAAGGAAGAAAAATTTATGGTGCTTGTATATGTGGATGATATCATATTTGATGGAAGTAAGTATGAATCCATGCAAGAATTTTCTAATCAAATGAAATCATAATTTTAAATGTTCATGATTGGTGAAATCACATAATTTTTTGGGCTTATGGTGGTTCATAAGAAGTAATACACTTACATATCTTAAGAAAAGTATGAAAGAGAGTTTCTAAAGTAGTTCAACATGCATGATTCCAAACCATTGTTGAATTTTATTGTAGTTGGGACAAAACTTGGGAAGAAAAAGGATGATAAATCTATGGATCCTACCTTATAAAGATGGATAATTAGAAACTTTATATATTTTACTATAACATGGAAAAATATCATCCTTACAACATGTTTAATAGATTTCTTACAGATTAATACAAAATAAGTGAATCTCACAAAACTTAAATGAATCATGAAGCATATTCAATGTGCTATCAATTTTGGATTGTGATTTGAAGTAGGAAAAGATTATGAACCATATATATTTTACAATGTTTACTGGGATGGTGATATGGTTGATTAAAATCACACAAGTGGTGGTATATTATTAATTGATAATAAATGTGTTGGATGGATGAAAAATATGTAGGAAATAACTTTTCTGAGTATGGTAGAAGTATAATATTTCTCAGTGACTAAGGCATGCACTCAACTTTTTTGGATAAAGCAACAATTAGAAGATATTAGAGAAGAATTGAATTATCCTATGGTAATCTAATTTAATAACATGAGTGAAATAAAACTCACAAAAAATTTCATACAACACTCTTATACACAACATATTGATATCTAATATAAATTTATCAAATAAAAGGTGGAGAAAGGAATGGTCAAATTGGAGTATGTTGGCACTCATGATCAAGTGGAATACATCATGACTAAAATATTGGACACACCAAAATTTTAGAAACATTGGTTGAAACTTGATGTTCAACCACCTCGTTCTACTTGAGAAGGTTTGAAAGTTCCCTCTTCCTATTGTATATATTTCTTTACATGTTTATTCATGGTTGGAGGGTTCCCTTTACCTTTGGTTTCATTATCATGGGGGAGAAACATGTGTTAAATCTAGGTGGATTTTTATAGTATATAATATAGGGATAGATATGATTCATATAAAAATTTGATTTATGTGAGGAATGATAGTTTAATGAGAATGGATATAGGGGGAATTTTGGAGTAAAGAATGCCATGATGCATGAAAGTATCACTTGGTCTATCATTTTATACATCTATTAATGATCACGTAGATTTATAATGGTGGGTGAGTTATTCTCATACTATCTAAAAGAATTGGGGAAAGCGTGTGGAATTGAATTTCACTTTGGATTGCCAACAAATTTAAAGGGAGGGGGGATGTTGGGACTAAAGTGATCTGTGCTAGATATTTATGGCGTGTTTTTTTTTCAATACCTTATAAGTTGATCAAGTAGTTTAAAATTTAAGGGAGTTTGTTTTGGGGGAAAATGGAAGCCATGGATATTTTTGTAGTGTCATTTCCCACTGTTTTCTGAAATTTTAGGTGTGAAAAATCATGCTTTTTTGTGAAGTTGTATGAAGGAGTAGATCCAAATGGATATTTTCTACATAACAATTATTTTATACTGTATATATTTTTTGGAAAAGTTTGGTTTCCCATATAGTGAAAAAGGCATTTCAAGAAGCCTGTATAGTATATAAGAAAGTTATGGAAGGTCGCATAGGAAAGTCATTGATAGTGAGTGGTAGTGTTTTTTTGGAAATTTCAAAAGGAATTTTGGAAATGATTCACATCATTTTTGGAGATATTTGGTGTTTTTAGGCCAACTACAAAGGATTTCTTTCTATGTGAACCTGCATATCATGTTTCATTTATAGCCGGTGAAGGTGTTTTTGGGTGGACCATGTAGGATCGACCATATAATATTTATAATGGTTTATAACAGGGATTAAATATAATTTTAGTGATTATAAAGTTTTCTAGATGTGTTTTACTATAAATACACTTTTAATCCCATCATTATATGAGGAAGAGAAGTTTGAGAAGATCCAAAGTTTTTATTGAAAAAATAGAGAAGTCAATCTAACTATGTAGTAAGTGATACCACATAGAAAGTTAGGTCACATAGGAATAGATAACTCATATAAAGGCTTGACCACACAGTGATTTCATCTTATAAAGGAGGTACCATGAAGTTTATTGCAAAGTAGATCCCCATAAAGAACTACACCACTCGTATAATGTAGGGTTTGGTTTGTGATGCATAAAGATTGAGGAGTGTATTAGAGTATCATACACTAACATTCATGATGCAGTTTACTCATAAAATTACTGATAGTTAGGGAGTTACTTTCAAGTTGCTAAGTTAAGTAATACTTCCACCTAAGCAGTGAGTAAGGAGTATTTGGTGAAAGTGATTTGAGGGTGGAAATGTGGTTTCCATGAATTCATTATAAAGGAAGTATTCCTATCATGTAGTGACCATGTCTAACCAATTGTAATATATGAAATATAGTAAATGACAGTGGATTATAGTACGTATGACACACTTTTGGAATATTCATCTTGAACTCTCCCTTATTTTGAACCAAGTAAAATTTTATATGTTCTTTTTTATTTATAAAAATGTGTCTTTGGTTAATGTGAATTATAATCATTATGGTTTAATGATTTCCTACCAATGTGGGTAAAATATCCATCTAAAACAAAAGAAAAATTAGACACCCTAGTTCAACCCTCCCCTTTTAGGGAATCTTAGGGTATAACATATGTGATTATAATTATTTTCATTATTATTGATCACTCTGATATGAGGCCATAGTCTCCACACAATAACACCATAGAACCTCACTACTATTTTGAAGCCTCTATCATATGTGGATGCGTGTAACACCACCTATCCTAACACTGGTGAGTGGTCTCTAGCTAGGGACATTACATAGTGGTATCAAAGTATCTTCTTTCAACTTATTATTTTGAAAGGTAGACAAGAAATATGATGTTATTGGAACTTGGTATAAAAATTGAGCCTAAGAGTAGTTAACCCATAATGGAGGGGAATTTTTTTCCAAGTATGCTATTGTTTCCCTCGACTTTTGTTTTTATAGTTGTGTTACTTCACATAAAGTGAAACATTGTGTTTTTTATTTTTAATTTATGGGGTTTCTTGGACAAAATAGAAAGGGTGTGTGTGTTTATGCATCATTTCAGGCACATAGGATTCACATATCAGTTCTCATTATTACTTGTGATTGGTTACATATATACAATACTTGGGTTGGTTATTTAAAGTGTCTGCATAAACTTATATGCACTAGTATAAAAATGGTCTTTAATTTCATTTTTTTTAATTTTGATTTTAGTTTTTAACCGATGTTGAAGCCACAGATGTAAAAAATATGAATTTTGATGTTGGTTTTTGTAAACTGATTCCAAAAAGGATTTAAATTTGTTTTTTGGAATTGGTTTTTTACAAAACTGATGCAAAAAATACCCGTCATGATCATTTTTTGCATCAATTTCATTAAAAATAGATGCCAAAAAGTTAAAAAAATTATTTTTTTGCGTTTATTTAAAAAAAATGATACAAATAATTAATTTATTTTCTTTAAAGTTTTAGATCATTTCATATTCTTCTATTTGACTGGTCGTGGAGCTAAAACAGAGTTGTGGATCAAAAGTTATGGTAGTCGGAAGTTGAACTTCTCAAAGTTTTGATAGATACAACTCATTTCAAAGAAAACATGAGAAACATGAATGAAAATTACATACACCAAATGAAATAAAATAAAATTAAGACTTAAAGAATATTTCAATTCTTTTAGGAGTTTCCATCAAAATGATATATTGTTTATCATCATATATCTTAGATTTAGGGTAGAACTCATGCGACAATGAAAACGGTGATCGATAATGAATTTTTCACCTTGGTTAGTAAATCTCATCCAGATGTTTTATATTTGTAACTTGATCATAAGAATAGATAATCATTATAAGAAATATTATTTAGTTCTTTTAGAAATTAAGTAAAATAATAATAAATAAATTAAATGATTAGAATAGATACCATATTCAAATCATCAATTGAAGTCACGTTGAAAATTTGATTGAGTCAAAGAGGTTGAAAATGATGAACAAAAGAGAAAATGGATTTATATATAGCAAATGAAAATATTTTCAATGGAGTTTTATTAAAATTTAGGCTGGATTTTAAATATTGAAATACACGTTGTAAAAAAATTGAAATTCCTATCCCGTGTATTTGCAAATAATTTTTGGCGTCAGGTTTGTTTAAAACCAACGCAAAATAAGATTTACATTAGTTTTATAGTGTTATTTTTTTATAAAACTGATGCAAAAAATGATAATAGACATCATTTTTAGTGTCATTTTTTAAAATAAATGATGCCAAAAAGTTAAAAAAAAATTGGTGTTGGTTTAAAAAAAAATGGATGCTAAAAAGTAAAAAAAAAATGGTGTCAATTTTTAAAAAAACCCACACAAAAAATTAAATATATTTTTTACAATGTTTTAGAGAATTTCTTAATCTTCTATTTTACCAGTCGTGGAGCTCAAATAGAGTTATGGATTAAAAGTTATGGCCTTTGAAATTTGGAATTCATTAAGACTTCTCTTAGAGAAGTTGAGCTTCTGACATCCATAAATTTTAATCTGTAACTCTGTTTTAGTTCCACAACCAGTCAAATAAAATCTTAGGAAATGATCTAAAACATAGTAATTTTTTTTAATTATTAGCATTATTGTTTAAAAAAAACCAATGCCAATTTTTTTTAAACTTTTAGTGTCATTTTTTTAAAAACCAGATTCCAAAAAGTCTCTGCAAACATATTTTTCATCATTTTATAAGAAACTAACATCATATTTTCGATGTTAAAGACCATTTTTCTACTAGTGATGGTGTTTTCCCATAAAAATTAATGGTGGAAACTTATCTAAATGATTATTTAAATGGTTAAAATTTTATTCATGGGAACCATTACTATTTATTACATAGATTCAGCTAAACAAAATACCAATTATAATTTATAAAATATTTTCCTATATAACATGTAATTATTATTTCATTAACTAAGCCTTAATTATGAAACTATTATTCAAAATAAAATTAAAATAAATGATTTAGATCTTATATGTATATTAAATTGACCTTGAGTATGGGTAGATGGGGCTAGATAAAGCACTTAGTCTGTGAGACTTTTATGATATCGGGTGTGAATAATAATGGGATGCTATACTCATTATTAATTTCCCTAAATTATGATATCAAGAAATGTTATAGTTTTATATTTTGAGGTGTGTAATTGGAATTATAGAGGGTTTCCTCCGTGATGAAATCAGGTAGAGAAACAGAAGGGTGATGATGAGATGCTCAACTAGTTATTGGACTATAGCCTCCTATAGCACTAATTCCGGCCATGGATGTTTTGCTTAGGGAGATCTTATTTAGAGTTATATAGTCCATAGAGATAGAGGTGCATCAAACCAAATCCATGATATATGATATGAATAAATTGTTTTAGAAGCAACACTTATCTTTTTTATAAGAAAGGGTGGCCCGTAGGTGGAGATTTTTTGGATAGTGTCTATTCATATAATATTTGATCATCTTGAGATAACACTGAAGAGGAAGGTGAAGAAATAATTCTATATTCTGTGAGGTTCAGTGAATCACTGGTGTTATGTTATATTCTAGGAATATCAATATGTGGGGTTGACCTAGAAGGACATCAGAACTAATTTCTTTGATCATTTCTTCCTTGAGAAGATGAGAGAAAAAATGGATAGAGAGTTTATACACATCATGCATGGATGTATGTTAGTGATGGATTATGATGATCACTTCATGGATTTATAGTGTTTTCCCTGTTGTTGGATGATAATGTGATAACCAGGGTGAGATTTTTTTGAGGATGGTCTAAGGTATAAGATTTTAGTTCAGGTAAATGTGTTATACCTATCTTTTTTTAGAGTTTGTGAACTAGGATATTATTACCAAGAGAAACCTGAGATAAGGATGAGGCTCAAGGTAGGTGGATTAAAATGTACCACTTCCCCATACCACTAATCGGTGCCCAAATCGATATTCATGAATATACCTCACTCAAGCCTCCTCATATGCCAGAGTCCACTGACTAGTAGTGGGGGTCTAGGGTGGTATTATGAGGGGATTATACCCCCTATATCAGAGTGTGAAATCATGAAAGAGATAACTAAGTATCATGCATAGTAGAAAATAACAAGATTATCTAGGATAAATAAAAAATATAAACCATCATAATATGAATGTGGAAAACATATATACAGTTGTAAAAACTCGACCACCTATTGGCCTGATCATATATACATAATAACAAAAATAAAAAAATACTAGAAGTGATCCATTGAATCACCAAGACACACCTCATCCCAAGCTCCGTATACACACCTAAGCTATCCTGTTCGATCAATCCCGACCTCAGGCGAACTTGTGCCTGCAACCAAATGAGGGATGCTCGGGTACTGAAGTGAAATGATGGCCTAAGTAGGGTGTAAGCACAAAACATAGTAGGGAACCACCACTAATATAAATTGAGTTATTTGTGATGGGCTATTTGAAACGGGATCCCATCACAAAAGGTTATTTACGACGATGCCTCTTTGTAAATAACTCATTGCCGAAAATGGTGTCGCAAATAGTTTTTAAATATTTTTTAAAATACTATTTGTGATGAGAAACCCTACCAGTTTCAAATAACATAGAAAAAATAAAAAAAATAATATTAATAAAATTTAATAAAATAATATTAATAAAAAAATATTGATAAAATTTAATAAAAAAATATTAATAATTAAAATAAAATAATAAAAATAACAATTATTATAATAAAATAATAATAATAATAGTAATATAATATTAATAAAATAATAATAATAATATAAATAGTGTTAATATAAAAATAAAAATAAAAATAAAAATAAAAATAAAAATAATAATATTATTAAAATAATATTAAAAAAATTAATAATAATAATAATAATAATCATCTTAAGATTGAAAATTCTACGATTTACTAAAAAAGTATAAATCATAGATTTTAAAACAATCAGATGATGAAACCAATTAATATTGACCATGTCCAAATTTTTCATTACACCAATTTATGTCAACCATGTCTAGTCATCAACGCATATTCTCCTCCTGCTACATCTACTACTATCATCGACACATCACATTCTGCCCACCCTAATATATACCGGTCACAACATGTTTCAGATTGAGATGTGATTGATTCTTACAAGTCTCAAAGTCTCAAAACAATCATAATTGCCAATGTAACCATATTTCCATTATCTTTCTATATTGAAATTCCAATACTACATATTAACTCGATGTTCTTATTTGATATTATTTTTCTCATTATTGAATGTCAGAAGAGCAGAGGAATCTCATGTGCTCATTATATCATGAGAAGTCACCATAATGGACACATGGACTTCCTATGCTCTTCTATTTTTCAACAACGAGAAAGATTTTTTGGCTAACAACATCGAAGCAATATGTACAGTTGGAAGTTCGACAAATAAAGACAATGAATATAAAGAAATTGGTTACATTCATAGAAAGAATCATTTTTTTTCTCTTTTATGGCTTTTTGCAGATAATTGAAAGAAAAATATGACTTCCCAAGAGATTTGTGAAAAAAACTAAATAAGTATTAGATAATAATGATAAGGAAATTATTGATAATTATTACTAATTATCTCTAATTATTTCTAATTATCTCGAATTATTACTAATTATTACTATTTATAGATATTTATTGCTATTTACCACTATTTACAGCTAATTACCACTAATTACCACTAATTATTGCTAATTATAGCTAATTACTTCTAATTGTTAATAATTGTTACTAATTAATACTAATTATTACTAATTATTAATATTTATTAATAATTATTGTTAATTACCGCTAATTACCGCTAATTACTACTAATTACTGCTAATCATTACTAATTAACGCAATTTATTACTATTTATTACTAATTATTTCTAATTATTTCTAATTATTAGCATTTATTGTTATCTATTACTGTTTACCACTAATTAGCACTAATTATGGATAATTACTGCTAATTGTTAATAATTATTACTAATTATTACTATTTATTATTATTTATTAATAATTACCGCTAATTACAGCTAATTATTACTAATTATCGCTATTTATTACTAATTATTACTAATTACTACTAATTATTACAATTATTACTAATTATTACTATTTATTACTATCTATTACTATTTAGTACTATCTAGTACTAATTATTACCAATTATTACTAATTATTACTAATTATTACTAATTATTACTAATTATCACTAATTATTACTAATTATTACTAATTATTACTATTTATAACTAATTATTACTAATTATTACTATTTATTAATAATTATCACTAATTACCGTTAATATCACTATTTACCACTATTTATTACTAATTATTACTATTTATTACTAATTATTACTAATTATTACGAATTATTACTATTTAGTGCTAATTATTACTAATTATTACTAATTATTACTGATTATTAATATTTATTACTATTATTACTAATTATTGTTATTTATTGTTATTTACCCCTATTTACCGCTAATTACCTCTAATTACTACTATTTACCGCTAATTAGTGCTAATTATGGCTAATTACAACTAATTGTTAACAATTATTACTAATTATTACTTATTATTACAATTTATTAATAATTACCGACAATTACCGCTAATTATTACTAATTAGTACTAATTATTACTAATTATTACTAATTATTACTAATTATTACTAATTATTACTAATTATTACTAATTATTACTAATTATTACTATTTATTAATAATTACCGCTATTTACTGCTAATTATTACTAATTACCGCTATTTATTACTATTTATTACTAATTATTACTAATTATTAAGAATTATTATGAATTATTAATAATTATTAATAATTATTACTAATTATTACTAATTATTGTTATATATTGTTATTTACCCCTATTTACTGCTAATTACCGATAATTATGGCTAATTACTACTAATTGATAATAATTATTACTATTTATTAATAATTACTGCTATTTATTACTAATTATTACTAATTATTACCAATTATTACTAATTATCACTAATTATTACTAATTATTACTAATTATTACTAATTATTACTAATTATTTCTAATTATTACTAATTATTACTAATTATTACTAATTATTACTAATTATTACTATTTATTACTAATAATAAATAATTATTACTAATTATTGCTAATTATAATTAATTATTACTAATTATTACTATTTATTACTATTAATAACTAATTATTACTAATTATTACTATTTATTATTGATTATTACTAATTATTACTAATTACTATTATTTTATACTAATTAATACTAATTATTACTAAATACTACTAAACAACATATTTGTACAAATAAATAATGAAAAATAAAACAAAATAATTCTAATTTAATTTAATTACTGCTAATTAATAGTAATTATTACTAATATAAATTGAAATAAATTAATTAAAAAATAAAAGCAACAAATAAATACCTTTAAACTGAATTTTTCGTTGGATGGAAGTTTTGGAAATTGGTCCTCTGTAAAAATAAAAAGTTTGAAAAAACTGAAGGATGAAATATGAGAGGAGAGAATGAGGGAGAACTTTATAGAATTTTGAAATGGGAAAAAATCGGATGTGGGTATATATAGGTTGGGTCATTAGCGACGGGGCCCATCACAAATGCTAATCCCCCTATTAATTAGGCGCAACGGTAACAAAGGTATTGGTGACGAGACCTGTCGCGAATACCTACCTGCCGACATAGTATTTGCGACGACCCGTCGCAAATAGTTCACCAATTTTTAATCACGGCAGCGGTAAAAGAAAGTATTTATGACGAGGCCTGTTGCAAATAATAAAATCTAAACATATTATTTGTGATAGGGAACTAACCCGTCGTAAATAACCGAAACCCGAGAAGGGTATTTACAACCTAGATGATTCCCCATCACAAATACCCTTCTCGCGCAACTACGCACAGTGTGTGCCAAGGGTATTTGTGACGGTCCATTGCAAATACCCATTTTTTATGAAGTATTTGTGATGAGAATATTTATCTATTGCAAAAAAGTTACTTTTTTTGTAGTGCACCAACATAGTCCCATACATAACCAGAAATGTAGTTATATGTATGTGTGACATGCTCTAAACAATAAATAAACTACCACAAGTTAATAAATCAAAACAAACCATGGTTAATCCTCAAGTCCATGGCCCCGACTAACCATACCTACTTTGACCAGCGCCAAAGTGTCTTTGAGAACATTGTAATGACTATGCAACCATACGACAACCTAAGGTTCTCTCACATTGGTATAAAAATAACAATATGGGGGACTCATCCACCTTGTTATATAGTATAATGACCTAGGGTGAGATCCATATCGGTATCATGACTCAAGAAATGCTCTATATCAGCATGCAATGGTCCCAATAGTTGATCCCCAATAACCAAAAAGGCTTGACCACACCCATTGAAGGCGCCAAAAAATCCCTGACAACTAGTACATGGTAGGAATTCCATCCTCGGTAAGGCTCGACCATGCTCTGCAAAGACCCCACAAGCTCCTGGCAGCTTTCACGTGGTAGGAAAACCATCCTCTTCCTGGAACCAAAGTGATCCTAGCTCTAATTTAAGGGCATCCCCACCAGTAATGTCAATGACCTCCCCATAGAGAGTTTCCATAACCTCCCCATAGGGATTATTCACAACCACCTTGAAGGGGGTATTTGCAACCTCCATATTGAGAGTATTCATGACCATCCATAAGGGTGTTTCCCATTTCAACAATATACACACCGCCTTGAGGGCATTTTCCATATATAACAAAACCCATTGAAATTTTCACAACATAACAAAACCTCCCAAAGGGAATATATAATATCCCATCAATATAAAAATAATAAAAAAGTGTTGAATGAACACCTATACCTTTCATCACAATCCATATCCAATAACACCATCTCACTAGGGTAAATATATCATTGGGACACCCACTGGGGTCCCCTAGGTCTCATTGTGACTTAGACACCTCATAAGGTTCCCTCAAACCCAACTTGTTGCTCAGGTCAACACCCATTATGAGAGTGATTTCCTCAATCCCATCCACTTTACAAAACACTCTAGTTTATTTTCAACACTCAACCCATCCATTCATCTTGCCTAGGGAAACTCACCATGGTCACCATTGTCATCACAATGAGACCAATGGTTCTAAGGCATTACAAAGGTCACAAAAGGCCAACCACATATCCATTTACACCAAAACATCACTCAACTCTACCTAGGGGTTGATCATGGATCCAACCCTAGACTATAGTTATATTCATTCCATTACATTTTAAGTACACCCCTAGAGGGTTTTAAGAATCAAGGGCATCCAAATTTCATCAAGCCTCAGTTATTGGTAGCCGAGGAGATAAGGTCGATGTCCAAGGGCCCAACATGGGCCTTGGATTTTTTTGACCACTTAAGGAATTCCCTGTTAAATCAACTAGTTAAATTAAATTAATCCATTTAATTTAAATTAAACAACCAACCAGCAAGATGGGGATCACTCATTGTAAGTGGCGAGACCACACATACCTCATGAACCATAAAAAATAGAATAAGAACCACAAGGGTTGTATAGAAGTCTACCTACCTCGTTCCAAATCCTTTTTATTTAATTTATTAATTTGAAACCTCCCATCGATATTCATCCAAAACCACCCCAACTCAAATAGCCATCACCAACACAACATGTACCTAGATAATTCCAAATGATACATAAAAACTAATTATGGAATTTATGATTAAATAACAAATTTAATTAAAATTAGGAATATTTTTTGAAAACTCATTAGGTAGCCTCACCATGCTGGAACCATGACCAAAATCATTCAGGAGGTCTATGATGCATTCCCAGTATCACCCTAAGCTAAATATCTAATAATCATTTATATTTCAATCATTAAATTAAATTAATTTAATGAAAACCATATAAAATTCATGAAACGACATAACTTTACTGAAATAATGAGTGATGATAGGTGAACATTATCTTGGGAGATCCTCTCCCTAGGCTACATGAAATCCCCATGATATTGGGATGATTTCAACATTCTCCAGTGGAATCTTCCATGAACCCTAATTTTGAAGAAACAAAAAAAAAATAATAAAAGAGAGGAGGAGATCTACAGAAACCAATGATGGAGGAAACATACCATTAACACCACATAATCACCCTAAAAATAACCTTTGATCAAGGTAAGAAGAGGGGAGAATGGGAGGAGGACCTCTTGAATAGTGCACCAAGATAAATGGGAGAGGAGGGGATTCCACCTCTAAAAAACTAAGGGGTAAAAGATAATTTTCCCCCTTTAGAGGCCATTGGCCAACTAGTGGACCCGACAAGATATCTAGGCCACTAGCTAGTAGATGGCTATAGTGCAACATCCCAGTTAAATAAAGAATATAAAATTATCATATTTATTAATATTTGTGAATTTAATATTAATTTTAATTTAAAGGGGATGATATGTTTGATAGCGTACTCAACATGCAACAACAGGTTTTTCCGAAATCTTACGTTGCACACAACGTTGAGTTATACAGAAAAATAATATAATAATATTATTATTTTAAATGGTAGTTAACGCATAGAAATTTTATTGGTTGGAATGAACATAACTAACCATATTATGATTAAAAATGTTTGTTAAATGTTTTTACATTTATCTAATAAACTTTAGAGGCTTAAAATTAGAATGAATCCAATTTTAAGCATAAATACTCTAATATTTTTTAAAAGGTAGTTTTACCGCCTTTTGATGGAGAAAATTTTTTAAATATGGTTTTTTACTTCTATATATTCCATTTGAAAAAATAAAATTATTATTCATAAGCGGGACATCAAAATTTACTTTGGGTAATTTTTTGGTATTTTTTCGATAAAGTTCATTTTTAATGAATAGTGAAAAATACCTCATTTTAAGTCAAAACTGTCTTTTCATATAATTTATTTATGTGATTATATTGTCCTTTTAATTGGTTTTAAAGTTTAATTAGATGATATTTTTATCATTTAATCCAATTTTGTTCACTGGAAGTAATTTCACATTGAAATTAGACAAAAACACATGTCAATCTTTGGGTAGTTTTTACTTCTTGAAAACATGTTTTTTGGTTTTGACAACAAGAATTAATTTTAAATTAATTTATACAACTTATATGTTTTGAATTTGGAAAAATGGATTCCATATTTGGAATCAGGATGTCTGAATTGTGTAAATTTGTAACTTTTATTTTTAGACATTATGAATAGTAACTTCAGTAAATATTTTATTTACCATGGTTAAAGGGTAAATCTGATAAATAAGAGTAAAAAATAATATTATAATAATATTAAATTACCCTAAAATATGTACTAATCCTATTGGATGAGATATTTTCGACCATGGGAATCCTTGGATTTTTTTGGGACCCCATGGAGCCACTTGAGTGTGAAAATGACATTTAATTACTTTTAATTTAAATTTAAGGAAAATATAACCTAAACATATATCTTTTACTATTTTTTATATGGGGTTATATAAGTGAAATATTCAACTATTAATATTAATTATAAATCTAAAAATATTTCCTACATCATGGTATTTTATTTATTATTTTTAGACATCAAATAAATAAATTTATTTGTGACACAATGGTGATGTAGTGATTACCTTATTAATGAAATATTTAAATAAATGAGATTATAATTATTAAAATAAATTTATTTTGAAACTTTTTATTACATACAAGAATTTTATGGATGAGTATTACTTGTTATATTTGAATTAATGAATTTTTTCGAATGAATCAATTTGTTATGGATTTTTAAAAAAGTCATGATATGAATAGTATAAAAATTGACATAAATGAGTTTTTAAAACAATTAATATTTTATTAAATGATATAATTGTCCTAAAAATCTAATATTCTTCCAAATGACTTAGATAATGTTTAACATGTCATTAATGAACCACTTGAGGTTCTATTTACATTTTATAGTAACTATATTAACCATATAGTATGAATATACAACAAGACATGGTAAAAGTTAAATTAGTTAACTAAGGGTTAAAGCTAAAAGACAAGGTTAAATTTGTGACATAAAATTGTATAAAACCTATTGGTTGATATTTTTTCTACCCAAAAGTATTTTATCTCTTAAATAAATTACTTTGGGACTTTTTTAAACCAAAAATCATTTTATAATAAAATAATACTTTCGAACTTTCCTAAAGTGCCCCTCCTCCCGCTTATAAAAGGGAACCACCTCTAACCCATTAATCACAACTCTCAATTCTCTTGGATCATCCAAAATCTGCTCCAATAATCTCTCAACATTCCTCTCTTCCTTCTATAATCCTCTCCTTATGAAGAAGGCAATTAAAGAAATCCCTTTGGCTCAAATCAAAAGAAGTTACTCGATTTGAGGTAACATCTTCTCTCAAGTTCCTTTCATTTATTTTTCCTTCTCCACTCCCTATGATATTTTTATTATTTGTTTAAATAACAAAAATAGTATCCTAAATATACTAGGTTGTCTTTATAAGAAGTATTTTAACTACACTTACACACACCTCCGTCTAATGGGTATAGAACATACTGTTTCTATAGACAGCGAACTACTGCCGCACAAAATGATGATTATTCAATCTTCTCCTACCACCTATTGTGGTAGAAATTATGATAAAAATATAATTATATATATGATATATATGATATTTATTTTATCTATATGCTTTTTTAATTCTCATTTAGAACATACCTTTATGCGTTTCATGTTGTATAAATACGATAATTTCATTTGAGGTAGTGCGGACTATCGCCCCCTCTAAGTGATATGATTCGTTCATGCTATACATATAACATATAAAGGATGGAATTAATGAACTTATGTAACATATATAACATAGATATTAAACTTTAATTATAATATACCTATGTATCATTTAGTTTTCATTCCATTAAATTTGAAAAATAAATGAAAGTAGCGTTAATGCGTATGTACGACTTACCATCTCTATGAACGGTGCATTTCATTTGTTATATACAAATTTTATGGACTATTATAAGTACATATATATTGGATATATATTATATTTAAATCATTAATATCATTCTTGAGATAATTTATTTTTGACCACATGGACAATTTGTAATTATAACAAGTTCATTTTTGACCCAAGTACCAAACATCGACAAATTGACTGATATGAACTTGAATAATTATATGATTGTTATAGAAAGGTAATAAGTGATATAAAAGGAATAATAAAATTAAAAAATGTTTTTAAGCAAGTATAAATTAACTTAAGTTTATTATTTAGGAAGAACAAGGAACATACGAGACAAGTCAGACTCGAGGTAAGGGACTTCGTCCCAATCTCCTTTATTTGAGGCATGTTTTGATAATATACACATCCTTATTTTACATGGTGTATAATAAAACCCTTTTACTTTTTATTTCATTCAAAGGGAATATTTTTTCTATGATTTGTTTTACTGAATGACAAAAATATTATTTTTACTATATGTGGTGATAATGACCTCTCCGCCACTGTAATCGTTATTTTACTTCCTCTATAAGACTTAATGTTTTTAAAAGGAAAATAAATCACTCATTTCCTTTTTGGGTATTTTCATATTGAAAATGTTTTTTTAAATAGATTTTTCATTTCAATATCTTGAAATGATTTCATGTGATTGCAAATGAAATGTTATTAGTGAAATGTTGATATTTGTAACATTTTATGTGTTACGATTATATAATGGTACTTGGACATTTGATGGGTGGTTACGTGATAAACCAATGACGGGTGGTTATGTGATAAACCAAATTATGAGTGGTTCCATGATAAACCAAGGATGGGTGGTCACGTTATAACCTACAATGCATTGGGTATAGAAGTTGTCTGTATGGCTATTCCATTTGTAGGAATTATTTGTGGAAGTCGACTGTATGGTTATTCTATTTATGTATGATTATGTCCCAAGCTTACATTTTATATGTTATTTATAATTTCTATGGGTTTTATGGTAATATTTTGGTTAAAAAAGGGTAAGAAATGTGCTTTTATTCAGTGAAGAGTATTTACTACTTATTAAAGGTTAAAAATATTACTTATGATAAAGTATTAATGGTTTACATGTTGTTTTGAAAAACTAAAAATTTTCATTCTTTGTGTATCCATTACTGATCTTTTTATGCTCATCCCAATTTTTGAAATGTTTTTTCATAGGATTTAAAGGTGAATAGAGTTAAGGATGGGATCCAGGAAAATTTGTGATGTTTAAGCATGAAACAAAACCATGTTATTTTTTAAAAGTTTTTGTTTTATGGATAGTGAGTAGAAGTGTATAATTTTTAATAATAAAGTTATTATATATAAGTTATGGACTAATTATCTAAATCTCTAAATATTAAAATATCTTAAATGTGAATTATTAAATTACTTTAAGATTATATAATGTTTAAGTTGAGGTCCTTATAGTTGGTATCAGAGGTCGGTTTAGATAACTTTAGGAGTTAGAATTTTATTAATAGAATATAAATAAATGATTTTTAAATTATGTTAAAATTGAAATGATATAGAATTTGAATATTATCATGTTTCTTCATCTAATATTTTTTTGTTTAGAATGGTTTTACATAGAGGAAATAGGGCAACACAACTGGAAAGTCATACATAGGAGAATAACCTTCCAAATCAGCATCCCGAGATGGTTGGAATCAGAACTGAACAGTTTGTTGCAGTAATGGTGCTGTTAAATTAGGCTACAAATGGTGGTGGTATACATGCAAGATATCAACTAGATAAACCCTAGAGAAACATGTCTATAGTGGAGCATTTTATGAGGAAACACCCCCATCATTAAGAGGATCATATGACCCTATTCAAGATGAGGGGTGGATCAAAGAACTGGAAAAGATTTTCGATGTCATGGGTTGTACATACAATAAAAAGGTTAGTCTTGGTATTTATCATTTTTAAGGAGAAGCATATCAGTAATGGTTGATGGTTAAAAATATTAGGGACAGTGAGGAGATTTATGCTCTTGGTTGGGACAAATTCAAAGGTATGTTTCTTGAGAAATATTTTCCTAAGGAGGTTTGACTTAGGATAGAAAACAATTCTTGTAATTGAGGTAGGAGGATGACTCAGTGGATTCTTAATAAGCAAAGTTCGTTTGACTAGAAAGGTATGCTCCAAATTTCATCCGAGATCTTGATAGTAAGATAAATTAATTTTACTCAGGATTGAAGCCACTATATCAAAGAGCATTATGAGAAACTTGTCCATGCTGAGAAGGTAGAAATTGAGTTTTCTAATGATCCGGTGTTCCATGAGGGAAAGAAAAAGAAGAGGCCCAGTTGGTAGGTAAAGGGAAAGTATTCATCAAAGAATCCCAGAGGTATGAAAATTAATTTTCCATATTGTGTGAAGTGTGGTAAAAATCATCCTGGAGAATTTTTATAAAAGTATGGGAAGTGCTTCCAGTGTGGTAAGACTGGTCATATTCCTTTTAATTGTAAATAAGATGATTAGAAATGCAATGAAAAGCCAGTGGTGAGATTTTTTAGTTGCAATGAGTTTGGGAATTATTCAAATGTGTGTCCAAAGTTTCTTAGCCAGGGTGGAAACAAGTTAGATCAAAAGCATAAGGGTGTGGAAAAATCTTTTTCTACTACTAATATTGATGTTGGACCATCAAATGAAGTGGTCAGGTACTTTTTTTTTTCAGATTATGCCAATGTGTTATTTGATTTAGGGTCCACACATTCTTTTATTTCTAAGAAATTTTAGGGTAAATTTGGAAGTCCACCTCAAGAAATGAATCCATAACTTATGGTAAAAACACCTGGGGGAAATATTGAGGAAAAAAGAAATTATAATAATATTTATATAATTATTTGTGGAAGGAATTTACCTGAAAACATTGTTGTTTTTCCTCTAGTAGAGTTTGATATTATTTTGAGAATGGATTGGATTTATTTTTACCATGCTAAGATTTACTATAGAGCTAATGAGGTTTATTTTCAGAAATAATTTCATTTTGTGTACAATAATGAAACCTTATCTATGATAACATATCAATAAGCTAAGAAACTAGTGAAAGATGGAAATGAATGTTACCTTGCACATATTTTTGAAAACAAAGGAACTATTTAGACTAATGATGTGCCAGTAGTGAATGAGTATCTTGATATTTTTTCTAATGAGTTTCCTAGTATTATACTTGATTATGAAGTTGAATTTACTATCGACTTAGTTCCCGATGCTAATCCGATTTCAAAACCCCCTTATCGAATGGCTCAAATTTAAATTTTGGAGTTAAAGAAACAATTGCAGGAGTTGTTAGATAAAGGTTTAATTCAACCTAGAACATCATCATGGGGTGCTCTAATCTTGTTTGTTAAAAATAAATATGGTTCAATGAGACTTTTCATTGATTATAGAGACTTAAATAATATCACTATTAATAAAAAGTATCATTTACCTCATATAGATGATTTGTTTGATCAAATCCAGGGAGCTCAGAATTTTTTGAAGATTGAATTGAGATCAGGGTGCCATTAGTTTAAAGTAAAAGAAGAAGACATTATGAAGACCACGTTTTGTACTAGATATGGCCATTATGAATTTTTAGTTATGTATTTTGGGTTAACCAATGAACCTACTATATTCATGGATCTTATGAATAGATTTTTCCATGAGTTCTTGGATAAGTTTGTGGTTGTGTTTATTGATGACATTTTGGTATATTCCAAAAGTAAATAGGAACATTAAAGTCTTTTAAGGATTTTCTTGAAAACCTTAAAGGAAAATAAATTGTATAGGAAATTCAGCAAGTGTGAGTTTTGGTTGCAGAAAATTTCATTCCTTGGTCATATTGTTTCAAAAAATAGCATAACTATTGATCCTGCTAAAACAAAAGTTATTGAAGAATTGAAAATATCCACAAATACAACCGAGATTAATAGTTTTATTGGTTTGGCATGCTATTACCAAAGGTTTTTTGAAATTTTTTCACATTTATCTATCCCACTGACTAAGTTAAATAAAAAAGGTGTTAAGTTCATCTGGAAAAAATAATGTGATGATTTTTTTCAAGAATTGAAAAGAAGATTGGTGAATGCTCTAGTTTTTGAATTACCTTCCAGAGATGGTTAATTTTTTATCTACAATGATTCTTAATTGAAAGAACTTGGTTGTGTCCTAATGTATAATGATCAGGTAATTTCGTATGCTTCACGTTAGTTGAAAATTCATGAGATAAATTATCCTACACATGATTTGGAATTAGCTGCTATTGTTTTTTCTTTAAAAATTTGGAGGAATCATTTGTATGGAGTAAAATGTGAAATATATACTAACCAAAAAAGTTTTAAGTATATATTCACTCAGAAATAATTGAACATGAGATAGAGGAGATGGATGGAATTAATCAAGGATTATGATTTCATGATTCATTACCATCTAGGAAAAGAAAATAAAGTGGCCAATGATTTGAGTTGAAAAGTAATGCTACATTAACCAGGTTATGTTTGGAATAATATCCTTTGATTAATGATTTGATGAACTTTGTAATAGAGGTTTTTGGTGTAGGAAATCCCTCTGTTTTGTTTCAGGTGTCAGTGAAATCATCTCTATCAGATAGAATTAAGAAAGCGTAGAAGGAAGAAAATGAGTTGCAGAAAAAGGTAGAATTGGTTCAGAAGGATAAGTTACCTGATTTTAACATTGATAATGATTGTATTTTTAGATTTGGGAAGAGATAATTTATGCCTTGTGATTCACAGTTGATGAAAGAGTTGTTATGTGAAGCTCATAGTTCTCCATTTTTAGTTCATCAAAGCAGTACTAAGATGTACAGAGATATTTAGGAGTATTATTGGTGGGATGGAATGAAAAGAGATATTGGTGAATTTACTATGAAGTGTTTGACTTGTCAACAGGTTAAAGCAGAGTGGCAGTTACTGGAAGGTATGCTTCAACCTTTTCCGGTGCTAGAGTGGAAATGAGAAAATATATCCATGGAATTTGTTGTGGAATTACAGAAGACATATCAAGGTAATAATGAAATCTAGGTTATTCTTGATCTATTGAATAAATATGCTCATTTCCTTCCTATTCAATATAATCTGTCTCTAGATCAACTTTCTTAGTTGTATGTTAAAGAGATAGTCAGGTTTCATGGAGTTCTTTTCTCTATTGTATCTGATCGTGATCCCAGGTTTAATTCTAAATTTTGGAAAAGCCTTTAGAATTCATTGAGTACTGAATTAAATTTTAGTATAGATTTTCATCCTCAATCAGATGGGCAATCAGAATTAAAAATTCAGACATTGGAAGATATGTTACGTGCTTGTTCAATTGATTACTAGGGATGTTGGGACCAACATCTTTCTTTGGTTGAGTTTTCTTATAATAAAAATTTTCATTCCAGTACACAGATGGCTCAATTTGAGGAATTATATGGGAAGCGGTGTCGAATCTAGATTTTTGGTATGAATTAGGTGAAAGGAAACTGATGGGACTATAATTGGTAGAAGAGATGGCAGAGAAAGTTCAGTTGATATAGAAACACATGAGGATAGCTCAGAGCAGGCAAAAAAGTTATGCGGATAACCGAAGGAAGGATCTTTCTTTTGAGGTAGGTGATCATGTCTTTCTCAAAGTTTCTCCATGGAAAAGTGTGACACGTTTTGGTATGAAGGGAAAGCTGAGTTCAAGGTTCATTGGACCATATAAAATTCTAGAGAAAGTTGTATCAGTTTCTTACTGAGTAGATTTACCTCCGAATTTATCCTAGGTACACAATGTTTTTCATGTTTCAATGTTAAGAAAGTATATTCAAGACCCATCACATGTTTTGATTCCAGAAGTAGTTCAGTTGGAAGAGAATCTTTCTTATGAAGAATAATCAGTCCAAATTCTTGACCACAGAGAGAAACCATTGCAGAATAAGGTGATTTATCAGGTTAAGGTTTTGTGGAAAAACCATATGGTTTAAGAGGAAACATGGTATTGTGAAAATGCTGTGAGGGATAAATACCCCCACTTATTTGATATGTAAATAAAATTACGAGGATGCAATTTACAAAAGGGGGGAAGGATGTAACATCCCAACTAAATAAAGAATATGTCATTCTCATATTTATTAATATTTGTGAATTAAATATTAATTTTACTTTAAATGGGATTCTATGTTTGATAGGGTACTTAACATTCAACAACGGGTTTCTCTGAAATATTATGTTTCACACAATGTTGAGTTATACCGAAAAATAACATATTAATATTTTTATTTTAAATGGTAGTTAACACATTGCTGTTATATTGGTGGGAATGAACATAACTAACCATATTATGATTAAACATGTTTTTTAAATGTTTTTATATTTATCCAATAAAATTTAGAGGCTTAAAATGAGAATGAATCCAATTTTAAACATACATACTCTAATATTTTTAAAAGGTAGTTTTACCACATTTTGATGGCGAAACCTTTTTAAATATAGTTTTTTCACTTTTATATGTTCCATTTTAAAAAATAAACTTATTATTTAGAAGAATGATATTAAAAATTACTTTGGGGAAATTTTTGGTATTTTTATGATAAAGTTAATTTTTTAATGAATAGTGAAAAATACCGCATTTTAAGTCAAAACTATATTTTTCATATAATTTATTTATATGACCAAATTTTAATTTTAATTGGTTTTAAAGTATAATTAGATTATATTTTTTTTTCATTTAATCCAATTTTGGTCATTGGAAGTAATTTCACTTTGAAGTTGGACAAAAATACATGTCAATCTTTGGGTAGTTTTTATTTCTTAAAAATATTCTTTTTGGTTTTGACAATGAGAATTAATTTTAAATTAATTTATAAAAATTATATGTTTTGAATTTGGAAAAATAGATTTCATATTTGGAATCAGGAGGTCCAAATTTTGTAAATAGGTAAATTTTATTTTTAGACATTATGAATAGTAACTTTAGTAAATATTTTATTTACCATGGTTAAAGGGTAAATCTGGTAAATAAAGGTAAAAAATAATATTATAATAATATTAAATTACCCTAAAACATATCCTAATATTATTTTATGAGATATTTATGATCATTGTCATCCTTGGGTTGTTTTCGGGACCCCATGAAGCCATTTGTGTGTGAAAATGACATTTACTTTTAATTTAAAGTTAAGAAAAATATAACCTAAACATATATCTTTTACCAAAACATTTTTATAAGGGGTAATATAAGTGATATATTTAACTATAAATAGTCATTAGAAAGATAAAAAATATTTCCTACATCCTGGTATTTTATTTATAATTTTTATACATCAAATAAATAATTTTATTTATGACACAATGGTGATGTAGTGATTACCTTATTAATGAAAGATTTAAATAAATGAGATTATAATTATTAAAATAAATTTATTTTGAAACTTTTTCTTCCATAAACTAATTTTATGGATGGGTATAACTTGTTATTTTTGAATTAATTATGTTTTTTTAATGAATCAAGTTGTTATGCATTTTTAAACAAAGTCATGATATAAATAGTATAAAAATTGACATAAATGAGTTCTTAAAAAAATTAATATTTTATTAAATGATATAATATTCTTAAAAATATAATATTCAACCAAATTAATTATATAATGTTTAAAATGTCATTAATTAACCACTTGAGGTTCTATTGGCATTTTATAGTAACTATATTAACCATATAGTATGAATATACAAGAATACATGGTAAAAGTTAAATTAGTTAACTAAGGGTTAAAGATAAAAGATAAGGTTAAATTTGTGATCTATAATTGTCTAAAACCTATTTGGTGAGATTTTTAAGACCCAAAAACATATTATCTCTGAAATAAATTACTTTGGGACCTTTTGAAACCAAATTTTTTTTAATAACATAATACTTTCAAAATTTCCTAAAGTGCCCCTCCTCCCTCTTACAAAATAACACCACCTATAACCCATTACTAACACCTATCAAGACCCTTTTCTAGTCCAAACTCTACTCAAATAAGCTCTGAACATTCCTCCTTTCCTCCTAGAATCCTTCTCTGTGGCAGAAGGCAATTCAAGAAAGCCCTTTGGCTCAAATCAAAAGAATTTACCCGATTTGAGGTAACATCTTCTCTCAAGTTCCTTTACTTTATTTTTCCTTCTCCACTCCCTATGATATTTTTATTCTCTATTTACATAACAAAAATAGTATCCTAAATATACAAGTTTTTTGTTATAATAATTATTCTAACTACACTTACACACACCTCTGTCTAATGGGTATAGAACATACTGTTTCTGTAGACAACGAACTACTGCCGCACGAAATGATGATTATTCAATCTTCTCCTACCACCTATTATGGTGGAAATTGTGATGGAAATGTAATTATATATATGATATATATGATATTTATTTTATCTATATAATTCTTTAATTCTCATTTAGAACATACCTTTATGCATTTCATGTTGTATAAATACGATAATTTCATTTGAGGAAGTGTGGACTATTTCCCCCTCTAAGTGATATGAATCGTTCATGATATACATAGAATGTATAAAGGATGGAATTAATGAACTTATGTAACATATATAACATAGATATTACACTTTAATTATAATATACCTATTTATCTTTTAGTTTTCATTCCTTTAAATTTAAAAAATAAATGAAAGTAGCGTTCATGCGTATGTACGACTTACCGTCTCTATGAACGGTGCATTTCATTTATTATATAAAAATGTTATGGAATATTATAAGTAAATATATACTGGATATATATGATATATTTGATATCTAAATCAGGAAAATCATTCTTGAGATAATGTAATTTTGACCACATGGACAATTTGTAATTATAACAAGTTCATTTTTGAATCAAGTACCGAACATCGACAAAACAATCAATTTGAACTTAAATAATTATAAGATTGTTATGGAAAGGTAATAAGTGATATAAAAGGAATAATAAACTTGAAAAAGGTTCTAAATCAAGTATGAATTAACTTAATTTTATCATTTAGGAAGAACAAGGAACATACAAGATAAGTCAGACTCGAGGTAAGGGACTTCGTCTCAATATCCTTTCTTTGAGGCATGTTTTGATAATATACACCTCCTTCTTTTACACAGTGTATAATAAACCCATTTTACTTTTACTTTCATTCAAAGGGAATCTTTTTTTTCTATGAAGCTTTTTACTAAAAAACAAAAATATTTTTTAACGTATGCGATGAAAATGATCTCTCCACCACCATAATCGTTATTTGGATTCCTCTATAAGACTTAATGTTTTTAAAAGGAAAAGAAATCCCTTATTCCATTTTTGGGTGTTTTCATATTAAAAATGGTTTTTGAAATGGATTTTGTATTTCAATATTTTGAAATGATTTCATGTGATTGAAAATGAAATGATATTAGTGAAATGTTGATATTTTAAATATTTTATGTGTTATGATTATATAATGGTACTTAGAAATTTGATGGGTGGTTACGTGATAAACCAATAAAGGGTGGTTACATGATAAGCCAAATGACAGGTGGTTCCATGATAAACCAAGGATGGGTGGTTATGTTATAACCTCCAATGCATTGGGTATGGAAGTCACCTGTATGACTATTCCATTTGTAAGAATGATTTGTGGGATTCGACCGTATGGTTATTCCATTTAAGTATGATTATTCCCAAGTTTACCTTTTATATGTTATGTGTGCTTTCTATGGGTTTTATGGTAATATTTTGGTTACAAAAGGGTATTAAATGACATTTTATTTAGTGAATAGTATTTACTACTTATTAAAGGTGAAAAGTATTACTTATGATAAAGTATTCATGGTTTACATGTTGTTTTAAAAAAATAACAGTTTTCCTTATTTGTTTATAACTTACTGAGATTTTTTATACTCATCCCATGTTTTGAAATGTTTTTCATAGGATTTAAAGGTGAATAGAGTCAAGGATGGGATCCTGGAAAAGTTGAGATGTTTAAGCATGAAATGAAACCATGTTCTTTTTTAAAAGTTTTTGTTTTATGGATAGTGATTAGAAGTGTATACTTTGTAATGATAAAGTTGTTATGTATAAGTTATGACCTAATTCTCTAAATCCCTAAACCTGAAAATATCCTCAATGTGAATTATTAAATTAATTCAATATTATGTAATGTTTAAGGATGGGTCCTTATATACAGACTGCATCCACCCTATATCCCAACCACCTCAGGATGACTCTAATGCTTTCTAAACCCTCTAGGATACCTCCTGAGCCACATTTCATGTTTAAAACACACTTTTGAGGGGTTTTAGCTATCATAATTCTATTCCAAACCTTGGTTCAATTTTTTTACTATCCACTAATTCAGAAAATCAAATTCCTTCTATAATTTTTAACCCACACAGACACATGATCTTACAATCTCCCCACCATAATACTTCTTGACGCTAAGAAGTCTCAATGGTCATAAAATTAGATATCCTACCCTCACTCAGTCATCAATTCCTGTTCAAATGATAACACTCTATCTCTAAACACCAAACACACCATGATAATAAAAATTTAAACTTAAGGTGATCAAAACACTAAGACATGAGACCCCACCTCCCACCATCAATAAACTACCCAGATAGTGCCCGAACACACCCGCCCATCCTGAAACATGATGGTTTCATCACCAAATTGGTCAACCAACCTATAGTGCTACCTGTGATTCCTCCCCCACCATAAAAATTACCTACCAAAACATATTATTAGTGTCCTAAATACAAGACTAGCTTGATTACTAGTACACCACACCTCAAAACATGTGGTACATCGATCAATTCTAGTACCAAACCTTATTCCCAATTTACAAGACAAACGAACATGCTTCCACTGACCAAGCATAACACGAGAACGTCATCCTTTCCATGAAAATATTTAAACAATTCCTAAAGTATACACATCATATCTAAAACAACACACCCGATAAATTTTTCATCCCTCCACATCCAATTACACATAAGAATGTAAGTCAAACCTCATCTAGTCAACAAGAATTTAAAGCACCTGACCTCCCACCATTGAAATGTTACCAAAAACCCAATCTTGATGCCTTAAATCCCAGTGGCATCCTGAGATCATCCTAATACATACAACAGATTATAATCTTGACTTCTGATGAAATCCCCATGGTTGAATCCTCAATTTTTCATAAATCCTATCATTACATACCATGATCACTGACACAATACCAATTCGATCAAAATCAGATCACCTTAGTCAATCCTAAGATCAATGCCAATGCTCAGAATCCATAAGGAATCATACCCAAGGTTAAATTTGGTGTTCATTTAGGAATCCAATGAATCCATACACATTTACTTAACAACATACCAAATCTAAAATGACTATTTAATGGAAGGTTCCATGAACCCATGATCCCTCTCACATGAGGGTCATTTCATAATGAGTGAAATCCCACTCCCCACCATAGGAGTGTCCTTATATCCACATAACTATATCAAAATCCCAATATCCATGTCCCATATACCATCCATCATTGAAAAAATAGCTAGACATGTCTAAAACTGTTCATACCTAACCACCATCATGAAATACAATCTTCTCCCATTCCCGAACCATGGGAAATTCATTCATGAAATCCATATAAATTTAATTCAAATGAGGATTACCATCCTAAAATCACTCTATGAGTTTTACCATGGGTTATAAAAACCCCATCACTCTTCATCCCATTCACAAACATCAATGATTTATATCCCTACTAGTTCCATGCATAAGCAGTGAGTTATCTCGACTCATCAAGCCCAGGGGGGTCACATGCTATCCTATGACCAACACATAAAAACTTAGGAATCTTTGAGTCTCATGATATTAAAATTGTAACCTGAACATAAATCACTAACCATGCTATTCATTCATGTAAGTCTCACCTGAACAGAGTTCCCTCGGTACTCCTCTTGAAAATAAAGTACTTCACTTGTGCCTTGGTTTATCTAATGATCACTCAATATAAGGGAATAATCCCAACACCACTTGTGTCCATATATGGTCTAAATACAAACTTAGATTCCACCCAATTCCATAAAAAATCCAAAAGAATCTACCCACACTTTCACCATTATTAAAAGTGCATCTATAAACAATAAGGACAGAAACCCAAGTGGTACTTTCATCTGAAACCAAACAAAAAATATAGCTCAAACATTGAAGGTGTTTCATCCCAAAAAAACCCAATGTATCATCACTATTCCTATTGAAAACCCTTACAAGGGTGTTACCATCCTATGGTAAGCTCATTACCTATCCAATATATCTCCCAAGAACACCCCACCTACATTAACATTCTTAAGGAATCCCCATGCATAAACCACATACCTGGTAGAACTTCCCATGCACTAATCTCAACTCAAAGCATCCACAAATTATTTGGTATTTAAGGAATTCACAAGCCCGATATAACCCCTCACTTGAGTTTCCCCCATGCATCTCATCTCACCAAATTTCTAAAATCCTAATCTTCAATCAATGTCTTTGTTTCACTGGGGAAAAAGAGTGCGACCTAGAACCCTCATTGAGGTAGGTTCGGTTTGCCTTGGCGGTTTATTGTGTGTGTGTGTGGGGGGGGGTATCTTGGGCACAATCATTAACATCAAGTTACTGTTGTTTCTCTTTAATGGAAACTCCCAATGGTTCCCCTATCCGTAACTGGGTACATAATTGCTTTCCAAAGGAAGGAGACCACCTAGCTTTTCCAGCCTAATGGAACTTGGGGACTCATATTGGTTGAGAGGATGTGAGGTCAGTCTCATCATGCCCTTTTTATGGGGTAATTATTTCTTAATACAATAATCTCTTGTAGATTTAATATATGTTCATGAATATCTTCCTAATCCCAATACGTGACCATTTACCCTAACAAAATGAATATGGGTTAAGTCTATCTTTGTGAAAAAGATGGGGATCTCATTAGTGAATCCATCTGTATATATCTAAGTTTCTTCATCCATTTCCCAATAATTATTAGATGCTTATGCGCTAAAGCCATACAACCAAGATATTTGGAATTTTCTGCCACATAGGGAGGTAGTTAATATTCTAAGAAGGAGATTGAGCCATTATGAGGCATCCTATATATCCTGGTTATTTTAGGAATCAAAACCCACATAGTTTTTTAAACTCAGAAAATTTAGCATTGTAAGGAAAGGATTTATATGAGTACTCTTAGGCACCAAATATTCAAGATCGATTCCCATAGGGACTTCCTATGCATCCCGATTATAGTGAAAACTAGAGTTGTCGTAGTTAAGTCATTCCCTTGGGACTAGACCCAAGATAGATGTCCTCATATGGGGGAGGTTTATATCACACCACTCATTAGGGATTACATGATGAGATTGCCCTAGATGAGGGAGATTCATGATGCAAATGATATGATTATTTCAACTCCACAATACCACATGATCTATGCTCGATGTGAGAAACAAGGGAAAACAAGTAATTATTCTCACTACATATTAATGTGGGGCTTATGTGCTAGGATTTCCCTTAGGGCGTTCAATGTGGAGCTTGTACATTAGGGAGGCGTCCTATGTATCCTGGTTATGGAAGGAATCAGATTCATCGTAGTTCATTTAATTTATCAGTCCACTGATGGATGAGGTAGATTGATCAGCCAACATGAATGATTGGGTCCTGATAGTTGAAAATTTAGAGACATGGTGGGAACCACACAGAGGTGGATTCCCATTTGAGTTTGGGATTTGGCCTTAGAAGGTTTCCTACATATATTGGTTATGGAAGGAATCAGAGTCCTCATAGTTTAATTGCTCGGGGCTACACACTAACATTTCCCTAGTCTTTATAGGGGTTTATGGTGCATATGATATGATTATTGCAACTCCCTAAGCCCATGTGACCCATGATTATTGTGATAAAAAAGGGATGGTAAATAATCAATTTCATTGCTCATGGGTGTGGGAATTATGTAATAGGATAGCCCATCAGAGGTTAATATAGATATCAAGCCTTGGAGAGGTGTCCAATGTATCCTGGTTATAGAAGGAATCAGGTTAATCATAGTTTAGTTTATTGGGGATTACAAAATGAAATTTCCCTTATTCTCAGGGCTTATACACCAAGAATAGGAAAGGTTATCCAATCCTAGGATGCCCTATAATTTGAACCGCTTTCTTGCTTGACATACAATGATTTTCTATTTTATATGCCTTTATTACCTTCTTGACATGTAGGAGAGTGTCTGCATAACATGTCCAAAGAAAATTATGTGGTCCAGTTTAATTTTCTGTAGGAATTCACATAATTTGGATGGAATGTATGAAGTTTGTTGTATGATCAAGGTTGGATTGTCCAAATGAAATCGCAATACCTGGATGGTTGGTCCTGGTAGCCATCACATGTTCCTGGAGAACTTTTCAGGAGGGTTTCACATGATCTGGCTAACACAACCTAGTGTCATCGTGAGAGATGGATGACACACTTTGAGGGAGTCACGAGAGTCAGTGCAACATGTATCAAAGGGTGTAACGTATCCTGAATGTCATGTATGATGGACACTGTGAGAACTAGTTGACATGCCTGTAGGGTGTCATGAGATCCAGTTGAAATGCCTGGGTGTTGTCACAATACTTTGCTAACATGTCCTCATTTCACTGTATAAGTTGGGAAACATATCTGAAGGACATCACGAGGCTTGAACAATGATCCCAAAGAGTTTCATGAGACTTGGGGTGGAATTAATGAGGGTAACCATGTGGCTTTCTTTGACATGTCTGGAGGAATTCACATGACCCAAATAGTATACTAAAAAAATGTCCCGATATCTGGTCAACATGTCCTGGTGCTGTAGAATGTCTTGAGTGGTTCACATGAAGCATATGAAGGTCAACGTATATGTTCTTTTCTTAAGTCTACTACCTTAATTATTTATTCTAGTCTTTATATTTTGAATGCCTTATATTTTTTCAGTGTTAGATTGTATTGAGTATCGCGTGACTTGTCCTACTATAAGTCATTCACATGATCTATGAGTGATCACGTGAAGCACCTATTCATGTTTCACGATTTCTCCGGCTATTCACTGGTATCTTACATGACAAAAAACTTTTTGATCATGAGACCCACCACTTTGAGAAATCTTCTCTCGCACTTGGATGAAAAAAGGCCAACTTCTCATTCAGAGAGTTGTGGTCATGATTGAGGTAATGGTAGTAGTTTATTTTTTATGCTGGGGTGGAGTATTTATATAAATTTTCACCTCATTTTTTCGCCACATTTCACATTGCATATCACATGAGTCTAGGCTGGAGTTGGTTAAGGGCTTCAATGTCACCCATATTCACAAGTCTCTACCATGGATCACTCTGGGGTTATCACTTGATTTTTATAAATCACAAGTCCATACCGTCAATGCCTCCTTTATTAGATTATTTCCAATTAATGGTGAATTGTTTAATCATGCAATCATGCCAAATGACTTCTATATTATCATATTAACATGTACAAGTGTTTTTGTGAGATCAGGGCACCTGTCAAAAGGCATTTTCTTGACATTGTGTGACTTTTTTGAGACTTTCTATGAGACATGGATGGATTGTATAGGGGCCTTCAAGGTATCAAGCTGAATTTTACGGGATTCTTGTAAAACTGTTTTATGGACATCCTTATCATGTTGCATGACGTTTACAACTACAAGTGTCTCTTACCTCCTCCCTTTTTATTTATTTTTTTTATTTTACAAAGGATTTGGGGTCTCATGAGTTTGATTGAATGTAATAGAGGACAAAAATTATTCATATTGGTGATCCATTACATGATTTTTATGACCAAAACAGGCATCCTCCTTTTGGATATTTTCCTCCTATTTTCGAAGAGTTTTTTGATGGGTTCTTAAGCGCACACCTGTTGAAAAACTACATGACCTGGGGGAGCTCATCCGGTTGCCACCATGTGACCACTAGTTTTTCTAAGGCGCCTTCATCAGAGTAGAAAGGATTTTTGAAGGGACTTCATGGGGTCTTTTGTAGGATATACACTACCCATGGTTCCTTTAAATGACCTTATAATGGTCATGTGATCGCGTTTCTCTTAGAGGATTTCGTGATTTGCGAGTTTCATCCACCTTCTCCTTCCTTTGATTTTGTAGGGAAAATAATATCAATATCCAAGTATTTCTTCCTTTTTGAATTTTAATATGCCCATTTAGAGGGAATTAACAAATTCAATCCTTCTAGAGTGATATTTGCAGGGACAAGAGATCAGTTTTTTAGAAAGTAAATGCCCACCCGAGGCTTTGGCATTATTGAAAATCAATGTCTTAGGTGACGCTTGGTCTTCTAGGCGACACTTGGTATTTTGCGAGATTCCCTATAAATAGGGGATCATAGAGACATTCATTTCACTAACTAATCCTTTATATAGAAAACTATCACCTTGCCTCCTTCGCATTCCTTCATCGCAATACCCTTTCGCAAGACCTAATTGAAATACCTTGTTGTGATCTTTCTTTCAAAAGGACTGATCTCCAAGATTGTTTTTTCTCATGTTCCCATTTGAATCAACTAAGAAATCTATTTTAGTAATAGTTTTAACTTTTTACATAAGTATTGTGATTGTATTGAAGGTTATGAGGGGTTTATTGACTCAATAATATGATCTATTGACCATCATGTAGCTCATGTGACCATGTCAAGGTCACACAGTCGTGAGTATCTAAGGGGTCATGTGATTTCATGATTCCCTACGGGTTCATGAAACCCGCAAGACCTTGGGGAGTTAGGAGATTCACGAATTCCCTATGTGATTCATGAATCCATTGACAATTCATATGGCGCGCATGATGATAATGATTTATCATGCCTTTCTTTGAAAAAATCTTATTTTCTCTATCTGACATATGACACTTACTTTTGTTCAGATGGCTTCTTGTTCTCTCCAAGGTTTCTCAGCTATGGCCAATCAAAGGTTCATGATTTCTAGAAATTTTAATGCTGACCCCTAATATTTCCTGTATTATGATAATGATATTCTAAATATTCTCCTCTCATCCAAGCTTCAGGATTATCCCCTATCTCACCAAATTACTCTATAAAAGTTCAATTTTATAGATGATGTTGTCACCCCTCCATCATGCTTCAATATTCCATCTCACCAGGTGTCAAATTCTTCTCACTACATTCAAATTTCAATTGATTAGGAAGGCCATATGGTCATAGTTCAACCCCAGGGTATTTATTATATGTTGGAAAAATCTCCCTTAGGTCCAGATGAATGTGATTTTTCTCATAAAACTATTTATCATAACTACTTGAGTATATTTTCCTCTTCTTTGAACAATTTGGGCAGAAGATGGAGCTCAAAATGGGATCTCCATCCTGGTAGTAATTTTTATGATGAATGGGCATGACCCTTCTGGTCCAGGAAAAGTTGCATAAAATTCATTGATCAGTTATATAGGGTCTATCTTTATGAATTTGTGTGGATTTATCAATTCATCATCTTCCATCAGCCTGATCTCCTTTAATAAATGATCATCCTTTTGTGTCATTGTACCAAAACTTTCCATTTTTTCTATTGTGATGTGGGTATCAACCTATAGGACATCTAACAACTAGGTGGGATCCCCTAGAGAGATGTATGATGAGTTACTCCCTACTGTGGATGTTTGGGTTGATCCCTTGTAGACTCCAATTTTGGTGAAGGAAATGATTACCACTGTGAAGGAGAAATCAAGGAAGGAGATGAAAATTCAATCACTCATTTCTTTCAAGGAATAGATCAATATTTTCCATTTCTATAGTAGGGTCAGGACAACTTCCATATGCCCCCATCGGTGCCCTTTTCAGTAGGTCCATGATAGCACTGGCTCATATTGGCCCATCTTGGATGATGGGGACTATACATAATGGGTCTACTGATTGAACTAAAATATCTCCCTAGACCTTAGGATGATAGGTTTATGGCCATGTTTTTTAATGGATGGATTTTCTCAGTTGGGGATGCATGTTCAAGGATCTGTGTCAGTACGTTGGTGATGAAGACATGATTTACAGAAGGAAAACATCTCAATTTGGTAGTACCGATCCTTGCATGACTTTACTAACTTTTAGACCATATTCAATAAGGAAACACCCCTACAGGATTAGTGGTCCTCTCTATTTTTTGTTTGGATGGATAGGGGAGCATTTACATTTTTATGAATACTATAATTCCACTAGGATCCCAGAATCCCAATCCTATCCAATAATTTTTAACATATCTAGGGATGGAACCATGTTTCTAAGCCCTTATGAGTTTAAGGATGCATTGATCGAATCTGATATCTTCTATTTTACCATTTACCATGCACCGAATGGGCCGATTATTGATAACGGAAGTGGTTCCCTTCATGAAATGTAATATATAATCTTTCTTTAGGATGATGTTCTTGCAACTAGGGTGGATGAGATAATAATCTATGAGCCTTATACACCATATCAATTCACTCATCAGTTTGGCTTCACCAAAAGGGTCTCCCCTCTTCCTTTGGATGGTGTTTGAGGAGAGAGACTTCCTGGGGTTATCCATCATTTTTGGAAGATTCTGGCACATGAATATAATGAGGATGTGATCACAATTCTTATTATTGATTATAACTCCTTCCTTACCTAGGATTATTCCTAGGCTTGGGTAACATCTTATTTGGATGGTTTTATAAGCGAGCTGGTCCATCATGTGAACATATCTTTTTCCTCATCAAGCCCTCTATCTATGGCGGTGATGTAACTGGTTTAAGATCTGGGTGAGGTGTCAAGAAAGAACCCTCATTCTAGTAATTACCACCTTGATAGTGAGACAAAATATATTGATAAAATTAGTCCTCTATTACTAGATATGGATGGTATGCCTATCAGGAGAAGAATATACAAGGCCTCCTCTCCTGCTTCTTTACTGGCTCAATTGGTTATTCATACTCCTTCCACACTTGCTTCATTTTTCATAGAGGCTCTGACACAATCTAGGTTGATCTAGAAAAAAATTCATGCCTTTATTACCAAGACTCCTTTGGAAGTATTCCATGACCAAGGGGAATTCCTTCATCAACTATTTCATGACATGGGGGTAGGTTCTTTTGATAAAAAACCAATGTATGAAATCATAAAGATATTTTTTCTAACTCAAAAAGATTTGAATACCAATTAGAGATAATTACATGATATTTCAAACGAGGCTTCTATTTCTGGGTAGATAAAGGTGATGTCAGAGGCATTGAAGCAAGGTCTCTAGTTGATACCTAAACTACAAGCTTATATGGATTCCTAAACTGCAAAAATATAGAGGCATGAGGAAATCATTTCCCATATGAGATCTGAACTTTCAACATCATCATCCTTATTGGAAACTAATCAGAAAAGAGTTTAAGAGTTGACTACTATGGTTGAGACTCTCTATCCTAGATCAGAAGAGAAAGAGGTTTGGAGAGTGGAACTCCAACGTTCAATCGATGCTTCCTAGCATACCCTCACTGACTTGGATAGTTCATTAGATCAAATCTTATTGTAATTCGATGTACTCTGTTTTTTTTGAGATTCTTTGAGAAACTCCAAAATATGGAGATTCATCATTCTTTTTTACATTTATCAATGAATTAATTTTCTGGAACCTTCCATGTTTCTATCTAGTTTTTTATTCCATTCATGATATGCATGGAATTTTGCTCCTCTGATATTATATGAATCACTAATTATACCCATCCTTTTCATAATATCAAGTAAACATGAATGTATAGAATTTAATATTGAAATTATAATAGATTCCTTCTTGAGAAATGCTCATGAATTCCCACCAACGTGATATTATTCATGGATAAATATGTTCCATATATCTTGAGGCTACTTGATTTATAAAAGGACAATTGGGTAGAATAAATGTCTCATAAGGAGAGTGATCTATCTTTTTCTGAAGCTGATAGGATTGGATAGAGCATCTTGCTATTTTCTAAGGCCATATAGCGATCCTTACATGATCTTGAAGTCTAAATATCTATTGTTCTGTAGTTTCATGTTTTTTAGCTCATACCTTTTATTGTGGCAGTTTAGGGTCTTTTATCTTGGACCATATATCACTTTAGTTTAGGGTATTTTAGCTCAAAACTTATATTTCTATTGTTTAAGGTCTTTTATCTCGAACCTTATATCATTATAGTTTAGGGCCATTTATCTTGGACCTTCTATCACTATAGTTTAGAGTCTTTTAGATCATAAATTATATCGCTTTATTTTATGATATTTTAACATGGACCAATTATTTATTTAATTTAGGGTCTTTTAACTTGGACCTTATACTGCTGTAGTTTAGGGTCTTTTAGCTCAGACATTCTATTACTTTAGTTTAGGTTCTTTTATCTCATACCTGATCAATGATCGTGGAATATAGTGTATAAATTCAAAGAATGAACCAAAACACACCAAGGTGATGGCTTCTACTGTGGTGTTGAAAGGGATCACAAGGATCAGAAATCCATTTCTATAGATTGAAACATTTGGTTGACAACCATGAGCACATATCCAAGAACCATAGGTATACATGCATAGTCAAGAAAAATGACTCTTGAAGTCAGATATATTTTCTAGGGGTGATGAAATATTTATGGGGGTAATATTGGTTGAGGGAGAAATACTATGGATTCTTGGTCCACCTGGATAGTTGGAGCATGGATGATGTATTTCATAACTGAAAAGTTTAATTCTGTGAATATGGGATGGGGAAGACATGCCTGGGATGACCTGTAACACTATGAGGTTTCGGGTTCCACTGCAGTGTTGTTAGGGATCACAAGGATTAAATATACTTTATGTCAAGGAGTATATGCATTTAGTTGGTGGGTTAAGGTCTTTATACATCAATATCATGGTCAATAAAAAATGATCTCCACTTTTTTATGAGGGCTATGAAAGATTTTTGAAGACTCAAATTTCTAGATGATGAGGTTGGGTATGGGATGATAGCTATACAAGATGGATCATGAGGTGTAGCCCATAAAAGGTTTGAGAATGGAGTGTCACATTCCTTCTTTAAGGAAGGGTAAAAAATATGGTGATTTGGCATCAAGGATGTCAAATCTGCTTAGATAGTTTGGAACATAGATTTTAAATCATGGTACAAAGTGCTTGTGTCAGGAGGATGATACGGGACAATCATACCGAGATTGACCCAAAACATGCAGGGATACTGGGTTATGCCATAGTGATGTCTGGTATCATAAGGATCATAAATCCCTTTTTACAGAGTGATTTATTTGGTTGATAAATATAGGCACATATACATGATCTATATCCATACATTCATAGTCAAGTAAAAGGTCCTTGAAGTCGGGTATCCTTTACATAGTCCTTGGAAGGTTGTGGTGACCTGAGGTACTCAAATAATGAAGTGTAACTTGTGGAAAGTGTAATACCCTAGAAGGGTTCAAGCACCCTAAAAGTTGTGTCACCATCTAGAAAACATATTTTCATGGAGAGGAGATGTGAAAAATCATTAATCTAACTTTTTTTTTTCTGGAATTAGAGGGTCCAACAAGCATAGCTTGTCTTTTACTAAGGCTACAAGGTAGACCCTATGATCTTTTTTCCATATTCATTCATACCCTAATTTTTGGCTAAACTATGTAGATAAGGAGTTTAGTGAGTAAAAAATTGAATTTTTATCAGGCCTCCCTTTGCAGGTTTACAACCTGACAAGTTTTGTGTCTCATTCAATATCAGTTTAAGGTATTGCGATTTGGACAATTATAGGATAGAGTTTAAGGTCGCACAACATTGACCAAAGTGTAGTCAGTTTAGGGTCATTACTCACATGGAACAAATGTGGAGGATAATACAAAATAACCCCATTAGGATACCTAGGGTTAAGAGTACCCTAACACCCTTCCAATCAAGAGTTGAAAATGTTATAAATCAAGGATCAAGGTACCCAAGTCATGAGTAATGATATGGTACAATCATATTGGGAGTAGTTTAGATCACACTGAGGTGTTTATTTCTACCACAGTGATGTCAGGGCTCATAAGGATTGGATATAACTTTTTACAGAGTGACACATTTGGTTGATGACCATAAACGCATATGCAGGATCCATAAACATACATTCATAATCAAGAAAAGGGTCCTTGAAGCTGGGTATCCTTTCTAGGGTCCTTTGAAGGTTGTGGTGGTTCGAGGTACTCAAATAATGAAGTGTGGTTTATGGATCGAGGTTCTTTTAAAAAATGATGGAATCTCCTCGTACTCCGGCTAACCAAGGTAAGGATATTGTAGTCCCTTGATAGGGGATGAAAAATGGGTGATGGCCTACACATTTAATCATCATGTAGTGGGGATGTTTTCTGTGCAGTTTAATGTCTTGTGGTAAGGACATACACTGTTCGTTTTATCGTCATGCAGTGAGGACATTCTTGTTGTGCAGTTTTAATGTCTGGTGACCTGGATGTTTTCCTTGTAGTTTAACATCATGTGGTAAGTATGTGGGAAATGGTGTGAAAAAATTGTGCATGAAATATTATGTACACAAGAAATCCACACATAGATCTGGATCGTATGTAGGAAAAATGATCATGTGTGACTTAGGTCCCATGTAGTTGGGGTGAATTTATTATCATTCTTTGTAGATGGGCCCAAGATTAGAGATCTAGACGTCACTACATATCCCATGATTATAATAATCAAGCTACACATAGTTCCTAAATGGGAAACACTCTATAGGTCTGGATCATGCGTAGAGGTGGGAATTATTTTCATTGATTTTTGTACTTGGGCCTAGGATATGAGATCTGGGTATCTCTATGTATCATGTGATGATAGGAATCAATCCACATGTAGTTCTTGAGGAACCATGTAGTTTAATGTCATGCAGAATGGATGTGGGATTCCCGACATGAAAAGTGGAATTGTGGATGGACCCAAGGATGTAAATATGATAATCACTACATATCCTATAGAAATAGGAATCAAGGCATACATAGTTCTTGAATTCCCATGTAGTTTAACGTCATGCAGTGAGGGTGAAGATGAACCTTCATGAAATAACGAAAATGTTGCAGCTGGGCCCAAGAGTGAAATTTTGAGCATCATTACGTCTCTCATGAGAATTAGAATCAAACCATATGTAGTTCTTGGAGAATAAACTTCCTATACAAGTCTGGACTATATGTAGAGAGGGGACATTTTTCTATTTGTCATGACTGTACCAAGAATTGAAGAGTCAGACATCACTACCTATCCTGTGATTCCAAGAATCAATTCACACACAGTTATTGAATGCATATGTTGTGAGACATTACTAAAAATTAAATTATTTATGATGGAATATTTGTGATGGACAAGTGACCCGTTTCAAATAGTCCCCAAACTCAGACTATTTTCCACAGAACACTTATTTCATCACAAATAATCACTAATTGTGACAGAATAAACTATTCCATTGCAAATAGTTTTAGTAGGAACTCCCACCACCTGACACCAAACTCATTTGCGATAAGAATTTGTGACGGACTATGAATTCCATCACAAATAACCTTTGGCTAGAAAGTATTTGTGTTGAAATTCAAATCCCATTGCAAATAATTTTCATTGAAAGACAATTTATGAAATAATTAATTCTATCATAAATAGTCCATTGCAAATAAAAACTTCATTTAACCTACATGGCCCCTTCTTATTCCTCCTCTCTTTCACAGCCACCGTGAATCCTCCCCACCCCAACACCATTCCATTGTTCCACTGCAATGCTCTACCATGCTTCTCCATTGTGCTGCTCTTCTGTGCTACTGCACCACCCCGCCACTTCGTCGGTCCCTCTCTCGCACAACCATGACACGTCACTACCTCGGGTCTCCCTACTCCGTACAACTCAAACCATGACTATTTATTCTGTTTTCTTTCTGATTTTGGCTCAAATATTCTTGGTACGGACTCCGCTTCTCTCCACCATAATTATTTTTGAGTATTTTGGTTCATTGTTGTAAATACTATTATGGGGGAAACCTAGGTTTATAAATTTGACCAAATTTAATAATTTATTTTATATTTAGGGTTAATCTAAAATTATTATTCCCTATTAGGTTGTTCTGGTTCCGCACTAGTTGTTTTAATTTGATTTTAGGTATTTTTCTCATTATTTGATCTTTAGATTTAATATATTATCTTTTTGGTGTTTAGGTTTATTAAAAGTTTATTATTTTATATTATCATTTGAAATTTGATGATTGTTGAAATATTATGGATGTTTTTATTTGTTTGGTGTTTAGGGTTGGTAGTATTTAGGATTGATGCAAATTTTTATTATCTATATTTGGAAAACCCTAGGTTGAGCATTTTATTACATGATTTATTTTTTAGTGAACCCAAGGTTGAGCATTTTACAAATCCAGTTTTGATTTGCCTTGTTTATTATTCCCTATTTATTTTTTATATTTTTATGTGTGTGTGAATATATAAATTATTATAAATTATTAGAAAAGAGAAAATGAAATAGTCTGTCAACTTTCAAGTCTTCAGAAATAACAAATTTATTTTTCAATTGGACATGATTGACACAAATTCATTATTTCTAGGACTTGAAAATTGAAAATTCTATGATTTATACTTTTCTAGTAATTTATAATATATTTTATTAATTTCTATTAAATTAAACTAATTATTATTATTTTTTATTACAATTTTAATTTTTTTGATTATTTGTTTGTAATTTTTTGAATATTTTTATTAATTTTTAATTTTTTAATTTTATTTAATTATTTTAATATTTTTAGTGTTTTTAATATTATTTAAATTTTAATTATTTGAAATTATTTGAATTTTTTTTAATTTTTTTAATTTTTTTTAATATTTTTATTTGATTTTTAAATATGTATAAATATTTTAAAATATTTATGAATTAGTTTAATTATTTTTAATTATTTTTATTGTTTATAATTATTTTTTATTATTTGTAATTTTTTAATATTTCTAATGGTTTGTAATTTTTTTAATTAGTTGCAATTTTTTTAATTATTTGATTTTTCTGATATTTTTAATGATTTTTTACTTTATTAATTTTTTTAATTATTTGTAATTTTTTTGATATTTTTAATGATTTTTACTTTATTAAATTTTTTTCATTATTTGTAAATTTTTTAATTAGTTATCAATTTTGTAATTTTGTAATTTTTTTTAATTTTATTAAATGTTTATTTTTTTTATAATTTTCCAATATTGTTTAGTATATATAAATATTTTAAATTATATGTAATTATTTTGAATTATTTTGAATTATTTTTATTTTTTTAGATTTTTAATGATTTGTAATTATCTTAATATTTTTATTGTTTTTTATTTTTTTAAATTATTAATTATTTATAAATTTTTTAATGTTTTTTAATATTTATAAAAATTTTTATGTTTTTTAAATTTTTGTAACATTATTAATTATTTTTTAATAATTTTAATGTTTTATATTTTTTTAATTGATTTAATTTTTTTAATTATTTTTAAATATATTTAATTTTTTAATTATTTTAATAAATCTTAAATTTTTTAATTAATTTTAATATTTTATTTGATTTTAATTAATTTTAATTATATATATATTTTAAAATTTTTAATTAATTTTATGTTTTTTAATATTTGAATTATTTTTAAATGTATATATATTTTAAATTCTTTTAATTAATTTTAATTAATTTTAATTTTTTTTTAATTTTTTTAAAATTTATTTTAATATTTTTCTTATTTTTTTTAAAAACTATTATTTGCAATGGAATATACATCCATCATAATTAGTTTTTTTTTTAAAAATTACAACAGTTATTTGCGACGGATGATTCATCCGTTGCAAATAATCACTATTTGCGATAGACCATCACAATTAACCACAATTGTGATGATTTTTTTTGTGATGAACTATTAGCGACGAGCTCCTATCGCAAGTGACTATTTGCGATGGGATTTCATCACAAATAGTCTGTCGCAAAAAATCAAAACTTCATTAGTGGGAGATCAACATCAACAACAGTGGTCCTCTCAGGCGAGGTCCACAAGAACGTATAGTTTTATGTCATGCAGAGGACATTAACTGTGTAGTTTATCATTATACGGTAAGGAATCATGGTGCATTTTTTATGGTCTTTGCATCCAAAACCATGATGGGCCTACCACAAGCTTCTATGCCTTATTTGTGCGGGGGAGCCCTCATTGAAATTTCTAAGCTCACGTGAGCTATGTTCGATGTGAGAAACAAGGAATGATAAGGGTTCCTCTCACTATGTATAGGAAATTATGGATTAGATAGAGGTATTAAGCATCATATGGTGGATAGAACAAGATATAGGATCGTGGTGTCCCTACATATCTCATTAAAAATGAGAATCAAGCCATACACTATTCTAGAAAACCCGTGTTTTTTAATGTCATGTGGAAATGAAAATTATCCATGCAGTTTAATGTATTACAGTAAGGACATTGATCACCCAATGTGAATGAAAATTAAGACTATGGCTAGGCCTAAAACTAGAGGTTCAAGTGTCACTACGTATCCTGCAATGATAGAAATAAATCTATATGTAGTTATTGGGGAATCGTGTAGTTTAACATCATGTATTGAGGACTTCAGCCATGCAGTTTAATGTCATACGGTAAGGACATGAGATATTGTGTAGTTTAAAGTCTTTTTGTTATGACTTGGGGGTGCTGTACATTTTATCGTCTTACTTCCAGGATAATCTCTATACAGTTTATCGGCATGTGGTTAGGATGAATGATACTGTGCAGTTTAAAGTCTTTCTATTAGAACTTTCACACTTGATAAAATCTATGAAAGTTATTTCTTGAGAAATATCACATTGGTGGGAGGTGTGACACGCTCCCCATCCATGGTGTCCAATTATTAGGATCCATTATGATAGATATTATGTATGATATAAAGCCCTTACCACTTGGGTTCCAGTTTTGGAGGATTCTTCCCTGGTACATTGGGGTCATGAGAGCCAATACCAGTTCTCCTTGGAGAAATTAACGGAGACATACCTTCTTATTAAAGTATCATATGATCTGATTCTGATGGACCTCTAGGTTGTGTAATGTTCTCAACCTACTCCCATCGAGCAACTCCAATTCATCCAGATTATTTTACGATTTCTCATCATCTGAGAGTTATCTATAAATGGCTATTCAGAGTGAACGAAGCTAGAAATCTATGTGTAATACTTCCTCAATCCCATACACTAATTAGTATGGAGTTTCTTATGTAGAAATATGCGTGGTGGTATTATAGGCCCATAAAGCATAAAGGACCTTGTCCGACTAGGCCTTTTTATCCTTATTCACCATATTTTGGAGTATATTTGATAGAGTCTTATTAAAGGCTTCCATCTATCCATTTGAAACTATATGATAATGAGAAGAGTGATTGGACATGATATTGTACTCATGGTAAAGTTTCTTCAACTCCGTAGAACAAAAGTTAGTTCCATTGTCCATCAATATTGTGTGAATGAACCCAAACCTGGTGATGATATAGGGCTTTACGAAGTTGAAAATTTTCTTCATCCTAACTTCTTTGAGGGGTATTACCTCAGCCAATTTGGAGAATAATTTGGTAGCAGTAAGGATGTACTTGAACTTCTTAGCTATGGTAGGGGGATATGACTCCACAATATCCATTCCCCAAACACCAAATGACAAGGAATACTTAGCTATATGTAGAAATTTCAGGGGATAATGGATGAAGTTTTCATGAATCTTTCATGTATTAAATTTCTTAGTGAATTACACATAGTCTTGTATCATGGTTTTCTAGTAATATCCTAACCTCTTGATTTGGTGAGAGAGCTGAGTCCCAGATTGATGGGCACCACAATACCCTATATGGAATTTCTACATGACGGTGAAAATCTATCATTCTACTATGAATCTGAGGAGGATACTTTCAAAGACTCATTTGTAGAGGTATTTTTGATAATTTGGATCATCCTATAGGGTAAAGTTTACTGCACGATGCTAAATCTGTTCCCTTCCAGCTCGATCTGTCATGGAGTCCTATTTTGGAGATAACTGATTATGGGATCCATCTATCTAGGTGTGGTAATCAGTTCATCATTCTCTAAGGTGGTGTTAAACTGATTGATCTCTTCTATATCACATAAAATTATTGATTAGACCATTATTCAATGTGTGATATAGAATATTTCTTCCTCCCGATCAGAGTCGGCCAGAATGGTGGCTAGATTAGTTAATGCATCGGGGTGAGCATTTTGTGATTGGGGAACATGATGCAATGTGGGATCAAAATGGAATTCTTACATTATTCCTCTGATTTAGCCAGTGATAAGGGATTATTATTCCTTTTTTATTTCATAATCACCATTGATATGCTTTATCACTAGTTCTAAACCCCCTTTGATATTTAAGTTGGCTACAGTTGTAGGGCTAATTCTAACCTAGTGATGAGGGCTTGATATTCTACCTCATTGTTTGTGAAAAATTTGAATAGTGATAAAGACTAGGGAAAAACTTCTTTGTTAGGGGAGACAAATACAATCCATAAACCAACCCAATTAAGATTCAGTTTTCCATCCTTTTGCTGACAAGATTTATGAAGGCAGTATCAAAATACATCTTCCATGTCTAAGGAATGTTATGGGCATAGAATACCTCCTCATCTAGAAGCTTGATGTACACCGGTGTATTTTCGAGGGTGGGATGTGCTGTGAGGAAATCATCTAGGGCTTTCCCTTTCACTGACTTCTATGATACAAATTGTATGTCATTTTTCTACATAATAACCTCCTATTAGGCCAAGTACCCAGTCAACATAGGGTGATCAAGGATTTACTTAAGTGGGTTGACACAAGAGACCATATGGACTTCGTGGTGCTACAAGTAATGCCTCGGCTTTTACACTACAAAGATAAGTGAAAGGACGGTCTTATCGGCATCATAATATCTGTTCTCAGTACCTAGAATTGTCCTAGTGAGGTAGTAGAGACTGTTCTCACTCCCTATATTATTCTTCTGTGTGTGGAGGGTGCTCATTGAGCATTCCATGGTGGCCACATACAAGATGAGTTGCCTCCCTTTCATCGAAGGCATTAGAACTGGTGGGTGTAGTAAATACTACTTGAGGATTTAAAAGGCTTCTTAGAATTCATTTTCCCATCAATAGTTGACTCCCTTCTTCATTATCCTGGTGAAGGGGAGAGCATTGCTGAGCAAGTTGGCTATGAATCACCGAATGTAGGTGAGGTTCTTTTGGACCCACTTAGTTCTTTGAGATTGGGGGGGGGTGAAATTGCTAAAATAGAACTAGTCATCTCTAGGTATTCCTCGATGCCATGTTGGAATACCATAAATCCAAGGAACTTTCCCGATGTTACCTCAAAAGTGCATTTCAATGGATTCATCTTCATAGTTTTTTTTCACAACTTGTTGAAGAATATTTTCATATCCTTGAAGTTCTTACATCACTATCGGTATTTGAAAACCAGGTCATCGACATAACATTCAACTATACTTCCAAGGAATGGATTAATGATATAATTCACAGCACATTGGTATGTGGTGATAATGTTCTTTAACCCAAAGGGAATGACCTGATATCATAAGATCCCCTAAGGTTCTATGAAGGTAGTGACTAACTCATCTTTAGGGGCCATATTTATTTGATTGTACCTTGAATACCCATCCATGAAGGAAAGGTAATGAAAGCTAGTAGTTTCATCGATCAACAGTTCTGTGATCGATAATGGGAAATCATCATTTGGGAAATGTTGATTAAAGTCTCAGAAATTGATGAAGACCCTTATATTCCCATTATTTTTCTTGATAGGGATGATGTTGGCAAGCCATATTGGGTATTCCAACTCTTAGAAAAAGTTAACTTTGATCAGTTTTTCAACTTCCACCTCTACATTGGTGGCATGAGAGGGGTGTATCTTTCTGACCACCTGATTGAAGCCTCAATTATCATCAGGTAGGCCTAGATGGTGTGTAGCCACAATTGGATTTACTCTGGGCATTTATGTATAGTTCCAAGTGGAAACATTTTGACGTTTCTTTAGAAATGCGATATACATCTCTCTCTCTTTGAGGGACATGGTGGCATTAATCAGAGCAGGCCACGGGTCTTATTCTATTACAAGATTTATCTACCTGAGCTCATCGATGGTGGTGGAGACACCTTCCTCAAATACAGGAGGGGAGTTCCTGAGGTTATCTTTATATTCCTCCAATTATGAGTATGTGGTGACACTTTTAGATGAAGATAGAAATATGGGAGCTTATTCTTCACTATTAGGGTGATGAAAGCCATGAGAAGAGACATTATCATCCCCTACCATATAATTTGATGTAAAGAGATGTCGAAGTTGATTGATTTTTATACTATTTCTGGGGATAGGAGGAGCTTAGATCTTCGGGAATAGGTCTATCACCTCAACTAGATTTATGGAGAGCACATAGTTGCTACCGAGCATACTCTAAGGGTTTTTCAGGGGATGTACCTAAGACATTGGGAGCTTAAATCTATGTATCATCATACATCATTGGTTGTTTTCCTCCCTTTTTGTATAATATTTATTCAGTATATATGGATTTGTGGGTTTTAAAGGGGCAACTATCACTATATAGTATGCTGACCTTTCCATCAATGGGGTATTTAAAAAATTTGTGGAGTGTTGAATGTACCACCACGTGGTTATGGAGATAGGGCCTTCCAGAAAGGACATTGTATAACAACCCTTCTCTTTATTACACACTTAAACCTGATTTATTACATAAAATATTCACTTGATACAACATGGAAGATCGAGAGGTCTAGTGTCTTTGGGGATTAAGATCATTACATGACAAATTAAAACATGAAATACAACATCTTTATTGAAAACTTCCTTTACATGACCACTAAATTCCCTCGTACTTAGCATTTCATGGGATAACCTGAAGACATGCATAACAAAAGGGTGAACTATAAAGCCGAGTAAGGGAATAAACATGGAATAACATGAGGAATACGATACATTTTAGACAATAGTATTATCAATGGATAACAAGAGAAAAATGAACATAAAAGCTTTATAAAGCATGATAATCATAACATGGAAATGTGGCAACAACACTTAACATGGAATTTAGCATGAGCCAAGGCTCATTGCACATGGAGCATGAGTAAATCCTCATTTAACATGAAGCATGAGTAAACCCTCATTGAACTTAAATTATCATGAGTCAACACTCATTGGACATGATGTATCATGATACTATACTTTACCCAATGCATTGGAGCGCTATCAGGGCACACCCTATTTGAACATTTTATTTCATGCATAAGTGTGCCACATGGATCATAAAACATGAATTCATTAAAAATAATAAATTAGTCCATGATAAAGGAATGTTGAATTCATACATTAAACTCTATAATCAATAAGTAAATGTGCCTAAAGGTGAATACACTTGATAGATAAATGGGCATGGTATTCACTGCACAATGACTTTGGCTTAGAAAAATGTTTTGCAATTTCGGCAACATAACGACGTGACATAAGAATTCATAAAAATTGGTTGATGAGAGATAAAGGGGTGTATCATAATATTTAAATTAAATGGATAGTAAGGGGGTCATATAGATACGTGTCCCAATAATTGTAATGGAATTTAGATTCATGATACAAAACAATTTCTTGAATGTAAATGAGAATAGAGAAATTCCTTTTGGAATTTTGGTATAGTAACGGGTGTACATGGGAGGAATTTAATGGGAGAGAAAGGGGTCGATAATCATTCAAAAATAAATATTGAAGTATGGGGGAGGTGAAAAATCATACCCCAACATTTACAATTGAAAATAAAATGTCATAACAACTTAAAGACAATTGGACAAAATGAGAAAGGAAGAAATCCCTTACTTGGAAGTGTGATCCCAAAGGATCGGGAGAGGATTGAGAGAGGCTTATTGGGAGATTGGGGAACCTTGGGAGGATTATAGAGAGATTAGGGTAGGGTTTGGTATAACTCCAAATGCTTTGAGTGAAGAGGAAGTGGGAGCTTGGTTGGGTTTATATAGGAAAGGAGAGGAAATTCTTTATTATTTAGGTTTGGGACACCTCACATTAAACTAATCAATACCACAAACCAGACCATGGTTTTTCACATGGTATTTTCCAAAGGGGATTGGAAAAAAATATTTTATAAGGACAATGGATGAACTTCTTAAAATAATAGGGTTGCTTATGTGGAGGTGAGTCACACTCTCAAGGAAAACAATTTAAAAAGACAAAATGTTTTATATGTCTTGGAGGGTCCACAAAAGCTTTGTAAAATAAATCAAACAAATCTAAAATCACATTATTTTAATGATAAAACATATATTGTCAGAACATAATGTTTATAGTATTTTATTACGTCACTATTATGTCATTATGATTTCATAAAACACATTATATATTTAAATGATATTTAATTTTTACCCAAAAATTCAACTGTCTCAGAAAATTATGAAAAATTCACCATTGGATAATTTCAACATCATGATTAAAAAAATAATATTCATTTTATCTAAATAATTTTCTAAATATGTGAATTTTTACTCTTAAAATAAAAACCGTCATTTATCGAAAATTCATGGGTTTTGAAAAAAGCAGTTTTCAAACCTTAATAAAAATTACAATTGCATTCATAAAATTATATGATAATTTATATTTAATAAAAATTAATTTAATAATAATATTTCATTAAAATACTATTCAATTAAAAAATCCATTAATTCATCAAAATAGATTTCTTAGTTGAATATTAACTAAAAATACTATTTGTGCTTTAAAAACTATTTACAAAGTAACAATAATAAAATGAATGCACATTATTTATACAAAAATAATGTACATAGTCATAGTGCTAGGGTATTGTTACATAACCCCTTATAACACCCGCATAAGACCGAAGGGTAAGGTGTGTGATGGTGATAGACTCTTGGGGTGGATTGGATAACATCGCTTGGGTGGTAATCTCTATTAACTTCCACTTCTCCCGTAGTCAGTTCCACTCAAGCTTAACGTGTTCAAGTTTAGCTTAGGATTGGTCAAGAGTGAAGCCCAACGATGCCACCTTCTTTCCGAGCTCCAACAAATGGGCTTCGTATGGAGAAATTCTATTGTATGAGTCCATCACTTCCTTTTTCTGAGTAAATTGGATTTGTTAAAGCCCTATATTTATAATAATCATATGATCACTATTCAACGACTATATTAGCAATGGTCACAATTCATAACGGTATTTTAAAATCCAGAAACATAATACCAAATAAGTTCACATTATATATAACCATAATAAGACATTTAATTAGATCAAGAGGAATTTATATTAATGAAAGTTTGGGTCATTACACATTGTATGAAATTTCTTACTGGATAACCATAAACTCATCTTCAGATTTGAGCTCCCCAAACTGAGTTTTACGTTTGATCTTCTCGATAGGTCTTTGATAATGCTTATCATACCCTTTAATGGTTATACTTTTGGGATAAAAATACCCTTTGATATATCCCATACATCATAGGGTTTGAATTGGGATGATATTGATCCCGGAGCCATTATCAATCAGATCCCCTTAGATGTTTACACTATCGAGTCTTCCTGAGACATATAGGGGTTTGATGTGTCCCTAGATGACCTCTCCCTGGTCATTCTATAAGAACGCGATTGAATCATGGAATTATACTGACATGGTATCCATTCAGTAGACCTTGGATACAATGAATTCTATTTCAAATTCCTATGGGATTTAAAGGGATTTAATGAGTTCCTCCATGAGTTCTTTTTAAAGACGAAGCACATCAAGGATTTAGAGCTTGGATGGGAAAAACATTAACTAATTAAGAATGTCATAATTTTGTGCCAAATTTTAGCACTTCCTAAGGTGGGTTTTTTTCTATACATGTGGCTTTTGAGGTGGATGGTCTTGATGCTTGTGTAGAGGTTGTGGGAGAATCTTCTACTTGCGGCGTGAGTTGTGCCAAACTTCCTCTTTATCTGGGATGATCAGATAATCGAACCCCCACTGGGCGGTCATGCAATAAAATTGGGCATGGATGATCACTGGAAGGTTATGAGACACCTACATATATTTTATGGTATTTTTGGAGTGTCTTCCCATAGGTATCAGCCGTATATATATCCTCTGTAGGAATGAAAATGAAGTATTGGGTCCGACCATGACCATGATTTCCCATGTATCCTCGGTTCCTACACATGTGACCTCTTGTTCCCTAGTTATGTGTGGGGAACTGATATTCTGAGAAATATTCATCATTGGAGAAAGTATCTTCTAAGTGTATCACATTAAAAAAACCAAATATGAGTTATTCTTATGATGATGATTCCGTTTTGTGGGGCAGTTCTCATGTTTTGAATTTTCTAAGAAAGAAATATGCAAGAGTTAGAGGTTGAATTGGAGTAGAGTATGAATCTTTCACTTATATCTATTCATAATTTTTGAAGTTACACCCACCCTTAGAAGGAATATTTGATGTTACCTTCTTAGGTGGTGGAGAAATTGAGGGTCTGCAGAGTTGTTCTCTCAGGGTAGCCTAAGCTCAGTCAATTATTTTCTGAGCCATCTAGTTGTCAAACTTCTGCATACACCTGGTTGGGAATTTCTTCCAACCATAATATTCTTTTTCCTAGAAAATAGTTATTTAGGCCACCTGCTCCAAGGAGTTATCTAACACCACCTATCTAGAATCAACCATTCCTTGAAGGATATCATTGAAGATGAAGCAGTCCTGTATATTATGACCCAAACTTTTATGGAAAGGGAAATAGTCAAGATAGTCTGTGAGGTAAGCCTCACTGGGATTCCTAGAATTTGGTAGCTGAAGTAGGTTATTGTCCATGGCTTCCACACAATATTTTTGAAGGAGTATTCTTTATTCATCCATTCCTGAAATCTTAGGTGACTTTGATTTCTCTATACTTCTGGCCAATAGTGATTCAATGGGTTTCACCACTCGATAGGAGGTACTGGTCAGTTTAAGGCCTACTTAGGTTCTTATATGGGCACTACTACTGGTTTGTGAGTAAAAACTGTAGCTTTTTATTTTCCTAGAATTTTCTCCTATGCTGAGGGCATGAGCCGATATTTGGATCGGGTTCACTGAATGGCGTATTCGAGATGTTGTGCTATTTCTATAAACTCATGGAACCCACCTGGATATTTCATTGGGATTAGAAGTGTCTACAGCCCATCCCAGATATTTTCAGTAAAAAGTTACAACAATTGTTCCTACGAGAGAGGGATTCTGAGTGAATAGGTCAAACCATTACACTTGGCTATAAAGTTATACACCCTATAATTTTTGCATTTCTTATAGTTCATTAGGTAAATTTTTTTTGTATTCATTAGCACAGGGCTGAACTGATAAAGGAAATGATGATGGAGGTCTTCCCATCCTCTAAAAGATCATTCTGGGAAGCTGATGTACCAAAAAAAGGTTGGCCCTATCAGATTATACACAAAGAAACTCATCTTTTTTGACTTCTATTTATATCAAGGGCCCATCATTAGCCCACATTAGGATAAAAAGTGTGTGAGATGCTATTTAGGATCAGCTGCACCATCAAAGGTGGAGAAGGTAGGATTTCTAAAATTGGGTGTAGGTAAAGTGTCATCCACCCATTCGAGATATGTCTTCCTTTTGAGCTACATAGGTGTGTATCTCTCTTACATGGATTCCATTCGAGTATCCAGGGACTCAATGATGTTAAGTAACTCCGAGGGTACTGCTTTTTGAGACACCTCTCATCTACATAGAGTGGGAGGGGGTCAATAAGGTAGAACAAACTTTATCTCCCACTAATTATCAATTCATCATAAGAATAAATGATTTCATTGGCGAGGGAGAGAATTTACTCACAATGGAGGGAAGTTATGATCATTTTTGACTTCCTCATCTATGTAGATTGGATTCCTGGATCCAAAGTCAATATGACACTAAGATACTGATTTTTTTGGTGGATCAGATCTCATGGGAGGAAGGATATTCACCTCAGCCTGATAATGATACCCAATGGGGATATTTACCCTATGTAGATCCTCATTGACTTGTTGGAGAGTTTATAGTTGACTCTCATATTGTGATAGATTTTCCTCTATGGGAGTAGTCTCAACTCATCTAGTTGGTGATTAGGATATGGACAAACCATTCCATTTTTCTTTATTAGTGTTCCTCCATAGAGGTGACAACTCATTATTTGGAGGTACTAAATTTTGGAGTCTCCTCTGGTTATGGATGCGTGCAGCCTTGGTTGGTGCATTCAGATGACCCTCATATTGAGGTATGTTTTCCATGTTTTGGCCCTATTCATTTGTACCTTAGTCATCAATATCTACCATATTGACAGTGAAAAAATTCATAGAATCTGAGAAATAGTTGTTGTTCTATTACTTTCAATGAAACACGATGATTCTTCACTACCTTCATTAGGGTACTTATTATAACCCTTGTACATATTGGAATGTTTTGGATTATGAACCCAACAATATTTTATCACCTTTTCAATACGCTCCTCCCATATTGGTCTATAAATAGTGACCTCGAGGGATTTTACATTCATTGGTGTTGAATGGACCCCAAACAATAGGGGGTTGTATTGCGGTGGGAGGAATAGGTGGGATTATGACCCTTGATCTTGTCCTCCCAAAATGGAGAAGACTGATTCCATTTACGGTGATGATGATGATGAAAATTCCCCCATCCCTATGGATTGGGGGTTATTCAGGGCTAAAATTGGCATTGATTAGTTATGTTGTTGAGGACCTAGTGAATCCATTCAAGGATTTGATGATTCCCAGGATGGAGATTGAGATATAAATGCCCCCAGCCTAGTGGGATGTGGGTGATCTATAATTAACACTAATTTTCCCAGAACTTTATCAGGGGATGATGAAACTAGTGATGGTGATTGAGTTATAAATACCCCCAGCCCAATGGGCTGGGGTTTGTTTGCATCTTGTGAGGATATAACCTGAATCCTATTATGAATTGATGAACTGAGGGGTGGAGGTGGTGGAAGATATTCCCTTGTCCTGGTGGGATGGGTTTGCTTCTAGTCGGCTACTATGACAGCAACTACTGTGGCCCATTAGATGTGGAAAAACTGTTATCTCATAGGATCTGGGTGTGATGTCATCCCATGATGAGAACCATTCTTTATGGGAATTTTTATGAGTGATTTCAACTTCAGTCTCCGTGTCTAAAATGCATTCTCATTTATTTGTGGGGCCTAGTTCAAAGAATTTTTGGCTACACTCTCCCTCTATTTATAATGTATGGGTATTGTTGAAGAAGGGTTATTCTGTTGTAGTAAACAACCAGCCTAAGTGTTACCTAGTCCCCTGATTTAATTGGAGGATATACAATTATAGGACATCCAGTATAAGGAGTTTTGTTGTTATAGGGGTGAAACAAAGTGTAAAACTCAATACCCTCCAAATCCTCAATTACAGATTCATAATGTGAATTTGGAGATCAGCTGCTGAAGGGTTATGATGTAATGTTGGAAAGCGTGTTGAAGATTTGTGCTATGTTTTTCTAGTTTTGGATCCTAGGCCATGGAGATAGTGACTAGGTCTAGATAACAACAGAGTATCTTGATTGTTTAAAGGTGACATTAGTATCATGGATAAGGGAGATGTCAAGACTTCAGTCACTAATGATCATCCCACATATTTTGGCATAGATAAGGAATGAAATCATTTTCTAGATCATATGGGATCACATAATAATAAGTGGTGAGGGGCCAAAACATGATGGGGAGGTTTTTTCAAGATAACTCTATCCATATGTCAATTTCAGTATCTTATTCATCAAACTTACATGCCTCCATCTGGTCAGACCATAAAAGATGCTTATGAGGGATTCCTACTAACTGGAGTGAAGTGATGCTATAATTTGATGGGGAACCATATGTAGTTGACCCTGATGTTTTGAGAACCTCTCTATATGAAGTCATTGGAGTTTTGAAAACCTATATATATGGAGGTGTCTGGAAAAGGGAGGGATTTTCTTTTTCCATGGGAGATTTATCCATGGGTAGATTGACTATGGTGGATTTCAAGAGTAGAGTCCCTACGATCCATCTCCACACTACCATGAGAAGAAATATAGTGGTAATGATTGTCTTATGGTTTAGTTTAAGAGTTTACAGACCCTTGTGATGTTTGGAATGTGACAAGAATGACCTCAAGGACACTGGCATTGACTAGATCGAGAATATGGGTCTAGATCTGTGTCATGGAAGAAATATGATGACTTGCCTTTTGTAATTTTACAGGGATATAATCTTACTGTATGAAAGTTATTGAAACTTTATTATAACTGTTTGGTGCTATGGGAATATGAATCTACTAATGAGAAGCTACTGGGATATACTAATGAGCTGTCTCATTATTGATCGGAATGTGAGCCCCTGTTGAGGCATGTTCCATTTTCACTTTGTGAGCCTCAATCAATATGGGAATATGAGACTGATCCTGAGCCCTTGGGATATGCTGCTAGTCTTTCTTGATAGGGATATGATCATTCCCTGAGGCATGTGTTGATATCACTCAGTGATCCCCAATTAGAATAAGAATATGATCCCTGTTCGAATATAAATTCCCCACCAGAATATGTCGATGGACCTCTAGAATGGGATAAGGAATATGAGACTTATCCTATATTTCTTTGTAATAATGCTGGTGTATTCATTCTTTAGCATAAGTAGGAATTTTCATTTGGATTCCATGATCTATTGGAATAAACTAGGCAGATTCACTAACAGAAATATGAGCCTGTCCTGAGGCTTGTGCCATTCTCACTTGGTTAGTCCCAGCAAGAATAGAGATATATTCCTGATCCTCGGCCTTTGGAGTATTTTTTTGGACTTATTTGATAGAAATATGAGTCCATCATGAGGCTTGTTCCCCTATCACTTGGTTGTACCTAGCCATAATGAGGATATGAGCCTAATATTGGGCCTTTGGAATATACTGACAAACTTTTTTGACAGGAATGTGTCCCTATCCCGAGGCATTTTCCACTCTCACCTAGTGATCCCCAATTGGAATGAGAGTATGATCCTGATCTGATGCCTCATACTTTATCATAATATACTGATAATACTCTTGGATGGAAGAAAGATATGACACTTTATATGAAGTAGACACTTATTTGTGATGATCATAGTGTTGATATATCCTAACTATAGGGATAGGATTATACACTTGTCCCTACATATGAACTAGTGATGGAATATTCTGATGAAGTTCTTCAATTGTTTCTAAGATGTAATGAAATTTTAGAAAAGCATGTGAAGGGATATAATCCTATACATTTTCCATATCCATTATATAATGGAATATGTATTCGATTTAAGTAGGGATATGCATTAACTTCTATCCAACTTGTTCCAACAGAATATGCTGATGGGATTCATGCATGGGGGTAGGAATATGTGCTTCCCACATTTTTGATGTAGGAATATGCCCACAAACTCATTCCAAGTGATAAGGAATATGAGCCTTCTTACTGGTTACCACCAGAATATGCCAACATACTTCATCATTAGGAGTTAGGATATAAGCCCACTCATGGGTATCCAACATCTTCCTCGCCTGATGTGTCTTGATACCCATTCATGGACATCAAAGGTGGAAGCATATCAGGTGGTACCCTCAGTAGGTGATTGATGGGTATAAGTGGGATGGTGATGGTGATGGTGGTTAGTAGGTGTAATCCTTAGTAGAACCTAAAATGGAAGGGAACCGTATTTGAATCCCTGGTCCACCTTCACGAGAGACTGAAGGTAGCAGTTGTCACACCTCGAGGATAAGCTCCTAAAGTGGTTTGTTATGGAGATGAGGGCCACTGGATTAGCTGTAGATTTCCTTAGGTGATATGGACTCACTGGTTTTCATGTTTGGAGAACCTCACATGCATCTTACAGGGTCAGGATTGTACCACGTAGATGGTACTCCTAAACCATAGAGTTCTCCACCTGACATTGGAGATTTTGAGAAGGTGAGATCATTATGTAACCCATGGGGGTTGTAGCTATAAGTGATTTACCAGAGCAATTATTTGATGAAGAAGACATTGTCCTGGATCAGGATTTTGTTGATGAGAGCAGTATATACAGTCATGTAGACAATAGAGAACAAGGTCACCGATTAGTGCAATATCAGAGGCATGAATTGATCAATTAGATATGAAAGGTTAACACAATTTTTCTTTTATTACTAATTTGGATATTATACTCATGTAGACATGTCAACTTGAGGATGAACTTATTTCATGAGAACCATGCTTATAGAGGATAAACTATAATATTCATGTCAATATTATTAGATTTTTTTGTGTAGGATATACAAAAAAAGTCTCCTTACATATGATTAACTAATCATTATTTTGTTTGAGAGTTTCACTTCAATTTCAACATTTTTTTTGCATATAGTGTGAAAAAAAAATGAACTGATGGACAATAAACCAATCAATTTGTTATTAGAGAGATTCACATCGGTTTCACCATTTTTATTTATGTATAGTGTGTAAAAAAATGTCCTGACGGATAATAACCCATTCATTTTATTATTAGAGAGATTCATATTGAGTTCACCATTTTTGTTTCACCGAGGAAAATGATTGAAACCTGAAAACCTCATCAAGGTAGATACAGTTTGGCTCAATGGTTGATTGTGAGCGGTTTATATCAAGAATAATCATTAACATCAGATTATCATTGTTTATCTTTAGCGGAAACTCCCAATGGTTCCCCTATCTGTAATTGGGTATAGACTTGCTTTCCAAAGGCAGACGATCACGTGGGTTTTTATGACTGATGGAACTTGAAGAATCGCATTGGTCAATAAGATGTGAGGTTAGGCTCATCACACCCTTTTTAGGGGAATTGTTGCCTAATTCAGGAATCTTTTATAGATTTAATATATATTCGTGAATCTCTTCATAATATCGACACAGGATTGGTTACCCAAACAAAACGATTATGGGTTAAGTATCTCTTTGTGAAAAAATGGGGATCTCATATGTGAATCTATATATATTTATCCAGGGTTCTTCATCCATTTACTAGTAATGAAAAATATACTTATGTGCTAAATCCATACAACCAAGAGATTCAAAATTTTCTTCCAGGTAGGGAGGAGGTTAATATTCCAAGGATGGGATTGAGCCATTATGAGGCATCCTACTTATTCTGGTTATTACAAGAATCAAAACCCATGTATTTTGTTAAACCCATGCAGTTTAGCATCAGATGTAAATGAAGTATATGAGTACTCTGAGGCATAGAATATTCAATATCGAGTCCTAAGGGGATGTCCTATGTATCTTGATTATAGTGAGGATCAAAGTTTTCTTAGTTCAATCATGCCCTTGGGACTATCCCCAAGGTAATGTCCTCATATGGGGTAGGTTTATATCATTCCACTCATAGAGGCTTACATGATGATATTTCACTAGTTTAGGGATATTCATGATGAAAATGATATGATTATTGTAACTCCCTAAGCCCATGAGACCTATGCTCTATGTGAGAAACAAGGGATAATAAGTAATTTGTCTCACTGAAAATAGATGCAGGACTTATGTGATAGGACTTCCCTCAGGATGCTCAATATTGATCTCGAGCCTCAGGTAAGCATCCTATGTATCCTAGTTATAGAAAGAATCAAAGTCATCATAGTTTAGTTAATTTCTCAGTCCACCAATGGATAAGGTAGAGTGATCATACCATGAGAATTATTGGGTCCTGATGGTTGAAAAGTCAAAGACATGGAGGTACCCACACCGAGGTGGATGCCCATTTGAGTTTGGACTCAGCCTTAAGAAGGCGTCTTACATATCCTAGTTATTGTGAGAATCAGAATCCTCATAATTCAATTTTTTAGAGATTAGACATTGATGCTTCCATGGTTTGTGTAGGGGTTTATGGTGTAGATGATATGATTATTGAAACACCCTAAGAACACATGATCCATGATCATTTTGTGAAACAAGGGATTTAAAATAATCAATGTCATTGATCATGGGTAAGGAAATTATGTACTGGGGTATCCCATCAGAGGTTAATATAGAGATCAGGCCTTAGAGAGGCATCCTACATATCCTGATACAATAGGAGTCAAAGTCATCATAGTTCAGTTGATTGGGGCTTACACACTGGCATTTCCCTTATGCCCAGGACTTACACACTAAGGATGGGAAAGGTCATCCAATCTTAGGATGCCCTTTGATTTTACCTATTTTTTTGCCCGACATACACTTATTATTCATTTTACACAACTTGATTTCCTACTTGACATATAGTAGAGTGTCTTCCAGATATTTCCAAATACAAGTATGTCGCCCATTTGACATGTTTAGAGGACTTCACATAATTAGGATGGAATGTTTGAAGGTTGTCATATGATTGAGGATAGCTTTTATGGAGGACATCGCAAGACCTAATGGTTGGTCTTTGAGGCCATCACATGATCCTATAAGACATATCCAGAGGGTGTCGCATGATCCGGTTGACATGACCCGGTTTCATTGCGAGAGGTGGTTGACACACATGGGGGAATCATGAGAGTTAGTGAGACATGTCTCAGAGGGTGTCACATGTCCTAGATGACATGTCTAGAGGACTCCGTGAGACCTGGTTGACATACCCAAAGGGCATTGTGAGATCCAGTTGACATTCTTGGGTGCTATCATGAGACTTGGCTAACATGTCCTAGAGCCAACATATGAGTTAGGAGACATGTATGAAGGACATCACAAGGCTTGAAAGGTGACCCTAGAGGGTTTCAAAAGACTTAGGTGGCATGACCAGGGGGATCCATGTGACTTAGTTTGACATGTCTTGAGAACTTTGTGTGACCCAAATAGTATACCTAATGAATTTCATGAGATTTGGGAAACATGTCCTGGTGTTTTTTCATGTCCTGGGTGGTTCATGTGAAGCACATGATGGTCATTGTATATATTTTTTAATTAAGTCTCCCACCTACAGTCTTTGTTCTAGACTTTTTATTATAAATTACCTATATTTTTTTAGTGTTAGATTATATTAAGTCTCATGTGATCCAGAAGGTGTGTAGGATGTTCTCTGCATGTTCTATCATAAGTCCTTCATGTGATCTATGAGTGATCACATGAAGTTAATATTCATGTTGCATGATTTCTCCAGTATTTCGCCAACATATTACCCAATGGAAAACATTCCAATCATGAGATCAACCTCTATGAGAAATCCTCTTTGGTGCATGGATGTAAAAAGGCCAGCTTCTCATCTAGAAGGTCATGGTCATGATCATAGTCTGGGTAGAAGTGAAGCAGTTTTTCATGTTGGGGTGGGGGATCTATAGGCCTTTCCACCCTATTTTTTCTCTAATTTGTGTGGAACATGTTACATTAGTCTAGACTAAATTTGATTAAGGGATTTGACATCATGCATATTCACGAGTCTCAACACGGATCACTTAGGGGTCTTCACCTGATTTTTGTGACCATGAGTCCATCCCATAAAATCTTTCTTTATTGGATTATTTTCAATTTATGTAGACTTGTTAAATCATGAGATCATACCAAAATACATTTATATTGTCATATTTACACATCCAAGTGCCTTCATGAGATCAAGGAACCTATTAAAAGGTGTTCTTATGACCTTGTATGCCTTGTCTAGGACTTTCCATGAGATAAGGGTGATTTCTTTAGGGGACTTCGTAAGATCGGACCGACTTTTCCCAGATCCTTGCAAGATCATGCTACAAACATCCTTAGCATGGAATGTGGCATTTACGATTGTGAGTTTCTCCCACCTCCTCCCATTTTATTTCCTATGATTTATTTTAAAAAGGCCCAGGGGTCTCATGAGTTTCCTTTAAATTTTTCAAGGACAACCATTCTCTATATCCACATGAGTTTTATGACTATAACCACCTTTTGGAAAATTTCCTCTTATTTTTGAAGGGTTTTCAGATGGGTTTTCAGGCACCTGTCGGTTGAAAAACCACGTGACCTGGGGGAGCTCATCCGGTCGCCATTGTGTGACCACTAGTTTTTTTCGAGGTGCCTTCATGAGAGAAAAAAGTATTTTTGAAGGAACTTTGTGGGGTATTTTGTAGTCTATGTGCTACACATTGTTTCTTCATGTGACCTTATGATGGTCATGTGATCATGTGTCTCTTAGAGTCTTATGCGATTACCAAGATTCAGCCACCTTCTCCTTCCTTTGATTTTGTGGGGAAAATAATATGCATATCTAGGTATTTCTTCCTTTTTGAATTTTCTGATGCTCATTTGGTGAGTGTCAACAGTCACTAGGTTCTCCCACCTATCCAATAAATAGAAAACCACAAGGCCATAATTCATAGGTACATCCTACACACTCCCATATCTAACAACTCACATGATAAAAACCCACTCTAGAATCCCCACATACATATTAGGCATCAAATCCAACACAAAATCCCAAAAGGTAATTAATTATCATATGAATCTACACACAGAATTTCCCCCTCAAGAATCACACAAGAATACACATATGTAACCGAAATCACCCTATGATGATCTATATCAAGGAAACATGATCACTGGATCAATTAAGTATAGTTTAATTCCAACATATATGGTAAAAAACTATATATATTTTCATTTATTATTTAAATAACTAAACCAATACAATAGTCACCCAAAAAGGGTTTACCATTGGGGGTCAAATTTCTATATTGACCTACTAGGGTTATTACACCTCTATGTACATGGGATAACATCGTCTTCCTTATCATCGATCATATCACCATAGATCCACATGAACTTACATTATAAGGAAATTCATATACATATTGGTCCATATGAGTATAATTTCACCCAAAAATTATATTAAAATACACCTCATAAGCTATTTATAACACTTTAAATATCTAGGCCTCTGTCATCAGTGATAAAAATCACACCAGCATGCCCCTACTTTTCATGTGAGTCCTGTGTGCCTAGTAATGATGAATGTGATGCATCTTGACACTATCCAAGATCCAAAAAATCAATAAATAACCTCTTTCAAACAAAAAAGAGAAAAAAATACAAAAATTAATCATCAATATAAAACACCACATGAATCACATGAGGTGAAAATTAGTCAACCATAATATATAATACCAAGAAAAATAATCCCAAGCCCCTGCTAACTTGGACTTACTATGAAAATAGGTGTTCATGATGCACCAACCCAATATCCATCATAGGCTATGACACATTCCTATATTTACTAGATACCATATCCTAAATAGTAAGATAAATAAAAATTTCTATCATACCAATTTATAATGACCCTCTACACCAAACCACTAATCATTGCCTAGATTGGTGGTAATTAATATACCTTAGGAACATCTTCTTGTATGCTGAAGGCTTCTAACTATCAATAGGGGTTTTGGGTGGAACTTTGAGGAAACTATACCCCCTATATCGGAGTGTACAATCATGAAAGAAATAACTTATTATCACGAATAATAGAAAATAACCAAAGTAGGCAGGGTAAATAAAACATCCAAACCATTATAATATGAATACAAAAAACATACATATAGTTATATAGACTTGATCAACCATTGGGATGATCACATATACATAATAAAAAAATAAAAAAAATAAAAGAAATGATCCACTACATCACTAAGAAACTCCTCATCTCAAGATCCATATACATGCTTGATATATACTACTCAATCAATCCTAGAATCAGCACAACCTCTGCCTACAACCATGTGAGGGATGCTCATGTACTAAAGTGAAATGGTGGCCTGAGTAGGGTTTGAACAAAAAACTCAGTAGGGAACCACCAATGAATTCCCACACATAACTGGAAATGTAGTGACATGTGTACATGAAATTATTTTAAAAATAAATAAAATGCTAAAAATAAATAAATCAAAACTAACCATCATCGATACTCAGGTTCGTGACCTCATTCAACTATACATGCTCCATAAAATTCCAAAGTGTCTCTAAGAATGTCACGATGATCATTCCAACCATACAATGACCCTGGGGTCTTTCACCCCAGTCTATAGATAATGATTTGGGGCCCTCATCAACCACATTATACAATATAACAACCTAGGTAAAGCTTCTTCTTGGTATCATTACATGAGGATTTATCTATCCCATTATGAAAGGGACATTTTAGTTGATCCCTAATAGCCCAAACTGATTGAACATTCCCACAAAAGTCCCCACAAGTACCTAAATACCAACACATGGTAGGAATCTTGTCCTCCATAAGTCTAGAAAATTCCCACCAAAGACTCCACAATACCCCCAAAACCTCACACATGGTAGGAATTCTATCATTTTATCAAAACCAAAGTGATATCAGCTCAAAATAAATATAAACACCACTATAAATATCAATGACCTCCCAATAGGTAGTTTTTATGACATCCTCAAAGGGAGTATTCATAACATCCTCGAAGGGAGTATTCACAATATCCTTGAAGGGAGTATTCATGACCACCCCTAAAGGTGTTTTCTATTTCAAAAATATACACATTTCCCTAAAGAATTTTTCCATATATAAAAAAACCAACCATTGGAATTTTCACATCATAAAAAAATCTCCCTAAGAGAGAATACAATATACCATTAATATAAAAAAAATTAACAAGGGTTGACTTAATGACATAACCCATAATCACTATCCATATCCAAGTACACCCTCTCACTTGGGTCAATATATCACTTGGTCACCCACTGGTGCCCCCTAGGACTCATCACATCCTGAAAACCTCATAAGGGTCCCTAAAACCCAAATCATCTCATGGGTCAACACCCATCACGTACATAATTTTTTGAATCCCATACCCTTCCCAAAATAATATAGGTTATCCCAAAAAAAAAACTTATCCTTTCGTCTTGTAAAGGGACACTCACCATGGTCCCCATGGTCATCACAATGATCCCAACATCTCTAAGAAATTACAAAGGTCACACAAGGCCAACCATGCATATGTTTATCCCAAAAACACCACTCACCTATACTTAGGGGTTGAGGAAGGATCCTACCCTAGGATCTTGGTACATTCATTTCATTACATTTTAAGTACACCCTCAAGGGGTTCAAGTATCAAGGACATAAAAATATCATTAAGCCTCAGTTATTAGAGGCCGAGAAGATAAGGTTGATGCCCAAGGGCCTATATTAGGCCCTGACTTTATTGTCCACTAATGGAATTCCATGTTAACTAACCAATTAACATAAATTAGTCCATTTAATTTATATTAAATGGCTTTCTAACAAGAACGGGATCACTCACCGTAAGTGGTGAGAACACACATACCTTATTCACCATAAAAACTAGCATAATAACCATAAGTCTTGTACAGATGACCACCTACATCATTTCAATGCATTTTCCATTTAGTTATCTCATCCCAACAGTTCATGCCAAGACTCATCCATACCCACCTCATCTAAACCTGCCATTGCCAACCCACACGAGGCCTTAAATCATTATAAATGACCCATCACAACTAATTATGATATTTATGATTAGTTAGTCAATTTAATTCAAATTATGAATATTTTATGAACACAATATGAGCATCCTTTTTGTATAAAAACCATGTCCAAATGCATGTAAGAGGTCCATGATGCACTATTAGTATCATCCTGGGCCAAATCCCTACCAAGAATCATAATTTATATCATTAATTTAATTTAATTTAATGAAAAACCATATAAAATTCATGGTGTGATGTACCTTTTCCAAAATGGTGAGTGATGGTAGGCAAACATTGTGTTAGGACATCCACTCTATAGGCTACATGAAAGACCCATGTTATTGTTATGATTCCACTATTATCCAATGGAATAATCCATGAACCCTAACCCAGAAGAAATGAAAATTAGAATGAAATAGAGGATGAGATCCAAGGAGGCTAATGATAGAGGAAACATACCCTTAATGTAACATCCATGCCCAACCCATTGGCTTATACTGGGTTAGAGGTGCTACTAACCTTAGGTGATAGTCCCTGAACACCAAAGGATGACAATAAATTCCAACTAGAATAAACAATTTACCCTATTTAATGAGCACAAAAAACCTTCACATAATAAAGTTGAAATAAATAAAACCAAGTATGTCTCTATAAATGATGCATGCAATAAAACCCAACAAAAAAGGCATCAAAGACCAACATTAGAGTAACAAAAAAACCATTTAAATAAGAACACTAAGACTCCAAATAATTAAATGAATATGAAACCAAGGTATCACCACTTTAGAATAATACACGATTCATTCCGAATATCCATCTCCAACAACTATAAAAATGACATCAAGAATACCCACTAGAGAAGTAAGAAACCTTCCTCTTTCCTATATCTTGAAAAAAAATCTGTATATATTCCAAAGTTCATATGAAAAGGGAGATAAATAATACTCAGTAATAATCCCCCAAGATAATTTTCCATATGTTACTAAGACTATAAACAAGTATGCTCATAGGATTATATAACATACATTAAGAATATTAAAAGAAGATAGAGTAGTTTCCATAATATTAAATAATACAGATGAATAGATTTTCCAAAAGTAGTATAACCAAATATTAGTTTTCCTTTAAAGTAGATGAATAAATTCATTAATTTCAATTTTGAATAACCAACTCATGTTTTTACACTCACACACCCTTGTATATGCATGACCTGGACCTCCATATAATCATGAGTGGTGAGACTTCCTTTCATAAAGACATCACTTGGTGATATAATTTGATGGAGGTACTTCTAACCATGATCCATCCCATGAACTTATTTTATGGTGGTACTTCTGACCATGATTCTCCCCACATGAACATGAACACACACAACTCATCTTTACTAAGAAAACAAGTCAAAAACCATCTTTCTTCGAGAAAATTAGTAATCAAAATTTTAAACATGTTTTGGGAGATGACCATAACCCATATTTCAAGAACCAACCAGTAAGAGAAAAATTAATAGTGTTTATGTAGTGTAGAATCATTCAAAATAACAAGATAGTTCTTATAAGAAACCCAAGATCCTTCAAATTATAATAAAAGTTGAAAGAGGGAAAAACTACTGACCTTAGATACATTCAATACAATATAACTCCAGTGAATCTACAAATCTAGGATCATCCTTCCATTCCTATAATTAATCACAAGAATATCCAATTAAAAATTTTCTAATCCATTATATTTGGGAATGAAAACCTTGGTCTAGGGTTTTGTTTAAGATAAAATCAGTAGATCTAGAAAAAATAGGAAAAATAAAGTCCTTAACTTTGATTCCCAAGGTCCAATGCTAAAAGAATCAATGAAATCAGAGTCTAGGGGAAAAAGATCATAAAACATAACCTATAGGGTCTCTATGGTTTGAGATCCTAATATCAGGGAAGAGATATTAGAGTTTTTGTGTAATTTTTAGGTTAAAAAAACAATTTACATACATTAAAAACTCCATCACATGGTTTTTAAATCCATGTTCCAACCATGAAAATGGTTATATCCAGGGTTTTATAGTCAGGCCATATAGTTTGGAAAACCATTCAATAACTATATGCCTACTCAAAACCCCCCCTATCCATCAAACATGGTTTCCTGGATAACATTCATGGTTTTCTCTAACCGTTCTCAAACCATGCACCCACCAAAACTTTCCAAAACATAGAAAATTTCTCATAAGTTTTCTGAGACTTAACAAAATCATTTCATAACTTAAATTAAGAAATAATTTAATGAAATTTATAAAATAATGGGTATTAAATTATCCTTACCATTAGGATTTCCTCCCTTAGAAAGATAGAGATTGGGGTTTCCATTAAAGATTTTTGGCCATTACTCCAGCATAAACACCTCTCGTTCCCATGTTTCATATTAAATATTACCATGCTATAATAGTATCCATACTAAGGGCATAATTTTTCCCTGTAGGATATTCTCTTGTCTATCCACAATATGAACTGGTACATGGATAAACATCACATTTGGTTCAAGAGTAACAACCTAACTGATCACATGACTAGGATTAAAGTAATACTTCTTTATTTGAGATATGTGAAATACCTTTTGGAAATTAATGAATCTCAATGGTAAGCCTAACAAATATATAACTTCAATGATCTATTCAATAATCTCAAATGTTCCAACATACCATGAGGAAAACTTCCCTTGCTTTACGAAGTTTCGATGATCAAGTTTCAGTGAAACTTTGAAGAATACATGGTCAATCACATTTAAATATAAAGGTCAATGATGATGATATTTATATGATTTATTTCAGATTATATACATGTCCATAAACTTCCAAATCATCTAGACCTTCTTTTTTGTCTCATGGATAAGATTAGGTCTAATCAGGTTGGTTTCTACTATTTACACCTAACATAGTGAAGAATGATAAAGATGTCCATATAATGACATGAATGAGGCCATATATATCATCACTTAATATAAGTTATTATTAGAGAATTACACAAAAAGAAAATGATCTCACCATGAGCAACCAAAGTCTATGAAACAAGATATGAACATATCTCACAACATTTTAATTTTTTGTTCTAAATACCCATCTATCTAAGGATGACATGTCATAATCATGGTCAATTGAGTTCCAAGAGCCTATTGAAAAGATCACCAGAATTGAGAAGTGAATTGATGATATATTTCATAGATGATTGAAACTATAACTCCCTATAACTTGACCACTTATTAAATATATTACTTTTTCAAATCCTCTACTTTGTTAGATTATATGATTGGAAGGAAGTGTTTTGACTTGAGAGTCGATCCATAATCACCTAAATAGAATCGCTCTTCTAAAGTATCCTTGGTAAACTAGTGAAAAATTATATATTAATATTATATCACTTCTATATGAGTATATACATAGATTTCAACATACCAATTGGTCATTGATTCTTAGCCTTTACCTGTTGACAAGTTATAAATTTCATAACATAATATGAAATCTTGTGTTTCATACCTGACCACTAGAAATGGGATATCATCACCTTGTACATTTTCTTAATACCAAAAAAATAACCCATTTCAAATGGTGGTACATAAAAAGAATCTATTCTTAGAAATAATGAGGGGCCATAATTTAGTTTCTAAAGTGTGACAGTGAGTTTTCTTCCACTACCTAGCCATCTAAAGTATCCCCACTATTTAGGTTTGACCTAATGGTGGTTTAATCAGGATCTAATATTTGAGCCTCTTTGATAAAATACATCAATTTATAAAAAATATTAACTAGGAATAAAATTACATTCTCATTATGTTTTGTATATTCCAGATGAATGTCATCAATAACAATCATTAGCTTCTAATGGTCACCAAACTCCCTAACAACTTCATTATATTAATCTTGACTCAAATAATATAATTATGAATTTCCTTTCCCAGGTGTGTACACTAAGTAAAATTAAAAAATCTAGAGGAACTATATCCATATTTATTGCATTAAGTTCAAGTATCACTAAGAGAAGATATGTTTCAAATTCTTCTAATTAGTTAATACTATAAAATTTTATCCAAATAGATAACAGAACCATGTATTTAAGGCATAGACCACTTTAGTTAATTCAAGGCCATGTGTTGGATATTTATTCTCATATTTTCACAACTTCCTCAAACCAAAGGCCACAACATGATCTTCTTGTATGAGAACAAAACCCTGAATAGATCCAGATGCATCAAATATACCACATAACCCTAACCTAGTTCTAGAAATATTAGGATGGGTTATGAAGTGAGATGATATTTATGATCTAGAATGTTTTTTAATAGTTATCATTCCATGTGAATGGAACACCCTTCCTCTTTAGAGTAGTTATAGGAGAAGCAATCCTTGATAAATCCCAAGAAAAGTGATGATAATAGTCTACTAGTCCTAGAAATATTTGTATCTCAAAGATATTATTTGGTTATTTACAAGATATGATTGAATCATTCTTCCTATTTTCAAATAATATTCCATCTTTATAAGTGATTTTCTTAAGAAAATTGGCTTCTTATATCCAAAATCCATGCTTAAAAAACATTCCATATAATTAGTGATCTTGAAATATGCACAGTACAATTTTTAAGTGCTCATCATGGTCATTCCTTCATTGAGAATAAACCAAAATATCATAAAAAACACCACAAAAAAATAATTTAGGTACTTGTATAAGATAAAATTCATAATTCCATGAAGACCATAAGTGAATTTTTTCAAACCAAAGGGCATGATGACATATTCATATTGGCTATATTTACTCTTGAATTCTATCTTCAGAATATCCTCTTTTTTGACTCTAAGCTGATGATATCCTGATCATAGAATAATCTTAGAAAACTACATATATCCATTTAACTGATCAAATATATCATTAATTTGAGGAATAGGGTACTGATTTTTGATCGTTACTTGATTCAATTTATGAAAATCAACACATAATAGGAGGGAACCATCAACCTTCTTTACAAATAAAACCAATGCATTCTAAAGAGATGTGCTAGGTTTGATGAATTGTTTACTATTCAATTATTATAGCTCAAATTTTAATTCCCACAACTCTATTGGATCCATTATATATTATGGGATAAACATAGGGTTTGTTCCTAACAGTAGATTGATAGAAAATTCGATTTTTTTCTTAGGTGGTAACCCATAGAAATAATTCGAAAAAACATCCAAGTATTAATCCACATTGGTAAGAAGACTCCAATTTATTGTTTAATCCATAGTTCCTTGGGTCATTGTTACTAAATGACTAGAGATGATTATTTCCATTGAGACTAAAGGTCCTCATATACCTATATCTATGTCACAACCCCCCTTGAATACATGAAGAGTTCCATTCGGGGATGTGAATGTCACTTATCAATAAGAATACTCAATATGATCTTTAAATTCTACCAGCTAGTCCATTCTAATGATCATATAAAAAAATCCATCTCTATGACCATAAAATCCCATAGAAACTGCATCACATTAATGGTAATGGAACATGCTGGTCACTTGAATCCACTATACTCCCGCTATCTGAGGGGTGTCTTGATACTCATGTGGTGAGTCATAATTTCCAATTCTAATACCGATTTTTTAACCACATGTTAAGTAATAAAAAAATACAATTAACTACTATAAATGTCACGACCCGTCCATGGGGCCCGTACCGTGACTACCCCAAGCCCGCCTTCCATAGGCCAGGGGCTGGTGACTAGCACCAAGGAGTAAATCCTAGTAAAAAGGGAAGGCGTTGCCTTTGTAAAGTAAAAAAACACCACAGAGCAAGAAATCAGAAGTAAACACTAAGTAAAAACAGTGTACAGTAGTAAGTGCGGAAAAGTAAGTGGTCCAGTATACAAACCCAAACTGAAATTAAAGTACAACTGGAAAGGGAAAACAACAACTGTAAAGTAGAGTCGGAGCATCGGGCCGTCCACTGGAAGTCCCACCTGTAGGGTGGGTACAGATAGCTTCCACAGCTCCTCGGGTCCATCCGTCCGCTCCGAGTACGTCCCGCCCAGTGGTCCACCTCCAGGTACTGTCCTGCTCCGCAAGCCTCAACCACGATCAACGTTGTCCGTCGTCTGCAACCAACACAACGTAGTGCGGGCATAGCCCGTGCAGGGGTGAGTATAAGCTACTCATTAGGGACCCCGAGACCCCCGTAGGTCTCTCAGAATCCACAAAGGATAATCCACAAAGGAAGGATACAATCACGAAGTAACATCCGAAACTACTTAGGTATATTCCCATACATATACCTAAGTCATCAATTCTCGTTCGACTCCAATATCCGAGCCCAAGTACAACCCAGACCACATAGGAAAGCAAAACATAATCCACACAGGATAGCTCAACACCATCCACAAAGGAAAGCAAAACGTAATCCACACAGGATAGCACAACACAATCCACAAAGGAAAGAAAAACAGGATTCAACTCACACAGGTATACTTCTTCGTATAACGATAGAGATGATTAGATATTTCTACTGATTCATCTAAGCCGTCAGACCCACAAAGGATCGATAGGTACTAACCCCTGCAATGACCCACAAAGGATCTGACCCATAAAGGATCGATAGGTAAATAAACCCCGTAAAGACCCACACAGGATCGGACCCACATAGGATCGGTAGCACTGATCCATGTAGGATCCCTGAGTGCTGTAGTCGTCGCCGTCGAATCCACTGAGGATCCCTGTACAGTCGTCGTCGTCACAGTCGCAAACGCAGCCAGCTCTAGGGTTCCCGCACACAACAAGATCGTTCGGGAGGGTCCACTCCACGAGCCAAGAGGCTAATACATCAACTGACACATAATCCAGAGTTGATGTATCCAAAAGTTACGTATCGTCAATAGGAACTCAATATCGCAGACGGCGCGTCAATCGGACGCCCGGTCTGAGAGTTATTGGCATTTTCGTCCCAGGGGCCCAGTTGGATTTTAAGGAAAAACCAACCCGACCGTACTCCACCTACATCCAAACCTCGGGCGGAGTAATCTAAAAGATCCGTCTCACCTAGAGGAATCCATCAAAGTCGACGACACGTCAATCGGACGTCCGGAGCTCAAGATATGAGCATTTCTGCTCTGAGGGCCCGGTTGGTTTTGTGTACGAACCAACTTGGCCGAACCCAAAGTATTCCGAAACCTTGAGTGCGATATACCGAAACGACCATCTCGATCCAAGGATCACATCGCAACTGACGGTGCGTCTATTGGAGGCCCGTAGCACAAGTTATGGGCGTCCGACCGGAAGAGATTCGATATTAAGGGGTTCGGGCCCGGTCCGACCCGGCCCGATACCCCCAGGGTCGACCCGAACCGGGTCCGGGTCCGGCCCGCATGGGCGCGGCCAGGCCTGGCCCGGCCCGGGCGCGGCCCGGCCTGGGCGCAGTGCGCCCAGTGCGCTGGTCAGGCGCTCGGCCAAACAACCGAGCCGTTTGGAGTGGGGGGGGGGGGGGCGCCTGCCCCCTGGTATGTAACCGCGGCCCCCCTTAATGGGGGCTACTCAGCTGGTCGGCCGGGGGTTTGAACCCCCGACTTTTCCCTTGTCTGGCCGGCCCACCCCAATCGGCCGGTTTCTGCCGCCATGGGACCGGCTACGGCCGGTCCCCCCTGCTCCGACGCCGGCAGCCCGGAACCGGCCGCCGGTCTCCCTGCTCCACCGCAGCCCGGAACCGGCCACGACGTTGATTCGTCCGGCGCGGCAGGACGGCACCGCGCCCCTCCACCGCGGCCCTGCTCCGGCCACGGTGTCTTCGGGTTTCTTTGACGCGGCGCGATGGCGTCGCGTCCTTGTTCGATTTCACAGCGCGGCGCGATGGTGCCGCGCATTCCTTGCCGCACGATTCCGCATGGTGTGACGGTACCACGCCATTCCGTTCCAACCACATTTGAAACAACATCAATAATGGAGGAGGGTCGGCCGTGTTTCTGCGGTCCGACCCCCTCCCGTTAATCGATAGCAATTGGTCGTATTTTCAGGAAGAATGACAAGGTAGTATTCACGAAAAAAATAAATAAATAAACCCCTACCTTGAGCATAGCTAGTATGGAGGTTCGTCGAACGAGGATTCGTCGTGGAATATCCGTTGTGGAGAGAGACGTCGCGAAAGAAGATGTCGTTGGCGTCGCGGAAGGAGACATCGCGGAAGGAGACATCGACCTCCGAGGAATTCGGCGTTCTTCGCGCTCTTCACATTCTTCGGCAAAGAGGAATAAGTTCTTCAAGCTCTTAGATTTTCTCCCAAAGGCTCTCAAAGCCACAAGACTCCAACCAAAAAAATAAAATAAGCCCACACTTATTTTATTAACTTGTCATTAGTTTGAAATTCTAACACTCACATTAAACTCACTTCATTAATATCATAAGTTATTAAAACTTAAGTTATCAAATTTAATTGTGAGTTTAGGGAGTTAAGGAATGTGAAGGGGTGGGGTTCTTGTGGGCCCCACCACCCTCATAACCTCCCATGGGAAGTTAGGTAGTTACCCAACTTCCACCCAAAGCTTAAATCTACTTAGAGAAAATAAAAATTATAGTTAAATTTTTATTTTAACTTCCACAATTTTTATCAACTTCTCTCGTGAAAAGGCAACTCCAAAAAAGGAGTTCCTAAGTAATTACCGGCGCTCCGAATCCATCGGTGCCCTCAGAATTTGATTCCGAGCACCAGTTCAAAATTTATAAGTTCCCGCTAGTTCGTTCACTGAATATACCCGAGCTAAAATTCGGATAGAAATTACAGGCACACCAGGCCTCGGAATCATGTGCCGTCAGAAACTGCGTTCTTGAAAAATACCAAAGAAAATTAAGAAAAAATTTCCCTTGAATTTTACAGGTCTTTAAATTACTCCCACCTCAGGGATTTACATCCCCGTAAACTTACATCATAAACTAGGGAAACAAATATGGGTACTGAGCATGCATCTGAGCCTCCCGCTCCCAAGTGCTCTCCTGGAGATTCCCGTGCTGCCATCTGATGCGCACTAGAGGAATCGACCGTCCACGTAGGACCCGCTCCTGTCGATCCTCGATTTCCACTGGGACCTCCGTAAAAGTCGCCCCATCATCAAAGTATCGCTCCCCATGGTCAAAGATATGCGTCAGGTCGTGCACATATCTCCTCAGTTGAGATACGTGGAAGACGTCGTGCACCCGGTGCAACTGAGGTGGTAGAGCCAGGCGATAAGCCACCTCGCCAATCCTGCTGGGGACCTGGAATGGTCCGATGAAGCGTGGAGACAACTTTCCGCCTCAGCCAAATCTCCGTAATCCACGTCGAGGTGAGACATGCAAGAAGACGTGGTCTCCATCCTCGAACTCTAGTGGCCTCCGCCTCCTATCAGCATAAGACTTCTGCCAGCTCTGAGCAGTCCTCATCTTCTCCTGGATGATCTGGACCTTCTCTGTCGTGGCCTGGACCATCTCCGGTCCCACAAGTGCTGAATCCCCAGGCTCTGTCTAGCACAAAGGAGATCTGCAAGGTCGGTCGTACAACGCCTCGTATGGTGCCATCCCGATGGTGGAGTGGTAGCACTTGTTGTACGCAAACTGCACCAAGGGTAGGTGGTCCTCCCAGATGCGACCAAAGTCGAGGACACATGCGCAAAGCATGTCCTCGAGAGTCTGAATGGTCCTCTCTGTCTGACCATATGTCTGAGGGTTAAAGGCAGTGCTCAGACGTAGCTGCGTCCCGAACACCTCCTGCAACCCCTTCCAAAGCCGGGAAGTAAAGCGAGCATCTCGATCAGAGATGATAGATGATGTCACACTGTGAAGCCGTACAATCTCCTGAACGTAGAGACGTCCCAAGTTCTCCACTGAGCCCTGCTCTCTAATGGGTAAGAAGTGAGCTGACTTGGTGAGTCGGTCTACAATCACCCAAATGGAGTCATGACCTCTGGAAGTGCGTGGAAGTCCAATAACGAAGTCCATAGATATCCCATCCCACTTCCACTCTGGGACCTCCAAGGGCTGTACCAAGCCTGCTGGTACCTGATGCTCTACCTTCACCTGCTGGCAGGTGAGGCATCGAGAAACGAACTCTTCCACAGCTTTCTTCATGCCCGGCCACCAGTGCTGTCGTCTGAGGTCCTGGAACATCTTCGCCACTCTGGGATATACCGCCAAGGGAGAAGTGTGAAACTCTCTCAGCACATCCTCCCATAATGCAACTGGTACCAAGGTACGTCCTCTGAAAAGGACGTCATGCTCTGCTCCAAAGGAGAAACCATCAGGTGCCTGTCCTAAGGATATCTGTGCATGCCGCATCTCACAGTATGCGTCCCCACGTTGTGCCTCTCTGACCCACTGCAGTAGTGGTGGGGTGACTGTGAGTAACTAAAGGAAGACTGCTCCATCTCTATCCACGAAGGATATCTGCAAGGCAGCTAACTGCTCTGCCGCCTCCTCAAGTAGCTGAATGCCCGTCCTCCTGTTGAGATCATCGGCTACTACGTTCTCCTTCCTAGGAGTATAGACTATCTCAAAGTCATAGTCATGGAGGAACTCGAGCCATCGCCGCTGTCTCAGGTTCAGGTCCTTCTGAGAGAAGATGTACCTGAGACTCTGATGGTCATAAAAGACTGTAAAGCACTCGCCCATCAGATAGTGTCGCCATGTCTTCAGAGCGAAGACCACTGTTGCTAACTCCAGGTCATGGGTAGCGTAGTTCTTCTCATGCGGACTCAACTGACGTGATCCATAGGCGATCACTGCCCGCTCCTTCATTAGGACACATCCGAGTCCAGTCCCTAATGCATCGCAGTAGACTACGTACCCTACTCCCTCCTCTGGAAACCTCAAGATAGGGGCGCTGTTCAATCTCTGTCTCAGCTCCTAGAAGCTCTGGTGACATCTGTCTGACCACACTAAGGGTTTCCCCTTCCTCCTTAATGTTCTACAAAGCTACAAAGATTTCTCCTTTGCCAAAAAGGGAAATCCGGTCTCATCCCCTGGATGAACCACGTTCCTTGACTAATACAGTCAATCCCGTCATGATTAGTTAATTCATGGCATGGATGACATTGTAAGGCCTCGACACTGCTACCAAGAGATCCAACCGTTACTCTCGCCTCCAAGGGTTGAGTCACACTGTCGGCATCAGTGTGTGGTCACTGGGTCTCCTCCAGTAATAATCTCACAAGTGAGGGTCAAGTCAACAGTTTTTAACTGGCACTTCTTTGTAATAACAAACAAAAGAAAAGAAAGAAAACGTCACCAATGCAAGTGTCTTTTATTACTTCAACTCAAAGTACAAGGACACACAACAACACAAACTACGAAGCTAGAGGAATTATGGGAAAAGGCCTCTATACCTGGAGATAGTCTCACACTAGTCCAGCTGCTTCCGGAGCTCCATGATCGTAAGCTTCAGCTGCCTGAAGCTGTGCTCTCCCCTGAGGTCAGGGTGGACCTCCTGGTGGTGGTGGTGGTAGAGCCTCAAAACGTCGTCCACCACCTACTGCTCGGCCAGCTCCTCTGCCTCGTCTGCCTGCTCCCTGTGAATTGCCACAGTCGAACCTCTGCCTATGCCTAGGTGGTTACTCAACCGTCTGCTGCTCCTTTGCATGGCAGGTCAGGCAGTCACGATCCATGTGGCCCTGCCCTCTCCATGAGTAGCACTGCCTGCCTCTCGAAAGACTGGCTCTGCGCTGTGTGCCCCACACTTCTGAGCCAGTGTCCTGAGGTCGTCTGCCTGAGGGTCTGGTCTGCCTGTACCCATGAGTCATCCGTCGACTGCCTGCTGCAGAGGACTCTGCTACCTTCCGCCCTGCGGTAGGTCTCGCTGTTGAAGAAGTCTCATCAAGGAAGATCTCGATCAAAAGGGCTCGCTCCAGTACTACTGCCTGGGTCAGAATGCTGAGGGAGATCAGTGATGCCCTGATATCATGTCTCAATCCCTGATCAAAGGTCCGGGCCTGAAAGAATGAGTCTCATACCATGTCGGGTGAGTTGCGTGAGAGATCGGTAAATCTCGCCGAGTACTGGGCGACTGTCAAGTTGCCCTGCCGCAGCTGAAGAAGCTCCTGGATGCGCACCGCACGGAGGGTGGCTGGGACGAACTCCGAGCGGAAGAGGCCCTCAAAGTCCGTCCAGAGGAGAGATGCCTCATCGTGCACCTGGACCATCAAGATACACCATCGGCCCGCTACCACATGCAGTAGGCTCGCTGCTAGGATCACTATGAGGTATGCTGGTGTTCTCACTAACCTGATAACTCTCACCACTGCCTCCAGCCAATCCTCGGCTGCCTGGGGGTCCGTCTCCCCACAGAACCTGGGCGGTCGCTGGTGCTGGAACTCATACAGTGCACTAAGGCGACGTGCATCGTCAGCGGCTAGGGCTGGAAGCATCGGTGGCTCGGCGAGTAGAGGTACCGCCGGTGCCTCAGCTGTCAAAGGGCCCTGCACCGAGGCCTCATCGCTCGGTGGGCTGTCATCATGCACAACTCTCGGAACCCTAGCTGGATGCCATCGTGGGGACATCCTGAAAAGAAACAGGTGCGCCATGGTCAAAACAATATACCTGGTGAGCTGACACAAGTAATCACATAGAAAACTTGAAACACACATGCAACCAATGTTTTCGTGCATTAAGTCGGAAATCAGAAGTCAGGGTCCTGGTGTACGGATACGTCAGCCGTCGCACCAACACTGGACTCCCTGGACTGATAACCACTCCCAATACGCTTAACACTATTGCTTCACATAGAAAAAGATCAAAGTCCCAAGTTCTATGGTAGAACCGAACTCCTCTGATACCAATTTGACACGACCCGTCCTCGGGGCCCGTGCCATGACTACCCCAAGCCCGCCTTCCATAGGTCAGGGGCTGGCGACTAGCACCAAGGCGTAAATCCCAGTAAAAAGGGAAGGCATTGCCTTTGTAAAGTAAGAAAACACCACAGAGCAAGCAAGCAGAAGTAAACACTAAGTAAAAACAGTGCACAACAGTAAGTATAGAAAAGTAAGTGGGCCAGTATACAAACCCAAACTGAAAGTAAAGTACAACTGGAAAGGGAAAACAACAACTGTAAAGTAGAGCCGCAGCATCGAGCCGTCCACTGGAAGTCCCACCTGTAGGGTGGGTACAGATAGCCTCCACAGCTTCTCGGTTCCAGCCGTCCGCTCCGAGTACGTACAGCCCAGTGGTCCACCTCCAGGTACTGTCCTGCTCCGCAAGCCTCAACCACGATCAACGTTGTCCGTCGTCTGCAACCAACACAACGTAGTGCGGGTATAGACCATGCAGGGGTGAGTATAAGCTACTCAGTAGGGACCCCGAGACCCCCGTAGGTCTCCCAGAATCCACAAAGGATAATCCATAAAGGAAGGATAAAATCACGAAGTAACATCCGACACTACTTAGGTATATGCCCATACATATACCTAAGTCATCAATTCTCGTTCGTCTCCAATATCCGAGCCTAAGTACAACCCAGAACACATAGGAAAGAAAAACGTAATCCACATAGGATATCTCAACACCATCCAAAAAGGAAAGAAAAACGTAATCCACACAGGATAGCACAACACAATCTACAAAGGAAAGAAAAACTGGATTCAACTCACACAGGTATACTTCTTCGTATGACGATAGAGATGATCAGATATTGCCACTGATTCATCTAAGCCATAGGACCCACAAAGGATCGATAGGTACTAACCCCCACAATGACCCACAAAGGATCTGACCCACAAAGGATCGATAGGTAACTAACCCCCGCAAAGACCCACACATGATCGGACCCACACAGGATTTGTAGGTGCTGGCTCACACAGAACCGCTGAGTGCTGACCCACACAGGATCGGACCCACATAGGATCGGTAGCACTGATCCACGTAGGATCGCTGAGTGCTGTAGTCGTCATCATCGAATCCACTGAGGATCTCTGTACAGTCGTCGTCGTCACAGTCTCAAACACAGCCAGCTCTAGGGTTCCCGCACACAGCAAGCTCGTTCGGGAGGGTCCGCTCCACGAGCCGAGAGGCTGATACATCAACTGACACATAGTCCAGAGTTTATGTATCCAAAAGTTCCGTATCGTCAACAGGAACTCAACGTCGCAGACGGCGCGTCAATCGGACGCCTGGTCTGAGAGTTATTGGCTTTTTCGTCCCAGGGGCCCGATTGGTTTTTAAGGCAAAACCAACCCGACCGTACCCCACCTGCGTCCAAACCTCGGGCGGAGTAAGCCAAAAGATCCGTCTCACCTAGAGGAATCCATCAAAGTCGACGGAACGTCAATCGGACGTCCGGAGCTCAAGATATGAGCGTTTCTGCTCCGAGGGCCCGGTTGGTTTCATGTACGAACCAACTCGGCTGAACCCAAATTATTCCAAAACCTTGAGTGCGAAATACCGAAACTACCGTCTCGATCCAAGGATCTCATCGCAACTGACGGTGCGTCGATCGGAGGCCCATAACACAAGTTATGGGCATATGACCGGAAGAGATTCGGTATTAAGGGGTTCGGGCCCGGTCCGACCCAGCCCGATAACCCCAGTGTCGACCCGAACCGGGTTTGGGTCCGGCCCGCATGGGCGCGGCCCGACCCGACCTGGGCGCGGCCCGACCCGGCCTGGGCGCGGCCCAGCCCGGCCTGGGCACGGCCCGGCCTGGGCGCAGCACGCCCAGCGCGCTGGTCAGGCGCTCGGCCAAACAACAGAGCTGTTTGGAGTGGGGGGCGCCTGCCCCCTGGTTTGTAACCTCGGCCCCCCTTAATGGGGGCCGCTCAGCTGGCCGGCTGGGGGTTTGAACCCCCAACTTTCCCCTTGTCCGGCCGGCCTGCCCCGGCCGGCCAGTTTCTGCCGCCACGGGACCGGTGACGGCCGGTCCCCCCTGCTCTGACGTCGGCGGCCCGGAACCGGCCGCCGGTCTGCCTGCTCCTCCGTGGCCCGAAATCGGCCGTGGCCTTGATTCGTCCGGCACGGCGCGACGGCGCCGCACCCCTCCACCGCGGCCCCGCTCCGGCCGCGGTGTCTTCTAGTTTCTCCGACGCGGCGCGACGGGGTTGCGTCCTTGTTCGATTTCACGGTGCGGCACGATGGCACCACACGATTCCGCGTGGTGCGACGACACCATGCCATTCCGTTCCAACCACATTAGAAACAACATCAATAATGGAGGAGGGTCGGCCGTGTTTGTGCGGTCCGGCCCCCTCTCGTTAATCGATAGCAATTGGTCGTATTTGCACGAAGAACGACAAGGTAGTATTCATGAAAAAAATAAATAAATAAACCCCTACCTTGAGCGTAGCTAGTATGGAGGTTCGTCGAATGAGGATTCGTCGTGGAATATCCTTCGCGGAAAGAGACGTCGCGAAAGAAGATGTCGTCGGCGTCGCGGAAGGAGACGTCGCGGAAGGAGACGTTGACCTCCGAGGAATCCGGCATTATTCGCGTTCTTCAGCGAAGAGGAAGAAGTTATTCAAGCTCCTAGATTTTCTCCCAAAGGCTCTCAAAGCAACAAGACTCCAACCAAAAAAATAAAATAAGCCCACACTTATTTTATTAACTTGTCATTAGTTTGAAATTCAAACACTCACATTAAACTCACTTCATTAATATCATAAGTTATTAAAACTTAAGTTATCAAATTTAATTGTGAGTTGAGGGAGTTAAGGAAAGTGAAGGGGTGGGGTTCGGGTGGGCCCCACCACCCTCATAACCTCCCATGGGAAGTTGGGTAGTTACCCAACTTCCACCCAAAGATTAAATCCACTTAGAGAAAATAAAAATTGTAGTTAAATTTTTATTTTAAATTCCACAATTTTTATCAACTTCTCTCGTGAAAACGCAACTCCAGAAAAGAAGTTCCTAAGCAATTAACGGCGCTGCGAATCTATCGGTGCCCTCGGAATTCGATTCTGAGCACCGGTTCAAAAGTTAGAAATTCCCGCTCGTTCGTTCACTGAACGTACCCGAGCTAAACTTCGGATAGAAATTCCGGGCACACCGGGCCTCAGAATCAAGTGCCGTCAGAAGCTACGTTCTTGTAAAATCCCAAAGAAAATTAAGAAAAAATTTCCCTTGAATTTTATGGTTCTTTACAATATAACTATAAATTCATAAGAGTTGAGTTCATAAGGATGGTAATTCACATCATAGAGGGACCTAGTTGCTTAGTTGTGATGAATTGTGTTTCTCTATATAACTATCGATCAACTGCTATAAGATTGTTCTTGATTCCTTACTAAGGTGTTGACTGAACAACCTAAGTGTTAATATAAGCATCCTAGTTCACTTGGTTCACTGGGTAAGAACTATTCTTATGGGTTTATTCAATTTGATCATAAAAATCCTGAGGCTAAGTCAATCCATCTCTACTTGATGATTTTATAATTCTATGATAATAATTTATAAGTTTCCCTTTCTTTCCATAGTGGTTAAAATTACTATATGGTGAATTGCATTCCTTTTTTTACATGTAAGTGATCCACACTAGAAATATCCTAGTTAATTTCTACAACATAGTGTATAAGAGGCTAATATGGATGATTTATTCACTAATTCCTTGTTACCCTGGGAGTAAATCTCCCTCCTGCATTTATTCCCTATACTAAAGTTCCCACCAACACCCGAATAGAAAAAGGTATCCCATCCACTAGGATTTCCTATAAGATATTTCTATCTAAACAGAACCATATTCACCATTTCTATATAGTATATAATATATAACATTACCACCTTTGAGAGAACCATAGGTTGGAGACCTAATTTAAATATTCAAACTTTCAGTCTCTCATTAGTAGTTAACTTTGGGGTAAAGAGGGAAGGGTGAGTGAATTTAGTAGTATGTTCATTCACTGACATACTTCCTTTTTCTAGATAAAGGAAGTCTGTCATCTTCACTATTTGGAAGGTTTCTATAAATAAATTTTTATTAAATAGTTCCACGAATCCTTTCCAAGTAATATCTCAATCTAACTTAGTATGAATAGATAAATCCCAACATTCTAGCACCTGGACTTCAAGAATATACGTTTCTAGATTGACCTTCATTTTAGATGGAGTCCCCAAGAAGTTAAAGATTCTAGTCATCCTTCTTAGACATACATCTGTTTTCTCAGGTCCATAATCACTGTGAAATTTCGGTGGGGTATGATTTATAAATTCTACTAAGTGATTCATTTGATGAGGTTCGTTAGTCCTAGGTCCCTTGTCAACAACCTAAAAGTATTGCACAATACTCTAAACCAAATTTTGGTTCACTTATAGTTTAGGAACATACCCATTCTTTGCTACTCACTCTCGCTAGCTTCTCATTATTCTTATTGAAGGAATTTTCATTCTAAAAAACATTCCAAAAGTTATCAATTAATCCCTTTTACTATTAATCTATTCATGGTTATATTATATATATATATATATATATCAGGAAAAAAGCACAATATCATAGTAAAAAAATTAAGTAATCTTTTGGATAATGAAATTATACTTGAAAGTCTCTTTATTGATGCATGGTACCTAACACTAACCGACTAAACCCATGATGATGAGTTGATAGCGCAACTAAAAGTGCATAATAACACCTTTTGTACCAAAACTACCCTAATAAATTAAAGTTCAAAATAAAAAGGTTAGCTATAAATTTTTATGCTATACTTTTCAAGTCTCATCATGTACCATATCCTTACTACCATCATGACTAATGGACTGAAGAAACTGATACAATTTGTAACATCCCCACCCAACCCATTGGCTTGGAATGAGTTGGAGGTGCTACTAACCCTAGGTGATATTCCCCAAACACCAAATGATGAAAAAAATTCCATGGGTTTAAGAAAAAAGTTCAAATGGGGGAATAATTTATCTTATTTAATGTACACACACAACCTTAACATAATAAATCCAAAATAAAAAACCAAGGACATCCTTATAAATGATGCCTACAAGAAAACCCAATAATAATAAAAGTATTAAAGACCAACATGAAAGTAATATCTGAACAATGTAAATAATAACACTAAGACTCCAAGGATGTAAATGACCCTGACACCAAGGTGGAACCACTCTATAACATGACACAACCCAATCCTAATATCTATCTCCTCCAACTATGAAAACAACATCAGGAATCCCCACTATAGAAGTTAGAAACCTACCCCTTTCTTATGTCATGGAAAATAACATCTGTATACACACCAATGTGAATATGTGGGGGTTAAGTAATCATACTTAGTAGGAAACCACCAATAAAATTTTCCCACATGGAACTAAGACCATAAATACATTAGATTATAGGATTATAAAATATATAGGAATAATATCAAAAGAAGATAAATTAGTTTCCACATTATTAAATAAAGTAGATTGGTAGATTTTAAAAAATTAGTATAACCAAATATGAATTTTTCTTTCAAGTAGAAGAAGCAATTAATTAATTTCAATTTGGAATACCCCCGTGTTTTAACACTCAGACACTCGTTTATATGCATGAACTGGGATTCCCTATACTCATGAGTAGTGATTAATCCTTTTACCAAGTTGTCACTTAGTGACAAAATTTGATGATGGTACTCTCAACCTTGATCAGTATCATGTTTCCCTATTTTATGGTGGTAATTTTTACCATGATACATACCACATTCACATGAACACACACAACCCATATATACTAAGAAGATAAGTAAAAAACATCTTTCTTCAAGAAACTCATGAAATTAATTTTCCAAATATGTTGTGGGATATTCCCACAAACCATACTTCAAGTACCAACAAGTAATATAAAAACTGATAGAGTTTCAATAGGGTATAATCATTCAAAAATAGAAAATAGATATTTAAATAAATCCAAGAGCCTTCACATTCCAATAAAAGTGTAAAGGGGGAAAACCATATACCTTAGATATGTTCTGTGCAACAGAACTACCATGAATCCAAAGATCTTGGATTTTCATTCTATTCTTCAAAATAATCACATGAAGATCCCATTAAAACTTTTTAGATCCCATAGATTCAAGCATGACATCCCTGGTATAGGGTTCCATTCAAGGTAAAATGAGTAGATCTATAAAATATGGGAATAATTAAGTCCTTAACATTGATTACTAAGGTCCAATGCTCAAATAATCAATGAAATCAGAGTCCAAGGGTCAAAGCTCATCAAAAATCACCAAGAGGGGTTCTAGGGTTTGAGATCTTAATAGTAGGGAAGAGATATGAGAATTTTCAGGTAAGTTTCATGTTAAATAATTTTTTTATACATTAAAAACTATGCCCCATGGTTAGGACATATGGTTTGGAAAATCATTCTCTAACCATGAATTTTTTCCCAGGGTTTCACGATCAAGCCACATAGTTTGAAAAACTGTATGACAACCATGCATCATACCTAAAAATCCCTTCTCCATATAACATGATTTTCTAAAGAACGTGAATGATTTTATAAATAACATGCCTGATTATTCTAACTGAGATCAAATCATGCACCCTCCAAAACCTTTCCAAAACATCCCAAAATCATCCAAAATCTTCCCAAGTATTAACCCAATCACTACATTACTTAAAATAATCAATAAAGTAGTGAAATGCCTCAAATCGAGGGTTTTTCAATTAATACTACTGGATCTCCATGAACTTAACCCTTGATCAAGGGAAGAGGAGGGGATAAAGGGGGGGAAATACTAACCATCACACCAAGAGAAATGAAAGATGAGGGGATTATCATTTTAAAAGCCTAAGGGGAAAAAGGAATTTAGCCCCCATTAAAGGCCACTGACTAGAAGGTGGCTAGATTATGGCTGTAGACTACAACCACGTTGCAACCTAACCACTTTAGGCTACCTCCATTGCTTCTTGAACCATATAAGCTACCCCTTAATCCCTATTGTTGGACTCCTCATGTATTAATCATGTTTTAATCATCACAAATCTTATTCAACCTAGTTAAATCCTATAAATTATATCAAATCATGTGTATTAATGTTTAAAGTATTATAATGCTTTAAGAAGATCCATTCAAGATCTTAATTGCTCTATATTTAGTTTACTTACTTTATACTATCTTTGATCTACTCTCATAATACCCTCTTATCTGGATTTGAGAAACCCATGAATACCCAACCTCTTCCTATGACCAATTTAAGTGAGATAGATGCCTCACTGTTGTTGGAAAAGATAATCTAGCAGATTCAAAATAAAATGCTTCATGAGATTCAAGAAGTAAGAGTTGAAAATAAGCTGCTCAGTAATGAAGTGAAGACCCTAAGAAGTATGGTTGAAGACATGCAGAGATAGATTCATTTGAGATTTGAGCCTATTGCTCCTCCTGTAGAACCTGTTGCTACTCAAATCCCATAGGTTGTTGTGTCTCAAATTCAAACTTATCTATATTCCTTAGATGAAAAGGTCACTGAAATGAACAAATAAATTTTGAAGGAAATGAGAGAGCTTGTTGCCAATATTAATAAACTCACTGATGAGTATACAGGATGTCTTCAAAAGGTGCTGTATCAACTCAAATCTATGACCACAACTGTTAATGCCTCTAAATCATCTGTTCAATCCTCAAAACCCTCCTTATATAGTGATATAATTAGAACTGTAGTCAAAGAAGAGCTTTAGAATGCACTCAGTGGTTTAAATATGATTTCTCTATCTGAAGTTGTCAAGAATAGTGATTGAGTTCTTAACCTAGTACAAATTCACTAAAAAATTTCTAATGATGATCACAAAGAGATTACCAAGAAAGTGGAAAACTACTTCAACAAAATCTTATCCAAGACCGACATAACAAACCATTTCAAGTTTCTTGTAGAAAATCTATGGATTCCTCCTATGACTCAAGCGTTCAAGACCCAAGTCCAAAATCTCACAGAGTTTACTCGATTGTTGGAAAAGTTTACAGAGAACAAGGATGATTTTGAGAAAGCCATGCATTATGGTGGAGAGATCATTATAGATTTCAACAAACTTCTGAGGCCCTATATTTATATCCAGAGTACAACCATTATTGCTCCAGCGGCTGCACCTCTAAGACCTGGGTTGCCTACCTTCACCTCTTACCTAGCCTCAACAACTATGTCTGTCGGCCAAGTACTAAGTCAGACCAGGCCTGTGATTATCGATTAACAACTTCATAGATCTTCTACTTATCCTACTTTGGATCCATCAGTATTTTAAGGCCTTCCTTTACCCTCTTTGTCAACCACCTCATTGCCTTCTTCTACCTCGGCCTATGCCCCTATGGATTCCTCTTCTACCACTATTTATAAAGGCAAAGAGAAGACCAACCCCTGAAGAAGAACTGTGATTACTCCTTTTTTGATAGTGATGCTATTTCTTTTGTCTTTCTCTCTTGTTTTGTACTGAACCTTATTTGTTATTAATGGAATGTACATTTTTGACTTCTCTTATTCCATCTTTTTGATAATCCCAAAAGGGGGAGAAATTTCTATATGTTATCCATCTATCTATATAGTTGAATCCAATATACACTTTAACTTTACATGATTTGTGATCATCAAAAAGGGGGAGATTGTTGGACTCATCATGCATTAATAATGTTTTAATGATCACAAATCTTATTCAACCTAGTTAACTCCTTTAAATTATATCAAATCATGTGTATTAATGTTTAACGTATTCTCATGCTTTAAGAAGATCCATTAAAGATATTAATTTCTCTATATTTAGTTTACTTACTTTATAATATATTTGATCTAATCTCATAATACCCTCTTTGAAAAATGCTTAAGTATAATCCATTCTATTATCACAATTTCCTAAGTCTGAACATAGTTACTTTGAAAAGTTTGAGACATCGTGGGTCTTCCACTGGTTATTTATTTCTGAAAACATGAAGAAAGACATCGTGAACAAGACACTGTGACCATGAGACACCGTGAAGAAGACCCTGTGAACAAGACACTATGACCACAAGACACTGTGAAGAAGACACTGTGAACAAGACACTGTGACCATGAGACACCGTGACCACAAGACACCGTGATCATGAGACACTGTGATAAATCTAGACACTATGTGAAGGAGACACCATTTCCATGACTTACTGTGAAACTGTTTCTTAAACTATTTTGTCACCTTTCAATTTAATTTCTAACAGTCATATTTGAATATTTTAAATGCACTGACATAATTACTGTTTTCTTGTGGACATATTACCTGACAGTACGAGGTATGAGGTGTGGTATCCATGCAAACTGTCGACTCTAACACATGCATTCCAAGATAAAAGAAAAGTGTGGCCCAGAATCAGAGCGTGCGATACGAAAACAAATAAAGCAAGGTTGTGATCACAATAATTAATAACACTGAGAGAACTTCAAAAGAAAGGCCTACTGCATGCAACTCGACACTACTGAAGAACACACGAAGCGTATTTGAAGCCTAGAAAACATCTTCGCTCTGTTGAACCTCACGACGAACACAAGATGAATCGCGACACTCTGTTTTACATACGAGGACTTGAGATCTGCATCTGCTTCATCTCAAAAATTCCAAAGCTGCAAAGACAAACACTCAGAGCACTTCTAAACCCATATCCATATTTTTTCTCTGTTGTGTATCCGTTTATTAACTTTCGAGCAGAGTGTGTACCAGTAAAACAACACACTCTGTCTCCTACATTAAAATGAAGGATACAAGATATCCTTACTCAAAAAATCTATTTACTCTTGTGTATACCCACGAAGAATTGTGGAAGAGGTCTCTGTGTGGCTTGGTTATTTTGTACCCATGAAAACTGTGGAAGAGGTCCCTATGTGACTTGGACAGTCTGTGTACTATTGTTAACCCCGATCCAGGGTGTGGATAAAAGTTTTTTAATATAAACTGCTTGGTGGCAGGTGATCACCAAGTGGAGTGGATTAGGTCTTGGCTTGAGACTGAAGCACTTGTTTCATATCTGCTGTGCTACTTAATTTAGTTCTCTCTGTTTTATTGCTTTACTGTATAATTCAGAAATCACTAATTTTACTTTGATAGTTAGTCTTTGAAAGAAGTTATAATAGGATTGTCTTATAAGAATAACTTCAAAAGTAATATTAATAACACAAATGAATATTATTGAGAATTAATAAATCTTTTAAGAAGTTACTTAAATAGTCAAACTCTTATAACAATATAACCTTGATTAACTGGGCTGTATTTATTCTTTGGGGAAACCTTTTTAGAAATAATTTTTACAAAATTTTTTATAGTTACTAAATTAACCTCTCCCCTCTTGAGTAATCTACACTGACCAATACCTATTTCATGTCTAAAACACATGTTGGGGGGGGATTGTTCTAATTATTGAAATTCTATTTCAAAACACAGTTTAAAATTCATCCTTTACACTAATTTAAAAATTTAAATTCCTTCCAGAATTTAAAACTCGTATGGACACATGATCTTACATGGATTATAATATAGGGACTAGTAGTAGTTATTCAGGAAGAAAAATTTGTTTGTTAAGGGTTCACACCATGTTATTAGTTGATAGGGAATCCAGGTTAGTAATTCAACTCTTTCTTTTCTAAGAGGTAGCATAGTACATTTCCATAAATGTGGTTAGTTTATCCATATTCGACATCACTGTAATCGATAACCCATTGAGTTCCAAGTGTGTGGTGGTATGAGACACTTGTATAGGTTTTATAGGACTACCCAACATATATTTGATGATGTATAATCATGATAGTGTTTAGAGGCTAGACCTGTTATACCACAATATATGGGTAGTTAGAGTTATATCATAAATTCGGGTTGGGGTATAGGACACGATGATTAGGGGAAGGGAAAGAAACACAAATATAGTGGTTTACTATAGTGGATGTAGGTAGGATCTTGTGGATAAGTCATAATTTAGTTTCATGTATTTCATCCTTCTCCTACAAATCAATAGGTTGGACCATCTACTATTCAAGGTACAATCTCATTGGCTTCTACTCTTGAATGTGTGTTATTTGATACATGGGAATCACATTAATTTATATTATATTGGTTTGTTGATAGATTTAGCTTAGCCATAGATTATATATATGGAGTTATATTTATTAACACACCATTAGGGGTGTGATCAGTGTGAATTCACTGATGTAGGGAATGTTCCCTTATGACTGTTTATTACAGATTCCTTTGGGATCTGTTTGTGCTAGAGATGATTGGATTTGACTTGATTCTTGAGATTAATTGGTTAGTATCATATCAAGACCATATTGAATGTTATAATTGATGGGTTTTATTTATATATCCTGAGGGTAGTAGTTTTGACCATGTATAGGAATGAGATTATAGGTGGGTTGTATAGGACCCAACTATAAGTAGCTGGGTGGGGTTATAAATCAAGTTTATAATCTTATATTAGATGGTGATGGAATAAATTATGTGGTTTTTCCTCCTATGGTTGATAATTTTGGGATTTTTTTTGAGGAGTTATCAGTGCTTCCCCCTTTGAGAGAAGTTGAGTTCATGATTGGGTTATTACTAGGTGCAGAGCATATTTCCATTCCTCATAATAGGATAGATCTTTCCAAGATATGAGAGATAAATTCATGGTTGGAGTAATTGGAGGCAAATGGATTTATAAAACCAAGTACATATTTAGGGGATTCTTTAGTTTGATTCTCCAAGAAGGCAGATGACTCCTTGAGGTTGTGTGTTGATTATCAGATATTGAACCAAGTGAAAGTTAAGAACTGATATCTACTTCCTCATATTGATGATTTATTTGAGTGTATTAGAGGATATTGTATGTTATCCAAGATCTCATTAGGATCAGGTTATTTCTAGTTAATGGTGTGTCCTTCATACATGCCTCACACATTATTCAGAAGTAGCTATGGTATGTATGAGTATTTAGTGATGATGTTCAACCTAACAAACACCCCAATGATTTTCATGGTCCTAATGAATCTTTTATCTCACTATTTTATAGAATTTTTTTTGTTCATATTCATTGATGATATTCTCATATACTCTAAATCAAGGGAGGATCATGCCCAAAATCTCGAGATTATTTTGTGCACACTTAGGGAGAATTAGATTTTTCCAAGATCTCTAAGTATCATTTTTAGATTAATTAGGTATACTTATTATGGAAAATTATATCTGAGGTTAGTGTGTCTGTAGAACCTGAGAAGGTCAGAGTAGTTTTTTTTATGGAGTGAACCAATAAATTTTTTGAAATTCACATATTTTTGGGTTTGGTCGGTTATTACCAGAGGTTTATTTTGGATGTATTCCACCTAGAAGCACTGAGAAAAATCCTAACCAAGAAGGGGATAAATTTTATTTAGTAGAATTCTTATAAAATTTATTTTTATTATTTTAAAGAGATATTGACTATGGTGTTGGTCCTAACCTTACCCAAGCCTGGTAGGGTGTTTATGTTATATTATGATGCAGTAGGAGTTGGGATTAGAGTAATCTTGATGTAATATGGTAGAGTGGTGGATTATAGGTCCAAGAAACTAATGACACATGAGAAAAAGTACTTGAACCAAGATCTTAATTTAGAAGAAGTGGTGAATTCTATAAAATGTTAGAAACACTACCTTTTGGGTTAAAAATTTGTGGTATATACTGATCATAAGAGTCTGTAATATATTATCTCATAGCGGGGCTTATACCTTCAATAATGAATGTGGATAATGTATTTATATTTATTTGATTTTTTTATGGAATATACCCCTGGTAAAGGGAACATTGTTTCAAATACATTGAGAAAGAATACCTAATCCTAGGTGGTATAGGAGTTCAATAGTGAGTGGAAGTTGATGTCTATTTTTGTTGAGATGCATCTTTATATCCAAGAGTACCAGCGCTGAGTAACCCTTATATCCTTATCTGTTATGTCCCTACTCCTCAGTAAGGTGAATATGATCCAATTATCAAAATCTAATTTCTTAATCATCAATCATTACATATATGGTGGGGAGTCACTTTTTAACTGACCAATTATGCATATGAGATCCTTTATATTCAAGGCCATTTCAAGCTTCCCATGAGCATGTGTAAGGAGCTGATGAGGGAATCACACATCTCTAAGTGATTTGTACACCCAGGTTTAACTAAGATATACTTTTACAAACAAAAATAGTACTGGTGTCTTAAGATGACAAGGGATATTGTAATTTTTGTCACATGGTGCTCCACCTATTACAGGTGAAGGTCAAGCACCACTGGAACATAGGTTTGATATAATCACTATTCATTCTCAAGTTAAAGTGGGATGATGAGATCATGAATTTAATGATTATATTTCATAGAGAACCACAATGAAGTGATGTAAACAAATATATTTTTAGCCATTTTTGCCGGATTCCCATTGCTAAAATCCATTTAAGATAGGAATCCATTATAAAAACCCCATCATAGAGAATGATGGTGAAAATATGAGTTTTAGTGATGGTCCACTGTAAAAAAAAATATTATTTACGGTGGATCATTATTTCCATCCTAAATAATGATGAAAAAATATAAAAAAAATTAATTACAACATATTCAATATCCATCACAATTTATTAAATATTAATAAAATATTTAATAAAATAATAAAATTAGAAAAAATAGATTAAATATTTAAATATAAAAAAAAACTATGAATAGAATAATAATAAAAGTTCTCACATAATCTGTCAATCAAATAAAAATACATGACAATCACTATAATAAATGAGAATAATCCTATATTAGGGGGAGGAGGATCACCTAAAGGGTTGGGTGGGGGGACTCTATATAGGCACTATGCACAAGTCGTTGCATGTACTCCAACATATTATCATCTCTCTAATGTTGTTACTCATGATCCTCCTCTTGTTATCTCTACATGCGCTATATAATATCATCTTGTTCCTACACCTCTCTTTATACTATGCATCATAGGATGATGGCTCTACACAAGATCCCTTTTATTTGACTAATGATATTATGGAAGTACCATAATAACTAGTAAGTTTCAATCATGAACCAATACTGGTTACTTGGACTTTATTGACACCATTAATGGTCACTTGTATCTAAGCCCCCTCATAAAAACCTAACTCGCATGTGGTATCTGCTTAGGTCTCAGGTTGTCTCTCTCATTAATGAGAAGTTATATTCTCATATATTTCCTTTAAATATAATTAGAATTTAAAATAAAAATAAAATTAATTTATGTAAATTTTTAAAAAATACTAACCACAATCTGGTGCTATCTATCACAAAAAAACTACCCTATACTGGGATCCGTGTACATCTTCTTGTAAAATTCAAACTTTTTAATAGAGTGGTTGGTAGTGGACTATATAATATAACAAAAATTTTACATTTAAATTATATATACATTAATAAATAACATTACTTACCATATACTATCGATGTGTACCAAATATATGACTCCTATCTGTTTATGTGTCCTCTTGCATCCTACGATTATATCTTTAAGATGATGACCTCCTCTTAAAATTCTCTCCTATATATTAGGATCACAACCCATCCCATACCTAGGATGAGATATAGTCATATTTATGAGAGAAGCAAGACTGGTCAGAAATAGAAACAAAATCTCTATCCATGAACCTCTTTCTTAGGCTGTGTAAAAACTGATGAAAATGTTCATGAGTAAAAATCACCAATGAATCCCTGAAAAGATCTTTCATGATTTCATTGATTAAAGATCATAAATTCTACAAGAAAATTAAAAACAACATGATACTAATTTAATAAACTTAAAATTAAATATATTATTTATTCATGAATAATCCAGTGGTTAAACATATGATGTTGAACATCAATGGGAACCAGATCCCATGACACTGATGGAATAGAAAAATATTTTTGTAGAATTGCATCAGACTTCCAATAACTAAATATGAAAACTACACTAATAAAAATAAATAATTAAGACATTATTACCAAAATTAATGAAAAAAGTTAATTTAAAATAAATAACTTCAAAAATTTAACATACCTACACAATAATTGATCAAATTCAAGATATTGAAGTCTTTCTGGAATAGGGTCTGGAATTATAAATATAGAAAGGCCATGCCCCCTCCTAATAGGTGGTGATGTGACAACATCCCATGGATCATATAAATTTTCATCAAGCTCATTATCAGGAAGCTCGAAACCGATGATGGAACATAATAGTTCATTAGGACCATATCTATCCATTTAAAATAAATAATTTTACATGTAAATAATTTTTAATTAAAATATCAAATATAAAAAACTAATAAATAATAGAATATAATACATCATTAATCATCTTCATCCTCATGTTCATCAATGAAAATGTATTCATCTTCCTCTTCAGCATGATCAACTTCCATACAACTTTCAGTTTCATCATCCCTTTATACTTCATCAACATTATCAATATCATCATCACTTAACTTGGGGGTTTCATCATCGATATTTATATATCATTGAGTAAGATATGTATTTGGTTATGTTTCTTAAAAAAATTTAAAATGTTATATTTCTAAAGAACCATTTTCATTTTTAAGAAACTGATTGTCATGATATTTCATTTTAATTACACTCCACCCATTATTTAAATCTTTTGAAACAATACAATTATTTTCATTATGAAATTTATTTTATTGATGTTACAATATAAATAGATCATTTTTGGAAATAAGACTTTTATATTTAATGTCAAAAACTCCATTTTGTGGATTAAATTATAACCCTCAATAAATATCTAACAAATAACATTTAAATAATATTACATAATTTGGTCCTAGATACATAACTCAATTATTTAAACTGGCATTCTATTAAAGTAAACTTCACTTTATTTATGATGAGACACTTTCAAATGAACACCACTATTCATTTATTTCTTTGATTCACCATATATGCATGTAAAAAATTTACATCTATTAACCACATACCCATTATAATATTTTATCAATTTATATGGAGGGTTTTGAGCACACATAATCGACTGTGAATTTTATTTTCATGTTGTGTTCCCTATAAATAATAAAAATTATTAATAATAGATATCATTACAAAATTTATTTAATGTTCCCAAATAAACAACTTAGCTAACTAGTATTTGATTTTTTTTAAAATTATGTTGTTGATGTTCTTCAAGATATTTAGGGGTAATTTGTATAAGTTATTTTTTTATATGGTCATCATATAGTATATAAAAAATATAAATTATTTTATCTCTTAAAAAATTAATAAAATAATAAAAATTAGTACTTAATATAAAATTCATTTTATTTCTTCATAACTGAGGATAACATATGTATGATATATTTACGGTTCTTCATCTAAAGGCCATTGTTCATGATAACTACCAAAACTAAGATCAGACTGATTAAAAGTTGAAAATTTATGGTCTGTGACATCATCAACATTTTCATCATTGTGCCCCATGTAATTATGTTTTCAAGGATATTATATTTAAAATAATAAGAGAAGAAATTTGAAATTTTTTTATGCAAGTATGCTTATGCAATTGACCCTTGAAATGATGATTTTTTTCATAATTTATTCTTTATGTTGTGTATACATCTCTCAAATGAGTACATCCATAATAATTATACTATACATCCATATTTATCTTCATATGAAAAATGTAAGATAAAATGTTTCATGAATTCAAAGAAGGCTGGCAGGAATATTTTATTAAATTTATATAAAATTAAAACAACATTAATTCAACAATATTTGCATGCTTATTTTAATAAAAAATACATTTTTTACAAATTAAATGATCAATATTATTGGTATTTAACTATTTTTGTAATTTTTGGTAGGATATAATATTTTTTTTAATGATGTAAAAGGAGATGGATTCAATATACATATGATGTCCCATGAAAAATGATAATCCAAGGGCTAAGAACTGAGATCATAATTGATTAATTAGGCTAAAATGGAGCTGAAAACATTGAAAATTCATCATTTTGATCATGAATTAGTCATTGAAAATTTGAAGTTCCTTGGAAAAGAGAGACGAGATCAAGGATTTATGGAAAAATATTTCTGGAGAAAACACCATATTTCACAGTGTTACACATATATGTCACACCGTTACACACCCAAAAAGTCTTAGAAACATTTTAGAGTGTGAAAAAAAGATGTGAAATCCTTTTACATGAAAACTCAAGATGTGAAAACACTATTCATTATGTGAAAGGATACAAAGGGAATAAGAAATGACGATTTTGATGAAATTAGTACCGAAATGCATCTTTGAACTCCCCCATTATGACTGGGGTTGATTTTGAATCATTTATTGGAAAATTATGATGCCCCAGGGTACTTTTTAGTCTTATAAACAAAGGGCCAGTGGGAGTGGAAAATATTAACTAAATTTAGGGAATTGGATTCCACGTTGAGGAAGAATGGATGCTATTTTTTAGGCTTTCCACTTTAGATTTTTATTTATTTTCTTTTCTGTGTAATTACAATTTCATATTTTATTACATTGTTTCTTCTTCTAATATTTCCATCTATATTTATCTCCCTCTCTCTTTACTACTATTTAGGTTTTCTTTCATATTTTTATGTTTTAAATTATTTTTTCATGTAATTCCAATTAGATATTTTATTAAAGTGTTTCTTCTTCCATATTCATATATCTATCTCCCCCTCTTTCACTGTGATCTCTTATGCTTACAATGGTAAGTGATTGAACTAAGGATTGAACTTAGGGAAAGTTTCATGATGTCTCCAAATTCTTACACTTAAATTTTAAATATATTTATCCATTTGGCGGTGAATAAGAGGTAAGTGTATGGGTACAATGGTCATACAACATGACAAGACTTTCAAACTCATCCCTATTCTATACCAAATCATTATTATCTCCCTTATCTTGGATAAAATCCTTATACGAGTTAAGGGAACTCGAGAGATAAAATGACATATGATGGAGCCGAGTTGAGTAGGGAATTACACTATAAATTAAGGTGTTTATCCTACTTGGATATTAGAGGAGGTTGGATTTAATTTTCCAAAGATATATCCTAGACTTGTTAAATTTTACACTCAAAGTAAAGGGTAACAATCCATGAATTGTGGGATGGATTTTAAAATTGAATTTAAATAAAAATAATGAATAATAAAGGAACCCGAGTAACCAAATCCAAGGACCAAGACCTTTATTTTAAACTGTATTTATTTTATCTATATTCAAATATGCATTTTAGTTTTTGTAAATTGAATTAACATACCCTATTTAAATTTTTACATTATTTTCATAAAATAATAAAATACAAAAAATCTAAAAAAGTGAAATAAGAATAAGGTTTGATTAAATAAAAATCTCCTCATGTGAGATGGACTTGGTTAGACACTGTGTTTCACCGAGAAATAAATTGTAGCTTTTATACCACCCTACAAAAGGATGGTTAAAACTTAGATCAAATTTTGGGGATCTAGGAATCCTTTCATTCATTATTTCTATTTTCAATTTTTTAAATAGTTAGCCTTGTTTTAAAAAACTAAAAAAATACTAAAAATTAGTTTATCTAACCCTTGTATATAGAATATAGCATGACTATTTTTACTAGGTAGGTGACTGGATTTTGGAAATAAAATTGCAAGGAGAAGACTTTCAAAGAATTTTTAGTAGGCTTGGGGGAGGATACGAAAGAAATAATTTTTTAAGCCATGACTAGAAAACTAACTAAGTTCTCCTATTACCTTCTAGATATTTATCAAGTTTCTAAGACACAAAAAGAGTCCCCCTTAGTCTCTCCTTATTTTTATAAGTAAATTTAAGAGGTTGAGTCATTTCTCAAAGAATATCCACAATCCAATCATCTTTAGATCCAAATCCATACCTACCAAAAAATTCTAGAGAGTGATGATGAAAACTTATTATCTGAGCTACATACGGGAGATCAAAATATCTATATAACTTCTAGAATGAATATTAAGTGAAACATGAACTTCCTTTTCTTAAAAAACTAGAAACAATAGCACCACTATATCTATCTTTATCTTTGGAAGAAGAAGAAACCACCTATGTGGTGGAATTTGAAGAAAGAATAGAGGATCCTGACTACCTGCCTCTAGCTACTACCACTCAACTCTAAAAGGAACTTTACAATAAAGAAATGATTGAAGCCAAACAAATTTAGGGTGATAAATCTTTCTTAAAATCGATTTTATTTAGTTTCAATGAAGCTGAGTTAATTATTATCTCTCTTTGTTTAAAATTTATAGAATCATCTGGCTCTTGTTTTGAATTAGAGGAAGAACCTGAATAAAAAATGCACCTAAAGAGGAACATATGGAGCTCCCTGAACATATTGAGAATTTATTATAGGAATCCCATGAGGAGATCCAAGTGGATTGTCACGACCCGTCCTCGGGGCCCGACCTTCGCTGCAAAGCCTTCAAAATGCCTTCTCGGCCCACCTCACCATCTTCCGTCGATCCGCACTTCGACAAAAAAACGTGGGGTCTTTAAATCGCCTCCTCGTCCCTGACTCCGCCCGTGGTTTAGTTCGGCCTCAACGGCACGACGCGACGGCTCCGTGCTTCTTCGCCGCGTTCTTTCTCATGTCCGCATGATGCCGTTTCACTGTGCCGCCTTTGTTCGTGCCGCAACGAATCAAAACAACAAAGGGGGAGGAGAGTTGGCTGTGTTCGTGCAGTCCGACCTCCTCCCGTTAAGTCGGTAACAAGCGGCCCAAAAGACGAAGAACAACAAGGAAAATTTCACGAACAAAAGAGCAACGACCCAAACAGTTTTTCCCCGCAACAGATTATTCCCAACCCGCAAGGAAAACATTCGCGGATCAACTAGGTAATAAGTTGATCCATGTTCTTTGTTTTCTTTAGAAAGAAAGAAACAAGGGGATAAAATCATTCTCAAACATAATTCCCTACCTCAAGCGTTGTCGTCGAACGCGAGTTCGTCGCGGAATTAACCATCGCTGAAGAAGAGGATCGTCGCGGAAGAGAAGGATCTTCGCGGAAGGAGCATCACAAAAGAAACATCGTTGATGTCTCGGTACACGGCGTCACATCGTCGATCTCCGAGGGTTTGGCATTATTCGTCGGAGGTCGGAGCGTTCTTCACGTTCTTCGCGTTCTTCGTCGAAGAATAACGCTTTCCTCCAAATCCTCTCCACACCACAAGTTCCAACAGAAATAAAATAAGAGTTATCTTATTTTATTAACGCACATGAGACGTTTGAATTTCAAAATAAAAGAAACGAACAATTAATTCAAGGAATTAATTGTAACGATTTAACTGCCCAATTAATGAGGCGTTTCTTAACCAGAAAAACGCACAATTGACTTTCATTAAAGAGGGGGGGGGGGTGCGGGTGCGTTACTTAGAGGAAAAGAAACGGTGGGGATCGTGTGGCCCCCACCTCACAAATATCCTACCAAGTGGGTAGGATATTTTGGGTTCCACCCTATCCGCTTAACTTAGCTTAAGTGGCTTTAAGTGAAATAAAATAAAGTTGTCGCACCACTTTATTTTATTTCTTAACTTAACCCCAAAAATTAAAAACCACACCCGAGCAAACACAACTTCGGAAAAGGCATTTCTAAAAGAAACAACGTGACACGATCAAATGATTATACCTGATGAGCTGACCTGGTTTGAGCTATTTTTAAGGGAAAACCTTTGAAAACACACATGCAATCAGTGTTTTTGGGCACAAAGTCGGAAATCAGTTGTCAGGGTCCTGGTGTATGGATACGTCGGCCGCCCGCACCAACACTGGACTCCCTGAACTGAAGACCACCCTCGGTACCATTAACAATATTACTTTACAGAAAGAAAATATCAGAGTTATAAGTTCTGCAGTAGAACCGAATCCTTTGATACCAATTTGTCACGACCCGTCTTTGGGGCCCGTGCCATGACTACCCCAAGCCCGCCTTCCATAGGCCAAGGGCTGGCGACTAGCACCAAAGGCGTAAATCCCGATAACTGGGAAAGCATTGCCTTTAAAAAAGTAAACTAAACACCACAGAGTACAAGAGGAAGTAAAACACTAAGTACAAAAGAAAGTGCTGAAAAGTAAATGGGCCAGAATACAAACCCAATTGAAAGTACAACTACAAGTGAACGAAAGTACAACAGAAAAGAAAACAGCTGGAAGAAAGGAAGCAGCTCCTAGGTCATCCTCCTCAGATCCTACCTGAAGGGTAGGTATAGATGGCGCAGCTCCTGGATCGTCCACCACAGATCCTGCCTGAAGGGTAGGTACAGATAGCCTCCACAAAGCTCTCACTTGTCAACCTCCTCCGTGTGTCGTCTCGTCGCGAAGTCCACCTCCGGATACTGAATCGTCATGTGGTCCACCTCCGGGTACCATCCAGTCCTCGAACACTCGGCCTCCGTCAGCACTGTTCGTCGTCTGCAACCAACACAACGAGGTGTGGGCATAGCCCGTGCAGGGGTGAGTATAACGATACTCAGTAGGAACCCCGAGACCCTCAAAGTCTCACTAAAACCAACATGGATAACCACAAATAAGATCTAAACAGATAACCTCTACTTAGGTATATGCCCATGCATATACCTAAGTTATCAAGTAACCCATCTCAATCATGAGGAAAACACCAAGATCATGAAATCAAAGGATAACCACCACCCAGGTATATGCCCATACATATACCTAAGTTATCAAGTGACCCATCTCAATCAAGAGGTAAACACAAAGGTCATAGACTCATCTCAAACCAGGATTTTCATTATCGAAACCGTAACTGCTTAAGAGCCCCGTCTCTGGAGTGTACAGTGGTCCTATCACGACTTCGAGGTACTGCTCACTAACCTAAGACTGCTGAGGTACTCCTCCTGTCGAGTACCGTGGGCCAGCCACCCAAACACAGTAGTGCTTCCCGCCGGGGTATGCCACCCAAACACAGTAGTGCACACCCCCTAGTAGCCTGCAGATGTACTCTCCGGACGAGTACCGTGGGTCTGCACTGTCACACATGTAGTGCTCCGTCCGCCATGGGTCTGCAACCAAACAAAGTAGTGCTCCGTCCATTGGGCTAGTCAACTCACTCCAAGTCGATTCGGTCAAGCAGTCATCAGGTCTCAGTCGTCTACACGGTCTCCGTACTCCGCAAAATCATCTCTGGGAGGGTCCACTCCACGAGCTACAGGTTGATACTCCAAGTTTCACAATACCCACAAAGAAGTATCTCAAAGGAACACCTCGTCATAGGGGTCTCAACGCAACAGACGGCGCGTCAATCGGACGCCCGGTCTGTGAGTTATTAGCCTTTTCGTCCCCGGGGCCCGGTTGGTTTCGTGTGCGAACCAATCCGGCTGTATCTCAACTGTACCCTGAACTCTCATAGGTTATACTAATAGGGACCGATTCTCAACAAGATCACCAACGCCGCTGACGGTTCGTCAAACGGACATCCAGTCTGAATGTTATCAGCTTTTCCGTTCCAGGGACCTGATTGGATTTCGGGTACAATCCAACCCGGCCATATTCCAACTACGTCCAAACTTCCGACAAAGTATACCAAAAGGACCGTCTCATCAAGAGGAATCCAACAAAGTAGACGGCACGTCAATCAGACGTCTGTAGCTCAAGTTATAAGTGTTTCCGCTCTGAGGGCCCAGTTGGATTCATGTTCGATCCAACCCAATCATACTTCAAATGACACCGGTTAACCAAACCGGTCACACCATTGCGATCCATACGAAAAAACACAAGAGATGGACTACCCATTGGTCCCAAACAGATAGCCGGTGAAAAAGTTGCATTTCACAGCATCATGCGCGAACCGGGCCTCGTGGGGCCCGTGCCTCAACCTCGACTTAAATATCCAAAATTAGTCTTGAAACATCCGTCGTAATTCCAGTGTCGCAACATTGCAGACGGTTCATCATTCTGATACCGTATGAGAGAGATATGTCTGATACAAGATCCCGTAATAATAATAATAATAATAATAATAATAATAATAATAATAATAATAATAATAATAATAATAATAATAATAATAATAATAATAATAATAATAATAATATTCAGTGTTTCGTGGCCCCGCACCACGAACTAGAATTTAGTATCCAACATTAGACTTGAATCGACTGTATTAATGACGGGATTATATCACCACTGACGGCAAGCCAATCGGACGTCGCACACATGAGTTATGGTGGGTCGAAGATTTAATAATAATATTACATCTATTATTTTTCCAAGCGCTTCGGGTACCTGATCCAAAAACCCGAAAAATACATCCAATATTGGACTCATAAATTCCGTCTCGAAGTCAGGGTCACACTGCCGCAGATGGTTCGTGAAACCGAGGTCGCATGAAGAAGTTACGACATAAAAAGTGTTTTATCAACAAAAGTAATAATAACAATATTTTATTATTATTATTACTTATTTATTTTCTTTTCCTTAACTCAAAATTCAATCAACTCATGGGCATTCATTTTCTACATGAGGCTTCAACGTGGGCATTAATTTTCCATTTATTTTGTTTTTATTTTATATCCTTTCAATTCCATCTTCTCTCTCCAATCACATAACTTATTCATTCACGATTTCATGCCGCCTCTCCTGAGAACCCTAGTGGCCAACCTCTCGCACCCGCTGTATTCACCAGAACCGTCGCGGCTGCCTTCAGCTTGCCGCGCCGCTGCTGTCTTCACTGTAAACCCTGATGCGCCTGCTCCCGCATCACCTGCTTCCTCACACGAATTCTCCCCACGACCTGCACCAGCGGCCTCTGCCTTCCGCACTCCATTACGACTTCGATTTAACTCGAAAAAAGATACGAACGCATATTCATGATCCTCGGGTCGAGATCTTCGTGTCCGTATGTCGCGCTCAGGGAAACATTGAGTTTCCAGCGTCAATAAATATTTGGAAGCCTCCTTCCGCGAGCCATTGCAGCTTCGTTCCAAGCCCGAAAAATTAAACGATCACATATTTGTGATCCTTGCGTCAAGGGCTTCACATCCATATATTGCTCTCAAGAAAACTTCGTTTTTCCAGCATCAATAAATATTTGGCATTGAAGAACGCATGAGGAACACGTGAAGAATAAAAAGAAAAAGGAGAATGGTTTATGTGCGGGATGATGTCTATGTTCATTTGGTCATCATCATCATGAATTTAAGATATGAAGAATCAATAAAATGAATTCAATCATATATAAAAACCCCTACCTCGAAAAGACGTCGCACGTCATCGAGTCGCGAAAGTCGAACATCGCGGTAGAACGGCGTTGCGAAGAAAGAATAGAGAGTGACGATGGTCGTTGGTGTTCATCGCTTCCGTCGTTGTAGAAGTGCACCCGAAGAAGAATCGACGTCTCCTCTCTTGTCACATGAAGAAGAGGATAGAGGGTGCATCGTCATTCTTCGTGGAAGGGTGTGTCGTTCTTCGCCGGAGGTTTCGGTGTTCTTTAACGATGGAGGAAAACCCCTCTTCCTCCACAAAGCTCTCTCTCAAGAGGGTTCTCCCCACTAAACAAAAACCAACCCTATTAAAATAATAATCCACCTTATTTTAATTAATCTTCTAAGCCATTAAAAATTTGAATAACTTAATTCATTAATTGGGTAGGTTTCATTAATTAAACATGGAGTTGGCAAAAGTTAAAGTGAAAGAGGAAGAGGGAAGAGGAAGAGTCACATAAGTTAAAGTGCGGTTACAAAATTAAAGAGGGAAGTGAGTTATGGGAGGTCAAGGGGGTTATGGGAAGATCAAGGTGGGGGGGGGGGTTAGGGTCTCGTGTGGGCCCCACTTCCCACATATCCACACATGGGAAGTTGGGTGGTTGGGGGTCCCACCAACAACTTCCCATAGTAGAATTTAACTCCCTTGGTTAAGAAAAATAAAATTGTTCACAATTTTATTTATTTCTTCCTTAAACCCCAAAATTTAACTTCTTCTCCCAAGAAAACGCACCTACGGTAAAAGTCCTCTTAAGAAAATACTGGCGCTGCGAGTTCATCGGTGTCCTCGGATTTCCATTCCGAGTACCAGTTCAAAAGATATAAAAACCCGCTCATTCGTTCACTGAACGTACCTGAGCTAAACTTCGGAAATTGATTCCGGACTCATTGGGACTCGGAATCAGACGCCGTCAGAAACTGCATTCTTGTAAAATCCGAAAGAAAATTAAGAAAAAATTTCCCTTGAATTTTATGGGTCTTTACATGGATCCACCTAAAGAACTAGATACAAAATACACTTACACTGAAAGGGATTATTTTGATATTAATTCTTCATACCTAATTTTTTTCAAATTAAATTATACTATGAAATTCCCAATTAATATTATTTTTATGAAACATAACTTGATAAACCACTAGAGAGTGAATAATAGGGTGAAAAATTAGTAACCAAGAATGAGGATGACCTATACTTCATCCTTCCACCACAATGAAAATCATATCTCTTTTCTATAGGGGTGGATTTGGTGTACTCTATCCATGGAGTCCTAAAAAAGAAAAAGTAAAAAATGGAAGGAAAAAATGTAGTGGTTCCAATCCAATAAAATACACATACTATCAAACTTTGGATAATAGTTGGTAATTCCCATCTAGAGGTAGTAAAAACCCAGGTCCCACTTGGGGGATAAAACTAAGACTTATCATTTTTTATTTTTATTTTCTTTCTAGGTTAATAGTCTTCAATTAATTTATCAATAATTAGTTCTAAGAATATATTATCATGTAACTCTATTTCCCAATTTTTTTATCTTTAATGAAAAGATCCTTGTGATCTAATGAGTGATTATTTCTTTAAGTTCCATGATGATAACATAAGAAACAAAAACAAAATTATAGAGGTTGTTTGCAGATGATTCATGTCGTTAGAATCATGTTCACATTAGGAAATGACAAAAATAGAGCCCATAAAACCCCAATTGAAGTGTCATTGGAAGTGTAACTATGAGTTTCATTCCTTATTTAATTTTACTTCCACAATTTAAAATCTATTTTCACTACTGGAATTTCGGTTTTTTTTTCAACAGGCTATTTGTGACGGGATCCCGTCGCAAAATTTTTTTTGCGATGGGGTCCCGTTGAAAATATCCCATTGTAGAAAATGGCGTCGCAACTAGTATTTTTTGCGATAGTTCTGTCGCAAAAAAAAAACTTTTTGTGATGGGACCGCTTCTCGTCAAAAATAGATCTCTGATTAAATACATTATATATACAATAAATTAGTGCGATGAGCCCATTACAATAAGCAGTTGCAACAGGCCTGTCACCCCGTTGCAAATAATTTTTTGCGATGGTAAAGTAACCCGTCGCAAATAAGTTAAAAAAAAAAAATATAATCTATTTGCGATGGGGCCCCGTCACAAAAGGTCCCATCTCAAATACTTAATAAAAAAATTTAATAAAATTACGATTAATGAAAAATTAATATTAATATTATTAAAATAAAAAAAAATTAAAAAAAATTAAAATTCTCAATATTCAGAAAAAAAATTAAAAATATAAAAAAATCATAAAATATTATTATTATTATTATTAATAAAATAAACAAACATTAAAAAATATAATACTAATAATAAAAAATTAAAAAATAAAATATTAAAAATAATAATAATAAAAATTAAATTATGCAATATTCACACCAATATAAACGAAAGAAACTATAAATAGTTCATATTACAACAAATATTGAATTAAATTTTTTATAAAAAAACAAAAAATCACTAGGGGGATAGTCTTCTGGAGGAGCTGGAGGAGCTGTGGGAGATGGTGGGGGAAACTCCATCCCTAAACTATGAGTCAGATGGTGCATGAACTCTATCTGCTCGTGCTGCTGCTACTACCATCAACACATGTCTTCCTCGTGCTGCTGCTGTTGCTGCTGATGCATCTCTTCATACTACTTCTGCAAACTCTCTATAAGCTCTGTTTGAGCTCATAACTGCTCTTGATACTTGTGATCCAAAAGATGATGCCTCTTCATGATCTCCTCTCGAGCTGGATGCTGATATCTCAATAGTACCATAATAAGTCATAGGAGTCAAATGAGAGCCGATAGAAACTACTCATCCCCTCTCGAAGGCATACTGGGTTTCCTGCATCCATACTGCCTAATCGAAATGGTGGGCACTAGTCTAATTAGCCGTCTCGGCCTGACTGTCAGCCCGTATCTGATAGGTTACAACCTCATATGACTCCTTTAGTTCTAATTTAAAATTAAAATAGTGAAAATATTATATGCAGTTAATTTTCAAACTGAAAAATAAATAATATCGACCACAATCTAACGCTGGCGGTCACCTCTAATCTCTCCAGTGGTTGGATCACTGTACATTCTTTGATAAACGTCGTACTCCATAATATCAGGATGCTCGAATGCCTATATGAATACAAAATAAACTGTTTATGTTTAATGTTATATAAAATATTTAAAAAATATACTTTCCATATGCTCTCTATGTGTACTGAATGTACGACTACTAGCTCGATGTGTCACCTCCTGCCTCCCCCGGTTCTACTCGCCCAATGAAGATCTCCTCTGAAATCCACCACTCAACCAGTGTGAACACAATCCATCCCAAACATGAGATAAAATGTACTCTGGTTAGTGGGTTCTACATGACCCATCAAATACTATCACTCTCGCTTTCTTAATGGTTGACCTTCTCAAATTGTGCAAAAAATGACGGAAACTCTCAAGCATAGACACCTCCCATGCCTCATGGATAGCTTCACACATGCTATCATCGATGAGATACCATAAACCCTAAAAATAATTTATAATATCAAGTTATTAATGAAATAAATTTTTAAATAAATATTATTTTTAATTTGTAATATCAAAGAGAATCTATTCCCATGCGATCCATAATTGTGAAAAATAATTGTGCAAGATAGCACTCCCCTATCCAACATCTACATGCACAAAACTGTGAAAAAAGATCAAATAATCAAACAATTAGTATATAAATAATTTAATGAAATCTAACTAAAATACACAGGTTACCATACCTCTGCGAGTATGGATCGAAGCCAATACATAGACGTCGCTCGGGGATAGGACCAAGAATCATTAGTCACGTAAGACCACACCCCCTCCACATACCCCCTAAACCACCAGTAGGATGAGGGTCAGATAATCCCAAATCCTCCTCATCCAAAGGCATCTCAGCCTCCTCCAACTCATAAAATAGATCAGGGTCCATCTGAAACAAAAAATTATTGTTGTTAGAAGATAGTTGAAAATAACTATTATATATAGATATATATTAGTTATGATTATAACCAACATTTAACTATGTCAATGTTCACCTCCATCATTATATTCATATATGACGATGTCAATGTATTTATATTCATCATCGGAATCATCAATATCCATATGAGTTTCAGTTTCATCATCTCTTTTCATTTCAAATTCATTTGTAACATCGTTAACATCATGGTCACCAAAAACCCTTAATTTTGGGGTGTCATCATCGATATTCATGTCTCTTTGTGAAAAAAGATGGATTTTTAGTAGTCTCTTGAAAAATTTCAATTCCTTGTACTTCATCAGAACCGAATTCAGTTAGAGTAAACTGATTTTCTCGAGATTTCATTTTTATTATGCTCCACCAATCACTCAGGTCTCTTGAAGTATCACATTACTTTGTGTAATATATTTGATGTGCTTGTTGAGCCAGTAAAAATGGTTCATTTAATACAAGAAGACTTTTAAATTTAATATCGATGCTTCCATGAATCATATGAACATGCAAGCCTCTCTCAATATCTAATCACCGACATTTAAACATTATTATGTAATTTTACCTAGATAACACAATTCAATAATTTAATCTAGAATTCCATAAAAGGAAATTTTATTTTATCTATGATGCTATCCTCTCAAGAAAACTCCATTTTTCATTTTTTTGATTCCCCATATGCCTGTGTATGGAATTGAAAACCATTCACCACATATACATTATAAGATGTAACCATTTTGGATGGTGGGTTACTCAATATACACATTCTCTTATCAATTTTATCAACATGTTGAGACACCTGAAAATTTGTAAAACAATTTTCAATATAATAAATAATAAACTGAATTGATATATTAAACCATAAATAATTTATGTTACCAGTTTTTAAAACCATTGAGAATTTTTTTTGTCTGTGTTCTTCAAGAGGAGATGCTGTAATTTGTGGAAGTTTTTTCTTGATATGATTATCATATAACCTACAAATAAAATATGTTTACTTAATGTAACATAAATTATAGAATAAGTGATAGAATCACTCAAAATACAAATAATTTCATTTCTTCACAGTTGAGAAGAAAATATGTATGAGCTCCATGATGTTCATCATTTGAAAGCCATCGTTCATGAACTCCACTAAATCCATGATCTGGATGATTAAAAACTGATAATTGATTTTCCATTTCATCATCAACATTACCATAATTTCATCCCATGTGGTTGTGTTTTGAGGGATATTCAGATTCAAAATAATGAGAGAAGAAAAAAGAAATTTCCTCTTGAAAATAAGCTTCTACAATTGATCATTCAACTGATGATTTGTTACATACTTTTTTCTTCAACTTCTGCATGCATCTATCGAATGGGTACTTCCATCAAAACTATACCAGACCTCCACATTTAGCTTCATGTGAAATATGTAAAATAAAATTTTCTATTGAGTCAAAGAAAGTTGGTAGGAATATTTTTTTCCAGTTTACATATAATTACAACAACATCTTCTTCCTGTTTGATTAGTGCATCATAGTCTGTTTTTGCCGCAAAAATGTCTCAAAATATATATGATATTTCTATAATCAAATCTCAAATCATAGAATTCAACAAAACTATGAATCCAATCGGCGTAATTCTTTCCATTATAACATGACAATCATGACTTTTTAATCTGGTAATATGACCATTTTTAACACATCTGCCCAAATTGTAAGCATATCCATATGGAAGTCTCAAATCTACAATCCACTGACAAAATAATAAGAGTCTCTCTTTGGACAGTGTATAAGCTACTTTTGGATTCATTAACCTATGTGATATGAAATTTTGAAATAGTTCAAGTTCTGGTCATCTGCAAATTTTAGAAATATCTAATCATGCCTTTACATTATCTTTGGTCTTGCCTAGTGTATCCAAATCTGTTTGAAATAAATTATCAAAACAATTCTTCTCAATATTCATGACATCCGACATGTGGCGGACCAATAAATCAGACCAATATGGAAGATCCCAAAAAATGATCCTTTTTATCCAATTATGTTCTTTCCCAAAGCCATGAATTTTCTATTGGTTTAATGTTGGACCAAATGTTATGGGAGGTAATGAAAATAAAACTGATTTTAACTCTGTACCTGAGATCATTTTTTAAGGTTCATCCCTTTAAATTGTGACTTTTCTAAAATGAGATTTGTTTCTCTGAAAAGGATGATCGGTTGGAAGAAATCTGTGATGACAGTCAAAATAGAAAGGTTTTTTTCCATTGACGAGCATACAGAATTTTTTGTCTTTCATATAGTAAGGACATGATTTCAGACCATGTGTATTCTATCCAGATAACATGCCATATGTTGGGAAGTCACTAATCATCCACATTAATGTAGATTTTAATATGAAATTTTGTTTCACAGCAACATCATATATACTAACACCATTACTCCACAATGAATTTAACTCATCAATCAATGGTTTCAAATAAACATAAATATTCTTTTTTCGGATGTCCTAGGATTAATAAGGCCAAAAAGATATAGGGATACTTCATCAACATCCATGGAGGTAAATTGTATGGAGTTATAAAAATAGGCCAACATGAATACTGACTACCATAAGAACCAGATAGACAGAAACTGTCAGTAGAAAGACCCAATCACACGTTTCGAGCTTCTAAAGCAAAATACGGATGCATTCGATCAAAATGTTTCCATGAATCACCATCATATGGATGATTCAATCTTTTATCAGTTTAAATCTTGGTTTTGTGTCATGACATCATTGACGTTGTGTTCTGAGACATAAATAAACATTGAAACCTAGGTGTAAGGGGGAAATATCTCAACTGTTTTACAAGAATCAATCCAGACTTCCCTGGTTGAGCTTCTTTATACCTCAATTTTCCACATGTTGGAAAAATATCCAACAACTCATTTTCACTAGAATATAAGATGAAATCATTTCCACATGCATGAATCTTCTGATAACTAAGACCCATATTACGAACCATCCTCTTGCTCTCATAGTAATTTGCAGACAACACATTTTCTTCAGGTAATAATGTTTTAACCCAAAAAAATATCTGATCAAAATAGTTGTTTGATATTGAATTATCTGATTTAATAGCCATAAATTTTTCAACCACTTATAATTTTCTTATCTTGAAACTATGATATAATGCATCCTCATTAGACCTCAATAACTCATAAAATTATGATGGTGAAAACTCAGGAGTTAAATCAATATCATTATGAGTTTTAGTTAGTTGAACAGATGGACCTGCAACATCATGTACTAAATTTTGAAACCGTGATGGATCCAAAATCAAGTTATTAGTATCTTCTCTAGAACTGCATTCACCATTTTGATACCAAAAAACATAATCTAGTTGAAAAACAAACCGCAAGAGATGTCCCCCAACCTTATCAAATGTGTCAAACATTATCAGAGCACATTTTTTACAAGGACAATTAATTATTACTTCTGAAACAAATTATGGTTTTAATGATTCAAATGATAAGAAAGCTTCAACACCCTCAATATATACAGTATTTAAACCAAAACCATTTGGATTTTTGTGATGATTTATCCAAGTGTGATCATCTAATAATGACTGTTGTCGACTACCTTGTCCCATATTTTTCTACAAAATATAAAATCATTACTATTTTTTAATAGTTTGAAATTAGAAAAGCACTATCCAAAAAACGAAGATAAATAATTACAACTACTTCTTAATAATTATGATTAATTATGGGTGACACAATTTCCAATGGATTGACGACTACTCTTTTGTCTAACAGCTCATTTACTTGCAAATTTGTCACAGTGAAATCACAATGAAGAATCTGCTCGGAGGTAGGAATATTCATTCTCGTGCATACGAGAATGAATAAGCGTACCTCCAAGCATATTCTTTATTTTTATTTGAGTGTGAGAAAGATGCAAGTAAATGAGCCGTCAGACAAAAGAGACCCCTTTTAATCGATGAATCATCTTCTTGCAACTATCACCTCCTGAAAACATTATAAAAAATATGGTTCTACGAATGCATATTCAAACTTATACATACGAGATTGGATATGCATACGTAGAAGCATACTTTTCATAATTTTTTGAGTCGGTGAGAGTTGAAAAGAGAAGAGTCATCGAGCAAAAGGAGTTTCGTCAATCCACTAGAAATTGTTCCAAGTTATTACAATTTATTCTAATTTATTTTATTCATAATTATTCCTAATTAATTCTAATTAATCCTATTTATTGGTAATTATTTCTATTTATTCCTATTTATTGGTAATTAATTCTAATTATTTCTATTTATTGGTATTTATTCCTAATTATTCTTATTTATCGGTAATTATTGGTAATTATTCCTATTTATCGTTAATTAATGCTAATTATTCCTATTTATTGGTAATTATTGCTAATTATTCTTATTTATTGGTAATTATTGCTAATTATTCCTATTTATTGGTAATTATTGCTAATTATTCCTATTTATTTCTAATTATTGCTATTTATTTCTAATTATTGCTAATTATTTATATTTATTGCTAATTATTGCTAATTATTGCATTTATTGGTAATTATTTCTAATTATTTTTAATTATTTCTAATTATTGATAATTATTGCTAATTATTGCTAATTATTACTAATTATTGCTAATTATTGCTAATTATTGCTAATTATTGCTAATTATTGCTATTTATTACTATTTATTACTATTTATTACTATTTATTACTATATATTACTATTTATTACTATTTATTACTAATTATTACTAATTATTACTAATTATTACTATTTATTACTAATTATTACTAATTATTGCAATTTATTGCTAATTATTACTAATTATTACTAATTATTAATATTTATTACTAATTATTACTATTTATTACTATTTATTACTATTTATTACTATTTATTAGTATTTATTACGAATAATCACTATTTATTAGTATTTATTACCAATAAATACTATTTATTGCTAAATATTTGTATTTATTACTAATTATTAGTATTTATTACCAATTCTTAGTATTTATTACTAATTATTAGTATTTATTACGAATTATTAGTATTTATTACTAATTCTTAGTATTTATTATTAATTGTAAATATTTATTACTATTTTTTCCTAATTATTGCTATTTTTTTAATTATTACTAATTAGTGTTAATTTATATTAATTACTGCAAAATACAGCTACTAATTACTAATTTCTGCTAATTATTTATATACATTACTAATTATTGTTAATAATTATTAATTATTACTAATTACTAAGAATTAGTACTAATAATTTAGTTTTATTATTACAAAAAAATACTGATGACAAAACAATTTAAATCTAACTTAATTTCAACTAATCAACAATAATTAAAATTAATATAAATAAATGAAATAAATACTAAATTAAATAAAAAATAAATACCTTTAAACTTGATCTCTTATAATTGTAGACGACTTCACAACTTCTTCATAAAAAAAACTAACTCTGAAAAATCTCCATGCTAAAATTAGAGTTTAGAGAATGAGAGAAAGAAGGAATTGAGGAGGAGGAAAGAAAAAATGGATGGGGGGTATATATAGGTTAGATTAGTTGCGATAGGAGTATTTGCGACAGGAAGCCCGTCGCAAATACTATTTTTTTTGCGATGAGACCCATTGCAAATACCTTCTTCCGCATTAATTACTACTGGTGGTTAAAAGGTTATTTACAATGGGTCCCGTCGCAAAAGGTAACCTACCAACACACTATTTGTGATGGGACAATATCACGTTGCAAATAACCTCCGGGGGTCGAACTAGTTGTGACGGGCGGTGCCAACCCATCACAAATAACCCGTCGCAAAAAACACTTTTCCCTAGTGTTTTGATCTTTAAAAGTAAGCGCATGCCCCACTTTGAAATATTGAAATCTAGTATCGATCTAGGAGACATAAATTTCTTAGGATAATCATTATGCCATGTTTTAATTTTCACTATCGATGTGACTAGATGATTGAAATGAAAAATGGATAATTAAGGATAAGCATGAGGGAATGAATTTAACAAATCATGATTTTTGGTAATAAATTGATTTTTATAGATGAAATTCTTCTTACATTTGGCATGTTTTGAATTACTAAAATTGATATGGATTGGTTTATTATTTTTGTGTCATGTGATAAGTAATTATTCCAAATCATATGTCATCATTCATGAGAAAATTTCTGAAAAAATATTTCCAATTCTTTCTATAGTATATTTCATGTGAGACTTGTGTTTGGTTTTCTTCTAGAAATTTTCTGGCATCCTATCAAAGTTTGATTAAACAAAATCAATTTTAATATATTTGAGTCATTTAATTATTTATTCCTCTATCATTGGACCCACCTTGTATAACTTCCCAGATCCAGGTGCCCCACAATGGGTGCCCCGAACCCGGTTGGCCAAATGACCTCAAGCGCATTTCCCCAAACGCCAGAGGCTGCTGACTAGCAGCGAGGGCCTAGGTCTGATAGTGGGGAAACTATGTTCTCATTTGTCAAAGTGTAGCGCAACGGAGAAAATACAAACATACCAAAGCAGAAGCAGTAAACAATATCAAGCTGAAATGGACAACAATACTGAAGTAAAAGATGACCAATAGTCATATATATATGATGATGCAATAAGTCCCTAATTCTAAGAAAGTAGCCAAAACAAGATACACTGCAATCTAAAACAATATAGCACAAGACACAAGTTCAGCAAAGAAAAACAAAACAATGGAACAAGAACTCAGCAGCATCGCAAGCCTAAGATCGGTCTCATGCTCTCCTGCTCCTCTGCAACAATCAAGTAACTGTATAGGGACTCTTTCCCTTATCAACACCTACAACAATATAATCTGTTTAGACCCAAGACATGACTCAAACATAGTGTGGGAGAAAAAATCCTAGTAGGCAACCACAAAAGGCCCATGCCCAACTGTCAGTGAAAAATGTGCAACATTAGTATACAATAAAGAAATGCAGTAAGCTAGAAAGTACTCAAAAGCAGCTACTCTTACCAGTTCCAGTACCATTTAATTATTATTTAACAATTCAATATAATTGAATTACAAGTTCCCAAGACCCCGCCTCAACCGACAATCTCCTATATAGTGCCACAGAAAAAACCACAACAAGCTATCTAACAAGTAGAAGGTAATAACAATACCAAGCTTGTGCTTTACCTTGGCAGGTATAACATAAGAAATTGCCACAGTGAATTTTCAAAGTCAACATTGTTCTCAGACATGAAAATTCTTACCCTCAGGTAATTAGAATCGAAACCCTCAGGTGACTACCCTCAGTCATAATGAATATTGCCCTCAGGCATACGAGATATTTCCCTCAGGCACGGAAGCTACTGCCCACAGGCATAAGAAGAGTTTCCCTCAGGATAAACGAAACACTGCCCTTAGGCCAAGAAAAACACTACCCTCAGGCTAAGCAAGTAATTGGGCCGATCAAAACACATAATGAATCAATATATGTATTTTATTTCAAGAAAGCTCAAAACATGCTATAATCATGGCATACCCACAGGTATCCTGGCTAAACAGATAAACAAGGGAAACACACACATGGGGTGGCCCTAGATCAAGGCAACGATCCCAAACAGCAGTTTATACATATTCAAGATTACCTATGCAATTTTAGGTATCTAAACAGTCAAGGCCTCAGCCACACGACACCCCATACATGGGCGCGTAGCACTATGATACACAAAATCAACTCGACAGTTGGAAATAAACACCAGACCACCTACCTCGATCTCCTATGATCGATATACGTGAACGAAGCCTCCCAAATCAACTGAGAACGACATAGATATGGGATAAACATTTAACTGTTCAAACTCAAATAACTTCCCTTAGGTAAATAATTGGAAGGAGAGGTTCAATAAGAGAGAAGATCTCACCTGCGCGTTTCAAATGAGATCGTCAGCAAAGGAATCAGAGTCCCGGTGTGCGATCGGGAGCTCCTCCAAGTTCCAGCCTTCTCTCCCATAGATCCTGTCGAGTTATATGCCTCCTCTGCCAAATGAGGAGGATACTTCCTGTTTTTAACAATAAAACATAACTACACGGCGTGTACTCTCAACTACACGATGTGTACTTCCCATTTTTTTAACCGTTCCTCTGGCGGCCAATTTCCACCGCCTCACTGTTTATTTTTCGACTTGGTTACATGGCGTGTACTATCGTTCTACTGGAGACTACTCCCACCACCTTACTATTCACATGTCGATTGATTACACGACATGTATTACTAAGTACACGACATGTAGTTAGTTTTTACACCCTTAATCACCGAAAAGTTTACACACCCTGTATACTCATCCCACACGACCAAAGTACACGACGTATGGAAAAAGTACACAGTGTGTACCCATAAATTTTTGGATTTCACCCATTTTCCTTATTTTCTCAAAAATACTTATGGTAAAATGAAAAGATGAAACCCGTACGTTAAGAATACAAATTGGGTTCTTACACCTTGAAATTTAATTATACTCTTTTTCCACAGAATAAATGAATGACCTTGTTAGGAAAAGAGCCACATTATAATCCTATTATAACCTTTCCTACCCTACTCTTAGTGTGTTACATGATATTCAAAAGTTATTGTAGGGGATAGGTTTTTCATGGTGGACAAGGGATGTACTTTAGTGAGGAAATTTTTCTAAGGGGTTTCTTATGATTTTAGGAGAGGCCATGATATCATGCGTTTTACATTATTATTTACAACTCTTGCAACCAAAAAGTAAAAAATGGGTTATGTCTTGGGAGAATAAAAAATCAACATTTATAGACCGAATATCTTTTGAACATATGTGTTTAGGTGGTGTATGTGAGATTTTTTTTAATAGAAACTTTTTAAAAATAGTAAAATGTAAAAAAAAAATCAATAGAGGGTGATTCATTCATTTTTATTAGTCATATCATTTTCCCACTTTGAGATTTGGGGTATGAGGAGATGATATATCCATTATTACATGAGTATTTTATTAGGATTATCTTTTGATATCATAAGTATACTAAAGAGTCAAACCTTGAGTGTTATTTTTATTCATTACCTACCTACATTTATCCACCGAGACATTTCAACCTTGATTCAACGTCCTCATGATTAACTTTGATTTCTATATTTACGCAGTGGAGTTGTAAGATTCCATGCAAGATGATAGTATTTAACATGTCTTTGAGGTATAATCATAACTCCATTATATTTTTTACCTTGAATGATGAGTGAAAAGAATTAAATATTAAGTAAATTAAAAGTTTAATGCACATTAATGATGAATTGGGAAATTAAAACTGAAGGAAGGAAGAACATTATTATTTTGAAAGACAAAAGTAAAATGTATTATTGAATATATTTATTTGAAGAGAGTAGTGGAAGGAATTATTTTTTGTGGCACTTGAAAGTTTATTTACCATTTCCAAACATTCTATTTTGTTTCCCTTGAAGTTTAAGTATTGGAAGAACAAAACTTCTTTATAATGTTATAGAGATTAAATGCATGAGGGAAAGAAAGTTATAAGTGTAGGAAATTTGATAGAACAATATTTTAAATGCTTATTTTAATATAAAATACATTTTTAAAAAAATTTAATGATTAATATTATCATTATTTAACTATTTTTGTAATTTATGGTCGGATACAATAAATTTTTGAAAACTATCTAAAAGGAGATGAATTCAGTAAACAAATGATATAATGTGAAAAGAAAAGTTAAGGAAAAATTAATAAGATTAGAAATGTATAATCAAGATGAAAAAAAATGAAAAGTATAAAGATTTATCATTCATATTGTGAAATAGACATTAAAAATGTGAATTTCCTTGGAAAAGTGAGATAGGCGAAATGACTGATGAAAAATATTTCTCGACAAAAACACTATGTGTCACAGCATGACACATATACTTCATGATATGACACAATGAAAAAAGTCTCAAAAAAATTTCAAATATTGAAAACAAGCCATGAAATCCTCAACCATGAAAACTTATGATGTTAAAGAACTATTCAATAAGTGAAAAGCTTCGTTGTGACCCATAACTGATGATTTTGACAAAATTAATGCCGAGAAACACATTTGAACTCCTCCATTATGACGGGGGTTTATTTTGAATCATTTATTGGACAATTATGATTACCCAAGGTACTTTTTAGGCCTATAAATATAGGTTTAAGGTGAGTGGAAAATAATCAATGAATTTAGAGAATCAGCTGCTATGCTGAGGAAGAAGGGTTACAGCTTTTTTAGGTTTTCTACGTTTTCTTTTTATTTATTTTATTTTTCCTATAATTATGATTTAATGTTTTATTAAATAATTTCTTCTCCTATTATATATATATATATCCCCTACTTCTATTTAGGTCTTATTTTATATTTTTTGGTTTTAATTTCTTTTTTCATGTAATTCTAATTGCATATTTTATTAAAGCGTTTCTTCTTTTTTCTTCATCTCTCTCTCTATCCCTATTTTTTTTATCTCTTACACTTATGATGGAAAGTGACTAAACTGAGGATTTTTTGGAGGATGTTTCATGGTTTTCCCAAATTATTTCACTTTAATTTCAAATATTTTAATTCTGTTTGTGGTGAATATTAGAGAAGTGTATGAGTGCAGTGATTTTCTACCATAACACAACTTTTTAACTCATCCCTATTCTCTACCAAATCATTATTCCCTCCCTTATCTCTAGTAATATCTTTATATTATTAATTTTATGGTGTTCAAGGGATGAAACAATATACTATAGAGCCATGACTTGTAGGTTATTACACTCTCGATCAAGGTGTTTATCCTACTTTGCTATTGGAGGAGGTGACATTTAGTGTGTCAAATATATTTCCTAGGCATGATAAATTTCACATTCAAATTAGAGGGTAGCTATCCAGGCATGATGGTATGGATTGTCAAATCAAATTTAAACAAAAATAAAAAATAATGATGGAACCCGAGTAAACAAACCTGGGGACCAATGCCTTTCTTTTAACCTATATTCATTCTATATGTATTCATATATGAATTTTAGTTTTAGATATTTCATTCAAATCACATATTTCATCCTTATAATGTTTTCATAAAATAATAAAATACCAAAAAAATAAAAAAGTGAAATTGGAATATCATTTGATCGAATACAAAGCTCATCAAGTGAGATGACCCTGGTTAGTCACTATACTACACCATGGAATAAATTGTAGCTTTTATACCACATTATTATATGCATATCAAACTTATTTTTGTAGCATAACCAATTCATAATAATCTTATGTTTATACACAAAAATCTCAGAAGAAATATGATATTTTAGTGAATACATACCAGATTGAATATTTCAACAACCCTCTAAGACTAATATGAAACAATCTTTCCAATATAACATGAAAATCATGAATTTTTAACCTGGTTATAATGACCCAGGATTTTCATACATTGATATTACATCCTTTATGCAGAACATTTCATAAATTGTACAAACACACACCAAAATACCATATTATTTTAGTGCCTTTAGAAACTTGGAATAAAGACTTATAGTCTGGCGGAAGATCTTTAATGTTTCCCACAAATATATTTCCCTATAGTACTCCTAATTAAAACCTTTCCATATAACCTGTGGAAGGAAACATAAGAAAGGGGTGAGATCAGATGCTAAGTAGGGGTAAACAAGGAATATATATAATAATAAACATGAGCATAAGAGTATGATAATGTGATTATAACATTAGAATATCATACCTTTCATATAAAAGACCATAAACACGACTCATGGAATAAATATTGGCAGTTCATAAGATATGAATCATAAGGAAATCAAATATCATAATCCATGAGATCATAACACCGACCTAAGACATGAAATTATGGAATACACATAAATTTCTAACTTTGTGAACATGTATAAGTAGTAACATGTTCAATCATTAAATTAAGTACATGATATTAGTCTCTTTTATAAACATATGGACATGAAAACCAAGTCCACACATAAAATTATGGAGATGAAAACCAGGTCAACACATAGAATTGTAAACATGAAATTGGGTTCATGCATAACATATATACCTAATGAGTTATCCATATTTACCCAATGAATTGGAGGGAGATATATGTCCCACCCATCCCATAATTAAATCCATAAATATGTGTTCCACAAGAACACAAATCATTTATCACATCAAAACCCATAAAAAGAAATGAGTTTCATAAACATGTCATCATAACATAACTCACTGAGAAGAAATATATTTCATAAATATCATTACATCACAAATATAAACCATTTATATAAATAATAAGAATGATATAATTGGATCATATCACCATTAAATCATAAGTAACATAAAATAATTTTTTCTTATATGGAAAATGATTTTTAAATATCACGTGAAATAATTCTAGAGGAAAATATCATTTCCATTTTGAAAAACTATTTTTAAAACATAAAATATTTAGAAAACCTATTTAATTTATAATAAAGTTTAAATCTTATAAATTAATATTTTAAAACCATTTTAAACATCTCTAAAATATTTTTTCTTTAAATTCTTAAAAGATCTTTTAAAAACATTTTTTGAAAACATTTTTTGAAAAAATTATTTTGATGGAGCACAGATTTATGACCAAAGAGAGAATAAAAGTACATTAAACTTATAATATCATGAAAATAAGTAAATTCATGATAAATAATGTTAAAGGTTAGTATATACACCTTGTGAATGAATATATGCGCATAACATAGCGTGTGTCTCAAATAAGTAAAATTGAAACAAAATTACCTTACTGATTTGGTAACTTTTGAACTGTAAACCCCATGAAAAAGTGATCATAAAATAGATATGTAGATACCCATAAATTTTCATAATAATACTCATAAAATAAATTTATGTATACTATTTACACCATAAAAAATAAATGAATAGTGTATAGGGCATTTGTCCCACAAAAATAAAAGTGAGACAACAATCCCTTACCTTATATATTGAATCTCGTCGTGCTCATGAAAACCTCATGTATGATAAATATAAGTTTATTATACATATATTAAATATCCATATTCAAATATATAAAACCATATATTATTCACTTATGACTTTATATTACTAGCTTATTAAAAAATCCAAGTTTAAGTTTTGTTTTAGGTAATAACTGCTTTGTTTCACATACATGTTTTGAATTGTAATCCGTGGTCCTCATACTTAGATCATGATTTCATTATCTCCAGAATGATACAAATGATATAAATATAATATATATTTATTATTAGTATATATATATATATATTTATGGTTATAAATAAAATATATAAATAGAAAATTAAATACACCTTTCATAGAGATGGTAAGCCGTACATATGCATGAGCACTGCTTCCATTTTATGTCGCATTGAAAGAAAGAAAGTAAATGACATATATATGTGTGTATATATATATAATAAAATTACAGTAGAGTTATTATTTTATGTACATCATATACTTTCACTAAAATCATACTTGATACATTCCATGTAAATAGTGAATGAATCACATCACTTTGAGGACGCGATATTCCACACTTCCACAAACAAAGTTATCATATTTACAAAAAATTGAAAGAATGAAGGTATGTTTTATATAATATTTAAAGAAGTTTAAATACATAATAAATACCATATATATCATATAAAAATATAGTTTACATCATAATTCCCAACTATGAGAGGCAGTAAAGAAAAAATAAACAACATCATTTCACGATGCTGTAGTTCGTCGTACATAAGAACGATAAGTTTGTTACCCATTTGATGGAAGTGTGTGTGAGTGTAGATTGAAAACTTAACATAAAAAAATCTAATTATATTTATGATACATATTTTATTATATAAACATGAAATAAAAATAATTTAAGGGGTTTAAGGAAGAAATAAAATAACAACATTCAATGATGAACCACACCTCTTCTTTGGGTATCTCTTTTTTGATTTGAAAAAAAGGACTCCATTGGCCAACTTTATTCCCAAATTAAGGATTTTAGGATGCATTGAGGGATGTTGGGAAGATATTTAGACAAATATTTTCCTAACAAAATAGGTTCTAAAGTGTGAAGAGAAGAGAATGATAGGTGTCCTTTTATAAGAGAGGGGATGGGCACTTTTGGAATTTATCAAAAGATTAATTTATAATTAATTAAATATCAATAAAAATACCTTAAAAAGGATATTTATTCAAATATAAAATGATATAATGATGTAATAGAATCAACCAATATATTTTATATAATTTTTGGTATTATTTTAAACCTTGTCATTTTGATTAACCCTTAATTAAGCCATTTTAATTTTAACTATAGTAACAAAGTTATTAATATTAATAGGATGTAATTTTTAAATATAAAGTTTAAATTGGACCATAAATTTCCAATTTATAATAATTTGGACCATATATCATCCCATTGAACTTTTTTTAATGATTTAATAAAATATTATTTTCATAAAATATCATAAGTGTCAATTTTAACACCATTCATAACATTAACTTTAAGAAAGTTAGTATAGCAATATTAATTCAAAAAAATTCATTTAATACACCACTAATATGTTATATTAACCTATAAAATTCATTTATTTCCTTAATTAAGTCAAATTATATCTCTTTTAATATTTATAATATCATTTAATTGATTGTTTCATTAATTGAGTAATTATTGCATCATCAATTTGTAATTATTTATGATAATTATTTATTCACTAAGAATTAAAAATAAATTTCTATGATGTATATAAAATGTTTAGCTTCCATAATAATATATTTAGTAGATCCTATATTCTATTTAACCCCATATTAAAAATATTATACATATTAAAAGTAAGTGTGACATTTTGTCACTCCCTTTGAGCTTAATAATATTTAATTAATTTTCATATAAAAATGATAATTAAATTATTAAATTTAGATCCTTACGTGTTAATAGACTAAATAACTTTATCCAATAATATTTGTTCAAGTTTTAGGGTATTTTTATAATATTTATTATATTATTTTTACCCTCAATTACCCGATTTACCCTTAACCGTGATAATAAAATTAAAAAAGATACTATTTATATTGTAAAAAAAAAGGAAACTAATTACAAAAATTTGTAACTTCTAATTCCAAATATGGAATCCATTTTTCACAATTCTAAATATAGAATTAACAAAAATTAATTTAAAATTAATCTTGTTGATGGAATGAGAAAATTGGTTTTTAAAGTGAAAATGTTCGAAAGATTGAAGATTGAAATTGATTCCAATGAACTACATTGGATTAAATGATAAAAATTTTATTTAATTATAATTTAAAATAAATTCAGAACATAATTTAACTATATAAATAAGTTATAAGGAAAATTATTTTTTAATTAAAATTTAGTATTTTACACTATTCATCAATACATGAAACTTCTCAGAAAAATACCAAAAGTTCACCCAAAGTAAATTTTGATACCCTGATTTGAAATAAGAAGTTTATTTTTTCAAATAGAATCTATAAAAGTTTCAAAAAATATATTTAAATAAGTCTTCCATCAAAAGGTGGCAAAACTTCCTCTTTAGAAAAATAATTCTTTTATACGTAAAACTGGATTTGTTCTTATATCATGTCTAGAAAACACATAATATGAATGTTAAAAATTAGATTTAATATATTATATATTTTCAAAATTAGGTTAAATACCCTGAGGGGGGGGGGTGAATTCGGGTATGATAGATTAAAACAACTTCCCCTTCAGATCTTGTTTCATTGTTAAACCAAACACTCTTCTCTCTTTCTGATAGCAATATATGAATATAATTGAAATAATGCACAAGTAAAAACAACTTTACTTGGTTCACCCTCACCAGGATACGTCTAAATATCATAAAACATCAATGTTATGATTTACCAAATCCACTAAGGCTCACTTCCAAATTATAAGGTTTGGGATAAATCCCTTCTATACTGAGGCTCACTGCCTTTATAATGTTTAGGGTCAACTCAATACTTTCCCAAGGGTCAAACCCTGAGTATCTTTCTCCAGCTCATTTTTAGTGTACAAGATCACCTAATTTCTCTTTATTTTCTCACTACTCTAGAAAATATGAACACATTGTTTATGGACATGCAAGTCCCTTCATTTACATGAATGAATACATCCTTAGTTGTAGATAGATGCTCTGTTGAAGTCTCATTTTCACTTGTAGATGAAATCCAATTTTCTACATAATATTAGTGTGCTAAAATTTCTTTTTTTAACTATTTTATTCCTTCTTCAAACTATCCAGCATCCCCCTTGAACTGCCTCGAATCCTCCGATAACTACATTGCTCTACGTGGAGTGAGTGCTTCATAGACCTCTTTTCTTCCGTAGACCTTACCAAATTTATAAACGAATTATTCCTAATAGACCACCTATTCTACACTATACCTTATCCTTTGTAGGATAAATATCCTCAAAAAACCATTTCATGAACTAATACTATGAACTAATTCACCTTTTGGGGAATCCTCCCTTATGAACTCTTTTCCTTCATTGAATTCCCCCTCACGAACTACTTCAGACTTCACAAAATTCTTTATAGACTAATGATATTTTCAATTGAAATTAACTATTATTAATGATCTAATTAGGGGTATTTATATATAAAAATATATCCTCAAAACCCTCTAATTTTATTTACCCAAAACATTGATGTGGTATAGCCTTCATCACGTACTACTATGCAGTTTTCATAACACCTTTCTCTTTTGCAGTGAATGATGTCATTCACAAACAAAAACCCTTTATGTGGAAATAATTATTGCCTCAATCCAAAAATGACATGCCTCCCAAAAAATGACGAGCCTTCCATTAACTTCAAACCTCTCATGTACTTTTTCCCCTACTCGGTCTACATAGTGTGATTCGTGGTACGCATAGCACTACTATGATAAAATATTCCTTTTCTGATTTTCTTTCATTATTTTTCACACCTCATTTGTCATGCATGAACTATGATTCACAATCTGTGAACCGAGATTCATGAAATCATTTCATAAAACCTTCCTTTTCCATAAAACAAATCTTGATTTTGAGTCCCAAAAAATTGGCAAACACTGGGAAACTACACCACCTTAAATATCTGCTTCGGTAACACTAACCATACTGATTCACAGTCATCTAGATTTTTTAACAAATACAATCTCCCAAAAAACAAAAAATTAATCATTTAGGGTTTTTTCCCAACAATCTTCCCCTTTGGGTTTGTTGAAAACTATTAACAATTTGTTACATTATTAAAGATTCTTGCATATTCTATGAAAATTAACATTTAGTGATTCAGATAGAGATTATGGATTTACCCAACACATACTCTAAGCCCACATGATCCATGCTTGGTGTGATAAATAAGAGTATATTGAAAAGTTCATCAATGAATCACTTCATTCCAAAATCACTCAAATAAACTCATCAAAAACCTCATTTGTCATGATATATAACCATTGATTAATCACCTTTAGAATCATCAAATTTAAAAATACCCCTACTTCATAGCTCCCCATATCATATTCTCCCTCTATATTGATTAAGATATTTTATTTCCTTTTATAATAACAATTTCCCCCCCTTTGTCAACAAACCTGAAGGTTACTTTGTTGTGGTTGGAAATAGGGTAAAGAACACATATCATCATATTTGGCAAAACACATCATACCTCCGGGAGAGGGGGTCACACATATATACTCGTTTATGTGAGGGGATTCGAATGAACTCCCAGAGCTAGTCAATTCCATTCGAACACTTATTTAGGAAAAGCCTTTATTATAATTTCCAAAACCTGTGGTTTTGTAGGCACATACTCCAATTTCACAAGGATATTATCCACCTTCTCCTTGATAAAATGATATTTAATTTCTATGTGTTTTGTCCTTGAGTGATGGACTATATTTTTATAAGGTTTATATCACTTGAATTATCACAATGGATTCGAATTCGATACTTCAATCCAACTCCCATATCATCAAGATACTTTTTCATCCATAATAACTGTGTGTATGCTTGAGTATCTGCAATATATTTAGCTTTTTTGGTACTCAATGAAATTCAATATTGTTTATTTATTATAAAATAAATACACAATCCACCAATATAGAATACAACACTTGATCTATATTTTCTATCATCTTCTAAACTGACCCAATTTTCATCTGTATAGCCCAATAACTCTTGTTGAGATTTTTCATTTTACAAAAAAATGAAATCCATTGTTCCCTTGATATACCGAAGTATTATTTTCAATGAAAGCAAGTGGATTTACTTGGGATTGATTTGTTACCATGGTTCTTGGAATGTGGAAAAATAATATCAGGTCTTGTCTCTATCAAGTACAACATAATGCTAATGATTTGCCTATATTCTGTGACATTAAATGCATTTCCTTCATCATCCCATGATAGTTTCTTCTGTGTAACCACCAGAGTCTTAATCTCCTTGTAATTATACATTCCAAATATTCTCAAAATCTCATTGGCATATTTATATTGAGATATTAATGTTCCATTATTTCTTTGTGTCACATGTAAACCAAGGAAAAACATTAGTTCACCAATCATTGACATTTCAAATTCACATTTCATGAATTTGGTGAATAGAGTGTACTGTGTTTCATCTGATCCAAATTTTTTTATCTCATTGACATATACCAGTACAATCATCCTTTTATTACAATCAATATTTACATAGAGATTGTAATCAAATCCACCATGTTGAAATATGAGCTTCTTCAAAAACTAATCTATCCTTGAATACCATGATCTTGGTTATTTCTTCAACCTATATAGTGCCTTCTTCATCCAAAAAAACAATATTATCATATTTATGAATTAAAAAACCATTCAACTGCTCAATATAAACCTCTTATTCCAGAACCCCATTCAAAAATTCTAACTTAACATCCATCTAGAAAACTTTGAACCTTCATTTCACTACTATGGACAAGAATAATATGATTGTATCTAGCCTTTAAATAGGTGAAAATGATTCATCAACTTTGATACCCTCTATCTAGGAGTACCCTTTTCACACTAGTCATGCTTTGTTTTGAATACCTGCACCACCTTCATTTATCTTATTGTGAATGACCCATTTAGTCTCGATGACATTATTATCAGTTCGCCTCAAAAAAATATCCTATGTCTGATTATTCTCAATTTTGTCAAGATCATCATTCATATAATGAACCCAATTATCATCTCGAACTAATTCATCAAAACATTCAGGCTCTACCTATGATAAGAATAATTATTATTGTAGATTCTTCATCCTCCTTATCTGCACTGGCACTATCTGATCACCGATTGTGTTCTGTTTATCAATTTCATCTATTCTATTTGATCATTATGTAGATAATAGTTTATGCTCATCCTTTTCATTATCTGAGTCTTCTTCTGAATTATCCTTTGGAATTGGAACACCCACTGATCTATTTATCTCTTCATCACTATCCTCCTATGAATGATCACATATTTGTTGAATATTCTGCTCATTCTTGTATATAGTTACATCATGACTTTTAACTACCTTTCCCAACCTCTTATTAAAGAATTTCTATGTTTTCATTTTCTTTGAGTAGCTAAGAAATATCTATTCATCTCCACAGGATTCAAACTTCCTATGTTTCTCCTTATTGAGAATGAAACACTTACTAAGACTCAAAAGTACTTAAACATTAGGTTTTTTCCATACCATATCTCATATGGAGTATTCTCTTATTTCAGACATAATAATACTCTATTTTAAGTGTATACTGATTTCATCACTACTTACAAAACTTTTCTGGAAGTTCTTTCTCAATGAGCATTGTTCTATCCATGTTGTTCATAATTTGATTTCTTCTCTCAACTTCTCCATTTTACTGTGGAGTTCTTAATTCCAAAACTTGATGCCTTATCCCATGTTTCTCAAGATAATATTCCAATTATATATTTTTGAACTCTCTTCCATTTTCTATTCGAATATTTTGAATTATTTGACCCATCATATTTTTCACTCCCCTTTTATAAGTTGTTATGAAATTGAACACCTCATATTTGTGGGTGATGATTGAAACCCTTGCCATTATGCTAAAATCATCAATAAAGAGAACATAATATCTCCTCCCATATATAGATCTTGGTGAAATAGGTCCAGAGACATCAATATTCACCAACTTAATAATTTTTTGACCTTTTATATTTTACTTTATATGGCTTTAAAATGATCTTCCCTTGCTGAGAATAATTGAATGTATGAGTACAATCATATGATAACCTACGAAGGTCTCGAGCAATATAATATTTCACCAGATATTCCAAGGACGTTTAGCTCAAGTGACCAAGCCATTTATGCCATAAATTTTCTTCTTCTTCCTGGGATATAAAGATCATATCTTCTTCTCCACTTATTAGGTAGAGATTCCCTTTCATACATTTGACCTACAAAATTACACCATATTTTTCCTTGATGACACATAATTTCTTAGAAAAGATTTTGGAATGTCCTAAATCACATAATTTACCGATACTTAGTAAGCTGTGACTGAGACCTTCAAAAACCAAGACATCTGCACGTCTCATGTCTTTTTCCCCCGAACTTGGATTTTACCAAGACAAAAATCATCATGCCATCATCATTACCAAATCTTATGATACCTTTCTTATCATACATAATTCCGATCATTAGATCCTTATTTACTATCATTTGAGAGGTTCATCCACTATAAATGATCCATATTCTAGTGCGATCTGATGCTTTAAAATAAATCTCTACAACCACTGCTTGTTCAACATCTTCCTTTTGGTCCATGTTTTTGGATTCATACCAAATACAGATTTATTTTCTTGATCTTCCTCAAAGTAAGATGGACCATATTCATCTTGCAATACTAAAAAATGATTTTTCATTTTCATATAATTTAATGATACATTGAATTTTTACTTACAACCACATTCATTCAGCTTCAGAATATTTTTCAACATTATTGGTGAGAAATATCTTTCCATGTGCCTGAATCATCCATACTTAAATCAGTGACTATCAAATGATGTTCTAGAATATTGAGTTATGTATGGACACCTCTGTTGGACATGTTCCCTTCGGTACCTATTGTCTACAGAACAAACATTTTTTGAGTGTTCCATATTTCCAAAATAATAACATCTCTTGCGAGGTGAATTCCTATATGGAAATACTAAACTACTGATTCTCCCTTGGGTTATATGAATCTTATTATTTTTGTTCATACCCAAATCAATCTTCAACCTCGGAGTAGGAGCTTGTGGTCTAACTTCAACCATTAATTATTTCTATTTGTGATCAAGCCCCATACTAGATGTATTATTCTGACCAATCATTTTCATTTCCTGACAATCCTTTTTCTATTTCATAGTAACTTTGAATTATTTTTTACGTTGTCAGTTTCCTTTGTATCCTACTTTGCTAGAATTGAGAGTTTCTCCTGATATTTCACTTTCCTTCACGTACTAACAACTTTATCTTCAAGTTCATTGATATGTTTGATTTTATCTTTTTTATTATTAGTCAAACTATTGATACCTCTTTTATATTCTTCAATTTTGAATCTGTACACAACAACCTTTTTTGAGTTTTTATGGAATTATTGATTTAAGACTCCTAATTTCATCAACTAGCTCATACTTTTATTCTTATTTTTATTGGGTATAGAGTTTGGCATCATTAACTACCCTATTGTATTTATTTATTTTATCTCTCCAAATGTCTATTTATTCAAGTACAACTTCTAATTCATCTTGAAGATCAACACTTCCTTAAACTTATCTTTTTTCATTGTCACCATCTTTCCTTATTTGATAATTTCTAACAAATTACACCATAAAATATGATTCATGATCCTTCCAGTCTCCTAATTATTCTAACCCAGAATCTTTTGAACTCTCATATTCTTTTGAAAGTAGATTATTCTTTTTGAATAAATTTCTCTTGGTACGCCTCCTACCTTTCTTATTGGCTGAATAATTCTTCCCAAAAATTTTAATATTGTCTTTATTATCATCTTGAAACTTATTAGGACACTTTTCAGCAATATTTATAATCTTTCCACATCAAAATAATGAAATTAGAAATTTACCTTTGAACTTTCCTCTTCCACTTTTCATATTTTAGGAGAGAAATTACATGAAATCATCAACATTTTATTCCTCCTGACTATATTCAATAGTGAGATTATGTATGGCCTTAAATGCCACTTATTTGGACTTCACCTTTTCTATAACATCATTATCATCATTTCTCATATCATATGTAACTAGAGTACTATGTAATCTATCCAAAGTCATATCCTTTTGATCTTTATCTTCTAATATAGAAACCTTTGGATTAAATCAAGGTGGTAGTTTTCTCAAGATACACCTAACAATATTTATATCTTCAATAATTTATCTAAGACTATGATTATCTTCCATAATAATTTTCACTCATTATAATAATGCATCAAAAGATTTATTAGGGTGCATTATCAGATCCTCATACTTGTTCCATTGGACTTTCAATTTTTTTCCTCTCACTTTTGAGTCACCCTCATTAATTTTTAGAAAATTTTCCTATATATCATGTGATGAATTACATGACATCTACTTTGTATAGATTTCATTGGGTAGAGATCACCCTAAATCATTGATTCATTTGGCATCAACATCCAATTATCTATGTTCTACTTCTGATAAAACATTACTATCCATACTGGAAGAAATACCATGCATTGCAGCTATAAATACATCCATACCCAATGATTGAAATAAGTGTTACATTAGATTCTTCCATAGCTTAAAATTGTTCTCATAAAAGAACATAATCCTTTTTTCATTAACAACTTCCATTTATTCAATTGATAGAGAAATAATTACTTTCAAACTTTCCATATGATACCAATTTTTAGCCCAATCAGGTTAAATATCCTGAGAGGGGGGGGGGGGTGGATCAGGGTATGAAAGATTAAACAAATTCCCCTTTAGATCTTGTTTCATTGTAAAAAAACACACTTCTCTATCTTTCCCTTAGCAATATATGAAAAAAATTGAAATCATGCCTGAGACACAAAAATTTTACTTGGTTCACCCTTATTGGGATACATCCAAAGAGAACACAATGATGATGTACCGATGTACCAAATCCACTAAGGCTCACATCTAAATTATAAGATTTAGGCTAGATCACTTCTACAACTAGGCTCACTTCCTTTAAAATGTTTAGGTCCATCTCACTAATTTCTCAAGGGTCACTCCCTAAGTCTCTTTATCTAGATCACTACTAGTGGAAAGGATCACCCTATTCCTCTTCCTTTTCTCACTACTCTTGAAATGATCCACACATAATTTATGGACATGTAGGTCCCTTCATTTTCATGAATGAACACATACTTAGTTGTATATATATGCCCTATTGAAGTCCCATTTTTAGTCATAGATGAAATACACTTTTCCATATACTATTAGTATGCAAAAAATTTATTTAATGAACTATTTTATTCCTTCCACAAAATATCATACATCCCTCGTGAACTACCTTGAACCCTCCATGAATTGCATTGCTCCACATGGTACAAGTGCTTCGTAGATCTCCTTTTCTTAAACAGATATCCCCTAAATCACATATGGATGATGCCTCACAGATCAACTATACTATGTGGTCCCTTCTCCTTTATGGGATACAAATAATCACAAAATAATTTTAACAACTGTTTCTATGAACTACTTCACCTTTTGCAGAATCCTCCCTCGCGAACTCTTTTCCTTCACATAATTCTCCCTCACGAACTACTTCATACTTCACCAAATTCTTCTCAGAGTGATGATATTTTCTAATTAAATTCACTATTATTAATTATATTATCATTAGTATTTATATAGGCAAATATATCTGCAAAAATAACTAATCATATTTACCCAAAACTTTGATGCGGTACAACCTTCACTGCGTACCACTATGTGGTCAACATAATGCTTTTCTCCTTTTCAGTGGCCAATTTCATCCAAAAATATAAACACTTTACAGTGTCTATAATCACTACATAAATTCAAAAAATTATATACACACTATGAACTAATGATCCTCCCATGAACAGAAAGCCTCCTGTGAATTGTTTTCCCCTACACAGTCTGCGTAGTGTGCTTTGCGGTCCGTATGACACTGCTATGCCGAAATATTATTTTCATGATTTTCTTTTGTAATTATACATAACTCTTTTTTTCCCATGAATTATTATTCACATTCTGTGAACTGCGCTTCATGAACTCCTTTTTACAAAACCTTCCTTTTCCATAAAACAATCTCCCAATTTTGAGAACCAAAAAATTGGCAAACATTGGGAAACTGTACCACCTTAAATATCTAATTTTTCAACACAAACCATACTAATTCGTAGTCATATAGCTTTTTTATAAAACATAATCACCCAAAAAACACCAAAATGGAACCCTGGGGTATTTTCCCCAACATTATATATATATATATATTATTAATAAAATCCAATAAGAGTTATTTGTTTATTTATTGGTATAAAACGCACTTGTTAACTTTTAAATAAATTTTTAGAAAAACATTTTATTCCATTTAAAAAATGGTTTTACCTTAATTTATAATTAATTGGTCAAAGAATTATGTGTAAACCATAATTTCATAATTTAGTTAATCCTGTCCATACCTTCCATTATAATAGAGAGGTTATAATTGACTCTTTTAAATAAGTATAATAATAAAATGATGTTTTGTAGAAAATCATTGTTGCGTGTAAAGAAATATAATCTACTGTTGCATGTAGCACAAGGTTAAATTGGTGTAGCGTATAATGCGAGACATCAAAAAATTTAATTTAATAAAAAAAGGTTCATAAAAACTCGGGGAGTTACATTCTACCCCTCTTAAAATGATTTTTCCTTCAAAATCCGTTATTATAATACAAAAAATGAGGATAATTCTACCACATCATAACCTAAATTTACCACATAGATTCTTCAAACCAATGGTTTTCTCCATAAAACATTAACTAGGTGAGTAGCCTTTTTTTATAAATTTATCTCTATGATCCAAAATTTCTACTAGTTTCTCTTCCTAAGAAGGATATTTCTCCAATGGTATAACCTCTGAGTTTAGTACATGTGATGTATTAGGTATGTAGTTACTTATAAGAGATACATAGAACACATCATGAACATGAGATATATTTTTTGGAAGTAACAATGGATATGCTACCATTCCAATATGATCAAGAATTTTAAAAAGGAAATCACATCCTTGAAATTTAAAATTTCACTTCAAAAATAAAAGGTGGATGTTTGAGAATTTATTTGTGGTAAACATACATCGTAAAAAGGATAAATTAAACTTCCTCTTAAAGAGAGGTAAAGTAAAATATAAAGATCACCACATAACTAGTCTTAGTAGAAAGTAAAAATATAGACATGGAATAGAATTCCAACTATCAAGTTCTAATGGAGAGTGATAGAAAACATGGTCATTATAAAGTTAATCATCATATAATGATAAATCTATAATGATCTAAGGGACTATTTTATTCATAAAAAATTAAGGTACTAGGATAATTTTTTTGTTTCAAGATAATTTTCCTAAATTTTAATAATTTTCATAAGATGATATACTTAACAGATTTCATTCCATTTTGTAAGCATGATCTCATCCATCACTTGTGCCTCAATTAATTTTCTCTTCATATCTTACTCCAATAAATGAGGTTGAAATTGTAATGCCTAAATAACTAGTGGATCATAAGATCCACAATGAGATGAAAAGTGAATTCTAATGTCTCTAGTTATCATAACCAAAGGGTTAGAAAATGTCATCCAATACACATAACTATTCATATGGTTAAGTAAAACATTAATCTCTAAAATCTAATCCAAAGTTCAACTTAAAAAATTTCATAAATGTTTACCCTTTTGAACCTTCCAAAATATTAAAATCCAAAACTTTCCAATGTAGGTTTCTAAATTTTAAAAATCAACCTATCATTAATTCCCTAAACAAATTGACATAGCTCTTAATTGTCACACACCAAACATGTGAAGTCTATTATCATGTATTATATTGAAACATGGTAATAACCTGAATTATTGTAAAATCATATTAAATACATACATGATTCTTAATTATTTATATAATCTCTTTTCTTATAAAAAAACTTTTCCATTGCAATCTTGGGTTCATCCTTTTACCGATAGAGTATATGATTTAATTATTCCAAAATCCTAGTAAATAATCACATGAAATTACACTAATAGATGAAAAATAATATTTTAATAAAAATAAAATATGAAATTCCAAAAAAAGGATAGGATGATAATTATTCTCTAATTATCATGGTTTAATTCATCCATTATGATAACATAAGATTTTACCTTTTTCATTTGTCCTCAAAGGTTTTTGTGGCTTAAAATCCATGTTATTCCTTAGATTAGGGAACTAGTTAGTGTAATTCCCAAAATCCTTACAATTGAAACAATAAATTATAGGAGGTTAAATATTTGAAGATTTCTTTTATTCCCATTAATTCAGTAGTCAAATGCTCAATGACCATCTTTCACACACTTAAAACATTTACCAGTTCCCTTAAGAAAATTTTCCTCAATGTTCCCTTCCACACTTTGAGCATAAAGTAAATATAATGTTCTTCTCTCCGTAGTTTTTAGAGATTCATTTGAATTATATCCTTATTTTCTTATCATAACCAAGAGATAGATGAAAAAATTCAGTATCATTTTTTGTAAGAAGAATACTGGGATGGTACTTATTGAAAAATAAGTTCTTGAACTTGTCCCAATCCATGGATTCAATTTTATCTTCTTGCCTCATATTTTTGATAAAGTCCCACCAATAATATGCTTTAACTTCCAAGTGAAAAGTTACCAACTTCACCTTTTCATGTTCTGAATAACTTAGAATGAAAAATATATTTTCAATGGTATAGATCCATTTATCAGCAACTAGTGGATCAATCATTCCACTAAAAGGTGGAAGTTTCCTTAAGAAGGATTAAAGAAAATGTTGTTCCCTATTTTGTTCATTTGGAAGTCAAACTTGATTCATGGCTTAATAAGGTTGTGTGATCATAACAATGAGAATTTTCATTCCCTATTTTGTAACATTCAGTTTCTTAGGAAGGCCATTATTATATTTTCCATTGTATTCCTCATTGACATAATTTATTTGAGTTATATCCATTGACTAAAACTAAAATAAAATATCCAGAGAAAAACTAATCATATTGAGAAAACATAATCATCAAGGTAAATTACATTAAATCTACAACATATTAGGTTTAATCATAGGTTATTTATGATTGTTACAAAAATTATATGATTGTAACCTATACATAAACTTATCCTTAGATAAATCCCTTGAAAAGTCCTTAGAAATATCTCTACATGGGGAAGATTATCATGTTGGAATACAAGAAAGCCTGGGACAACTTGGAACTTAAATTTGAGGGTACATTGAAAGATCCCCTTGACACTTAGGTGAATCCTATTCCCTGGGTTTTGTTTTGGGAAAATGTTTCCAAACAACTCACTCTTTTCTTTAACAAATCTGTTGTGTCCTTTGGTACTGAAACTATTGAGTTGTGAGGGTTCCCACTTTCCCATTAAGAGTGATTGTGTGTTTTTAATAAAAAATTAACATTGAATAGATGGACTAAACATTTTCTTTGATACCAACTATAAGGAACCATGCTTTTCATACATCTATGTTACATCCTTTATGTAGAAAATTTCATACTTTATACAAACACACACCCAAAGACCATATTATCTTAATGCCTTTAGAAACTTGGAATAGAAACTTTTAGTCTATAAAAAGATTTTCAATGTTTCACACAAATAACTTTCCCTTTAGTACTCATAATAAAACATTTCCTTATAACCTAGGGAAAGGAAACATAAGAAAAGGGTGATCTCAGATTCTTAGTAAGGGTAAACAAGGAAGATATGTACTCATAAACATGAGAACAAGGGTATCAAAATGTGATCATAACATTAGAAGATCACACCTTTCATATAAAAGATCATAAATATGAATTGTGGAATAAATATTGACAGTTTATAAGACATTAATCATAAAGAAATAAAAGAACATAATCCATGGGATCAAAACATTGAAATAAAACATGAAATTGTGGCATACTCATAAATTTATAACTTTTTGAACATGTGTAAGTAGTAACAGGTTCACTCATTAAATTAAGTACATGAAATAATGCCCTTGCGTAAACATATGGACATGAAAACTAGGTCCACACATAAAATTATGGACATAAAAAACAGGTCCATGCATAGAATTTTGAACATGAAATTAGGTTCACATGTAACATATATACCTCATGAGTTATCCATATTTACCAAATTAATTAGAGGGGGATATAGGTCCCAAATATCACATAATGAAAACCATACATATGTGTGCCACAAGTGTAACGACCCAAACTTTTGAATAATATTTGTTTCCTAAATTTGTGTGTTATTTCATTTTATACTACACAAAACTATATCCTTTAATTAATGAAGTGATACCGTTGGGTTTTGACTGTTATATGACAGTTGGTCAATATGAACGTTGGAAACTAAACTCTTAACATTAAAATTATTGCTTATAAATACAAGTGATCTTGGTTAATTAATACAGAAAGAAGAGTTGATGGCCTCATCCAGTAGAATCGGGCCATACGAAGCCCATCTGTCAGAGCTTGGGAAGGAGGTAACATCTATGGGCTTTGCTCTGGACCAAGCCCAAGTTGAGCTTCAACATTTAATGTTTGAACGTATTTGGCTAAGTGAGAAGTTCAAGATGATATAAATCACCACTCGGGCAATGTTGTCTGAGCCACCCCAAGATTCTATCACCATAGCACACCTTACACTTAGGTCCTATGCAGGTGTTATAAGAGGCTATGTAATGAGGCCTTAGATACTTTTTGTAATCCCTTGGTATAAATAATTTTTTTGTTTCTTATTGTGGTAAAATTTGTGATTTTCAAATGTCCAGATAAATATAGGATGAATATTATTGATGAATTTTGGAAAAAGGTTATTTTAAAATATTCATGTAAACTTTAAATAATTAATAATGTAAAATGATTTTTAAAAAATGGTCTTCTACAGTTGTGATCATTAAGAAATTTAGAGTCTAATAAGGTCAAATTGATTTTTAGTAAATAGTAAAGTATGAATAGTAACATACCCTTATGAAAAGTAACGAATAGTAAATTGACCAAAATATAATTAGAAACTTCACCCATGAATGTAAAAATACAATTTAGACATCTTAAAAGTGAAAAAATGATCAAAGTATAAGTTTTGTTATTTTTGTAGGTCATAAATATTTTATTTAAAATTTTATAATTAATTTATTAATTTAAAATGAAAATATATTTTCATAAAATGTAATAAAAAACTGTTACATTATTGTCTTATGGTTATATGATAATTTAATGGGACCTTGATTACATTTTCAAGGTGTTACAAAATAAGTTATAGTTTTAGAGTTGTTTTTTGAATAAATAATGATTTTATTTAAAAATTAAATTAAAAATATATAGAAAATTATTTTCATAAAATGGATTTCATTTTCGAATTCAAATCATAGATATTAGGTTAGGGTGAATTTATGATATTTTTATAAAATGTTTTGTTTTTCGGTGAATAGTGAAAATATAGTTCTGAGTTTCGGGTGTTTAATGAAATCAATAATGATGTAATAATTCTTATCAACTTATGAACAGTAATATATGCTATGAGGTGTCCCAAGTGGCCAATACCATGGGAAAATACCATGGGCAAGCCCATGGTTTTTCAAATACCACCGATGAGGTGTCCCTTGGAAATTAATTAAATATTCCCTCACTTTTCCTATAAATACCAAGTCATTACCTCATTCATTTCATTAAAAAATAATACTCAACGAAGTTATAGTATTTTTTTCCTCCCAAGTAGTCCTCCGAAGGTGCCCTCAATCCCCCCAAGGTCCCAACCTTTAAGTTTTTGAAGTTATTCTTCAAGGTAAGGGAACCTTCCACCCTTTTCTTTTAAGTCATGACTTCCTTTATGTTATGTCTTCTAGTTTCTATTTAATTAAGTAGGGGTATGTTCTTATATATCTTTATTAATATAAATTTCATTTCCAATTGATGAGAGACCCTTTTCTCTCTCATCAACTTATTTTTTTGAATTATAAGCGACGCCGTTAGGCTACCGAATTTTCGTAAAAGAAATGGAATTTTCTATTTTCTTTCATTTTCCTTTTCATGTGGTGTTTCATTCCACACCATGATATTAGTTATTTTTATTCTATACCTCTACTATAAATTATTAATTTATTTATGGGATAACCTTGTACCATCTATTTTTATTGTTTTCTAAAACCATGTTATATAGCCGTTATGGTGCAGAAACTTTGTCTCAAAATATATCTCTCTTTTTCTCAAGAAATTATCTTCTTTTATTTATTTGAATACCCAAATATATTTTCATTTCTAGATATATTCATCAAGACATAAAATTAATCTATTTTATTCTGGAATTGACATACATGAAACCCTATTTCCTTTTCCAAGGGTTATAAAAGATATAACGATCATGTTTCTAAGCACTTTTAAAACGTCACGATTTGGAAGTAAAACCCATTACTTTTACTCTCTATGGGTTATTTATGAAATGTTTGATTATGATCTATGTATATCACATGAATATAAATACATATTAAGGGTTCACCCTGATAGTGCTCCAATGCATTAGGTAAATAATTTAATCTCTAGAGATGAAAAGTTTCACGATACCTTGGTGAATAACCTTGGTAATTTTTATAAAACCTTAGGGATGAACCTTGATGATATGTTCATGAATGTATAAATTAAGTGTTTTAGCCACATATTCATGTTATGGTTCAATTTCTTTTCATTATCTAATTCCTTTACATCCATTACTCTTGTCTTTATGTTTTTCATCATGTTCTTATTGATATCACAAGTAAACTAATTCCCGTGCTTTCCTTAGTGGGCTTTCTGCTCACTCTTTCCTTTGATGTATGTATCTAGGTTATGAGATGAAGTAGTTTTACATAGTATGAACTTTTCAAGAGGATTTTATAGGGGATTTAAAAGAGTTTTTATAGTTTTCATGTATTTTTTTCCTGATTTCCAAGTCACTAGACTTTAAAGGTCCTCTGTTTGTAAAATGTAATGAAAAGTTATGTTAAAAAGGCAGGATGCCATAGTTGGTATCACATGATAGTTTTTCTATTTATGGAAATTAGGCTTTGAAAAATTTAGGAAGAACCCTATATAAAAGTTTAAGTATATAAAACTTCCTGGTATTTTGGTGAGTATTTAGTAATTGGTTTATCAATCAAATACATCCCTATCTCGATACGAAAAGGTAGACGCTGCTCTAGCACATATGTACCTAGGAGTGAAATCTACGACAAGGAGTTTCGGGATTGACCCGGGGTATCTGGTATACAACAATGAGCCTTGTTGTACTCTTGGTTATTACACTCCTGGGGGATATGTTTGGTTAATCATAATCTTTTTATGAATCATTATTAAGGATTTATAGAGAAATGTAATTGTTTAAAGCATGAAGTTTTAAGACATAAAATACTTTATAGTTATAAGATTCGTAAATCAAATTAGTTTCTCACTAAGGTTTTATTCTTTAAGAAAATGGTGGGCAATAGGAGGAACTGTGCAAATGGTGACCATAATGGACCATGCACTGACTACCCTCCGATGGAATCAGAAATGGAAAATTTCATGTGAATGATGAACCAAATGACAGAAGTTATGGGAAATAATTTGAATCAAGAAGAGAGATCAATCTCACCATGAAGGGAACAACTTTCTGTTGAGTCCTTTATGCATTAATGACCACCAACCTTCATTGGATCGACTGGCCCATTGATTACGGAATAGTGGATCGGTTCTATAGAGAAGATCTTTTCTGTGCTCCTCTGTTCAGAGTAAGAGAAGGTCACCCTGGCTATCTATCACTTAGAGGGAGAAGCTGATCAGTTGTGGGAACTGATTAAAAACACTAGGGAAAGAGTGGAGGTTGAAGCTATAGAGTGGTAAGTGTTCATAGAGATCTTATTCAGCAAGTATTTTCCTCAGTCGATGAGAACAAGAATGGAGAAGGAGTTTCTTGAGCTGAAGTGGAAGGAGAATGAATATGTGGGAAGCTATGAGATGAAATTCACAAGGCTTTCATGTTACACCTCTAGCCATGTCATGGATACAAATGGTAAGGTTGATAGATTCTTCAGTGGATTGAGACCTCATCTAGGGAAAAATCTAGCCAACTGATATTATGATAGCTATGAGGAGATCGTGTGAAGCGTAATGAAAATCGAACAAGAGTTTGGTGAGACACAATGGTCTCATAAATCTAATGAAAAGAAAATATCAATGGATCCAAGCTTAGGGAGGATCTTCAATCATGGTATAGGAGGCAAGAAAGTACAACGTACCACATGTAATAAATATGGGAAGAAGCATTCAGGGAACTACGTGCTCGGGAGTGGGAAGTGCTGCAAGTGTGGAAGCGATGGCCATATCGTGTAGAATTGTCATAGTGAGGTGAAACCACAACTTCCCAACACTAAAAAGAAGGGGAAGATGGTGCAGGCCCTACCTGATGTCTAATGCTATAAGTGTGGACAACTTGGGCACTTTTCCAATCACTGTCCAAATTTGAGGGTAGTGGAGGGGAATCACCTTAACAAAAACCAATGGAACAAGGTCATACTTTTGAAATCACTACGGTTGAAGTTGAAGCACCAAATGATGTGGTGGAAGGTACTCTTGTTGTTATCTCAAATATAGAAAGTAATTTGTTTGGTTCTCATTCTAAATATTCCTTTATTTCTTCCAAGTTTTCAAAGAATTTAGAATCAACCCCCAGTTTTCTAAAAGTAGAGTTATCAGTCAAGACTCCTGGTGGGATTATCTAGGCATCTTTAGTGTTTATAAACTCTTGTATTTTCTTTAGTGAGCACAATATTATCACAAATATAGTATTCATTCCCATGCTAGAATTCAAAATTATACTAGGGATGGACATGCTCTCAATGTATAATGCTAATATCAAATGAAAAAGCAAGTAAATCTTAGTAGTCTTGAATGGAAAACCTACAACTATCTTCCAAAGAGAGATATCTCAACCTGATATTTGTCTAGAAGAACCTCATATATCCTTCTTTATAGAGTTGATCAGTGAAGAAAAGAAATAAATGAGAGTTTGAGGATAGAAAATGTCCCAATCATCCAGGAATACGTTGATGTATTTCCATAGGAGTTACCCGGACCTCCCCTAGAAAGAGAGGTAGAGTTCTCCATTGAACTCATACCTGGATCTCATCTGATATCAAAGTATCTGTATAGGATGGAAAATGTGGAGATGGAGGAGTTAAAGAAACAACTCCAAGATCTTTTGGAGAAGGGTTTTATCTGATCGAGTGTGTCTCCTTAGGGAGCAACAGTTCTCTATGTGAATAATAAGGATGGATCGATGCGACTATGCATTGATTATAGAGAACTGAATGAGATCACAATGAAAAACAAATACCCTCTTCCAAGAATTGATGACTTATTTGACCAAATTCTTGGGGCTCAATTATTCTCTAAGATTGATATTAGTACTAGTTATCATCAATTGAGGGTGAAGAAAGAATATATTCTGAAAAATTCCTTTCAATAAAGATATGGGAATTATGATTTTGTTGTTCTGCCCTTCGGACTGACTAATTCACCTTTTATTTTTATGGATTTGATGAATAAAGTTTTTAATGACTACCTTGATAACTTTTTGGTAGTTTTTATTGATGATATTTTGATATATTCCAAATGTCTCAAGGAGTATGAAGATCATATAAGGGTTATTTTTCAAACTCTATGGAAGGAGAGGATTTTTGGGAAGTTCAGAAAATGCGAATTCTGGTTTCAACAAGTTTCTTTCTTGGGGCACATTGTAACTAATGAAGGAATCACAGTTGAACCTGCAAAGAAAAAATTTGTAGAGGAGTATACTCAACCTATAACAATAACTGATATTCATAGTTTCCTTGGATTAATGGGATATTATAGGAGGTTTGTGAAAAAAATTTCATGACTTTCTAATCCATTAACCAAGTTAACTTGAAAAGGGGTCAAGTTCATATGGACAAAGGGGTGTGTGGAAAGTTTCCAAGAGCTAAAGAAGATATTGGTTACTACACCTGTGTTAACTCTACCCTCAAGTGGATAAAGATTTTTTATTTTTAGAAATGTATCTCTAAAAGGGATTGGGTGCATCCTCATGAAAAATGACAAAGTCATTGCTTATGCATCTTGACAATTAAAGAATCATGAGCAGAATTATCCTATGTATGATTTTGAGCTGGCTGCAGTCGTTTTTGCTCTGAAGATATGAAGACACTATCTTTATGGGGAGAAATGTGATATATACACAGAACATCAAAGTTTTAAGTATATTTTCACACAAAAGGAATTGAACATGAGATTGAGGAGATGGTTGGAACTTCTCAAAGACTATGATTGTTCAATTCATTATCATCTTGGAAGAGCAAACAAAGTCGCTGATGCATTAAGTAAGAAAGAACCAGTTGTTATTTCCATGACGGGGATTCAAATAGATCCTTTGATCAATGGAATAATAAAGATGGAAATGAGAATTATAAGGGAAGGGACATCATCAACCCTAACCCAAATGATTTCTCAACCGTCATTACTTGAGAAGATCAAGAAAAATCAGAAATAAGATCCTTTTCTATAGAAGAAGTTTGAGGCTAAGAAGGATGGGAAGTTTCATGAGTTCAATATTGATCAAGAGTGTGTATTGAAATTTTGTACAATACTATGTGTTCCATCTATTCCAGAAATAATGAAGGAGCTAATGGATGAAGCTCATAGCTCTACTTTCTCTATAAATCCTGGAAGCAAAAAAATGTATAGGGACATTCGTGATCATTATTGGTGGGATAATATGAAAAGGGAGATTGCTGACTACACTTCTAGGTGCTTGGTATGTCAGAAAGTGAAGGAAAAGTGACAAATTCCTAAAGCGGCATTACACCCACTACCCATACCAGCATGGAAGTGGGACAATATCACTATGGATTTCATCACTGGTCTCCTAAGAAATTGTAAAGGAAACAATGAAATATGGGTTATTGTGGGCCGTCTCACCAAGACTTCCCATTTTATCTCTATTCAAGAATATTTCTCTGTTGATCAACTTGCTAAGATTTACATGAAGGAAGTGGTAAGGATACATGGAGTTCCACTTACTATCATATCTGATCATGATTGAAGGTTCACATCAAAATTTTGGAGAAGTCTTCAACATGCTCTAAGAACTGAATTGAATTTTAGTAGGGCCTATCACCCCCAAACTGATGGCCAATCGGAAAGAAAAATTCAAACACTCAAGGACATTTTGAAAAAATGCTCAATGAAATTTAAAGGTGGATGGGATCAACATATTCCTTTAGTTGAGTTCTCTTACAACAATATCTTCCACTATAGAATTCAAATGGCACCCTATGAAGCTCTATATGGTAAGCGATGTAGAACTCCAACTTGTTGGAATGAATCTTTTGAGAGAAAGCTTCTTGGGCCTGATCTTTTTCAAGAGATGACAGAAAAGGTTCATGCCATCTAGAAACACATTAAGGCTGCTCAGAGTCGGCAAAAGATCTATGCCGATAACCGTCAAAGGGACTTGGAGTTTGATGTTGGTGACACATTCTTTCTTCAAATTTCACCTTGGAAGAGAGTCATGAGGTTTGTGAAGAAATGGAAGATAATCCCTAGGTACATTAGCCCCTATGAAATCCTTGATCGCATAAGAGCAGTTGCCTATCGGCTTGCACTTCCTCCAAATCTAGCACAAGTTCATGATGTCTTCCTTGTATCCCTCTTGTGGAAGTACATACTTGACCCTTCACCTGTACTAAACCTAGAGGTGGTACAACTGGAACATGAACTCCCCTATGAGGAGTAGCCAGTTGAGATCTTGGATCGTAGAGACAAGGTTCTACGTAACATGACTAACCACCTTGTTAAGGTGTTGTGGTGGAACCAAAAATGTGAATAAGCCACGTGGGAACTAGAGGAGTATATGAGGCAGAAATACCCACACCTTTTCTCTTCTTAGGGTATGAGTTAAAATTTTGGAGAAGAAATTACTTAAGGGGGGAAGAATGTAATAACCCAAAATTTTGAATAATATTTGTTTCCTAAATTTGGGTGTTATTTCATTTTATACTCCACAAAACTATATCCTTTAATTAATGAAGTGATACCGTTGGGTTTCGGCTGTTATATGACCTTTGGTCAATATGACCATTGGAAACTAAACTCATAAAGTTACAATTATTGTTTATAAATACAAGTGATCTTGGTTAATTAATACAGAAAGAAGAGTTGATGACCTTATTCAGTAGACTTGAGCTGTACGAATCCCATCTATCAGAGATTGGGAAAGAGGTAGCATCTATGAGCTTTTCTCTGGACCAAGCCCAAGCTGATCTTCAATATGTGAAGCTTGAATGGATTCGCCTAAGGGAGAAGTTCAAGCTGATAGAAATAACCACTCAGGAAATGTTGTCCGAGCCGCCGCAATATTCTATAACCATATCACACCTTAAACTTAGTTCATATACATGTGTTACAAGGGGATATGTAACGAGGCCTTAGATACTTTTTTTAATCCCTTGGTATAAATAAAATTGTTATTTCTTATTATGGTAAAATTTGTGATTTTCAATTGTCTGGATAAATATAGGATGAATATTATTGATGAATTTTAGAAAAAGGATATTTTAAAATATTCATGTAAGATTTAAATAATTAATAATGTGAAATTATTTTCAAAAAATGGTCTTCTACAGTTGTGACCAGTAAGAAATTTAGAGTCTAATAAGATCAAATTTTTTTTAGTAAATTATAAAATATGAATAGTAACATACCCTTATGAAAAGTAATGAATAGTAAATCAGCCAAAAAATAATTAGAAACGTCACCCATGAATGTATAAATACAATTTAGACATCTTAAAAGTGAAAAAATGATCATAGTATAAGTTTTGTTATTTTTGTAGGTCCTAAATATTTTATTTAAAATTTTAAAATTAATTTAGTAATTTAAAATGAAAATTTATTTTCATAAAATGTGATCGTAAACATTTACTTTATTATCTTATGGTTATATGATAATTTTATGGGACCTTGATTACTTTTTCAAGGTGTTACAAAATAAGTTATATTTTTTGAGGTGTTTTTTTGAATAAATAATTATTTTATTTAAAAATTAAATTAAAAATATATAGAAAATTATTTTCATAAAATGGATTTCATTTTTTAATTCAAAGCATTGATATTATGTTAGTATGAATTTATGATATTTTTATAAAATGTTTTGTTTTTCGGTGAATAGTGAAAATACAGTTTGAGTTTCAGGTGTCTAATGACATCAATAATGATGTAATAATGATGTAATCATTCTATTAGACTTTTAAATGGTAATATATGCTATTAGGTGTACCAAGTGGCCAATACCATGGAAAAATACCATGGAAAATCCCATGGTTTTGAAAATACCACCGATGAGGTGTCCCTTAAAAATTAAATAAATATTCCCTCATTTTTCCTATAAATACCAAGCCATTCCCTCATTTATTTCATTCCAAAATCCTAATAAACAAAGTTCTAGTCTTTTTACCCCCCAAGGAGTCCTCCCAAGGTTACCTCAATCCCCCCAAGGTCATAACCTTCAAGCTTTCTAAGTTACTCTTCAGGGTAAGAGAACCTTCCACCCTCCTCTTTTAAGTCATGACTACCTTTATTTTATGTCTTCTAGTTTTTATTTCATTATGTGGGGGTATGTTATTATATATCTTTATTACCATAAATTTCATTTACAATTGACTAGAGACCCTTTCCTCTCTCATCAACTTATTTTCTTAATTATAAGCGACGTCGTTAGGCTGCATAATTTTCGTAAAAGAAATCACATTTTCTCTTTTCTTTCAAGTTTTCTTTTCATGTGGAGTGTAATTACACACCATGATATTATTTATTTTTATTATATACCTATACAATAAATTTTTCATTTATTTATGGGATACCCTCATCCCCTCTCTTTTTATTGTTTTCTAAAACCATGTTATATAGCCGTTATGCTGTAGAAACTTTGTCTCAAAATATCTCTCTTTTTTTCTCGAGAAATTCTCTTGTTTTATTTATCTGAATACCCAAATATATTTTCATTTCCATAGGTATTAATCAAGACATAAAATATATCTATTTGATTCTGGAATCAACATACATGAAACCCTATTTTATTTTCCAAGGGTTATAAAAAGCATAACAATCATGTTTCTAAGCACTTTTAAAACATCATGATCTTGAAGTGAAACCCATTACTTTTACTCTCTATTGGTTATTTATGAAATTTTTTATTATAATATATGTGTATCAAATTAATATAAATACATATTAAGGGTGCTCCCTGATAGCCTTCCAATGCATTTGGTAAAGAATTTAATCTCTAGAGATGAAAAGTTTCACTATAACTTGGTGAATAACCTTGGTAATTTTTATGACACCTTGGGGATGAACCTTCGTGATATGTTCATTAATGTCTAAATTAAATATTGTAGCCACATATTCATGTTATGGTTCAAGTTAATTTTATTATGAAATGTCTCTACTTCCATTGCTCATGTCTTTATGTTTTTCATCATGTTCTTATTGATATCACAGGTAAACTGATTACCGTGCTTTCTTTACTAGGATTTCTGCTCACCCTTTCCTTTGATGTATGTCTCCAGGTTATGAGATGCAGTAGTTGTATATAGGATGAACTTTTTAAGAGGTTTTTCATGGGTATTTAAAAGCGTGTTTAATTTTTTCAAGTATTTTGTTCTTGATTTCCAAGACACTATATTTTAAAGGTAATTTGTTTGTAAAATGCAATGAAAAATTATGTTAAAAAGGCAGGATTCCATAGCTGGTATCAAAGGATAGTTTAGTTATTTATAGAAATTAGGCTTTGAAAATTTTAGGAAGAAACCTATAGAAAAGTTTAAGTATAGAAAAACTTCTTTGTATTTTGGCGAGTATTGAGTAATTGGTTTATCAAGAAAATACATCCCTGTCTGGATATGAGCAGGTAGAGGTGGATATGAAATAGATGTACCTAGGAGTGAAAAATCTGACAAGAAGTTTTAGACTTGACCTGGGGTATCCTGGTATACAAAAATGGGCCTTGCTTCACTCTTGGTTATGACACTCCTGGGGGATATATTTGGTTAATCATAAGCTTTTTATGAATCATTATGAAATATTTATAGAGAAATGTAATTGTTTAAAGCATGAAGTTTTAAGACATAAAATGATATATATTTATAAGATTCGTAAATCAAATAAGTTTCTCACTATGGTTTTATTCTTTAAGAAAATGGCGGTAAATAAGAGGAACTGTGAAAATGGTGACTGCAATGGACCATGTGATGACGACCCTTTGATGGAAGCATTAATGGAAAATTTCATGCGAATGATGAAACAACTAACTCAAGTTATAGGAAATAAATTGAATCAAGATGAGAGACTGATCTCACCGCAAAGGGAATAACTTTCTGTTGAGTCCTTTATGAATCAACGACCACCAAACCTCAATGGATCGACCGACCCATTTATTTTTGAACAATGGATCAGCTCTATAGAGAAGATCTTTTTTGTGCTCCTCTGTTCAGAGAAAAAGATGGTCACCCTAGAAATCTATCACTTAGAGGGAGAATCTGATTAGTGGTGGGAACTGATTAAATACATGTGTCCAAGAGTGGAGGTTGAAGCTATGGAGTGCGAAGGGTTCAGAGGGATCTTCTTCAGTAAGTATTTCCCTCGATCGATGAGAACAATAATGGAGAAGGAGTTTCTCTAGCAGAAGAAGAAGGAGAATGAATCTGTGGGAATCTATGAGATGAACTTCACAAGCCTTTCATGTTACAATCTAGTTTTTTCATGTATCTAAATAGTAAGGTTGATAAATTATTCGGTGGATTGAGACCACATCTGCGGAAAAATCTGGCCAACTGAGATTATGATAGCTATGAAGAGACCGTGCGAAGTGCGATGAAAGTTGAACTGGGGTTTGGTGAGATGCAATGGTCTCATAAATCCAATGACAAGAAAAGATCTATGAATCCAAGATTAGGGATGAGCTTCGGTCATGGAAGAGGAGGTAAGAAATTACAACGTCCCACATGTAATAAATGTGGGAAGAAGCATTCGGGGAACTACCTGCTCGGGAGAGGGAAGTGATACAAGTATGGAAGAGATGGCCATATCATGTGAAATTGTCTTAGTGAGGTGAAACCACAACTTCCCAACACTAAAAACAAGGGGAAGATGGTGCAATCCCTAACTGATGTCCAATGTTGTAAGTGTGGACAACTTTGGCACTTTTCCAATCACTTTCCAAATCTGAGGGCAGTAGAGGGGAATCACCATCAGCCTCAGAAACAGCCAAGGGAACAAGGTTGTACTTTTGAAATCACTATGGCTGAATTTGAAGTGCCAAATGATTTGGTGGTAGGTACTCTTGTTGTTCTCTCAAAGCTATCAAGTACTTTGTTTGATTCTGGTTCTATGCATTCCTTTATTTCCTCCAAGTTTGCAAAGAATTTAGAATCAACCCCCAATTTGCTAAAAGTAGAGTTATCAGTCAAGAATCCATGTGGGATTATCCAAGCATTTTCATTTTTTAGAAACTCTAGTATTTACTTTAGTGAGCACAATATTATAGAAAATCTAGTAGTCATTCCCATGTTGGAATTTGACATTATACTAGGTATGGACTAGTTCTCAAAGTATAATGCTAAGATCAAATGCAGAAGTAAGGAAATCATAGTAGTATTGAATGGAAAACCTATAGTTATCTTCCAAGGAGAGATATCTCAACATGATCTTTGTCTAGAAGAACCTCCTATATCCTTATTTATAGAGTTGATCGATGAATAAGAAGAATTAAATGAGAGTTTTAGGATAGAAAATGTCCCCATCGTCTAGAAATACATTGACGTATTTCTAGAGGAGTTACCCAGACCTCCCCCAGAAAGAGAGGTACGGTTCTCCATTAAACTCATACCTGGATCTCATCTGATATCAAATACCCCATATAGGATGGAAAATGTGGAGCTGGATGAGTTAAAGAAACAACTCCAAGATCTTTTGGAGAAGGTTTTATTCGATTGAGTGTGTCTCCTTGGGGTACACTAGTTCTCTTTGTGAAGAAGGATGGATCGATGTGGCTATGTGTTGATTATAGAGAACTGAACGAGATCACAACGAAGAACAAATACCCTCTTCCAAGAATAGATGACTTATTTTACCAACTTCATGGGGATCAATTCTTCTCTAAGATTGATCTTCATTCTGGTTATCATAAATTGAGGGTGAAGAAAGAAGATATTCAGAAAAATACCTTTCGATCAAGATTTGGGCATTATAAGTTTTTTTGTTATGCCCTTCGGACTGACTAATGCACCTTCTATTTTTATGGATTTGATGAATAAAGACTTTAAGGACTACCTTGATTACTTTGTGGTAGGTTTTATTGATTATATTATGATATATTCTAAAATCTGTGAGGATCATGAAGATCATCTAAGGGTTATTTTGAAAACTCTATGGAAGGAGAGGCTTTTTGGGAAGTTCATAAAATGTGAATTCTGGTTGCAACAAGTTTCTTTCTTGGGGCACATTGTAACCAATGAAAGAATCATAGTTGACCCTTTAAAGAAAAAAGTTGTAGAGGAGTAGACTTAGCCTACAATAATAACTGATATTCATAGTTTCCTTGGATTAATGGGATATTATAGGAGGTTTTTGAAAAACTTTTCCCAACTTTATAATCCATTAATCGTGTTAACTCAAAAAGGGGTCAAGTTCATCTGGACAAAGAAGTGTGAGGAAAGTTTCCAAGAGCTGAAGAAGAGACTGGTTACTGCACCTGTGTTAACTCTGCCCTCAAGTAGATAAGAATTATTTATTTTTAGTGATACATATCTAAAAATTCTTGTGTGTGTCCTCATGAGAAATGACAAAGTCATTGCTTATACATCTTGACAATTAAATACTCATGAGAATAACTATTCTACGCATGATTTGGAGCTGGCTGCGATCATTTTTGCTCTAAAGATATGGAGACACTATCTTTATGGGGAGAAATGTGATATATACACAGACCATCAAAGTTTGAAGTATATTTTCACACAAAAGGAATTGAACATGAGACAGAGGAGATGGTTGGAACTTCTCAAAAACTATGATTGTTCAATTCATTATCATCCTAGAAGAGCAAACAAAGTTGCTGATGCATTAAGCAGGAAAGACCGAGTTGTTATTTTCATGATGAGGATCCAAAGAGATCATTTGATCAATGACCTAGTAAAGATGGACATGGGAATTATAAGGTAAGGGACATCATCATCCCCAACCCAAATGATTTCTCAACCGTCGTTACTAGAGAAGATCAAGAAAACTCAAAAAGAAGATCCTTTGTTACAGAAGAAGTTTTAGGCTGTGAAGGATATGAAGTTTCCTGAGTTCAATATTGATCAAGAAGGTGTACTAAAATTTCATACAAGACTATGTGTTCTATCTATTCTAGAAATAAAGGAGTTGATGGATGAAGCTCATAGATCTACTTTCTCTATACATCTTGGAAGAACAAAAATGTATAGGGACCTTCGTGATAATTTTTAGTGTGATAATATGAAAAGGGAGATTTCTAACTACACTTCAAGGTGCTTGGTATGTCAGCAAGTGAAGGAAGAGCGACAAATTTCTAAAGGGTTATTGCAACCACTACCCATACCAGCATGAAAGTGGGACAATATCACAATGGACTTTGTCACTGGTCTTCTAAGAACTTCCAAAGGAAACAATGCGATATGGGTTATTGTGGAACGTTTCACCAAGACTGACCATTTTATCTCTATTCGGGAAAATTTCTCTCTCGATAAACTTTCCAGGATTTACATGATGTAAGTGGTAAGGCTGCATGGAGTTACACCTACTATAGTATCTGATTGTGATCCAAGGTTCACATCAAAATTCTGTATAAGACTTCGACATGCTCTAAGAACTTAATTGAATTTTAGTACGACCTATCACCCCCAAACTGATGTCCAATATGAAAGGACAATTCAAACACTCGAGGGCATGCTGAGAAAATTCTCAATGGAATTTAATGTTCTATGGGATCAACATATCCCTTTAGTTGAGTTATCTTATAATAATAGCTTGCAGTCGGGCATTCAAATGGAACCCTATAATACTCTATATGGTAAGCTATGTATAACTCCTACTTGTTGGAATGAAGCTGGTCAGAGAAAGATTAACGGGCCTGATCTTGTGCAAGAGATAACAGAAAAGGTTCATGCCATCCAACAACACATTAATGCTACCCAGAGACGGAAAAAGAGCTATGCCGACAACCGTTTAAGGGAATTAGAGTTTGATGTTGGTGACAAAGTATTTCTTCAAATTTCACCTTGGAAGAGAGTCATGTGGTTTGGGAAGAAAGGGAAGCTCAAACCTAGGTACTTTTTCCCCTATGAAATCCTTGATCGCTTAGGAGCAGTGACCTATTGTCTTACACTTCCTCCAAATCTAGCACAAGTTCATGATGTCTTCCCCGTATACCTCTTGAGGTAGTTCATACTTGACCCTTCACATGTACTAAATCCAGAGGTGGTACAATTGGAACATGACCTCTCTTATGAGGAGCAACCAGTGGAGATCTTGGATCCTAGGGACAAGGTTCTATGCAACAAGACTACCCAACTTGTTAAGGTGTTGTGGAGGAACCAAAAATGCGAAGAAGCCACATGGGAACTAGAGGAGTCTATGAGGTAGAAGTACCCAAACATTTTTTCTTATTATGGTACGAGTTAAAATTTCAGGGAAAAAATTTCTTAAGGGAGGAAGAATGAAACGACCCGAACTTTTGAATAATATTTGTTTCCTAAATTTGGGTGTTTTTTCATTTTATACTCCACAAAACTATATCCTTTAACTAATGAAGTGATACTATTGGGTTTCAACTATCATATTGTCGTTGGTCAATATGACTATTGGAAACTAAACTCTTAACATTACTATTACTGTTTATAAATACAAGTGATTGCGGTTAATTAATACAGAAAGAAGAGTCGATGGCCTCATCCAGTAGACTCAGGCTATACGAAGCCCATCTATTAGAGCATGGGAAGAAGGTGGCATCTATGGGATTTGCTTTGGACCAAGCCCAAGATGAGATTCAATATGTGAAGTTTGAATAGATTTTCCTAAGGGAGAAGTTCATGCTGATAAAAATCCCCACTCAAGCAATGCTATCCGAGTCACCTCAAGATTCTATCACCATAACACACCTTACACTTAGGTGCTATGCAGGTGTTATAAGGGGATATGTAACGAGGCCTTAGAAAATTTTTGTAATCCCTTGGTATAAATAAAATTGTTTTTTCTTATTATGGTAAAATGTGTGATTTTAATATGTCAGGATAAATATAGGATGAATATTATTAATGAATTTTGGAAAAAGGGTATTTTAAAATATTCATGTAAACATTAAATAATTAATAATGTGAAATGATTTTCAAAAAATGGTCTTCTACAGTTGTGATCAGTAATAAATTTAGACTCTAAGAAGATCAACTTGATTTTTAGTAAATAGTAAAGTATAAATAGTAACATACCCTTATGAATAGTAATGAATAGTAAATCGGCCAAAAAAATAGAAACTTCACCCATGAATGTATAAATACAATTCAGACATCTTAAAAGTGAAAAAATGATCATAGTATAAGTTTTGTTATTTTTTTAGGTCATAAATATTTTATTTACAATTTTACAATTAATTTATTAATTTAAAATGAAAATGTATTTTAATAAAATGTAATCATAAATTTTTAATTTATTGTATTTTGGTTATATGATAATTTTATGGGACCTTGATTACATTTTCAATGTGTTACAAAATAAGTTATAGTTTTAGAGTTCTTTTTTTGAATAAATAATGATTTTATTTAGAAATTAAGTTAAAAATATATAGAAAATTATTTTCATAAAATGGAGTTCATTTTTTAATTCAGAGCATCGATATTAGGTTAGGGTGAATTTATGATATTTTTATAAAATGTTTTGTTTTTCGATGAATAGTGAAAATACAATTTTGAGTTTTGGGTGTTTAATGAAATAGATAATGATGTAATAATGATGTAATCATTATGGTAAACTTGTGAATCATAATATATTATATGAGATGTCTCAAGTGTCTAATACCATGAGAAAATACCATGGGAAAACCCATGGTTTTGCAAATACCCCTGATGAGGTGTCCCTTGGAAATTAATTAAATATTCCCTCACTTTTCCTATAAATACCAATCCATTCTCTCATTCATTTCATTCCAAAATCCTCCTCAAAGAAGTTATAGTCTTTTTACTTCCCTAGGAGTCTTACCAAGGTTCCCTCAAGCCCCCCAAGGTCCCAGTCTTCAAGCTTTCAAAGTTACTCTTCAAGGTAAAGGAACCTTCCATCCTCCTCTTTTAAGTCCTGACTTCCTTTATGTTATGTCTTCTAGTTTCCATTTCATTTTGTGGGGGTATGTTCCTCTATATATTTATTAGTATCCATTTCATTTACAATTTTTTCCACTCTCATCAAATTATTTTTCTAAATTATAAGTGACGCCTTTAAGATGGAAAATTTTCGTAAAAGAAATCACATTTTCTCTTTTGTTTCAAGTTTCCTTTTCATGTGGTGTGTCATTCCACACAGTGATATTATTTATTTTTATTATGTAACTCTAATATAAATTATTCATTTATTTATGGGATAACCTTGTCCCCTATCTTTTTATTGTTTTCTAAAACCATGTTATATAGACGTTATGCTACAGAAACTTTGTCTCAAAATACATCTATCCTTTTCTCAAGAAATTATCTTGTTTTATTTATCTGAATACCCAAATATATTTTCATTTACAGAGGTATTCATCAAGAAATAAAATTTATATATTTAATTCTTTAATCGACATACATAAAACCCTCTTTCCATTTCCATGGGTTATAATAGACATAACGATCATGTTTCTAAGCACTTTTAAAACATCACGATTTTGAAGTGAAACCCATTAATTTTACTCTCTATGGGTTATTTATGAAATGTTTGATTATGATCTTTGTGGATCTCATGAATATATAAAATATTAAGGGTGCCCCCTGATAGTGCTACAATGCATTGGGTAAAGAATTTAATCTCTAAAGATGAAAAGTTTCACGATACCTTGGTGAATAACCTTGGTAATTTTTATGACACCTTGGGGATAAACCTTGGTGATATGTTCATGAATGTATAAATTAAATGTTGTAGACACATATTCATGTTATGGTTAAAGTTATTTTCATTATGAAATTCCTCTACTTCCATTGCTCATGTATTTATGTTTTTCATCATATTCTTATTGATATCACAAGTAAACTGATTCCTTTGCTTTCTTTACTAGGCTTTCTGCTCACCCTTTCCTTTGATATATGTCTCGAGGTTATGAGATGCAGTATTTGTACATAGGATAAACTTTTCAAGATTATTTTTAAGGGGATTTAAAAGTGTGTTTTAAGTTTTCATGTATTTTGTTTCTTATTTCCAAGACACTATACTTTAAAGGTCCTATGTTTGTAAAATGTAATGAAATGTTATGTTAAAAATGAAAGATTCCATAACAAGAACATAAATCATTCATCATATCAGAACCCATAAAAAGAAATTTGTTTTATAAACACATCATCATAACATAACTCATTAAAATGAAATATGTTTTGTAAATATCATTACATCATAAATATAAACCATTAATATAAATAACAATAATGATATCATTGGATCACATCCCTAGTAAAATATAAGTAACATAAAATAATGTTGTCTTAGATTCAAAATTATTTTGAAATATCACTTGAAATAATTCTTAAGAAAAATATCATTTCCATTTAGAAAAACATTTTTTGAATAATAAAACGTTTTAAAACCTATTTCATTTAATAAAACTTTAAAATTATAAAGGAATCTTTGAAAATCATTTTAAACGTCTTTTAAATCGTTTTCCTTTAAGAATTGTAAAAGATCTTTTAAAAACATTTTTTAAAAACATTTTTAGAAAACATTGTTCTAAAGGAAGACATATTTACAACCAAAGAGAGAATAACATCACATGAAACCTATAATATAATTAAAGGAATTATATTCATGATAAATCATTTCAAAGTGAAGTATATACACATTTTAAACTAATATAGGTGTATAAGATTACATCTGTCTCAAAGAAGGAAAATTGAATCAAAATTCCCTTACCGATTGGTAACTTTTTAACCCTAAATCAATGAAAAAGAGATCATAAAATGGATAAATAAATACAAAAAAATTCAGAATAATACTCATAAAATTCATTCAGGGATGGTATATACAACACAAAAAAAAGAGTTGTGTATAGGGCATGTGTCCCACATAAATAAAAGTGAGACAAAAATCCCTTACCTTATATCTTGACTCTCATCATGATTGTGAAAACCTAATATATAATAAATATAATTTTATTATACATATATTACAGAGAAATATATTTATATATAATACCATATATTATTTACTTATGAATTTATATTACCTACTTATTAACAATTCCAAGTTTAAGTTCTGTTTCGAGTAATTACCGCTTTGTTTCTCGCACATGTTTTAACTTGTTATCCTTGGTCCTAATACTTAGATCATGATTTAATTATCTCCAAAATGAAAAAATGATATAAATATAATATATATTCATTATATATTTATTTATGGCTATATATAAAAGATATAAATAGAAAATTAAATACACTGTTCATGGAGACGGTAGGCCGTACGTCCGTATGAACACTGCTTCCATTTTATATCGTTTTGAAAGAAATAAAGTAAATGATATATATGTATATATATAATATAATAAAAAATAATTATTATTTCATATATATCACATAATTTCACTAAAATAATTCTTAATTCATTCCATTTAACGTGTGAATGAATCACTCCGCTTTTAGGATGTGGTAGTCCACACTTTCACAAATGAAGTTATCGTATTTCCAAAAAGTGGAAAGCACAAAGGTATGTTTTATATAATATTTATAGAAGTATAAAGAAATAATAACTACCATATATATATATATCAATAAAAATAGAGTATCCCTAATAATTCATAAAGATGAGAGGTGGTAAAGGGAAAATGAACAACATCGTTTCGTGAGGCCATAGTTCACCATACACACGAATGGTAAGTTCGTTACCATTTGATGGAAGGGTGTGTGAGTATATGTCAAAAAATTAATATATAAACATAAAAGTATAATTATGATAATTAGTTTATTATTTTAACATTAAATAAAAATAATTTATTGGGTTTAATTAAGAAATAAAACAACAATGTTCGTTGATGAATGTTACCTCTTCTTTGAGTATCTCTTTTTGATTTGCACAAAAGAACTCCTTTGGTTAGATTTATGACCAAAGTAAGGATTTTAGGATGAATGGTGGGATTTATGGAGGATATTTAGACATATTTTGGAAGAATAAATAGATTTTTAAGTTTGAAGAGATGAGAAGGAGAGGTTTCCTTTTATAAGGGAGCGGAGATGCACTTTAGTAATTTCTCCAAATATTAATTTATAATAAATTCAATATCAATAAAAATACCTCAAAAAGTTCATGTATTCAAAGATAAGATGAGATAAGGTTGTAATATTATCAACCAATATATTTTAGAGATGTTTTGGTATTATTTTAAACCTTATCATTTTGATTAGACCTTAGTTAATCCATTTTAATTTTAACTACGGTAACAAAGTTTTTTATATTAATAAGATGTATTTTTTACATATAAATTGTAAATTAGACCATAAATGAAAAATTTAAGATATTTTAGACCAAATATAATACCATTTTACTTATATAATATATTTTATTATTTTTAAATATTTTAATAAAATATGTTTTTCATAAAACATCATAAGTGTCAATTTTGACACTATTCATAAAAGTAAATTTAAGAAAATAAATAAAAAAATATTAATTCAAAAAAATTAATTGAATATAACCCTAATATGAAATATTAACCTATAAAATTAGGTGATCACATTAATCAAGTCAAATTATATTTCTCTTAATATTTATAATATCATTTAATCGATTGTTTCATTAATTGAGTAATTACCGCATCATCATTTTGAAATTATTTATGATAATTATTTATTCACTAAAAAGTAAAAATAAATATATATGATGTATATAAACATTTTATATTTCATAATAATATATATAGTCTATAATATCTTATATTTTACCCCATATTAAAAATATTATACATATTAAAAACAAGAGTGTGACATTTTGTCACTCCCTTTGAGTTTAATAATATTTAAGTCATTTTCATAGAAAAGTGTCCATTAAAATTTTCAATTTTGATAATATTGTATGAATGGTCAAATAAAATTCGTTGAATAATATTTGGGAAATTTTTAGGTTAGTTTTGTAATATTTATTATATTATTTTTACCCTTAATTACTCGATTTACCCTTAACTGTGGTATAAAAATTACTAAAATTACTATTCATATTGTCCAAAAATAAAAGCATACTAAATAATAAATATTTATCTTATAATTAAAAATATGGAATCAAATTTTGACAATTATTAAAATATAATTGGCAGAAATTAATTTAAAATTAACCCCGTTGACGGAATGTGAAAACATGTCTTTAAAGTGAAAGCATTCAAAAGATTGAAATGTTTTTATATCCAAATTCAACATGAAATTGATTAAAATGACCTAAAATGGACTAATTAATAAAATATTAATGTAATTATACTTTAATATCAATTAAAAACATAATTTATCTATATAAATAAGTTATAAGAAAAAGTAGTTTTGAATTAAAATTCAGTATTTTTCACTATTTATCAAAATATGAAACTTCTCAGAAAAATACTAAAAGTTCACCCAATGTAAATTTTTATATACCAATTTTAATCAATACGTTTATTGTATCAAATAGAATCTTTAAAAATTTCAAAATCTATATTTTAAACAAGTGTGCCATCAAAAAGTGACAAAAATTCCTTTTTAGAAAAATACTTCTTTTATGTATAAAATTGCTTTTGCTCTTATATCATGTATTTAAAATACATAAGATGAATTTTAAAAAATATATTGAATATTATATATATATGTTATTAATATAATCCAACAATATTTATTTTTTTATTTATTGGTATAAAACATACTTGTGCACATTTAAATAATTTTTTAGAAAAAACTTCCTTTTATTTTAGAAAGAGTTTAATCTTCATTTATAATAAATTTCTAAAATAATTATGTATAAACAATAATTTCACAATTCAGTTAATACTATTCATTTCTTCCATTATAACAGAGAGGTTATAATTGTTTCTTTTAAATAAGTATAATAATAAGATGATGTTTCATAGAAACTCAGTGTTGCATGTAAAGTAAGCTATATCAGTGTTGTGTGTAGTGCAAGATTAACTTAGTGTAGCATATAACAAAAGACATAAAATAAATTTAATTTATTCAAAAAAAGTTTTATAAAAAATTGGGGGTGATACACTTGTAATATTTCCATTTCTGATGCAATAAGACAAATTAGAAGCATAAAAATTTAATAACCCAAAATCTCTAATCCATTGATAGAATAATAAACAAATTTCTTTATAAAGTGTGTAAGTTGATTTAGGATTTATTAAATTGTGTAATATTTTATTTTCAAATAATTCAAGTTTGGGATGCTTGAAAATTTGTGAAAGACCTAACCACGATTTTACATTATCGTTGTTTTTATGAGGCGTGCCCAACATGTTATAAAATATGTTATTTAAAAAAATTCTTCTCAATATGAATTACATCTAACATGTGATGAACCAAAAAATTAGACCAATATAGAAGGTACCAAAAAATACTATACTTTATCTAATTACGATCTCTCACAAAATCATATATATATTTTTCATTTATAGTTGGTCCAAAAGTAATAGGAGGTATTAAAGAGATGATATATTTTACCTGAATACCTAAGAGCACTACTAGAGGTACATCTCTTTCAATTATACCTTTTTTAAAATTATTTTTATTCCTTCAAAAAGGGAGATGTGTAGGAATAAATCCTCAATGATGGTCAAAATAACAATCCATTCTTAAATTGATCATTGTAAATTCTTTTTTTAACCATGTAGTATGAATATGATTTCATACCATGTGTACTCTATCTAGATAACTTATTGTTTGTTATAAATTCATTTATTGTCCACATTAATGCAAATTTCAGTGTAAAATTATGATATATATCATATGTAGTTAAAAAAATATAATAATGAAATTATCTCATTAACTAGTGGCTCCAAATGAATATCGATATTCTTCTCTAGATATCCTAGAATTAACAACACCAAAAATATATATGGTTCTTTCATCAACATCCTAGGTGGTTAGTTGTATAGAGATATGAAAATAGTTCAACAAGAATATTGATTGTCGTAAGCACCAAATGGAAAAAAACCATCAATATAAAGACTCAACAATATGTTATGAGGTTAGTAAGAAAAATAAGGATGCACCTAATCAAAGTGTTTCCATGAATCACTATCACATGGATGATTTAATCTTTTACTGATAGAAATAATTTATTTATGCCATTTCATCAATACAATGTATTGCAAGAAATAAATTGATGCTGTAAATGGGGTGAAATTGGAACCTCAATTATTTCATAGGAAATATATACTTTTCTTATTGTACCTCTTTATACCTTGATTCTCCATAGGTTGGACAATTAACTAATAATTCATAATCACCATAATATAAGATTCATTCATTTGAACATGCATGGATCTTTTGATAACTAAGACCCAGATTAGGACTAACTTCTTTCTTTTATAGAAACTTGCAAGAAATGTATTTTTTTAGGTGACAATGATTTAACCAAAGAAAATATTTGATCATAACAACAATTTGAAATTCTAAAATATGATTTAATAGCCATAAAATTTATAATATCTTCAAGTTTTCTTATCTTACATCTCAGATGTAAGGACCCCGAATAAAATTTTAATAAATTATAAATTTAAGATGGTTTTGATTTAGGATTTTGAATATCATTCTGAGTTATTATTTTAGAATAGATGGTCCGAAAACCACATTTACTAAATTCTTAAATAATGTATTATGAACCAAAAAATTTATATTTTCTATTGAATTTTATTCACCATGATGATACCAAAAAATATAGATGATTTTCAACATTATAAAAGGTTTCAAATATCCTGAGATCACATTCATACATAGACATTTAATTATTCCTTCAGAAACAAATTTTTAATTTGATGATGAAAATGATATAAATGTCTCAACACCCTCAATATAGGCATGATTTATAACAGAACCATTAGGATTTTTATGATGATTTTTCCAATCCTGATCGCATAATAAAAACTAGTTTCTACTTCCCAATTTAATAGTTATTTAAAAAAATATAAATAAGAATAATTATTAATCATTATGACTCATTATTATAAATTATTACTAAATTTTAATTATGGATAATTTAATCTACTTATCATAAATTCTTGCCAATTTTTACCAATTTTTACTAATATTTATTAATTATAAGAAATATTTATTACATAATACTTATTTTTTTATTAATTATAACTAAATTTAAAATAAATATTACTAATTTTTAATAATTATTTGTATTTTACATATTCTTTACAAGTTATTACAAATTATCACAATCTTTCTAATATTTACAAATTATTAATAATATTTACTAATTATTACTAACATTTACTAATTATTACTAACAAGGGATAATTATTTATTAATTATAATAATTTATTTAATAGTTAACAAAAATATTTTTAATTTGTACAAATATTTTACTAATTATTACAAATTTTTAATAATTATTAGAATTTATATATATTTTTTATAATTTATTAAAAATTATCATAATTCACCAATATTTAAAAATTATTAATAATATTTAGAAATTATGAATAAATATACATATTATTACTAACATTTAATAATTATTTATTTATTATTACCGATTATTTTATAATTATTTCAAATTTTTTAAATATTACGATTTTTTACTTTTTATTTCAAGTTTTTAACAATTGTTAGTATTTTTTAAATTTTTTTACAGGTTATTACAAAATATTTACTAATTATTACAAATATTTATTATTTTCACTAATTATTACAATTATTTAAGAAGTAATACTAATTAATTATTAATTATAACTTAATTTTTCATAAATATTACCATTTTTTAATAATAATAATAATTTCATATATTTTTTACTATTTATTACAAATTATCATTATATACTAATATTTACAAATTATTACTAATATTAACTAATTAATACTAACATTTACTAATTATTACTAATATTGACTAATTAATTATTAATTATTACAAATTATTTAGTGATTATTACAGATTATTTTAATTATTAATAAGTTTTAACTATTTTTTTGAATTTTTAATAATTTAATTATTTTTTATACTAATAAAGTTCAGGTACCAAGTGTACTCGACCCTAAAAATTTATTTATTAAATTAATAGTACAACAAGTACATTGAATGCGACACATAAAATGTCACCAAAACATGAAAGTGACTAAATCATAACTCAAAATAAAAAAGATTTTCCCTAGACCCATTAAAAATCCACCACATTAAGTGGTACTATAAGTAACCATATAACAATAGAAAATGCCTACAATTAAAATCCCATTTAAGTATTTTTTATATTTTTTACAAGTTATTACGATTTTTTTACTAATTATTACAAATATTTATTATTTTTTTAAAATTATGACAATTATTTATTAAGTAATAATAATTATTTATTAATTATAATTTATTTTTTAATAAATTTTACTAAATTTTAATAAGTATTAGTATTTCATATATATTGTTACAATTTATTACAAATTATCATAATTTACTAATATTTACAAATTATTATTAATATTTAAAAATTAATACTAACATTTACTTATTATGATTAATATTAACTAACTATTTTTTAATTATCACAAATTATTGAATTATTATTAATATTTTTTTATTATTACTACATTTTTACTAATTATTACAAATTTTTAATAATTGTTATTATTTTTTATATTTTTTACAAGTTATTACAATTTTTTTGATTATTATTAATAATATTTATTAATTTTTACTAATTAATAAATACTAATTATTTATTAATTATATCTAATATTTTAATGAATATTACTTATATTTAAAAGCTATTAGTATCATATATATATATATATTTAAAATTTATTAGAAAATATCACAATTTACTAATATTTTCTAATTAATACTAATATTTCACATTATCTATTAATTATTAAATATAATTTAATAATTAACACTATTTTTTAAATTATTACTATATTTTTACTAATTATTGTGAATTTTTAATAATTGTTAGTGTTTTTTTATATTTTTTCCAAGTTATTACAATTTTTTACTAATTATTGCTAATATTGACTATTGATTCATTAATTACTAAAAATACTTTTAGAATTAATACTAATTTTTTTAATTATTACTACATTTTTACTAGTAACTCCTTCCGAATTATATAATAATAAATATATAATAATTCACAACTCAAAATATGCCCAAGATCAAAATTCCAATAATAATACAATTCCCAAACAAAAATGTGTAGCTTATAATAATAAATCATTTAAAAAAAATTCCAAACAAGTGTTTAATTTTAATGCAATCTTTAAAAACTTGAAAATTACCCTTCAAAACAACTTTGAAACCATATTTTTATGGAAAATATATATTATACTCAAATAAAAATCAAAGATGAACACACAAATAGGGAAAATATCTTAAATCTAAAGGTTAAACATTGGGAAAACTACATCAAATCAAGTAGATTCACTCGATGGGGAGCTGAAACATGTCATCTTCGATGGAAGAAAACCAAAGAGGGTAGAATAAACCTACAAGAAACCTAAATACCGAATTAACCATAAAAATCAATTAAATATTTTGACCTAAGGTTCGAATGAACCAATTATAGTCAAAGGGAATGAGGAATCACAAAAAATAAGGAAGGAGGATAGAAGAGAAGTTCATACATGGGGGATTCAAACCTTAATTTCCAAAAAATTAGGTTTGCGATGGAGGAGGACGATGAAGGGGTGTGCACGATGGGGGGGGGGGTAGGGAATGTTTTTGGTTGATTTTTTATTAAAGGTTTTTGTGATGGGGTACTAGTGAGAAACCATCCCTCACTAAAAGAATTTCAACATAACCTTTTGTGATGGACTATATTATCCTTCGTTAAAAACCTCCATTCTATAATGAATAGTGACAAACTTCATATCTGTTTCTATTACCCATTAAAAAATATTTTTTTGTGATGGATAATACCATCCATAAAAAAGTAAATATTTTCAATTATTTTCAATGGATGATACTCTATCACAAATAACCCATTAGTAATGTTAACTTTTATGGTAGTGGCAATATGGGTGATCACAGAATGATTAATTAAGGTGGATCATTTACTACCGATTAGGGAGACCTTTTTAGTTGGTGAATTGGGTATGATTTATGTGAGGGTTGTGGTACAGTTTCATGGGTTCCCTTAGTTTATTTTTTTTTTCAGACAGGGATACATGCTTTATGCCACACTTCTAGTGTGGGTTACTAAAGGATCTTGGTATGTAAGTGAATCTGAGCACTGCTTGTCATTCATAGAACGATGGATATTCTTAGTGCACTGTATAGGTTTTAAAGGACATGATGAGTGCATATGTCTTAGATATTGGTGGTTCCTAGGACAAACACCTGGATTTAGTGAAGTTTTCATAAAATAATAATTACCAGGATTCGATATAAATGGCTCGATTTGAATCCTTATATGTCAGACCTTTTCATGCACCATTATGTTGGCTGGAAGCTGGTGAGTCTGGAATTATCAGAGTGAGTCACATGTTGGAGACCTCAGAGTATATCCAATTGATTAAAAAGTGGTTGGTGATTTCCCAGAGTAGAAAGAGAATATATTCCAATTGTTAGTGTTATCCTGTTGAGTTTGAGGTGGGGACCAAGTATTCTTATGGGTTTCACCAAGGTTGGTACATTTTCATGTTCCGATCTAGGGAAATCTAGGTTCCATATTTGTGGGGTGGTTTGAGATTGTTGATAGAGTCAATATAGTTTCATACTATAGAGACTCATTTTTTTCCTTGTAATACTTTGAAATATTTATATATATATTTTCAAAGCTAGACATTGAAAAAATGTGTGATTCCTATGCTTGATGTGACCAAAATTAGTTTTATAAAAATATTAAATATATTTTATATTACATTTGTGTAGTTTCTTTATGTAATTGGGATAAATCTTAAATCAAATATTATATAAGAAATCCAAGACCACAGTTGAGTCTAGAATGCGATGTTTACCCTAGACATGACCTAAAATGGGTTAGTGTGAGCTGTTCAGTTATTGAGACCATTGGAGGGTGAATTCAATTAAAATAAATAAATAAATAAATTTATTTTAATTAATTAACATAATCTTGTTTCATCTATGAAACCCACTTTATGGAGAATCTTCCATGTTTAGCCGCATAAACCATGGGAATATCAAGAGATGTTCTTCCTCTACTTTATTGGAAAATTGACATCCGATGACAATGAGTCTTCAAAATTGGATATATTGAGACGTAGAAAAATAAAATACTTCTCTCAATCATTGTCAATCACATTATTTTAAGACTAAAGATCCAATATCTGGGTAGGAATCATCAATTTGGGGATTTTCCCTTATTGATTAATTTGAATGAGCATGATCAAACCTTTCTTTTATCTATGACAATTGCTATTCATTGCATACACCCATGTACTAATTATTTGTTTATTCAATTGTTTCTCACACAGATCTCCCAATTATATCTATTTTCCAAGAACACTTGTCTAATGAATGTTAAAACATTTATTTTGGTGTTTTTATCCCTATGATTTATTGTGTTCTTTTCCATTGGGCTATGATGCCATGGTTCGACATTTTTGGGTTGTACCAAGCCTAATCAGACCCCCAGATTCGTGATAGAATCACTTATGAAAAATGTAACATAAAATCAGGTATAAAATTGATGATTTTACGGGTTTTGGGTGAATGGTGTATTTATTAGGGATCCAAACCGAGACTTATCAGTCGAGATAGGTGCATAAGGCGATGGAAGTGCATATTGGATGTGAAAAACCCAACAACAAATCAATTTTATGGCCACTAGATGGTAAAAAAATGGAGAATGTGAATGAGATCCACCAATTTATTATGGTTGGAGGTGAGATATGTGGTAGAAGAGCCATATATAGAATGATAGATCATAGATCTATCTTTATGTGAAAACACAACTACACATCATGTAGTCTGAAGATCACATGGCATGTAGGGCCTTGGCTGTGGCGGTTAGAGATTTGAGGATTTATAAGTATAACATGCCATCTAGGACTGCCACATGCTATGTGACATTGTGCTGGAAACCGAGCATGTACTCTAGGAGTACACGGGCATGATCATGACTAGATACACACCATGTATCGATGTACACAGACACAGCTAGAGACACAGGAAGAACCCCATGTGGAGAGACACAACATGTACCATAGTACATGAAAATGAGATTGATATAGTGACAAAATCAGGAAATAGAGTGGGACCACATTCTATGTGGGTCCCCTCACACATCATGTACTGCTTCTTTCCCTTTTAGGAAAATTCAAACTCTCATATCTCCTTTATTTGGACTCATATTTTAGACTGTAGGTAGCTAATACTAAGTGTTTTTCCATGTAGAACGTTATAGTGGCCACTATAGTGGATTTTAAGATACAATGCAAGATTTTATGAGTTTGATGATTATTTAGGCGATTCTCAATGATGACAGTGATCAAGTAGGATCACTTGAGGCTTATAAAGTGGCACCCTCCTATTAGGATATGGAATGGGCCCTCTACCTAACTATAGAGTGGTACCCTCAAGCTAGGTTGGGAATGGGTCCTCGTCTACTCTTTGAGTGTAACCCTCCTGCTAGGTAGGGTATGGGTCCTCGACTTACTATTGGAGTGGCACCCTTCTGCTAGGTTGGGCTTGGGTCCTCTACCTTCTATCCAAGTAGCACCCTCCTATTGTATCAGGGAATGGGTCCTCGACTGCTAGAGTGGAACCCTCCAACTAGGCTGTGCATGAGTCCTCTATTGACTATTAGAGTGGAACCCTCTAGTTGGGTTGTGAATGGGTTATCTATAGACTATTGGGTGGAACCCTCCTGCAGAGATAGGGAATAGGTCCTCAACCATTAAAGTGGCACCCTCCTATCGGGATAGGGAATGGGTCCTCTAGCTACCTTCTATGTGGCACCATTCTATTGTACAAGGGCATGAGTCCCCTACTTAGAGTTTATTTACCCTCAACTATGAAACAAAGTGGTGAGGTGTAGCTTGATTTGGTTGTTTTCTACTGTGAAGACATGCGATATGCTAGGCATCATTGATGGAATTCTTAGAATTGATGACACCTTTTCTTAGATTATTCTATGATATGGAGATCCCCTTCTCTCTCATTTGGATTTATTTGGTTTGAGAATATATATATATATATATATATATATATATATGTTTTTGGATTCTGTTTATTCTTCTTATTTGGGTTGAGATATTTACTGTCTATTTGAAATCCGTCTCTTACTTCTCATCCTTTATCTTTTGGGGAATCCTACTGGGTATGTATATAATCACCCCTACATGGGATTTTCCTTAATGTGTCATGTATTATGTAGATTATGGAAAGGTCGGCGGTGACTTCAGAGGAGCTTAGGGATACTTTCTGAATTAGACCGCGTATGATGGTCAGAGCTTGGGGATCTGAAGATAGGATCTATCAACCCTTTTTTACTTTCAAGTTTTGTCAGGTTGGGATATATTTATGGTTGAGAGTGTATTTTCCCGCTTTACCTTTTAGTTTTTGCTGTCATACTCTTATAAACCCTAGAGTTTTTTCATGTATGGTTAAATTATATATATCATGTCTTTTTATTATTATTCCTCTGAATTTTTTCATTGAGACGATTGAGTGTGTGTATAGTTACATTAGTCAAATGACTCCCATTTATGATATTCCTTTCGATGCTTGTCGCCACCCCTTGACCTATAGAGGCGGGCTTGAGGTAGTTGTGGATAGATCCCCAGTCGGGTCGGGTCGTGATAGATTGGTATCATAGTAGTTCATTTATTGGGATGATATTTGGTTTATTACCCTTATGAGAATTTGGTTGGGATTTAGGGAAATAGTGTTAGAGTGTCTCAAGTGCGGCTCTCAGGCCAGGGAATCCATTTTTATCATTGTGACTGACATATCCATTCACTAGGACCTTGACTATATGCTTGTTAACTCAGCACACCAAGACATTGGTTGCACGGATAAATGGTACATGCATCATATACGATTGAGTCTTTGACTATCCTTCTAGAGTCAACACCCCATTATATATATATTCCCATCTGACCATGGAACATCTTGATTAAATTTTTAGGATGCCTCCTCAATGACATCCATCCAAGATACTAGTTCCAGATTATAATGACGATTTGATGAGTGATTATGCTTTAGTTCAGGGTCCATCCTGCAACATCCTTCTACTAAGTAGACAGGTAGTATAACCCCTAACAGTTTAGCAGTATTTCATACCAACTGAGTAGGTTGAAAATGCACACAAACTTAGCACACTCCCTGAGTTTCAGCACACTAAGTCGTTGAGATTCTACATCGATCCATATCCCTAGGTAGCGGAGGGTTGGATTGATTCAATGGTACATATCTTTTAAATTATCCATACATTAATAGATTATGTGGTTGCATTGGAAGCTAAAATTTTCAATGGATCATCTGAGAACTGATGGAGTCTTGTTACCCAAATGCATGATGTGTCGTCACTCTCATGGGCCAAATTCCATCAGTTGTTTCATGAGGAGTAATACCCATAAATTCTGAGATTGTTTTGGATTAAGGAGCTTTTGGATCTACATAAATGAGAGATGAATGTAGAAGAGTATTCCATGATGTTCATAGACCTTATGTAGTACTCCCTTGATATGACCTAATATGGCTACTTCAGAGCACAAAAGTTTGAGTATGGACTCCACCAAAATATCCATGATAGTGTGGTATCCCTATTCATTCCCACCTATGATGGGGTGTTGTAGTGGAAAATAGTGATAGAGAATTTCCTACCATAGGCATTCTAGGTAGCTGGGGCTGGAAGTGGGTGTCACAAAGCTAAGTCGTTTGTAGTAGCTAGTAGAAACCAATTGAAAGGATCTCAGTGAAGAAGGTCTTCCCATGATCAGGATCAAGCATGTGGCTAGGAAAAAAGGACCAAGACATCTTGGAGAGTTTTGATGATATGCTTGTGATGGAAAGGTCACATGGTGAATGAATTATCAACTAGATGTGCTAAGAAGAACAATAAAATAGCAGATGGAATTCCATGACAAATACAACTTCATGATCAAGGATCTCCCAAGAGAGGGAATGTTGGACCATAGGGCGAAGAGATGGAAGAGGATCGGGTGGATCTCCATAAGTAAGAGCTATGGTTGGTGGAAGACTCTATGAGATACTTCCATCACCGCTACCATGTGACCCACATTAGGCTCAAGGAGCTGGTGGTTGGGGTTGATGACAACTAAATGATATGGATGCATATGACCCAACAATGTAAGAGATTATTAGTGGTACGATATATGTTTATTATATTTTTTCCTCAGTATTATTAGACACAGGTGTGAGTTAATACTTCATCTTTATACTTATTATGAGATAGATGGAGCCCCCAGTAGAGGTTATATCCCAATAGCTTCATCTTGAGGTTCCTACAGGGAATGCTTTTTCTATATATTTTATCAAATGGTAGTATAAGAAATCACTTAGTGGAGAGAGTTTCATGTAATACATTTTTTCCCTTAAAATGGAACCCTATAATTTCATCTAGGGTATGTATTGGTTGTCCATAGTTCAATACCAGATTTACTATCATCATAGATGATTCATATTCTTTCGCACCAATGTGATGAGATTTACCTTTATGGGATATAGAGATCTTATGGAGGGCCGAGAAGGTTCTGTGAGCAGCAGGTTTCATTCAATCAGCCATTATTTAGTGAATAGAGCCCTTGGTGAATCTGAATATTTAGGAATTTTAATTCCTTTTGTTGTGGAGGATTTTATGGACGTCTTCCCTGAAGACATTCAGGGACTACCTTCGAGGTGGGAGATGGATTTTTTTATCGATTTTCATCCTAGGACCACTACAATATCTTCTTTGGAATATCATATAGCCCCTATTGAGCTCTTATATCTATGTTTGTAGTTAAAGGACCTTTAAGATAAGGGTTTCCTCAGAATGAGTGTGTCCCCCTGGGCATCTCTAGTGTTGTTCATGAAAATGGTGGATGAAAGATTTTGGATTTTCAAGGATTATCAATGCTCTAACTAGGCCATGATAAAGAAAAATTACCCATTTACAAGTATTTATGACCTATTTGACCAGTTTTGAGGTGTAATATGGTTCTCTAAGATAGATCTCATATTTGACTACCGCTAGTTGAGATTTCACAATGCTGATATTCTGAAGCTGGAATTCCGATGTTGCTATGGACACTATGAGTTACTAGTGATGCCCTTTAGTGTGACGAATTCCCCCAGCATGTTTAAGGATTTTATGAACCATATTTTACATCTGTACTTAGACCATTTTTTTGGTTGTCTTCATTGAAAACATACTTATACACTCTGCGATAGAGGAGGATCATGAAAAGAACTTGAGTATGATCCTAGATTTGCTTCAGGAGCACCATATTTATGGTAAAATCTCAAAGCGCTAGTTCTATATTCATGAGGTTTATGTTTTGAGGCATGTTATTTCTGAGCATGTTTTGTACATGGACCCAGTGAATATTGATGTAGTGATTTCTTGGGAACCACCCAAGAGCGTGTTAGAGGTGCGAAATTTTCTTGGATTGGTAGGGTACTACAGGAGATTTTTGGTAGACTTCTCTATGATTGCTACCACTTTCAATGACCTAACATGGAAATGGAATCATTTTACCTAGAATGAGTAGTTCTAGATGGCCTTTGAGGATTTGAGGCTGGGGCTGATGAGTGCTCTTGTGTTGAGACTAACAGAGGAGGGTGTGAAGTAAGCAGTGTATTGTGATTCCTCAGGATTTGAGCTCAGCTACATGTTGATGTAGAGATAGGAAGTTATTACACATGGGTCGAGGTAATTGATAACCAATGAGTAGAACTGCATGACTCATGACCAGGATATGCCAGTGGTAGTATTTTCCCAGAGCATGAAGATGCACTATCTTCTGGGAGATCTCTTCATGGTTTACTTTGACCATCAGAGTCTTGGGTATATCTTCATGCCATGAGACTTGAACATGAGACAATTACATTGGTTGGAGTTTTTATAGGACTATGAATTTTAGATATTATATACTCCAGGTAAGGGAAATGCGGTAGTAGATGCCCTTATTAAGAATTCATAGGATCGTTTAGTATATGAGGTATATGAGCAGTTGGCTTCCTTATAGCTGACCGTGGTTGATTAGAAGGGTGAAAATTTTCTTTAGTCTATGGTGTTTACTCTTCCTCTCCTATAGTGTGTGAGATATTCCCAGCTGGGTGACAGTAACTGTGAGGTCATTCATGACTATATATCCCTAGGATATTCACCTTATGGATTTTATGAAGGAGGGAATCATGTCATCCTTTCTCAAGTATGGATGATGGTCCCAGTCACAATGTGGGAGGAGGTGATGAAGATGTTTCACACTTCTCCTTTAGCTATAAATCCAGGTGTGGGGAAGATGTACAAATACCTTCAATGGATTTTTTGGGTGGGCTGGAATGAGACAAATAATGGTTGAGTTCATTTCATTGTGCCTCACTTTTCAAAAGGTGAAGGATGAGAACCAGGTCCTAATATGTTTTTTTCTTCCAATTGATATCCTAAAGTGGAAATGGGAGGAAATATCCATAGACTTTGTGATAGGTATTATATAGAAAATTAAGGTCCACAACACCATCTAGGTGATAGTTGATAGACTCATAAAGTTGACACACTTCCTTGCTATTTTGGAGGAGAAATCGGTGGAATGTTTTGGGAATATTTACATACGAGAGATTGTATGCCTTCATGGGGTGCCCTCGACTATTGTCTTCGAACGTGATGCATGGTAAAAATCACAGTTATGGAGAAGCCTATAAGAGGCATTCAAGACCTATATGAGTATGAGTATAGCCTTTCACCCATAAACAAATGGGTATAATTAGTGCACAATCCATGTGTTAGAGAATATACTGAGGGATTTCCTGTTTGACTTTCACCAGTGCTAGGAGGATCACTTTCCCTTGGTAGAGTTTTCATACAAAAATATCTACCACTCTACTATATACATGGAACCTTTTTAGAACCGATACAGGAGACTCTTCAGGTTATCCTTATGTTGGATAAAGGTCAGTGATGCATTGTTTGTGGGTCTAAAGATGGTGTAGGCGATGACAGAGAAGGTATAGGTCATCTGTGAGTAGAAGAGGACAACCCAAAGAAGGAAAAAATATTACATATATTGATATCATAGGACATTGTATTTTAAGTAGGGAGACCAAATTTTCTTGAGAGTCTACCCATGATGAGGATTATGGAGATTCCACTAGAGATGAAAGCTATATTTGAGGTTCATCGGGTTGTTTGAGATCTTACAAAGGGTTGGTGAGGTTTGTTACCAACTCTCCCTACCCACATAGTTATAGTAGGTGTATGATGTCTTCCACATTCCATAAATGAGGTGATACATTCATGACCCACACACATTATTTATTGGGGAGAGCTAGACATCGAGGATGGATCCACTTTTATGGAGCACTCAGTGGTGATCAAGGATCAAAAAAGGAGGACCCTGTGTGAGTAGACCACCCCCTTAGTTCGTATGCTCTAGAAGCATAATAACATGGATGAGAGATCCTATGAGCGGGAGATCTAGATGAGGGCTCAGTATCCCGAGTTTTTTCCCTTATTTTTTGATTTCTTGGGAAGAAAATATTAAAGTATGGAATCATGTAGAGACCTATATCTTTTCTTATAATAATTTAAAATATTTCTACATATATTTTTGGAGCCAAGATTTGAGATGACATGTGATTCTGAGGCTCTATGTGAACAAAATTAATTTTAAAAAAATATTAAATATATTTTATATTATAGATATGTGGTTTCTTAAAGAAATTGAGATAACTCTTAAAAAAAATATTGGATGAGAAATACAAGAATATGGTTGAGTCCAGAATGTGATATTTACCCTAGAGATGACCTAAAATGGGTTGGATCGGGGTGTTCTGATATCGAGAATAATTAATTTTATTTATTTTAATTAATTAGCCTAATATTTTTTCATCTAGAAAACCGCCATTATAGAGAATCCTCTAGGTTTAGATATATAAACCCTAGGGGGATCAAGATACATTATTCTTATCCTTTGTTGGTGAATCAACATCTGATAATTATGAGACTTCGAATCTAGGTAGATCGAGATGCAATCAACGCAATGAATTCTATTAATCATTGGTAAACAAATTCTAAGAAGGAAAAAATGCAATATCCATGTAGTATTTGTCAATTTGGGGATTATTCCCTTATTTATTAAACTTATTGATCATGATCAACCCTTTATTTAATCTACTCCAATTGCTAGATGTTGCATGCACCCATGTGATGATTAATTGTTTATTCAATTTTTTTCTCACCTAGATCTCCCAATTATATCTGTTGTCCAAGAATTATTTTCCAATGAATGTTAAACATTTTCTTTTAGTGATTTTCTCTATAATATTATTCACATTCTTCTCCATCGGGCTATGGGGACATGGATTAACGTTGCTGGGTGGAACTGAGCATGATAGGACCCCTGGATTCACAAGAAATTCATGTATGACAAACAAAACACAAAATCAGAGATGAAATCAAAGGTTTTGTGGGTTTTTGGTGAATGGTTTATTTAAACATGATCTAAACTAGGAATTGGTGGTGATGAGAGGTGTGAGAGGTGACTATGGTGTGTATGAGAGGAGAAAAACCCAAACATAATAGATTTTATAGCCACAAAATGGAAAAAATGGTGAGAAAGAATGATATCCATTGATTTTATATGGTTGGAGGCAAGATTCGTGTTCAGATAGATGGATATAGAATGCTATAGAACAAATATTTTTATGTGTGAAAAACACCACTACACGCCATGTATTTCAAAGGACAGACATCCTTTAGGGACTTGGATTTGATGGCTAGGATTTCAGGGAATTATAAGTATCACATGATGTGTGGGACTCTCACATGACATGTGAAGTTTTGCTGACAACCTGGTGTGTACTCTAGGAGTAAACATGCATGGCCACAATAAGGAAAATGTCATGTACCGATGTACCTGAACACAACCAGAGACACGAGAAAAACCCTGTGTGGAGAGACACACCATGCACCATAGTTCTCGAAGATGGGCTAGATATAGGAACACAACCAGTTAATGGAGTGTGACCACATGCAACGTGGGTCCCCTCACATGTTTTGTAGTCCTTCATTCATTTTAACAAAACTTCAAACTTTCATACCCCCTTCAAGTTTTTGTTCTTCATAGAACATGATGATGGACTCCATAGTGGATTTTGAGATATGATGAAATATTTTCTAGGTGAAATGCTTATTTAGGTGATGCTTATTGATGGAAGTGATCAAACATGTTCATCAGAGGCTTCTAGAGTGTCACACTTTTATTAGGATAGGCCATGAGTCCTCTAACTATCTATAGAGTGGCACCCTCTATTGGGCATGGGTCATCTATATACGATTCGAGTGGCACCCTCATGTTGGGCATGGAATGTGTCCTCTAACTATTATTAGAGTTGCACCCTCCTATTGTATCAGGGCATGGATCCTTGGCTACTATAGTGGAACCATCCAGTTGGGCTGGACATGGGTCCTCTACCAACTACTAGAGTGAAACCCTCTAGATGGTTTAACTCCTAAACCCTACTTTCCCAAATCTGGTGCATTACTTCATTAAATTGGAATGCTTACACGAAAGTTGTGTCCTGAAGGACCAAGTAGTTTAGTAGTTTTGGAAAACTAGATACATTCATAAGTTCAACATTACATCATGAAATGAAAAAAAACACATATAAGTTCTGTTGGGAACATCCACCACTCTAACATTATCCCTACAAGTCAATCAAAATATACCTATTTTGGACCTAAGAAAAATGAAAAATAATAAGGGGTTATCTTATATGTTCAGTATAGGTAAACATTACAGCATAATATTGCATAAACATTAGGCATGGTGAATAATTGAAAACACATGCCTTTAAAAATAAACATGAACATAATATGATGGGAATATGAGCTGAGTAAATATTTCCATAATAAAACATAATAATGGGTATTATACTAGTCAAATAACCTCATGAAATATGAATTTATAGCCTCATAATGAGGGAAATGCATATGTAGGACAATCTAAAACACACCGTCATGACCTCAGCTAAGACATCCAAAAATGATTAAGGCCTCGGCCAAAACAATATCTAAAAATGAGAAAGGCCTCAACCACGTCCATATCTATTTGTCTCATGAGAAATACCAATGAATCTAGGGGATATAACAAGCCCCACCCATCACATAATAAGTCCAGTTAATTCCTCATATTAACAGGAATAAACATAAACAATATATATATTCATTTTGAAACTAACATATGAAATGTAAATAACATTCCTCAAACATTAAGCATAAACACTAACCATTCAGAGTAAAATGATGAATGGTTTTAATATAGCACATCCACAGTAAAACTAATCAAAAACCATTAAATTAAATATGTTAGATTATATCATAGATATTAATCCCAATAATACATAATAATCAACAGGAGTGTTGAACCAGATGAAGATACTCTTATAAAATCATTGAGTATTCTTGAGATAAATACTCTTTTAATTTGAAAATAAGAGTTATTTTAGAAAAATATTTGTATAAAACCAGAAGTAAAGTAATATGGTATTTTAATAATAAAATAATTTATTTTATAAAGATAATGTTTGATAAAAATATATTATAGAGAGCCCTTGAAAATAGGTAATAATTTGAGGAATTCCCTTGAATCAGGATTGTATTTCAGGAAGAATTTCTGAAAGAACCCTTTTAAAAAAAATAACTCCACATAAAATAATGAAGGGTTAGGGTTGGTAAACATATATAAAACACTCAAAAAGAATTTATGAGGAGTAAATAATAATACATAAGAATTTCATTGAGGTAAGTAGACAATGAAAGTAACCCGAACGAAAATGGTGGTTTGGGTGAAAAATCCTTACCACTTTGTAATCTATCGATTCATATGACAAAAAATTAGTAATATTCAAATGATACATTTAATAACATGAAAATAAAGATATTAATGATATTTTACATCAATGGAAAGTATACAGACACCATACACAAGTAATAGTAGTGAATAAGGAATATCTCACAAAAATGGAAGTGAGATGAGGAAACCCTTACCTTAAGTACGAAGGTGTTCCTCAATTGATCTTAAAAAAATTAATAATAAAATTTAGGTTGATAAATTAATGATTAAGTAAACTAATTTACATTTAATTTATTTTTTATATCTTTATTAGGTTCATTCATGGCCATTTGATGGGTTAAGAGATTCAATTTCATTGTTTGGGAGCGTTTTCTTCCTTGGTTTTCATGATCAGTTTACTTATATTCATGTATGGATAAACATGTAGGAAGGGAATTCTTGTACAGAATATAATTTTTATGATATTAGTGAAAAAATAGAATATTACATAGTTATAAAATTAATTTGGTTATTGAGAGTGAATATGAATCATTATATAAAACTTTAATAATAATTGTTTGGGTTAATTGGAGGTTTTTTTATCACAACGAACTCATTTTGATTTATAAATTAATATCATGCATAAAAAAATATTACATAACTTTAAATAAGTTATAATACATATATTATAGTCCGGTGCAACCATAAAAATGGGTTCAAGACCAGAATTAAAAACAATAATAAAAATTGAAAACCCATCGTCCTTGAATGTGACAAATTAACACATCTCGGATGGTGTTTTCATTTCTAGTATAAAATAAGAGGAAATGAGAGATGATGAATAATTATTACTTTATCATAAAAACATTAATTTACATTTAAGTTACTGGATTCATCACAACATTTGGATGAAAGGAGGTGAGGAAAGAAAGATAAAATAAAGGAACTTGAAATAAAAGAAATGAAAAGAGTAATTTACCTCTTGAAGTAATCTTCCTTGAGAGCCTCTTTAGGGGAGAGGTTTTGATATTTTTATGAGACGAATGGATTATGTAAGTGGGGGAGGATCTTGGGAGGATATTTTAGAATAATTTATATAGGAAAAAAGGCTTGAGAAGATTGAAGAGAAGAGGGAGTGATGTGGCTTTTTATAGTGAATGAGAGGAGGGTTTTCCCATTATTTTACTCATTATTTTATTATTTTGCCAAAGAAATCCAATAGCATTGATTCTTCTGACCAATAATAGTAATATGTGCATGTGAGTTCTAAAACATTAGTCTTACATCAGCATTACATTACTTATGTCTCAATAAATCATGTATTTTATTATTTATCGTAAATTATCATATTTTACTATTAACCTAAAATTGAAGTACTTTAGAAAAATAACAAAAATTAAACATAACCATTTTTTGACATGTAGAATCAAAAAATAAAATCCATTCTATAAAAATAATTTTCTAAATATGTGAAATTTAATTTTTAAATAAAATCATTATTTACTTGAAAAATAGAGATTTTAAATTTAAAACCGATTTTATAATACGTTCAAAGATTAACTAAGGTCTCATAAAATGATCCTAAAATCATAAGACAATAAAATATTTATTTAGGAATAATAAATATGAAAAATATTTTTATTAATTTATTAAAATTTTAATTAATATTTATTACCCAATAAAACTCTAACACATAATTATTAATTTCTAAAATAATCAATTTCATTTATTAGGCATCTAAATTTTATTTATATTTCATGGGTGTGGTTATTATTCATAAGGCTCATAATACTATTAATAAGGGTACATTAATATTAATAAGGTTCATGTTAATATTCACTAAAAATGTAAGTAGATATTTGCAGACTCTAAATATCTTATTGAATGCAACCGTATATGTCATTTTTTCAAAATTAAAATAACAGAGGTGGAAAAATTATGTTTACTAGCTATGTTAACAATGTGGTGTTTTTTAGAGACTTAGTGTTTTATTAATTCAATATTAATTTTTTTTGAAAAATCTTAGGGTGTTACATTATCCCATCCTTATAAAAATTTCTTCCTCGAAATTTTGAAATTGAATTTTGAAAGTAAATGGTTGATACTTGAAAATTACCTTGTGGGAAACCCACATAAAAAATAAGGTTAAAATATCATCTTAATAAGTGGGAAAGGGAAATTCATCGGTTACTACAAAACTATGCATTCTAATTGGATAAAATGGTCAGGAAAGAATAATCAAACCATTATGTTCTGATGGAAGGTGATAGAGAACATTCTCAGTTGAAAGATTATTACCACAAAACAATAAACTAATGTTCTGAAAAAATGATAATAAGGCATAATTTTTGTTTAAGACTATTTTCCTGGATTTGAGGAATTATTCCACTCTATAAGAGTATAAATATACATTTATATTTCATAAACACAATCTTATCTTTTTTTGTGCCTTAAACTATCTATACTTGATCTCTTAGCATAGGTTGCATCATGTAGTGATGTTAAACTCTAAATCCTCATACAATGATCAACTTAAACAATTTCATAAATGGTTTAACTTTCCAAAAGATCATAATCCAACAATATATAATCATTCCCATATCCATCCTTGCTAGATCCATGTACACAAGGTCCTTGGAAATCCTCATTTTGTTTAGAACTCCATGATCCATCCTTCTCAATAAATCTGCTACCTTATTTTCCTTTAATCAACATGAAACAACCCTAAATTTTTACATTACAAACCCATGAATATCTTCATCATGTATCCTCTTGAAATATTTTAATAACTCAAATTACCATAAAACCTAATTGGAAATATGAACTCATCCTTACACATGATATTGGATATATTTATTATATCCATAAATGTTGTAAACTCTATCAATGATAGCATAGACCACTTGTAGAGAAGCCAATAATCAATTTTGAGGTAGTGAGTACTTATCCAAATCAATCATTTCTTTATCATTATCTTAATCATCAGTAATATATTTAGGGTTGTCTTTCCCTCATCCATATACTTTCCCAAGATATTAACTTTCTACTAAGTCACTTATCGTTGGTATGATTCATCATACAACTTCAAATTCTTAATGAAATAGTACTACAATACAATCCTCATATATTCGAGTACGTTGCTGATAAAATATTCAAATGAAATGATTCTTGATTAGGAATATTAATCATTCCCCTCCATCTGTGGTATTATCACAACTTTATCATTATTTAATAACATCATTTGGGTCATATTCCTTTGATTCTTGGGACATTGGTTCACATAGTGTCCCATTTCCTTATAGTTGAAGAAATTTACATTGAAAACTATTTTCTTACCCTTTAAATCATGAACTTTGAGTCCATTTTCTCTACACTTGTAAATGAATCCTTTTACTTTTAATAAGGCTTTAGGGTATTTCTTTCCACAAGTACCACATGTTGGAAAATTACCCTTTCTATTATTCCCTTTATCCACTCATTCCTCTTCCACCCTCTTCTTCTCTTTCTTCCCTTAAAATACATAGGAATAAGAGAATTAATTATATAACTTGTTAACACATGATATTATCTCCTCATATAATGAGGATACTTTGGAGACTACCTTCCTTCGAAATTATGACTTAATACCATAAGAGATATGATCCTTCTTACTATTTGCATCACATGAATTAGTGAAGTTCTCATTCCTTATACTAGGCACCATTTCTAATCAATTACATATACTAAATTAGATCATAAAATTAATAACTCTATATAACCCTTATCATGGTATAGTACATAACATAAATTTATTCACCACAAATCCTAGAACTTTATACTTTGGATACTTTAGGGGAGCAAATCCTTCATAATGGATTTTAATTAAAATGTGAATTATCTTAAGCAAATACCCTAGGAGTGTCAAACTAGGTGCACAATAAGGCCCATTGTCGTGTACCAAGATACCCTGGGTCAAGCCCTGAAACACCTTGTTAGAGTTGTTACTCCTAGGTACATCTATTCCAGAACTATGTCCACTTGTAGTTTCCACACAAGGATTTATTTTCTAAGAAGATCCAAATAATATATTCCTTACCAAAATTATAAGATGTTCTTGTATGTGTATCATCAAGTCTATCTTAGTATTTTGTTACCTAATATATATTTTATAAATCTAGTTTCCAAGTTTTATAATAAACTTACACTAATACCAACTATAACGCCCCAACCCCAATTGCCCAAATCCAGTGCATTAGTTCATTAAATTGGAATGCTTACAAGAAAGTAATTTCCAAAAGGACTGAGTAGTTTAGTATTTTTGGAAAACTAGATACATACACAAGTTCAACATTAAATAATGAAATGAAAAAAAACATATAAGTTCTATTGGGAACATCCACCACTCTAATATTATCCCTTAAAGTCAATCATAATATACCTATTTATGTCATAAGAAAAATGAAACATAATAAGGGGTGATCTTAGATGCTCAGTAAGGGTCAAAATTATAGTGTAAGATAACATAAACATTAGGCATGTTGAATAATTGAAACACAATCCTTTAAAAATAAACATGAACATAATATGGAAGGATTATGAGTTGAGTAAATATTTCCATAATAACACATAATCATGGGTATTCGACTAGTCGAATAAAATCATGAAATATGAATTTATAGCTTTATAATGAGGGAAATGAATATTATGGACATTATAAAACATACCATCAAGTCCTTGACCAAGACATCTAAAAATTATTAAGGCCTTGGCCAAAACCATATCTAAAAATGGGCAATGCCTCAGCCAAGTCCATATCTATTTGCCTCATGAGACCTACCGATGAAAAAATGGGATATAGAGGGACCCAAACATAACATAATAATTTCAATTAATTCCTCATTTTAATGGGGATAAACATAAACAATATAAACATTCATATTGAAACTAACATAGGAAACATAAATAACTTTCCCTGAACATTAAGCATAAAAATTAACCATTGAGAGTAAAATGGAGAATGGTTTTAAGATAGAACATACATAGCCAAAATAATCATAAAAAAATAAATTAAATTATCATAAAGATTAATCCCAATAATACATAATAATCAGTAGGATTTTTGAACCAGATGAAGACACTCTTATAAAATCATTGAGTAATTCTTGAGATAAATACTCTTTTACTTTAAAAAGAAGAGTTATTTTGAAAAAATCTTTGTATATAACTATAATTTAAGTAAGTTGGTATTTTAATAATAAAATAAGTGATTTTATAAAAATAATGGTTTCTAAAAACAGATTATAGAGTTCCCTTGAAGATATGTAAGAATTTGATAAATTTCCTTGAATTTGGATTGTATTTCTAGAAGATTTTTTTAAAAAATTCTTTTAAAACATGTAAATACCCATAAAATAAATAAGGATTATAGTTGGTAAAAAAATATAGAAAACTCAAAAATAATTTATTAGGATTACATAATAATACATAATAATTTCATTGAGGTAAGTAGAGAATAAAAGTAACCCGAACGAAAATGGGGGTTCGGGTGGAAAACCCTTAAAACTTTGTAATCTATCGATTTGTATTCCCCAAAATTAATAATATTAAAATGATACATTTAATACCATGAAAATAAAGATATTAATGATATTTTACATCAATGGGAAGTATACATACACCATAAAAAAGTAATAGTTGTGAATAAAGAATTTCTCACAAAAAATGGAAGTGTGATGAGGGAACCCTTACCTTAAGTCCGAAGGTGTTCCTCACTTGATCTTAATGACCTGAATAATCAAATTTAGGTTCGTAAATTAAAGACTAAATAACCTCATATAAATTTAATTGATTTAATATTACCTTATTAGGTTCATTTATGTCGTTTTGATGGGTTAAGAGATTCAATTTCATTGTTTGGGAGCGTTTTCTTCCCTGGTTTTCATGACCGGTTTACTTATATTCATGTATGGATAAACCTGTAGAATGAGAATGGTTATATAGAATATAATTTGTATTATATTAGTAAACAAAAATAATATTACATGTTTATAAAATTCATTTGGTTATTGGGAGTGAAGATGAATCATTATATAAAACTCTAATTACAATTGTCTGGGTTAATTAGCGGTTTTTTGATCACAACGAACTCATTCTGATTTATAAATTAATATCATGCATAAAAAAATATTTCAGAAACTAAAATAAGTTATAATACATATATTATAGTTTGGTTCAACCATAAAAATTCTTTCATGACCATAGTTGAAGATGGTAATTGAGATTGAAAACCCATCATCCTTGAATGTGATAAATTAACACATCTCAGATAGTGTTTTCATTTCTAGTATAAAAGAAGAGGAAATGAGAGATGATGAAGAATTAATACTTTATCATAAAAAAATTATATTATATGTAAGGTACTTTATTCATTACAAAATTTGGATGAAAGATGTTGAGGAAATAAAAATAAAAATAAAGGAACTTGAAATAAAAGCAATGAAAAGAAGAATTTACCTCTTGAAGTAATCTTCCTTGACAACCTCTTTAGGGGAGAGGTTTTGGTATTTTTATGTGACAAAGGGATGTTGGACGTGGGAGAGGAGCTTGGGAGGATATTTTGGTAGAATTTAGATAAGTAACAAGTCTTGATATGAGTGAAGAGAAGAGGGATTGAGTGGGTTTTTTATGGTGGAGGAAAGGAGGGGTTTCCCATTATTTTACTCAATATTTTATTATTTTTGTCAAATACAAGAAATAGTATTGATTCCTGTGACCAAGAATAGTAATAATTTCATGTGAGTTCTAAACAAGTGGTCTTACATCATCCTTACATCACCTATGACATAATAAGTCATGTATTTAGTATTTATCATAAATTATCGTATTTAAATATTCACCTAAAATTGAAGTATTTTAGAAAAATACAAAAAATAAACCGTAACCATTTCTTGAAATGTAGAATAAATAAATTAATTTCATTTTATAAAAATAATTTTATCAATATATGAAATTTAATTTTTAAATAAAATCATTATTTACTTGAAAAATACAGATTTTAAATTTAAAACTGCTTTTATAATACGTTCAAAAATTAATTGAGGTCGTATAAAATTATCATAAAATAATAGGAAAATAAAATATTTATTTAGGAATAATTTTTATGAAAAATAAATTTTTAAATTTATTAATTTAAAATTTTAATTAAATATTTTTTTAACCACAAAAATACCAACACATAATTATTAATTTCTAAAATACTCAATTTCATTTATAAGGTGTCTAAATTTTATTTATACTTTCATGGGTGTGGTTACTATTCCTAAGGGTCATATAAATATTCATAAGTGTATGTTACTATTCATAATGGTCAAGTTAATATTTAAAAAAATGTATGTTGATCTTATCAGACTCTAAATATCTTATTGAACGCAATTGTGTATGTCGGTTTTTTGAAATTCAAATCACAAAGGTGAAAAAATTATGTTTACTAGTTAGGTTAACAAAGTGGTGTTTTTTAGAGACTTAGTGTTTCTTACATTCAATATTAAATTTATTTTCAAAATATTGGGGTGTTACAAATGGACTAGGCATGCGTCCTCTATAAACTATTGAGTGGAACCCTCATGTGGAGATATGGAATGGGTCATCGAACATTAGAGTAGAACCCTCCTGTCGAGATAGGTAATGGGTCCTCAAACTACCTACTGAGTGGAACCCTCCTGTTGTACTAGGGAATGTTTCCTATACATGGAGTTTATTTCCCCTCAATTGTGAGACATAGTGGAGAGGTGTGTATTGACTTGGATGTTTTCTGCTAGAAAAAAGTGTGAGATGCTAAGCATCAATGATGAAATTCTTGGAACCGATGACACTTTTTCATGGGTTGGACTGTGAGATAGATATCACCTTCTCTATCATTTGAGTTTCTTTGGTTTGTATATATATATATATTTATATATATCCTTGTTGTTGGATTCTGTTTACTCTCTTACTTTTGGTTGATCTATTTACCATATATTCCTATCATGTCTCTTACTGATCCCCCTTTAGATTTCTAGTTGTCCTACTAGGTATGTATATACTCACCCCTTCATGGGATTTTCCCACACATTTCACATCTTATAAAGATGATAGGTAGGTCAGCGGTGACTTTAGATGAGCTTAGGGATACTTGTTTCATTTGATCATGTATGGTGGTTAAATCTTGGAGATCAGGAGCTGGGATATCTTATCACTTTTTACTCTCTAGTTTTATTAGGTTGTGACATATTTCTATTTGGGTGTGTATATTTCCCCTCCACCTTTCAGTTTTCACTATCATACTCTTTTATACCCTAGAGGCTTTTCATATATGGTTACATTCTAGATATTTCATATTTTTTTTATTATTCCTCTTCACTTATGAATTTATATGGTTGGGTGTGTGCGTACAGTTACATTTGGAAACGGCCATTCATTTAGGACATTCCCTTTGGTACTTGCCTCCACCCTTGACCTATTGAGGTGGGATTGTGGTATTTATGGCACGAGCATTGGTTGGGTCGGGTTGCGAAACATACTAATTATCTCTCCCGTAAAATTTTAGTGTTGTGCAAGATGCATTCCATGTATCATAGATTTAGTGTTACTATCCCAATACATATCACATGATTGATACGAGTAACATAAACCTTGAGGCCGATGTGTTTTTCATGGAGCTTCAAATTTATATTACGGATTAGATTGAGAAGGATATTCATATAAAGATATTTCCTTTGGTATGAGTGCAGTGTAAGCATAGGAATTTATAAAAGAATACATGAGAGAGAGAGAGTCTAATATGTGGGACCAATGGCTAGAGTTTTTCACTGATGAGGTTGGGTGACATTTTAGAGTGAAACTCAAGGATAAAAAACTATATATTAGGGATGTTGTAGCACCTTGAGATTTATTTAGGTATGAAATGTTTAAAATTATACCATGCCCTATATTTTCATTTGTTTATTCATTGTTTATGTGTTTATATGGATTTAGAGTGGTTCTGAAAGTGTTTTAAGTGTTATAGACTTGATTATTTTTGGAAATATTGGTTACAAGATAGAGTACATGATTAGTACTAACTATTCACCCAACCGTGCATAAGGGAAAGTCCTGGTTCACAATTCCATTAACCATGCATGGTGGTTATGAAAACCATGAAAAACTATAGTAAATTGTAAACCTATATTGCATGGTTGACACATGGTTTAATTAACTGTGTATTTTATCATATGTATTAAAAAAATAATTTACCAAAATTCTCCAATAACTTTTAATACCCTAAACCTATTATTTTTCCCCATCTGTTTGACTAGCACCCCATCTGTGCCTCTCATTTCTCCTTCCCTTCAATCTTTGAGAGATCTCCTTCACTTATATGTCTTTTCAAGTACCTATTGTCCCTATAGTGATCTATAGGTAATTATATATTTTTTTATTTAATATTTATTTATTTATTTCACTACCTAGAGATTTCACATTGTTTTTGGTTATTTATTCCCTACTTTAGAGTTTTTGTCCACTTTTACATTTTTTATCATTTCATCTCAAACTAGTGGATCATACTCAATGATAAGGTTTACATTAACCTAAAGTTGGTTGTCCTTGAACTATATCTTAAGCTCTTATTAATTTCTTATGCATAAAATATTTGGTCGCAATGATCTACTATGCACTTGACCCTAAAATTTTAAATAGATATTTTGAATAATTAATATTGGTAATTAATACTTCATACAGGCCATGCATGGCTATAGGAGAGATGATATTTCTAGACCACTATCCCCATAGTGAGGTGACCCTTTTATTTTGGAAATGAGACATTAGAGGTAGCCTGAGGGGAATCCTGAATTGAATAGTAATCTTTCATTTCACTATAGATTCCCCAAGTGATTCCTAGAGTTTAAACCTGGATCATGATATTACCCTATTTAAACTAAGAGTGAAACTTGGTTATTATGGATGGATGATGGTCCCCATTGCTCTTATGTTACTATAGGTGGATGATGGCCCTCAATTTACTATAATGATATTTTGGGTTGATAATAGAACCCACTACTCATATGTTAAAATGGATAGATATTATCCCTCATTTTATTATGGTGATATTATAAGTGGATGCTAGCCATAATTTCTCTTATGTTCTAATGGGTGGATACTAGATCCTAATTTCTTATGGTGATATTATGGGTGGATTTTGGCCCCCATTGATCTTATGGTACAATGATTGGATTCTAGTTCCAAATTACTTATGGTGATATTATTGATGGATGTTGGCCCCTATTACTATTATATTAAAATAGAAATTTGTTGTAACTTGATTGATTATATTGATATTATGGGTGGATACTGGCCCCCAGTTATCCTGTTTTACTATAGGTGGATGCTACTCCCCATCTATCTATTGTAATTTTATAGGTGTACAATGAGCCCCATTTCTCTTATGTTACTACAGGTGGATATTGGAACATGACTTCCTACTATGATTTTATGGGTTGATATTGGCCTCTATTACTTTTATGATACTACAGGTAGAGGTTTTACCCTAATTTCTTCATGATATACTATGGTTATATGTATATTTTCCTATATTAATTATGATTAATGAAATTTGACACTTTCCAAAGAAGGTATGTTTAATCCCCTGGGTCACCTTAGAACCTGATGATTGATAATGGTTTATTTATTTATTTTCCTTATTTACTATTCATATCAACATGCACCGTTACTTAGACTTGATATGTTTATAAACATAGTTGGTGGAAGCCAACTGAGCTGTAATGACACCTTTCTAGGGATTCCTTAGGTTCCAGAGGTATAGATACCCAAGGCTCTAATAAATGAATATTATATTTTTTAGATGAATATTCATTACATTACACAAACATATGTCTAAGGACCTTAATAGTTTAGTGTATTTGGAAATTTGGAACACAATATTCTTAATTCATGAAAGATATTCAATGTCTCCCATAAATATATTCCTATTTAGTACTACGAATTTAAAACTTTTATTTATAACATAGGGAAAGGAAACATAATAAAGGGTGAGATAAAATTATCATTATTGGTAAACAAGGGAGATATATAAGCATAACACGAGCATAAGGGTATGAGAACATGAGAATAACATTTTAAAACCACAACCTGCATATCAAAGATCATAATCTTAGGTCTTGGAACAAATATTGGTAGTTTATAAGAAATAAATGATAAGGAAATAAAATAAAATGATCCATGAGAGGATAACATTGACATAAGATATAGAATTTCGGCATATACAAAATCATATAAAATCTTATGTTAGGGATACCCACCAATACATTCATAATATATGAGGCTTGGGAAAACCACCTGTGAACCTACTTCAGGTTTGGGATAACCACCCGTGTAGCCTATTTTTTTTGGTTTGGGATAACCACCTGTGTACCCTCCTTTTTGGGATTGGGTTAACTACTGATGTAACCTCTGAGCTCATAAAACATTTATTATTTCCTAATGAATTATATAGAGATATAGGTCTTATCTATTATGTGATGAAAATCATACATATGTGTGCCATAATATCACAAATCATTCATCATACCATAACCCATTAAATGAAAATGGGGTTCACAAACATTTAATCATATCTTAACCTATGGAAAGTGACGTGTTTCATAATCATTTCATTTTCCCTCATAATATAACCTTTGAAAATATGCGGGTTTCATAAGAGTTATATCATGGTATAGCCTGTGGAAGAGAATTGGTTTTCATAAACATTATATCATCATAAAAATAAACCATTCAAAGAAAGAACAATAATGGTATCCTTATATTATATACCTTATAAAGAATAAGTAACCTCAATAGATGTTATCTTATATTGAGAATGATTTTGAAATAATAATCACTTGGAATATTTATTGATGAATATAACCATTCTTTGAAAACTTTTTTTTAAAAATAAACTTCATAAAATATTTTGGAAATCATTTTCTTGGAAAATAAACTTTGAAAACTTATAAAGTAATATTTAACAATTATTTTAAACATTTCTTAAGGAAAATATAATTTCCCCTTTAAAAACACTTTTTAAAACATAAAACATTTTAAAAATCATTTTCATTTTGAAATAATTTATTTAAAAAATAAATAAATTACAAAATATTAAGAAAAAAAATTTGTTTGAAAAATAACCTTTAAATCTTATATGGTAAGATTAAAATCAATGAGAAGTCATGATAGTGAAAAATACTTTTCATTCTGTTCATGTTAAGAAATTATTTTTTCATATTTTCAGTAAAATCCAAATGAGAATTTTTTGGAAGATGACTTGAATATTCCTTTTAAAATATTTTTTTAAAAATTAAAACATGGGTAAAAATTTATTTACTATATAATTTTAAAAAAATTAAAAGAATATTTGAAAACTTTTTTTGAAAACAAGGTTTTGGAAGAAAAATGGGTTTTGACTGAAAAAGGAAATAAAGGCAATTTTCTTAAAAACATTATTTTGAAATCTTGGTTAGATACAGGGAGTAAATGAAGGTAAAATATATTTCATCATGAAATAAAAATTTTATAATTAAACTCTTGAGTTTCTTGAGTGATGGATCATAATATTTTATCATTGGAAACATAATCATAAATAATCATGATAAATGATGAGATTGAAACATGAAATCTTTACCACTTTGGTTTCTTTGAAACATAAGTATCATGAAAAAAAATAATTTAAAGAAACATAAAATATCACGAGTATAAATAAATCAATTATATTACATATCAAATTTTTTTATATATAAATCATAAAATAATATATCTGCATAACATAACATATGTCTCAAAGAAGGAAAATTGAGAAAAAACCCCTTACTGGTTTGGAAACATTTGAACTGTAAAACCGATGAAATAGAGATACTAAAATGGATATGTAAATCCATTTAATTTCATGATTATCATTATAAAATACATTTAGGGTTAGTATATACACTACATAAAAGAAATATTTGGTGAATATAGCATATATCTCATAGAAGTAAAAAGTAATATGGAAATCCATTACCACTTTAGTGATATTTTGAATCATAAGACCAAATAATTAATAACATAAAAAGAAACATTAAATATTAATAAAATATTTATATTAATGATATAAAATTTAAATGGGGTTGTATTTACACCACACAAATAAACCGGGTGGTGAATATGGAACATGTCTCTTAAAAATAAAAGAGAGACTAGAAATCCATTAACTTAAGTCTTTACTTTCATCGTACACATAAAAAAATACTTTATAATAAATATTTTTTATTATAAATATATTAAAGAATAATATTTATAAATATCATAACATATATGATTTTATTATGACCTTTTATTACCCATTTATTAACAATTCCAAGGTAAAGTAACATTTCGGGTAACAACCGCTTTGTTTTTCATATATGTTTTGATTTGTTATTTTTTAGTCATATTACTTAGATAATGATTTCATAATATACATAATTTTAAAATTTATATAAATATAATATTTATTCAGTATATATTTATTTGGATTAATCTATAAAATTTATTGGTGGAAAATGAAATACACAGTTCATGGAGAGGGTTGGCCGTACGTACGTGTGAATGCTGTTTCCATTTTGTTAATGATTAAAATAAAGAAAGTTTAAATAAATATTATAATTTAAAAATCATTATTATTTCATATATATCACATATTTTTATTAAACCCATCCTTATTACCTTTTAGGTAAATCATTCATGAATTACATCTTTTCGCGAGGCTGTAGTCCTTCATACACACAAGTGACATTATCGTATTCCCAAAAAAAAGGAAAACATAAAGGTCTATGTGATATAATAATTAAAGAAGTATAATAATATCAGAAATATAATATATAAATAATAAATTCATTATATTTCTAATCATGATATGTGTTAATGGAAAAACAAATGACATCAATTCGCGAGGCGGTAGTCTGCTGTATATACATATGATAATTTCATAATCCATTTGATGGAAGTAGAGATGATTGTAGGTCATTAACTTAATATAACAACATATAATTATATATAATATATTAAGGTTATTATATTTAAGTTTTATAATCATAATTTAAGTATTTTGAGGAATAAATAAAACAAAAACACCCGTTAATGAATGTTACCTCTTCTTCGAGTATCTTTATTAAGTTTGCACCAATAACCTTACTCGATTGGATTTCTATCCAAAATAAGAATTCTAGGACGAGATGAATGAAGTTGGGAATTTATTTTTTCTTGGTTTTTCAGAACAAAAAGTGTTTTAATGTGTTAATAATAGAGGATATGGGGTGACCTTTTATAATTGAGGTGTGTGGCACACTTGTATTTTTTTGAAAAAAAAGAATTCCACTCACATTTTTTCATGTAAAAAGGATCAAATAATAGAAAATCATCCTGAATAGTAGATATAATTTTTAAATATGGCTATCCAATGGGGTTTGGACAGGTTATTGGTTATTTTTAACCCTTATATTTTTAGTTTAACCCCCTGATAAACCAATTTCCACCTTAACCACAATAAATAATTTTTATTATTTTTACAATTCATTTTGGTAAAAAATTAAGTTGAACTTATTATATAACACAAATTATTCTGATTAAAAATATTAAATTCATTTAAAAAAATTCCATTCATATAATTGAAAAAATTTAGTTTAAAATTAATCTCAGAGACGCGATGAAAAAACAGGTTCTTAAAGAGAAAATGTTCAAAAGTTTACAAAGTTTTTATATCAAAATTCAATATGAAGTTGATTCTAGTGACCTAAAATGGATTAATGGATTTATAATTGAACTAATTTTACTTTAAATAAAAATTTAAAGTATAATTTAACATTATAAATAACTTAAACTAAAAGGAAGTTTTCAATTAAAATTCAGTATTTTTCAATATTAATTAAAAAATTAAACATTTTAGAAAAATCCCAAAAATTAATCCTAATAAAATTTAGAAATAGTGATTTTAAATATTAATTTTATTTTATCTTATTAATTTTATAAATTTTTCAAAAATTATTTTTATTATTGTTAACAAAAAGAAATAATTTTTTTTGAGAAAATAGTATTTTTGTAACGAATAAATAATTTTCTAAAAACTAAGTACCTTTTTTTCAATACGTTTTATTTATATAAAATAATTATACTTAAGATTTAAAAATTATTAATTACTATTCATATCACTATGTTTAACAACTAGTTTATAACGGTCACATTTAATTAACTATAATATATCATGGTTTTGTTAAAACTCAATGTCATGTGTAATGCAAGCTAACACAGAGTCGCGTGTAGTGAAAGATTAACTTGGTGTTGCATATAAAATAATAAATAATTAGTGTTTCATATAATTTAAGATAAAATTGATATTTCCTATTATTTGAATATATATAAAATATATCATTTATTTTTTAAAAATATTTTTTCACAAAATCTCAGGGTATTACATTCTACCCCCTTAAAATGAATTTATATCTCAAAATTATTCACTTTAGTACCAAAAAATGAGGATAATTATACATCATTTTGTCCCCAAGTTCCCACATAGCTTCCTTAAGCTAGTTTTTTCTCCAAAAAACAATGACTAGCTAAGTGATCTTATTTCGTAGTACTTCTTCAATTCAGTCCATAATCTCTACCGGTTATTCCTTATAAGGAATATCATGCTCTAGTGGTATGACCTATGAGTTTAGTACATGTGATATATTTGGTATGTAATTTATCAAGATTAATATATGTAACACATCATGAACTTGATAGAGGTTTATTGGAAGCACCAAACTATAAGATATCATCCTGACATGATCAAGTATTTTAATGGGACCAATATGCCTAGGGATTAATTTTTTCTTCTTTATTGCACATAGATATTTACAGAAAGATCTTCTTAAAAACTTAAAATTCTAGATCAAATTTATTTTTATCATCATAACATTTTTATAAAATTTGATTGGTTTTTACATGTTTCTTAATGGCTCTAACCTTCTCTGCTATCTCATCAGCTTGCTCAGGTCCCCGTAGCTTTATTTCTACAACTTCATTCTAGTACATTGGAGTTCTATACTTCATTCTATAAAGGGATTAATAAGGATCCATCCGAATGCTCAAGTTAAATCTATCTTTTTAAGAAAAATTAACTTTAGTAATGTGTTGATCCCAAAAACCTTTGAAATATGTAGGAAAATATTTTAGAGTATCCTTTAGGGTTTAAATTATTCTCTCAAATTGACCATATGTATGGGGATGAAATGTAGTGATGAAACTCAAATCCTTATCAAGAGATTACTAAATAATTCACCAAAACCTTGAAGAAAAATCTAGATTCTAATAAAATATAATTGAATTTGGAACTCTCTGAACCCTTTATACTTTCTTAATTTATATTCTTGAAAGAAGATCCAAATATAAATCTTTGCTGATAACAATGAAGTGCGATAACAGTGTAAGATATTTGACTATAACCCATAATTATCTCAACACCAATGATAAGATGTGACCCAAATGTTACTAGTACCTTTAATCATATGTCCAAAAAAGTTTAAAGGAATTCATAATCAAATTACTTTTTCATTACATATAAATCTAAAGGGTTTCATTTCCATAAATGGATCCTAAAATATCCCTAATCTTGATAAAATCCCATCACATAAAACCTAAATGGGGTGTTAATGACTTTGAACACATGATCAACCTTAAACTCATAAACCCTTGATGGTATACATACTCTTAATTTAATATTACCTAAATAGATATATGCTTATAAAATATAATTCACCATTTAATCATTAAATAATCTCTTATCTTATACAAAAAAATTTCCATTTTTATCTTGAGTTCAACATTGTATCGATAGAATATCAAATGTGATTTTATTATTATATAATTCATATATATGGATATAATCACATGAAATTATACTAAAGTATGAATAATAATATTTTTATTGGGATCATTCATACAAAATCTAACATGAAACTCTCAAATAATGAGGGGAGGATTAGGGTGACCTAATTATCATGATTCAATTAAACCATTATTATCTCATAAGATTTCCCTTTTTTTCCTTCATCTTTTGAGGTTTTTGGCATAGATAATCTTAATTAACCCTCGTATTTTTGAACTTGTTATAATAATTACCAAACTACTTATAATTGAAACACTGAAGTGTGGAAGATGCAATACATGGAGCTTTCTCATCATTAGAAAAATTATTTGCAATACTTTGGCATTCAGTCACCCGATGAACTTTATTTTCAAAATTAAAACATCTATTATTACCATTAAGAAAATTTCCTCCATGCTTCTTCCCACACACTGAGCATAAAGGAAATCTCACATTCTTTACTCCATGGTCCTCATATTTTCCTTTGAATTCCATTTCTCTCTTCTTATCAAAGCCATGAAAATGATATGTAACTGCAACCTCCATATACACCTTGACAGCATATCAAATAATATCTTCACATATACTAAATTATCTTATGGATAATTCCATTCAGAGACTTGGTTTTAAGTCATTGAAGAAACATTCAACATTAATTTTAGGTTAGATGATAATATCATAATAATAAATTAAAAGTATTGTAAAATTTTCCTCATAGGTTCCAGTGGATTCATAATCCTTTTAATTTATCTCAAGAAACTCATTTCCCATATTCATATGAAGAATATGAGGAAAGTACTTACTAGAAAGTATGTTCTCGAACTCATCCCAATCCATGGAGTCAATCTCATTAAGTTTCCTCGTATTAATGATAAGAGTCCACCATTGATCTTCTTCACCTAGCAAATGATAGACAACCAAAATAAATTTTTCATGTTCTGAAGACTATAGAATGAAAAATATATTTTCATTGGTGTAGATACATTATTTAGAAACTAGTGGATTAGAAGAACCACAAAAAAGGTGGACATTACCTCAAGAAGGAATCAATAGAATGTTGTTCCATCCTTTTTTGGTTTAGAAGTCCAGTATGATTCATAGTTTAGAAAGTTGTGTGAGTATAGTTATGGTATTTTTCTTTACATCTCCCATAACATTTGGATAATTAGGAGGAAAATCATTGAATTATCCATCAAAATCATAATTAACATAGTTCCTTTGAGTTCTATCCATTACGTAAAACCAAAAATCATAGTGTGAGAAACACTAATCATAGTGTAAAACTACATAATCATGAAAAGTCACTTATAGGATGTCTAAATCATTAAACCTTTATTTAAATATATGACACCTTAATATTAACCCTATCTATACATGATCATTATCTATTTAAATACTACATGATGCTTTGTAAAGATTATGTATATTTTCAAATCATATCCCCCAGGAGTTTTAAACCAGGTGTGCACTAAGGCCCATTTCCGTGCACCTGGTAAAGATCGAGTACTTCCCAATTCACCCTTTTAAGAGTTATCACCCCTAGATACCTTTGTGCTAGAGCTACATATGATTTTTGTATGAAAATATGGATTTAATTGCTTGGAAACCACTTTCTCTCTCCTTTTCCAAAATTGTAATACATTTTCCTATACTTTGACTCATCCTTAATCTCATCCTCAGAGACATCCCTAAACACATCCTTGGAAATATCCCTAGGTATTTTGTATAAAGTTTTCTTATCATAGTTTCCAAAGGATAACTAAAACTTTACTCTAATATGAACTATAACAACTGAGGCTTATCATACATGGATATTACTTCGTTTTTTAGATGAATATTAATTAAATTATACAAACACATGCCCAAGTATGATAATAGTTTAGTTCCTTTGGAAACCTGAAATGAAATACTCTTAATTCATGAAATATGTTAAATTTATACAATAAATATATTCCCCAGTAGTACTCCTACTTAAAAACAATTCTTAATAATCTGGGTAAAGGAAACATATGAAAGGGTGAGATCAAATGCTCAATAAGGGTAAATAAGGGAGATATATAAGTATAACATGGGTATTAGGGTATGAGAACATAAGAATAATATTTAAAAACCATACCATACATATAAATATCATAATCTTGAGTGATTGAATAAATATTGGTAGTTTATAATACATTAATCATAATGGAATCAAAGAACATGATCCTTGAGAGCAAAACATTTGAATAAGACATAGAATTGTGGTATATAAATAACCATATAAAATATTATGTCAAGGGTACAACCAAGATATTTATAACATGTAAGTATTGGGATACCAAACTGTGTACCTTCTTTGGGACTGGGTTAAGAATTCATGTACCCTATTTTTAGGGCTTGGACTAACCACCTATGTACCCTCCTTTTTAGGATTAGTCTAACCATTAGTTTACTCTATGATATTATATAACATTAATCATTTACCAATGAATTGGAGAGAGATATAGGTCCCACACATCACATAATTAAAATCATACATATGTGTTCTAAAAAATCATAAAACATTCATCATATCATAACCCATGAAATTAAAATGGGTTTCATGAAAATTTCATCCTATCATAACCAATGTAAAAGAGACATCTTTCATAATAATTTCATCATTTTATCATATCATAACCTATGAAAATAAATGAGATTAATAAGAGTTATATCATGATATAACCCATGGAAGAGAAATGAATTTCATAAAAATTACATCATTATAAACAAAAACCATTCAAAGAAATAATAAGATTGGTATCCTTGGATCATATCCCTAGTAAAGCATAAGTAACCTCATCAGATATTATATTATATTTAGAATGATTTTGAAATAATAATCACTCAGAACATTTCATGATGAAAATGAAATTTCTTTGAAAATATTTTTTTTAAAACCAAACTTTATCAAATATTTTTTATATAATTTACCTTGAAAATAAATTACAACATTTTTTGAGGAAAATTTCATTTAATCTTTGAAAAACTTTTCAAAACATATAATATTTTCAAAATCCTTTTAATTTTTAAATCATTTATTTAAAATATAAAATTTTCCAAAATATAAAGGAAAAAAATCTTCTTTGAAAAGTAATTTGAAATATTTTTATGGAATATTTAAATAATTTTTCAATCATGACACTGATAAATACTATTCATTCTGTGCTTGTTAAAAAAGATTCTTTTCAAATTTTTGGTAAAATCAAAATGAGATTTTTTTAGAAAATGATTTCAATATTCCTTTAATTTTTTTTAAAAAAAATCAAAACATGGGTAAAAATATATTTACTAAATAATTTTAAAAATATGTTAAAAAAATTTCTAAAAAAAGATTTAGAAAACATGGTTTTGGAAGAAAAGGGTTTTTGAGTGAAAAGGGAAATGAAGACAATTTTATTAAAAAAATTATTTTAATATTTTGGGTAAATAGAGATATTAAATTAAGGAAAAAATATATTATCATGAAATAAAAATTGGATAATAAAATTCATGAGTTTCTTGAGTGATGAATAATAATATTTTATCATGAAAAATATAATCATAATCAATCCTGATAAAAATTGAGATTATAACAGAAAATATTTATCACTTTGGTAACTTTTAAATATAAGTAACATGAAGGAAAATAATTATATGAAACTAAAAATATCATGAGGATAAATATATTAATGATATTAAATGTCAAAGGGGCTGTATATACACCTCATAAAAGAAGATAGCTACATAACATAACATATGTCTCAAAAAAGCCAAATTGAGACCAACATTCATTATCGCTTTGGTAAATTTTGAACCGTACAATACATGAAAGAATTTTACTAAAATAGATATATAAATCTGAATAATTTTATGGATAATAATCATAAAATACATTTATAATAAGTTTATAAACTACATAAAAGAAATAGGTGGTGAATAATGCACGTGTATCACAAAAGTATAAAGTGAGATAGAAATCCCTTAGTGATTTGGTAATATTTTGAATCATAGGACACAATAAATCATAAAATCAATAGAAACATTAAATATAATTAAAATATATATTTTAATGATATAACATTTCAATGAAGCAGTTTATACACATGTCTTTCAGAAATAAAAGAGAGACTATAAACCCCTAACCTCATGTCTTGAATTCCATCGTACAAATTCAAACCTCATGTATAATAAATATAGTTTTATTATAATCATATTAAATACAAATAATTATACATAAAATACCATATATTATTTTCTTATGACCTTTTATTCTGAATTTATTAACAATTCCATGTTAAAGTCACGTTTGTGTTAATAACCACTTTTTTTCTTATATGTTTTGATTTGTTATTTTGGGTGATATTAATTTGATATTTATTTCATAATATATATAATTTAAAAAATGATATAAATATAATATATATTAATTAATTATTTATTTATATTAATCTATACAATTTAGTGATAGAAAATGAAATACACTATTCATAGAGAGGGTAGGCCGTGCGTACACGTAAACACTGTTCCCATTTTCTTTACGATTTAAAATAAATAAAGGTAAATGAAATATTATAATTCCTGAATAATTTTTATTTAATATATATTACTTATTTTCATTAAAACCATTATAATTACCTTCCATTTAATGTGTGAATGAATCTCATCTTTTCACGAGGCGAAAGTCCGCCGTACAAATGAGCGATATTATCATATTCCCAAAAAATGGAAATCATGAAGGTATGTGTGATATAATAATTACATAAGCATAATAATATCATATATAAAAAATAAATCCATCATTATTTCTATCTTTGAGAGGTGTTAATGTAAAAATAAATGACATTGGCTCGCGAGGTAGTAGTCCTCCGTACACATAAACGATGATTTCGTTACCAATTTGATGGAATTGGAGATACATGTAGTTAATAACCTTAAAATAACTAAATATAAGTATATTTAATATAATGAGGTTATTATATCATCATGTTATAATAATAATTTAAGGAGGTGTAGGAGGAAATAAAACAAAAATGCTCGTTGATGAACGATACCTCTTCTTCGAATATCCTCCCTAGGTTTGCACCAAAAGCATTCATAGGTTGGATTTATGTACAAAATAATTCTTCTAGGGTTATATTAGGGAAGTTAAAAAGTTATTTGTGTATTTATTGGACGAATCAAAAGGGTTTTAAGGTGTGAAGAAAAGAGTGGATGGGGTGGCCTTTTATAAGTGAGGTGAGTGACACACTTGTAATTTGTTTGAAAGAAAGAATTCCTCCCAAATAATTTTCAAGTAAAAAGGCTCCATAATATAAAATTATAGATACTAGAAGATATAATGTCTTAATATGGCCATAAAATGGGTATTATATAGGTTTTGGGTTATTTTTAACCCTTATCTTTTTAGTTTAACACCCCCAGTAAACCCATTTTCACGTTAACTTCAGTAAACAATTTTCCCTATTTTTACTATTAAATTTGATTAAAAATTATGTTAAACATATAAGATAATATAAATTATTATTATTAAAAATATTTAATAAAATGTTCTAAATTCCATTCACATAAGTTCAAAAAATTAGTTTAAAATTAATCCTCCAGACATGATGAGAAAGTGGGTTCTTAAAGAGAAAATATTCAAAAGTTTATAAATTTTTTATATCATAATTCAATATAAAATTGATTCAAATGACCTAAATTGGATTAATTAATTTATAATTTAACTAATTTTTCTTTAAAAACGAATTTAAAATATTATTTAACTTTATAAATAAATTAAATGAAAAGGCAATTTTCAATTAAAATCCTGTATTTCCCACTATTCTTCAAAAAATGAAACTTTTCAGAAAATACCAAATATCATCCTTTGGATAAATTTGACATTATTATTTATAAAATTAAATTAATTTTATCAAATTATATTTCTTTAAGTGTCAAAAATTAATTTTTTTATTGTGCAGAAACAAAATTAAAATCATTTTTTTGAGAAAATAGTTTTTTCAAAACGTATGAATACTTTTATAAAAATTAGGCTCCTTTTTAACATTATGTTTTATTTATATAAATCTATTTAAATTAATATTTAAAAATTATTTATTACTATTCATATGACTTAGATTAATTGATAGGTTATAACAGTCGTGCTTAAATTACTATAATATATCATGGTTTTCTTAAAACTTATTTTCCTGTGTAACGCAAGCTAACCCAGTGTTGCGTGTAGATCCAAATTAACTTGGTGTTGTATGAAACACAATACCAACTTAGTGTTTCATGAAATTAATGCTAAAATCAATATTTATTGTAATGGAAAATATAAAAAAGATTAAATTTATTTGAAAAATTAAAATTTCACAAAATCTCACGGCGTTACAAGAGAAGACTTCATGTTAATAATACATGGTAAGGGAAATACCCTAAGACCAAGGGTTGATGATTAGATGGATTGGAGAATGGGATATGGGACTAGGATATGACATGAGACTATTTTTATATATTTTCCTAGTATTTTATGTTTTGGTTATCTTTTATCACTGATATATATGATACTCTATGGGGGATCATGATGTTGTCACTATGTATCATATGATTCACATGACATTAATTTTGAGATAGCATGGGTTATGTGTTATTTACTAGCTCTATTCACTATTTACATCCCCTTATTTATCTAAAAGTATGTGATTTTCATTATTTCCAATATTATTTATCCTTATAGTATGAGGGTATAGAATATCCACAATAACACCATAAAAACTCGTTGATATTCAGAAACCCATGGAATATGGGGAGTTGAAGCAACAAAATTATAGCACCTTTAGTCCAAACATAGGTGAGTGGTATTAGGTTAGGGTTGTTATATTTCTTCTACACAATATTCATGGTCTCCCCTTGATCTCCCTTTTGTTTTTCTTCTCTAATGGGTAGATCATCTTTTTCATACTTGAATTAGAGTTTCCTTCATCACATTGGTCCTTATAGGCGTTTCTATCAATCTTATTACTTTTATTATTTACATCTATCATTATTTCACCACATACCATCAGTTATGCCTAATTCTATGAATTTTTCAGTAAATTTCTTGATGTTTTCTGTTTGAGGATGAATTAGCTCATGGTGTTTAATGAGAAAGACCCTACTAGTACTAGGTATGAAGTCCCTTACTTTCCCATGAGTTTTTAAATGCATTTCATACATTGTAAGAAATGAAGGAAACATTTATTTTTTATTTATTCTCTAAAAAATATTTAAATTAGTTTCGTTAATTTTCTATGTAATTAATTTAACCTAATAAGTCTTGATTAGATCATGTGATGTGTATGTTGATACCATTGGTCTCCGATGACCAAATTATATATGTAATTGAGTTTGAAACCATAACTTTGGACCCAATATTGGTACCTATAAATAAGAAATGACCATAGAATACTATTATAGTGTTCTAGTGTAATCCTTGGTGAGGATTTGGTTTTATTATTTGTTAGGATACATGTGTTATAGCATATGCATCCGACTTGGAATACATTGATGGCCTGTGAGAATGACCCATATCATGTTAATTAATTATAAATGTTTAAAATTGATCTTTTATGGTGTATTGTTGATATTTATGGATGTTTTATATATTGTAGTACCACACCCATGTATAATTGATTAGGGCTGGTTCATTTTACACCATTGATATATTGGTGGTATCTCGTCTACCTGAATATGTCCGGTGATCTATTGTTCATTGTGAGATTAGTAAAATAGTAAAACATAGTTCACTTTAGAATTTCATTCCAGTGGTACATCCTCCACTTGATATTTCATATTAATGGACCATAGTATACTTTTGAGAGTCATTATGGTGGTGTATCATCCACTTGAGGACTTGTTTTGGTGGTATACTATACACGTAAGATTCCGTGCCAATGGTGCATCAACCACTTGATATGTGACATCGGTAGTTCAACATCCACTTAAAAGATTGTATTAGTAGTGTATCCTATTTAGAATTCCATACATAACTTTAATAACTATAATTCCATTCATTAAAATACCAAAACTATAGAAATTAGTTCATATAAAGGAATTCTCCAGTCATCATTTTACTGGAACTTAGAAGAATGAATTCACACGAATACCCTCACCTAATCTCAATTACTTTATACTAATCACACAAAAATAATATAAAATTCAATAAAAAATAATAAATGAAAAAAAGTAAAGAACTTAATAGGATTTATGTAGTTCATAATTTCATCATACATCCATGGGAGAAACATCTAAAATTTTCATTTCATCATATATAAAAAGTTTACAATCACCTATGACTTGTCAGCCACATAGATCACTAAACTGTAATGATTTATAGAAAAATAAACATTAAAGGAACTTGAGGCTGGAAAAATAATTTAAAAAGGTATTTTAAAATTTTCTATGTCTGGATTCATACCGCTACATAAATTCTAGAAACCCCTTCTTGGATTCTCCCATGAATTGTGTGCAAAATAATTTAAGTATGAAAATAATGAAATTGAAACCATAAAACATTCAATTTTGATCAAAAGCATGTAAATTAACTATTGGTGATCATTTATTAATTATATCAAACCAATCACCCTCTAGATAGTCCACTTTTAATCTAAAGTACTACTGGTATATCAATAATTCATTTCAAGTATTATCATAGAGAACTGATGACGCCTTCAATGCATGAATGGTCTTATGAGCACCACCCCTTCAATTTAAGAAGAATTCAATAGTATAAAAATAGTATTTAATGTTAGTTTTTTTAATTTTAACTTCGGTTTTTAATTGAAGTCTAAGCCTCTCATGTAAGAAATGATATTTTGACGTCAGTTTTTATAAACTGATATTAAAAATTAAAATGTTTAACTTTTGACATCAAATTTTTAAAAAACTGATGTTGAATTCCCGATTACATAATGTTTTGATATAATCCAATGTTAAATTTTTATCATGGAAGCCTTTTAACTTTGGTTATTAATTAACTAATGTTAAAAACCTTTTTTTAATGTCAGTTCATGAAAGAATGATGCTCAAAACCATTATAGAAGTATTTTTACGTTTTTTTTTCAAGAACTGAAGTTAAAATTCATTTTTAGTGTAATTTATTTAAAACCCCAATGAGAAAAATAATGATAAAGTTTTAGATTATTTCATATGCTTATATTGGACTGGTCATGGAGCTAAAATAGAGTAACAGATTAGAAGTTGTCATCATAAAAGATTAGACTTTTCTATGTTTCGATAGATACAACTCGTTTCAAAGAAAACATGAGAAATGAAAATGATAATTACAAAAACCAAATGAAAAAATAAACATAAGTCTTAGAAAAAAATTAAATGATTTAAGAAGATTCCATCAAATCGATATGTTGTTTATCATCATTTCTCTTGTTTTTAGGGTTGAACTCATGAGGCAACGAAACCAATGATCAATAATGAATTTTTCATATTGGTTGGTAAATATAATCCAAATATTTTATTTTCGTAACTCAATATAAAGAATAATGAATTATTATAAGGAAAATTATCTTGATTTTTATCCATAAATTAAAATAATAATAAATAAATTACATTTTTAGAATACATACCTTGTTCAAATCATCGATTGAAGTCACTTTGAAAATTTGATTTAATCGAATAGGTTGAAAGTGATGAAACAAAGAGAATATAGATTTATATATTTTAAATAGAAATATTTTCCAAGGAATCGTATTAAAATTTAGGTTCAATTTTGAAAAATTAAATGTGTGTTGTCAAAAAAATTGAAATACTGATCCTGTGTATTTGAAATTTTAGTTTTAAATTTGGTTTTTATGAAAACCGATGTAAAATTTTTTAAAAAATAGATTTTGGTGTCACTTGTTTCAAAAAAATCAACATAAAAAGGTATTTCAAACTTATATCTTGTCTTCTAAGATTTTATTTTAGTGGTCATTTAGATCAAATGGAGTTATTGATCAAAAGTTATGACCTTTGAAAGTTGGACTTCAGTAAGACTTCTCTTAGGGAAGTTCAACTTTCGACATCCATAATTTTTGATCCGTAAGTATGTTTTTGATCTAATACCAGTCAATTAGAAGCTTATGAAAAATAATAAGTCTTGGTAATAATATTTTTAATTTGTTTTTGGAAAATATTGATTCCAAAAGATAGTATTTTTAACTTTTAGCTTCAATTCTTAGGAAAACTAATGAAAAAAGTTAATAAAACGATCTTTTGACGTCAGTTTTTTCAAAAATAAAGACTTCAAAAATTATTTCCAACTTGTAGCTTTTTATAAGATTTTATTTGAGTGGTAATTTAGATCAAACTGAGTTATAGATTAAATTTTTTTGACATTTTAAAGTTGGAATTCTGTTAGAGAAGTTCAACTTCCGACATCCGTAACTTTTGATCCGTAAGTCTGTTTTTGTTCCAAGACTAGTCAATTAGAAGATTAGTAAAAATAATACCCATTTGAATGGGAAACTTTTAACTTAGTATGATAAGTTAGAGAGGGACTTTGAGGAGTTGAGGCTGGGGATGATGAGTGCTCTTGTGTTGCGACTACCAGAGATGGGCGTGGAGTGAGAAGTGTATTTTGATTCCTCAGGGGAGAGGTGTAGATGCATGTTGATGAAGAGATATGAAGTTATTACATATGAGTTGAGGTAGTTTATACCCAATGAGTAGAACTAAAAAACTCATTACCTAGAGCTAGTAGTGGTAGTCTTCGCCCTAAGCATGTGGAGGCACTATCTTCTGGGAGATCACTTCGTGGTTTACTTAGACCATCAAAGTCTCAGGTATGTCTTCACACATAGAGACCTAAACATGAGACAATTAAATTGGTTGGAGTTTCTATAGAACTATGAATTTGAGATATTATATACTGTGAGGAACATAAACCCAGTATCAGATGTCCTTATTAGGAAGTCCTAGGCTCGTTTGGTGTAGGAAGCATTTGAACAATTGACTTCCTTACTACCGACCCTAGTTGAGTAGAAGGGTAAAAATTTTCTTCTGTTGATGATGTATAATCCTATGTTTGTTCAGTGTGTGAGAGAGTCCTAGCTGGTTGACATAGAGTGTGAGGTATTTTATGACCAGAAATCCATATGATATTCACTTGATAGATTTTATAAAGGATGGAATTGTGCAATCCTTTTTTAGGGATGGACGATGGTCCCGGGTCAAAATGCGGGAGGAGGTAATGGAGAAGTTTTAAACTTCTACTTTAGTTTTACATCATGGTGTGGGAAATATGTAAAAATAAATTCATTGGTAGTTTTTTTGGGATAGAATGATAAAAGGTGTGGCTGAGTTCCTTTCATGGTTCCTCACTTGTTAGAAGGTGAAGGATGAGCACCAAGTCCCGATAGGTTTTTTTCTTCACATTGATATTCGGAAGTGGAAATGGATTGAAATATCCATGGACTTTGTGATAGGGATCATGTAGAAAATTATAGGACACAACACCATTTGGGTTATAGTTTATCAACTCAGGAAGTTGGCACACTTCCTTACTATTAGGGAGCAAAATTCGATGGAATGTTTGGGGAAGATGTACATATGAGAGATTGTTTGACTTCATGGGGAGACCTCGACTATTGTCTCCAACTGTGATGTGTGGTAAACATCACAGTTGTGGAGAGGCATGAAATAGTCATTCAATACCTATATGAGTATGATTATAGCATTTCACACATAAAAAATGGGGAGACTGGGCACACTATCCATGTGTTAGAGTATATACTGAAGGCTTGCCTCTTCGACTTTCACCGGAGTTGGGAGGATCACTTTACCTTGGTAGAGTTTGCATACAAAAACAGCTACCACTCTAATATTGACATGGAACCTTTATGGACCTATACATTATAACCTTCAGGTCATACTTATGCTAGATAATGGTCGATGAGGAATTGCTTGTGGGTCTAAAGATGGTCTAGGCGATGATGGAGAAGGTCCAGGTCATCTGTGAGAAGATGAGGAAAACCTAAAGAAGGAAAAAATATTTCATAGATCGACATCGTATGACCTTAGAGTTAAAGTAAGGAGACCATGTTTTCTTGAGAGTCTCCCCATTATAAAAATTCTAGAGATTTTACTAGATATGAAATATATATTTGAGGTTCATCGGGCCATTTGAGATATTATAGAGGGTTGGTGAGGATTCTTAACAACTCTCCCTACCTCCATAGTTGGAGTAGGTGCACAATGTAATCCATAAGTCATAAATGAGGTGACACATGCATGAACACACACAAATTATTGATTGGGGTGAGTTGGACATTGAGTATGGATCCAATTTTATAGAGAACCTAATGGTGATCAAGGATCAATAGAGGAGGACCCTATGTGAATAGACCATCCCCTTAGTTCATGTATTGTGGAAGCATGGAAGCATGTAGGAGAGATCCTAAGAGTGGGAGATCCAGATACGAGCTCAGTATCCTGAATTTTTTTTCTTAATTTTTGCTTTATAAGGAAGAAAATATTAAAGGATAGAATGATTTAGATACCTAGTTATTTCCTTATAAGACTTTGAAATATTTATAAATATATTTTTGGAGCTAGGTACTAAGATGGCATGTGATTCTGAGGCTCAATGTGCCCAAAATTATTTTTATAAAAATATTAAAAATATTTTATATTATGCGCAGGTGGTTTCTTAAAGAAATTGGGATAACTCTTAAACAAAATCTTTGTTGAGAAATCCAAGACCATGGTTGAGTCTGAAATTTGATGTTTACCCTAGAGAGAACCTAAAATGGGTTGGATCTGGGAGTTCAGATATCAAGATCATTATTAGGCGCATTTGGTTAAAATAAATAATTAAATATATTTATTTTAAATAATTAACCTAATCTCATTTCATCTATAAAAACCCTATTATGAATAATACTCTAGGTCTAGCCACATAAAACCTAGAAGGATCAAGATACATTCTTCCTATCCTTTGTTGGTGAATCAACATCTGGCAATGGCAAGACTCAGAATCCAGGTAGATCGAGATTCAGTGAACACAATGACTTCTCTCAATCATTGGTAAGAACATTCTACGAAGGAAAAAAAATCCAATATACATGCAGTACTTTTCAATTTGTGGATTATTCCCTTATTGATTCAATTTATGGAGTATGATCAGCCCTTTATTTGATTTGTTCCAATTGCTAGATGCCTCTTGAACCCATGTACTAATTATTTGTTTATTGAATTGTTTTCTCACCCAGATATCCCAATTGTATCCATTGGACAAGAATTCTTGTATAATGAATGTTAAACATTTAATTTTTGTGCTTTTATCTATATTATTCTTCACATTCTTTTCCATTGGGCTATAGAACCATGGATAAGCAATGCTTGGTAGAACTGAGCCCGATCAGACCCCCAGATTTGTGGTAGATTTATGTATGGAAAATAGAGCACCAAATAAGGGATGAGATCAAAGGTTTTATAGGTTTTGGGTGAATGGTTTGTTGAAATAGGATCTAAACTGGGACTTGGTGGTGGTGATAGGTGTGTGAGGTTACAACGGTGTGTGAGGGAGGTGAAAAACCTAAACAAAATCGATTTTATGGCCATTGGATGGACAAGAATGGTGATAAATAATGAGATCCACTAATTTCAAGTGGTTGGAGGTGAGATTCATGGTGGAATAGATGGATCTAGAATTCTAGAGTAGAAATATATTTTTTTTTGTGAAAAATGTGACTACACACCATGTATTCCAAAGAACACACAACCTATATGGCCTTGGCTATGATAGCTAGGGTTTCACAGAATTATAAGTATTACATGTTTTGTGGGACTCTCACATGCCATGTGAACTTATGCTAACAACCTGGCTTGTACTGTGGGCGTAAACAAGCATTGTCACAATAAGAAACCTTCCATGTACTAATGTACATGAACACTACTAAAGACATGGGAATAACCCTGTGTAGAGAGACACACCATGTAACATAGTCCTTGAACATGGGATAGACATAGGGACACACCCAGGTAATGGAGTGGGACTACATGCCTTGTGGGTCCCCTGACATGTTTTATAGTCCTTCATTCCTTTTTATTTATCTTTATACTCTCACAACTCCGTCATTTGGAATCATATTTTGGACCATGAGTATCCTATCCCGAGTATTTTTCTATATAGAACATGATTATGGGATCCTCATTGGATTTTGAGATATGATGCAAGATTTTCTAGGTGAAATTCTTATTTAGGTGATTCTTAATGATGAAAGTGATAAAAAATGATCACCATAGGCTTGTAGAGTGGAACCCTCCTATTAGGATTAGGAATGAGTCCTATAACTATCTATAGAGTGGAACCCTCTAGCTGGGTTGGGAATGGGTCCTATATCTACTATTTGAGTGGAACCCTCATGTTGGGATTTTCATGGGTCCTCTACCTGGTATTCGATCGGCACCCTCCTACTATATCAGGGCATGGGTCTTCAATTGCTAGAGTGGCACCCTCCAGCTGGACTGGGCATGGTTCCTATAATGACTAATAGAGTGGAACCATCTAAATGGTATATGCATGTGTCATCTATCGACTATTGAGTGACACCCACATGTGGAGATAGGGCATGGGTCCTCGACCATCAAAGCGAGACCCTCCTGTCGAGACAGGGCATGGGTCCTCAAACTACCTACTGAGTGGAATCCTCCTGTTGTACCAGGGCATGTGTCCTCCACATAGAGTTTCTTACCCCTCAACTATGCGACACAGTGGATAGGTGCGACTTAACTTGGATGTTTTCTACTAGGAAGAAATGCATGATGCTAGGAATCAATGATGGACTTCTTGAAACAAATGCAACTTTTTCATGGGTTAGACTATAAGATAAGTATCTCCTTATCTCTCATTTGGGTTTATTTGGTTTGTGTATATATATATCCATGTTGTTGGATTCTGTTTAATCTCTTACTTTTTGTTGAGCTATTTAATATCTATTCCTATAATGTCTCTTACTTCTCCCCCTTTATATTTCTAGGAATTCTTCTGGGTATGTATATACTCACTCCTATATGTGATTTTCCCACACATTTCATGTCTTATGAAGATGATATATAGGTTTATGATGACTTTATAGGAGCTTAGAGATACTTGTTTCATTGGATCATGTATGGTGGTCGAAGCTTGGAGATCAGGAGCTGGGATCGCTTAACAATTTTTAATATCTAGTTTTGTTAGGTTGGGATATCTTTCTAGTTGGGTGTGTATTTTTTCCCTTTACCTTTTAGTTTTAACTATCATACTCTTGTACACCCTAGAGTTTTTTCATGTATGATTACATTTTAGATATTTCATATTTTTATTATTATTACTATGCACTTTTGAATTGATATGGTTGGGTGTGTGTATACAGTTACATTAATAAAAGGCCTCTCATTTAGGATATGCCCTTTGGTGTTTTTCGCCACCCTTGTCCTATGGAGGTGGTCTTGGATTAATTGTAGTGTGATCCTCGGTTGGGTCGGGCCATGAAACATAAAGATTATCTCTCCCTTATCATTTTAGTGTTCTGCATGATGTATTCCATGTATCATAGATTTAATGTTACTATCCTGATCCATCACACATGATTGATACCAGAGACATAAACCTTGAGGTCGATGTGTTTTTCAAGGAGAATCTAATTTATATCATGGATTAGATTGAGAAGGATCTTTATGTAAAGATAGTTCCTTTGTTATTAGTATAATGTAATCATAAGAATTTCCAGAAGTGGACATAGGAGAGAGAGAGAGTCTAATATGTGGGCCCAATGACAAGAGTTTTTCAATGATGAGGTCGAGTGACATTTTAGAGTGAAACTCAAGGATAATATAACGGGGTGGTTGGAGTACCCTGAGATTTATTTAGGTATGAAATGTTTAAAATTATACTATTACCTATATCTTTATTTGTTTATTAAATTTTTAAGTGTTTATGGGGGTTTTTAGTGGTTTTGGAAGTGTTCCAAGTGTTAGAGGCTTGATTTTTTTTGGAAATATTGGTTACAAGATAGGGTATATGATTAGTGCTAACAGTGGAGAAGGAAAATTCCTAGGGAACAATTCCATTAACCATGTGAGGTGGTTATAAAAACCATGAAAAAACTATAGTAAATTGTAAACCTATGTTTTATGGTTGACACATGGTTTATCGAACCATGCAGTTTCCCATATGGATTTAAAATAAAGAATTTACCAAAATTCTCCAATAACTTTTAATACCCTAAACCCCATGTGTTTCCCCATCCATTTGACTGGAACCCCATATGTGCCCCTTATTCCAACTTCCCTTCAATATCTATGAGATTTCCTTTTTTTCTATGCCATTTTAAGGACCGCTAGTCCCTATAGTGATCTATAGGCAAGTCCATACTTTATCATTAAATATTTATTTATTTATTTCACTACCTAGGAATTTCATATTGGTTTTGGTTATCTATTCTTTACTTTAGTGTTTTTTTCCACTTCTACATTTTTTATCATTTCATCTCAATCCAGTGGCTGATACTCAATGGGAAGGCTTATATGAACCTAAATTAGGTGGTCCTTGAACTATCCCTTAATCTATTATTAATTTATCAAACGTATAATGTGTGGTATTAATGATATACTATGCACTCAAACCTAAAAGTTTAAATAGATATTTTAAATAATTAATCTTGGTGATTAATACTTTATACAGGCCATGAGTGGCTATAGGAGAGATAAAGTTCCTAGAACACCATACCCTAGTGTGGTTACCCTTATATTTAGTAAATGAGACATTAGGGGTGTCCTGAGGGGCACCCTGAATTGAATGGTAATCTTTCATGTGACTATAGATGCCCCAAGTGATTCCTAGAGTGTGAACTTGGATCATGATAAGACCCTATTTAAACTAATAGTGAAACTTGGTTATTATGGGTGGATGATGGCCCCCATTGCTCTTATGTTGCTATAGGTGGATGGTGGCCCTCAATTTACTATAATTATATTATCGATTGATAATGGAACCCATTGCTCATATATTAAAATTAATGGATATTATAAATAATTTTATTATGGTGATATTATAGTTTGATGCTATCCATTATTTCTCTAATGTTGTAATGGGAGGATACTAGCCCCTAATTTCTTATGGTGATATTATGGGTGGATGTTATCCCCTATTGATATTATCATACAATGAGTGGATGCTAGTTACAAACTAATTATGGTGATATTATAGATGGATGATGTCCCCTATTTCTCTTATTTTAAAATGTTTATTTTCTATAACTTCATTGATTATATTGATATTATGGGTGGATACTAGCCCCTAGTTATCTTGTGTTACTATGGGTGGATGCTAGCCCCCATCCATCTATTATAATTTTATGGGTGGATGATGGACCTAATTTCTCTTATGTTACTACAAGTGGATATTGGAACTTGGCTTCCTACAATGATTTTATGGGTGGATATTGACCTCCATTACGTTTATGGTACCATAGGTGGATGTTGGAACATAATGTTTTAGGCCATACTATGGTTATATATATAATTTTATATATTCGTTATGATTCGAGAAATTCACCACTTTCCAAAGAAGGTATGTTTGATCCCAGATATCACCTTAGAACCTGATGACTGATAATTGTTATTTATTTATTTTCCTTATTTACTATGAACATCAACATGCACTATTACTCAGACTTGATATGTTTATAGAAATAGTTGGTGGAAGCCTACTGAGTTATAATAACACCCTTCTCAGGATTACTTGGGAACCATAGGTATAGTGACCCATGGATCTCATAAATTTATATTATATCTTTTTAAATTAATATTCAGTACATTACACAAACACATGTATAAGGACCATAACAGTTTAGCGTCTCTGTAAATTTGAAAGATAATATTCTTAATTCATGAATGATCTTCAATGTCTCCCAAAAATATCTTCCCATTTATTATTACTACTTAAAAAAATTTCTTCATAACACGGGTAAAGGAAACATAAGAAAGGGTGAGATTATATTCTTATTATGGGTAAACAAGGGAGACATGTAATCATAACATGAGTATAAGGGTATGAGAACATGATCATAACATTTGAAAAGAATACCCTACATATCAAAGATCAAAATATTTGGTCTTTGAATAAAGATTGGTAGTTCAAAATATAAGAATCATAAGGGAATCAAATAACAAGATCCTTGAGAGCATATAATCATAGAAAATCATATGTAAAGGATACCAACCAAGAAATTCATAATATATGAGGATTGAGATAACCACCTAAGTACCTACTTCGGGATTAGGATAAATACATGTGTAGATATTTTTTGGGTTTGGGATAACCACCTGTGTATCCTCATTTTTGGGCTTTTGTTAACCACCTATGTAGACTCTGATCTCATTGAACAATTATTATTACCTAATGAATTAGAGGGAGATATAAGTCTCACCTATCATGTAATGAAAATTATACATATGTGTTACATAAGATCATAAATCATTAATCATACCATAACCCAATAAATGAAAATGTGTTTCATAAACATTTCATTATATCTTAACCTATAGAAAATTGAAAAGTTTCACAATAATTTTATTGTTTCATCATAACATAACCTGTGAAAAGAAGCATGATTTATAAGAGTTATATAATGGAATATCCTATGGAAGAGTAACATTTTTCATAAACATTATATAATCATAAAAATAAACCATTCAAAGGAAGAATAAGAATCGTATCCTTAGATTATATCCCCGGTAAAGCATAAGTAACCACAATGGTAGTTATCTTAGACGGAGAATGATTTTGAAATAATAATCCCTTGGAACATTTCTTGATGAATATAAACTTTATTTGGAAATTATTTTTTAAAAATAAAATTAATAAAATATTTTGGAAATAATTTTCCTAAAAAATAAACTTTGAAAACTTATAAATGAATATTTAAAAATAATTTTAAAAATTTATTAAGGAAAATATAATTTTCTCTTTGAAAACACTTTTTAAAACATAATTTTTTTTTGAAATAATTTTCTTTTTGAAATAATTTATTTAAAATATAAATAAACTACCAAATATTAAGGGAAAAAATTTCTTTGAAAAAAACTTTGAAATATTGTTATATAATATTAAAATCATTGAGAATTAATGATAGTGATAAATACTATTCAGGCCATGCATGTTAAAAATAAAGATTCTTTTCACAATTTCAATAAAATCCAAATGATAATTTTTTGGAAGAAAACTTGAAGATTCATTTTATAAGATTTTGTAACAATTAAAAAATGGGTAAAAATTTCTTTACTAAATCATTTGAAAAAATATTAAAATAATTTTTGAAAACATTTTTTGAAAACATGGTTTTAGAAGAAAAGGTTTTTTTATTGAAAAGATAAATAAATACAATTTTCTTAAAAACATTATTTTGAACTATTGGTTAGATATAGAGAGTAAATGAAGGTAAAACATATATTATCATGAAATAATCATTAAATTATTAAATTAATGAGTTTATTGAGTAATGGATTATAATATTTTATCATGGGAAAAATAATCATAAACAATCCTGATAAATGATGAGATTGTAACATGAAATCTTTACCACTTTGGTAGCTTTGAAATGGAAGCCTCATGAAAAAAAATTATTTAAAGAAACTTAAAATATAATGAGGATAATTAAATCCATGATATTATATTTAAAAGTGGATTTATATACACCTAACAAAATAAGATAGCTTCATAACATAACATACGTCTCAAAGAAGGAAAATTGAGAAAAAACCTCTTACCACTTTTGAAACTATTGAACCATAAAACCCATGAAATAGAGATCAAAAAATGGATATGTAAATCCATGTAATTTTCAGTATAATTATCAAAAAAATAAATTTAGGGGTATTATATACACCACATAAAAGAAATATATATTGAATATGGCATGTGTCTCATAGAAGTAAATATTGAGACAGAAATCCCTTACCGCTTTAGTAATATTTTGAATAATAACCCCAAATAATGAATAACATAAAAATAAAAATTAAATATCATGAAAATATATATATTAATGATATAAAATTTAAATGGGTTAGTATTTACACCACATTATTAAAATGAGCGGTGAATATGGAACATGTCTCCTAGAAATAAAAGAGAGAATAAAAATCCATTACATTAAGTCTTTAATTCTATTGTGTATGTAAAAAAATACTTTATAAAAAATTGATATTTTTTATTATAAATATATTAAAGACTAATATTTATACATATCATAACATATATGATTTTATTATGACATTTTATTACCCATTTATTAACAATTCCATGGTAAAGTTATGTTTTAGGTAACAACCGCTTTGTTTTTCGTATATGTTTTGATTTGTTATTTTTTATTCCTCTTACTTAGATCATAATTTAATAATATATATAATTTTAACCATTATATAAATATAATATTTATTCAATGTATATTTATTAATATTAATTCATAAAATTTAGTGATAGAAAATGAAATACACTGTTCATGGAGACGGTAGGCTGTACGTATGTGTGAACACTGTTTCCATTTTCTTACTTATTGAAAGAAATAAAGTTAAATGACATATTATAATTTAAAAATAATAATTATTTCATAATTATTACATATTTTTATTAAACCCATCCTTATTACAGTTCATTTAAATCATTCATGAATTACATCGCTTCGCGGGGCCATAGTCCACCGTACACACGAGTGACGTTATCGTATTCCCAAAAAATAGAAATCATGAAGGTATGTGTGATATAATAATTAATAATCATAATAATATAATAAATATTATATATAACTAATAAATCCATCATTATTTACAATCATTATAGGTGGTAATGGAAAAATGAATGACATCGATTCGTGATGCGGTAGTCTGCTGTACATACGAACGATGAGTTCATAACCCATTTGATGAAAGTGGAGATGGTTGAAGGTAATTAACTTAACATAACAAAATATAATTATATATAATATAATGGGGCTATTATATTTAAATGTTATAATAATAATTGAAGTATTTGGAGGAAGAAATAAAACTAAAACACCCATTGATGAATGTTACCTGTTCTTCAGGTATCTCTCTTATGTTTTTACCAATTACCTAACTAGATTGGATTTATATCGAAAATAAGGATTCTAGGATAAGATTAATGAAGTTTTAAATTGATTTGTGTAGTGTTTTTTCGAACCAAAAGTGTTTTAATGTGTTAATAATAGAGGATATGGGATGACCTTTTATAATTGAAGTGTGTGGCACACTTGTATTTTTTTGAAGAAAATAATTCCACCCACATTTTTTCTTTTCAAAGGGATCCAATAATGGAAAATTATCATGAATAGTAGATATAATTTTGAAATATGTCCATACAATGGGTTTTGAAATTTTTTTTGGTTCTTTTTAACCCTTATCTTCTTTGTTTAACCCCTTGATAAACCTATTTTCACCTTAACTACAATAAATAATTTTTACTATTTTTACTATTAATTTTGGTAAAACATTAAGTTGAACTTATTATATAAAATAAAGTATTACGATTAAAAATATGGAATTAATTTTTCCAAGTTAATTCACATAATTGGAAAAATTTTTGTTTAAAATTAATCCCAGAGACGCGATGAGAAAGCAGGTTCTTAAATAGAAAACGTTCCAAATTTTACAAAGTTTTTATATCAAAATTCAAAATAAAATTTATTTAAATGACCTAAATTGGATTAATGGATGTATAATAGCACTAATTTTAATTTAAATACAATTTAAAATACAATTTAACATTATACATAAATTAAACTAAAAGACATTTTTCAATTAAAATTCAGTATTTTTCACGATTCATCAAAAAATTAAACTTTTTCGAAAAATCCCTAAAATTAATCCTAATTTTTTTTGAAATAGTGATTTTAAATATGAATTTTATTTTATTAAATTAATTTTATAAAATTTTCAAAAATTACATTTATTATTATTAACAAAATTAAATTAAAATAATTTTTTTGAGAAAATAGTATTTTTGAAACGAATAAAGACTTTTCTAAAAATTACATAACTTTTTATCAATATGTTTTTTTTATAATAAACTCTTATACTTAATATTTAAAAATTATTTATTAATATTCATGTCACTATGTTTAACAACTTGGTTATAACGGTCACATTTAATTAACTATAATATATCATGGTTTTGTTAAAACTCAGTGTCGTGTGTAACGCAAGCCAACCCAATGTTGTGTGTAGTGAAAGATTAACATGGTGTTTCATGAGACATAATCCAAAATTAGTGTTTCATTTAATTCAATATAAACTTGATATTTCTTGTAATAAAAAATAAAAAATATAAAAAATTTATTTTTAAAAAATAAAAATTCACAAAATCTCTGGGTATTGAATTCTCCCCCTTAAAACAAATTTATTCCCCAAAATTATTCACCTTGGTACCAAAACATGAGGATAATTCTTACTCATTATTTCCCTATGTTCCAACATAGATTCCTTAAGTTGGGGGTTTCTCCAAAAAACACTGACCAGGTAAGTGGTCTTGTTTCGTAGTACTTTCTCTATTCAATCTATAATCTCTACTGGTTTTTCCTCATAAGGACTACAATACTCTAGTGGTATGACCTCTGAATTTAGTACATGTGATAAATTTGGTATGTAATTCCTCAGGAGTGATAAACGGAGCACATAATGAACTTTAGATAGGTTTATTGGAAGGACTAAACCATAAGCTATCATCCTAACATGATCAAGTATTTTAGTGGGACTGATATACCTAGGGTTTAATTTTGTCTTTTTACTGCACATAAAAATTTGTAGAAAGATCTTATTACAAACTTAAAATTATAGATTACATTTATATTTATCACTATAACATTTATATAAACTTTTATTAGTTCTTACATGTTTCTAAATGGATCTAACTATCTCTGCTATCTCATCATCTTGTTCAGGTCCCCATAGATTTCTTTCCATAGCTCCATTCCAGTACGTTGGAGTTCTATACTTCCTTTCATAAAGGAATTAATAAGGATCAATATGAATACTCAAATGAAATATATATTTTTAAGAAAACATAACTTGAGGAATGTGTTGATCCCAACCACCTTTTAAATCCATAGGATAAGATCTTAGAGTATCCTTTAGGGTTTAAATTATTCTCTTGAACTGACCATCTATCTGAGGATGAAATATAGTGATGAAACTTAACTCCTTATCAAGTAATTCCTGAATAATTCACCAAAACCTTGAGTAAAACTTCAGATTATGATAAAATATAATTGAATTTGTAACTACATGAAACCTTAACACTTCCTTAATTCATATTCTGGAAAGAATATCCAAATACAAATCTTCTCTGATAATAATGAAGTGCGATGAAATTGTAAGATGGTCGACTATAACCCATAATTATCTAAACAGCAAAGATAAGATAAACCTTAAAGGTTACTAGTACCTTTAATCATATGTAAAAAAAGTTTAAAGGAATTCCTACCCAAATAACTTTTTCATTACATATAAAACTAAAGGGTTTCATTTCCATTAATGGCTCCTAAAATATCCTTAATCTTGATAAAATACCATCATATAAAACCTAAAAAGGGGTGTTAGTGTCTTTTAACATATGATCAACCTTAAAATCACAAACCCATGATGTTATCCATAATCTTATGTTAATATTACCTGAATACACATTTTCTTCCAAAACATAATTCACCCTTTATTCCTTAAAATAATCTCTTATCTTATACAAGAACATTTCCATTGCTATCTTGGGTTCAAAATTGTATCAATAGAATATCAAATGTGATTTAATTATTATATAATTCATGTATATTGATACAATCACATGAAATTCCACTAAATTATGAATAATAATATTTTTATAGGTCTCATTCATACAAAATCTAACATGAAATTATCAAATAAGGAGGGGAGGAATAAGGGGACCTAATTATCATGATTCTCTTCAACCATCGTGATCTCATAAGATTTACATTTTTTCATTTATATTTAGATATTTTTGGAATATATCATCATCATTAACCCTCAGATTTTGTAACTTTTTAGAATAATTACCAAAATCCTTGTAATTGAAACACTAAAGTGTGGAAGATTAATTTTATGAAGCTTTCTCATCATTAGATAAATTATTCCCATCACTTTGGCATTTAGTCACTCGATGAACTTTATTCCCACAATTAAAACATTTAGTAGTCCCCTTAAGAAAATTTCCTCCGTGCTTATTCCTACACTTTGATCATAAAGGAAAGCTCACATTCTTCTCTCTGTGTTTCTTATATTTTCCTTTTAATTCCATTTGTCTCTTCTCATCAAATCCATGAGATTGATATGTAACACCAACCTCCATATACACATTGATAGGAAATAGAATAATATATTCATAGATACTAAATTATCTTCAGGATAATTCTCTTTAGAGACTTGGTTTTAAGCCACTGAAGAAATGATCAACATTAATTTTAGGTTGGATGATAATATTATAAGAATACCATAAAAGTATTATAAAAGTTTCCTCAAAGGTACCAATGGATTCATAATCCTTTTAATTTATCACAAGAAACTCATTCTCCATCTTCATATGAATAATATGAGGAAATTAATTATTAAAAAAAATATGTTATTTAACTCTTCCCAATCCATGGAGTCAATTTCATCAAGTGACTCGTATTATTGATAAGAGTCCACCATTGATCTACTTCACTTACCAAATAATAGACAACAAAAATGAATTTTTCATGCTATGAATACCGTAGAATGAAAAAAATATTTTTAGTGGTGTATATCCATTATTTAGAAACTAGTGGATCCAAAGACCCACTAAAAAAAGGTAGAAATTTCCTCAAGATGGACTTAATAGAATGTTGTTCCCTACTTTGTTTGGAAGTTAAGAATGATTCATAGAGTGAGAAAGTTGTGTGAGCATAGTAATGAGATTTTTCATTCCATAACCCATAATATTTGTATGATTAGGAGAAAAATCATTGAATTATACATCACACTCTGAATTAACGTAGTTCCTTCAGGTTCCATCCATTGACTAAAACCAAAAATCCTAGTGTGAGAAACACTAATCATAGTGGAAAAGTACAGAATCACAAAAAGTCACTTATATGATGTATAAACCATGAAACCTTTATTTAAATATATGAAACCTTAGGATTAACCTTGGACATCCACAATTATCATATATTTATATCTAATATGATAGTTTGTAAAGATTCTATAGACTTCAAAATCATACCCCCAGGAGTTTTAAATGAGGTGTGCAGTAAGGCCCATTATCATGAACACGGTGTAGATCAAGTCCATCTCAATGCACCATTTTAAGAGTTATTACCACAAGATAACTCTTTTCTATAGATACATCTACTTTTAGCATCAAGATAGGGATTTAATTTTTAGAAACCACTTTCTCTATCTTTTTCCATAATTTCAAGAGATTTTACTATACTTTGACTTATCATTAATCTTATCGCTAAAGACATCCCTGGACAGATACTTATAAATATCCCTAGGTATTTTGTATAAATTTTTCTTATCCCTATTTCAAAAGTTTATCTAAACCTTTCCTCTGATACCAAATATTTCAAACGAGGCTTATCATACATGGATATTATATGTTTTTAGATAAATATTCATTACATTATACAAACACATGTCTGAGGACCATAATAGTTTATTTCCTTTGAAAAATTGGAATGAAATATTCTTAATTCATGAAATATATTCAATGTCTCTGATAAATATATTCCCCTTTAGTACTCCTACTTAAAAAACTTTCTTAATAACCAGGGGAAAGGAATCATAAGAAAGGGTGACCTCATATACTTAGTAAGGGTAAAAAAGGGAGATATATAAGCATAAAATAAGAAAACGGGTATAATAAAACGAGCATAATATTTTAAAACCATATCCTACATATCACATATCATAATCTTAGGTGATGAAATAAATATTTCCAGTTCATAAGACATGAATCATAAGGAAATCAGAGAACATGATTCACGATAGAATAACAATTGAATAAGACATAGAATTATGGTATATACATAATCCTAGAAAATATTATATAAAGGGTACCTAAAAAGACATTCATAACATGTAAGGATTGGGATAACCAACAATTTACCTTCTTTGGGATTGGGTTAAGCACCCATTTACCTTGTTTTTAGGGCTTGGGATAACCACCTATGTACCCTCCTTTTTGATATTGGTATAACCACTAGTGTACCCTATGGTCTAATAGAACATTTATCATTACCCAATTCATTGGAGAGAGATATAGGTCCCACACATGACATAATGAAAATCATACATATGTGTGCCATGATATCATAAAACATTCACCATACCATGACCCATGAAATTAAATTGCGTTTCATAAACATTTCATCATATCATAACCTATAGAAAAGAGACATCTTTTATAATCTTTTCATTATTTCATCATAGCACAACCGATGAAAAGAAGTGATATTCATAATAGTTCTATCATGATTTAACCCATGAAAGGGAAATAGGTTTCATAAAAATTATGTCATCATAAACATAAACCATTTAGAGAAAGAATAGGATTGGTATCCTTGGATAATATACCTAGTAATGCATAAGTAACCACAGAGGATATCATCTTAGATGGAGAATTATTTTGAAATAATAATCACTCAGAACATTTCTTGATGAAAATAACCTTTATTTGAAAATAATATTTTAAAAATAAACTTTATAAAATATTTTTTAAATAATTTACTTGGAAAATAAACTTTGAAAAATTATAAAAGAATATTTAAAACTCAATTAAAACATTTCTTGAAGAAAATATCACTTCTAATTTATTTTTTTTTTCAAAACATATAACATTTCCAAAATCCTTTTCATTTTGAAATCATTTATTTAAAATTTAAATTTTTCACAAATAGTAAGGAAACCATTTTCTTTGAAATTAAATTTGAAATATTTTGAGGTAATATTTAAATCATTTTGTAATCATAATAGTAGAAAATAATATTCATTTCATTCTTGTGAAAAACAAAGATTCTTTTCACATTTTTGGTAAAATTAAAATTGGATTTTTTTTAGAAAATGATGTGAATATTACTTTTATTTTTTTTTGTAAAAATTAAAACATGGGTAATAATGTGTTTACTAAATCATTTTAAAAATATGTTAATTGTTTTTAATTTTTTTTTTAGAAAAAATAAAGCATAAAATCAAAAGAAAATTTAAATATAATTGAAATATTTATTTTAATGATATAAAATTTCAATTTTTTTCTACGTACACCACAAAAATAAAATGGACGGTGAATACAGCACATTTATTCTATAAATAAAAGAGAGACTATAAATCCCTTACCTCATGTCTTGAATTCCATCGTACACATTAAAAACTCTTGTATAATAAATATAATATTATTATAATATTATTAAATACAAATATTTATACATATAATACCACATATGATTTTCTTATGACCTTTTATTCTTTTCTTATTAACAATTCCATGTTAAAGTTTCATTTCGGGTAATCACCACTTTTTTTGTATATGTTTTGATATTGTTATTTTTTTCCTATTACATTGATCATGATTTCATAATATATAGAATGTAAAAAATTATAAAAATATCATATATATTAATTATATATTTATTTATAGTAATCCATAAAATGTAGTGATAGAAAATGAAATACATTGTTCATGGGGATGGTAGGCCATACATACATGTGAACACTATTCCAATTTTCTTAAAAAATTAAAAGAAATAAAGGTAAATGAAATATTATAATTACAGAATAATTTTTATTTTATATAAATCATATATGTTCATTAAACCCATTGTAATTACCTTCCATGTAAAGCGTGAATGAATCACATCGTTTCACGAGGCAGTAGTCCGCCGTACACATGAGGGACGTTATCATATTCCAAAAAATGGAAATCATAAACGTATTAATTATATAATAATTGAATAATAATAATAATAATAATATCATAAACATCATATATAAACAATAAATTCATCATTATTTATAGCTGTGAGAGGTGGTAATGGAAAAATAAATGACATTGGTTTGTGAGGCAGTAGTCCTTCATACACATGAATGATAATTTCATTACCATTTGATGGAATAGGAGATAGATATAGTTAATAACCTTAAAATAACTAAATATAAGTATATGTAATATAATGAGGTTATTATATCATCATGGTATAATAATAATTTAAGGACGTGGAGGAAGAAATAAAACAAAAACATTCGTTGATGAAGGCTACCTATTCTTCGAGTATCCTCCCTCGGTTTGCACCAAAAGCATTCCTAGTTTGGATTTATTTCCAAAATAATTAATATAGTATTAGAGGAGGGAGATTCATAAGTTATTTGGGGAGGTATTTTACAAATCAAAAGTTTTTAAAGGTGTGAAGAGGAGAGTGGAGGGGGTGGCCTTTTATAAGTGAGGTGAGTGGCACACTTGTGATTTTTTTGAAAGAAATAATTCCACCCACATTATTTTCATGTAAAAAGGATAAAATAACATAAAATTATAGATAATAGAATAAATAAGGTCTAAATATTTCCATAAAATGGGTATTGGTTAGGTTTTGGGTTATTTTTAACCCTTATAGTTTTAGTTTAACACCACCAGTAAACTCATTTTCACCTTAACTTCGGTAAATAATTTTCCCTATTTTTAATATTAATTTTGGTAAAAAATTAATTTAAAAAAATTAGATAATATAAATTATTATGATTAAAAATATGGAATAAATATTTCTAAACTCAATTCACATAATTTAAAAAATTTAGTTTAAAATTAATCCTGGATACATGATGAGAAAGTGGGTTCTTAAAGTGAAAATGTTCAAAACTTTACAATGTTTTTATATCATAATTCAATATAAAATTTATTCAAATGAACAAAATTGTATTAATTAATTTATAAATTAAATATTTTTTACTTTAAAAACCATTTTAAAATTTTATTTAACTTTATAAATAAATTAAATGAAAAGGAAATTTTTTATTAAAATCCCATATTTTTCATTATGCTTCAAAAAATGAAACTTTTCAGAAAAATACAAAAAATTATACCTAAGATAAATTTGATATTATTATTTAAAAAATGAAATTTATTTTATCAAATTTATTTTTTTAAGTGTAAAAAATTAATTTTTTTATTGTGCATAAAAAAATTTAAAATTATTATTTTAGAAAATAGTTTTTTCAAAACGTATGAACGCTTTTCTAAAAATTAATCACCTTTATATCATTATGTTTTATTAATATAAAACCCTTATAATTAATATTTAAAAAGTACTTATTACTATTCTTATCACTATGTTTAATGTATAGGTTATAACACTCACATTTAAATAACTATAATCTATCATGGTTTTGTTAAAACTTAGTTTCTTGTGTAACATAAGATAACCTAGTGTTGCGTGTGGAGACAACTTAACTTGGTGTTGTATGCAACACAATAACAACTTAGTGTTTTATGAAATTCATTTAAAATTTGATATTTTTTTTGTAATAAAAAATATATAAATGATTAAATTTATTTGAAAAAATAAAATTTCTCAAAATCTTGAGGAGTTATAGGAGGAGACTTCATGGTTATAAGACAGGGCAAGGGAAAATTCCCCAAGACCAAGATTTGATGATTATATGGATAGGAAAATGGGATATGGGACCAGGATATGACTTTAGACTATTTTTATAGTTTTCATAGTATATTAGGTTTTGGTTATTTTTTTATCACTAATGTATATGATCCTCTATAGGGGATCTTAATGTTGCCAGTATGTATTGTATGAATCACATGACATTCATTTTAATATATCATGGTGTATGTGTTATTTATTATCTATATTCATGATGTATGTCACCTTATTTATCTGAATTTATGTGATTTTCATTATTTCCACTATTATTTACCCCTATGATATGAGGGTATAGTCTCTCAATAGTAACACCGTAAAAACTCATTAATATTCAGAAACCTATGGAATATGGGGAAGTGAACCAACAGTCTTGTTGCACCTTCAGTTCAGACATGGGTGAGTGGTCTTAGGTTGGGGTTGTTATATTTGTTCTACACAATGGTCACGGTCTCCCCTTGACCCCTCTTGTGTTTTTATTCTATATTGGGTAGATCACCTTTTTTTATACTTGAATTAGAGTTTATTTTATCAAATTAGGCCCTTATAGGTGTTTCTATCACTCTTATTAGAGTTATTCATTATTTCCATCATTATTTCACCATATACCATCAGTTATGCCTAATTCCATGAATTTTTCTCTAATTTTTCTAACTTTTTCCATTTTATGATGAATCAGCTCTTGGTCTTCGATGAGAAAGACTCTACTAGTCCTAGGTATGAATTCCCTTGCTTTACCATGAGTTTTTAAATGTGTTTTCTTCATTATAAAAAATACAAGAAGCATTTATTTGTTATGTATTCCCTCAAACTTATTTAAATTGGTTTCATTAATTTCCTATGGCATGAATGGAACCTAATAAGTCTTGATTAGATCATGTGATGTGTGTGTTAATACCATTGGTCTCCAATGACCAAATTATATATGTAATTGATTTTGAAACCATAACTTTGGACCCAATATTGTTACCTATAAATGAGAAATGACCCTAGGATCCTAGTATAGTGTCCTAATGTACTCCTTGGTGAGAATTTGGCTTGATTATGTGTTAGGATAGATGTGTGATGGCATATGCATGAGACTTGGAATACATTAATGGCCTACGAGCATAACCCATATCATGTTAATTAATTTTAAATGTTTAAAATTGAACATTTAGGTTTTATTATTCATATTTATGGATGTTTGATATGTTGTAGTACCACACCCATGTATAATTGATTAGGGGTGGTTCATTGTCCACCATTGATATATTGGTGGTATCTCATCCACCCAAATAAGGTTGGTGATCTACCATTCACTATGAGATTAGTGAAATAGTGGAACATAGTTCACTTTATAATTTCATTCTAGTGGTACATCATTCACTTGTGATTTTATATTGATGGAGCATATTATACTTATGAGAGTCATTCTGGTGGTGTATCATCTACTCGAGGACTTGTTCTAGTGGTATATTATACACCTAAGATTTAGTTCCAATGGTGTATCAACCGATTTATATGTGACATAGGTAGTTCACCATCCACATAAAGGATTATATTAGTGGTGTATCCTATTGATAATTCCATTCATAACTTTAATAACTATAAGTTCATTCATTAAAATACCAACCCTATAGAAATTAGTTCATAGAAAGTAACTCTTCATTCATCTTTTTATTGGAACTTAGAAGAATGACTTCACATGAATCCCCTCACCTAATCTCACTTACTCTATACTAATAAAAAAACTCATACCAAATTTAATGAAAAATAATAAATCGAAAACAAGTAAAGAACTTAATAGGATTTATGTATTTTATAATATCATCCTATATCCATTGGAGAAGCATCTATTTTTTTTTATTTCATCATTTGTAAAATGTTTACAATCAACTGTGACTTGTCAACCATATAGATCACTAAACTGAAATTATTTCTAGAAAAATCAACATTAATGGTTCTTTAGGATTGAAAAATAATTAAAAAAGGTATTTTAAAATTTTCTATGTCTGGATTCATACCGCTACATAAATTCTGGAAACCCCTTCTTGGATTCTCCCATGGACTGTGTGCAACATAATTTAAGTATGAAAAAATGAAATTTAATCCATACCTCATTCAATTTTGACCGAACAAATGTTCTCTCACTATTGGTGATCATTTCTTAAATATGTCAAACCAATCACCCTTTAGAGCATCCACTTGTTCTCTAAAAGCCTACTGGTATATCAATAATTCATTTTCAGTTATTATCATAGAGAATTGATGAAACCTTTGAGGAATGAATGGTAGCATGAGCACTACCCCTTAGATCTAGTAAGAAGTATATTTGTTAGATTTGAGTGATTGGATTATTTATTCCTCTGTGTAGGAAGCGAGAGGGAGTAGTGAAAGATCCCAAATTCGTTGGATGAATTGTATTATGAATTTTAACTTTATCTAGGATTAAATAGCATGGTTAATGCTTAAAGAAACATTATTTTGGATCTTGAATAAACTTAACCTTCTAAATAATACCTTGAAAAAACTTTTGACTTAATATACATGTAAAAAATGTCTTATATTTTTTTATCACATACTAATAACATATAAAATATGTTATGCGATAAAATATAATTCTTCAACTCAACTCACTTATCCTATAAATAATTAAATAAACCTTTAATAAAAAATTATTCATTCATAAAATATATTCCCACGTATTCACTTAACAATTGTGAATAAATTAATTAAATAAATTCAATTCATATTATTATAAACTTAAATAAAATTTTATTTATTTATATTTTTTATTGATCAAAATTAAGAATATCCAGACACCCTAAGTGGGACCCACCTTGTCTTAAACCCAAATTTGTTAGAATTGGGAAAGCTTATGAATACAATTAGTGTGTGGACATCTAGGAACTCATATTAATAGCATTGATTACAATTCATAGATTAGGAGTAGAGTCTAGAAACTCATCAAGGCCCCTAAGGAGATCTTTTTTAGTCATTGTAACAACCTCTTACAAACAAGCACCATGTAATATAATATATTTATTTTGTGATATCTCATAAAGCAGGTTTCACACTTCTAGTCATCATCATTTTTTAATTTATTTATTCGTGACCATATTGGATAGGCCTACCATCAATCACTATCACAATGGGTTTAATTAAGGTGCTACCATCCTGGTCAACTAGGCTTGAGATATCTCTTACTTTTAGAATAAAAAAATCCTATATTTATTATTCAAACAATGCCATACCACCAATGACACACCCAATGGAATCTAAATCACCCTGACATAAATGTCACAATTTTTATTTTTCATCAAAGTAAACAATCAAATGGTACACAATGACAATGATATCAATTTAAGAGACCAATGCACATGTTCATGAATAACAATAACCAATGAAACATAAAACATGTTGTGTTTGTATTGGTGGGCCATTCTTTGTGATCTACTCTACTCAAGGTCACTAAGTGTGAAATTCATGAGAAGAATTATAAATGCTTATGATTCCCCAACACATGATAGTCATACATTATTTTTTTCCTATCAGTATGATGTATCTAAACCATATGATACATTTTTAAGATTAATTTCATGGTATCTTGAGGTTATCATTATAAATGTGAATTACTATAAATTATTGATATGAAAAATAATATAAGGAAATTATCTTCTAAATAGTTGATGTAGAAGTATCAACACTAATATGTTAAGATAACATCATGAACAACTATCTATATATATGATATGGTAATCAAAACATAATCTTAAATTTAGGTCTAGGGCACCTACTTTTAGAAAAAAATGTGGTCTCTCCCTCTTTTATAGATGTCCCCTCCAGGATAACCTATTTTACCAACATCCTATATTCATAAGGGTCTATCTATTATCATTATTGACTACCTATTACTAGTATCCTTCATAGAATATTCCAAAAATCATTAGTAAATGAATATTTATCCTCCACCTCACTTATTTCTCCCAATCTTCACACTAAGGGTGATTAAAATGTAAATAAAAACCACTTCTAGTGATCTTCCACCTATGCAACACACCTTCCTATTAGTGAAACAACTGGTGAACTTAGAACCAAATCATTACTTTCCACCAAAATTATGGTTAAATAAAAAAATATTCTTTGCATCATATTTTTTTCAACTTCAGATCAATTTAATTAAAAATTATTGAAGACCTCTTGTTTCTACCTTTACTAGATATAAGAGTTCTATAAAGTTTCTTATTTTGGTAAAATAAATCCAAAACTTGAAGAGGACTCACAAATCTTAGAAACTTCTTTCTTGAATACTACTTCAAATAATATCATAGTATCCTCTAACAATTTAGAAAAAAAAATCACTTGAACATCCATTTCATGCAATGATCCTCCTTCCCTTCATTCACCCAAGTCCAGCTGAGGTATATTGTTTTTTCTGATTCACTAAAACTAAACACTTGGCGAACATATCCATTTGGCTTTGTTTTTAGTAATATTTTATAACTTAAACTCTCTATCTTATATAATATTTTAGATAAAATTAAACCTAAGGTTTATGTGATATTTCCTCACATGAAACACCATATTTTTATCTAATTGGATTACACTTTGACTATTGTGGTAAATTAGTTTATGATCTTGGCCACTTCTGAGATCCTCAATCAGATGCCTCAACCATACCATTTTCTTAATTGATTTCATTTCTAATATATAATCTACTTCTATTGTAAAGAGTTAAATCACCATTTACAATCTAGATATCCAACTGACCATGATTCCTCTAAATGAAAAAACATTTCCAGTTGGGATATTTTATGAGTTTCAATCACCCCTAAATTCCACATCAACATGCCTAAATGGCCCGAAGGCCTTTATTATTATTATTTTTATAGTCCACCTTTCAAGGGGTGAGGTGGAACCCTTATAAGTCCTGAAGTTTTAAGAGACAATTACATGACCCGTAAGTCTTAATGGAATGACCCGGATAAGATAACTTAGAACTGATCCTCCCCAACAAATATTATGAAACCCATGATTTACCTTCATAAGGATGGTCAGATAGATATCTTGTGCAGAGCTGCATAGGCCCAGTACAGATGGCAATGTCATACCCTCTCATTCTTCGAATTTCGGTTATCTCTGCTCTTAATCCTCATCTAGAGCCTTTTCCCTTATAATTTTCCTGGTATATAAACATATTTCATGTGGAACAACGGCCTTGGGGTGGATTAAAGTCCTTGAGGTGTTTCTAAGGCCTTGAGAGAGAACTAGACCGAAGGCCTTGGGTGCCCCGAAAGCCTTGTAGGACTCTAGGACCAAATCGGTGGCCCGAAGGCCCAGATGGATGAATAGTTCTGGCTGCTAGAGTATCAAACAATACTTGCTAAATTGATACTATAGTGCCTTCTACAGTACCCGAAAATATGTCTCCACCCAGATTTGATCTCGAGTCACTTGGATGCACTTTTAGAGTCATCACCAAATGGGTTGTGGCTCATGTGCTAAATTCCACATCAACATACCTCAATAACATATCATCTTCTCCAAATCAAAGAGTAGTGTCTTTTTTTCCTTTAAGGTACCCGATAATCCCCTTCATAGATTCCCAATAATCGTTCATCAGATTCTACATATACTAACTGACCACTCCCACTATATGAGAAATTTTTGGCTAAGTGCACACCATATAATTCATGAGAATTCCTTCTACTGATTCATATGGCACTCTCACCAGGTGATCTTTCCCATCCTCTATTCATGGTTCTTATTCCATCAAGATTTTTAATTGAATGAAAAGAGGAATTGAAATAAGTTTACATCTAATCATCACAAATTTTTCAATAATCTTACAAAAATAATCTTTTTGTGAGAGAAAACAATTTATGGCATTCCTATCAGGTTCAATCCCTATTCCTAAGATCTTTTTTTCTTCATCAAGATATTTTATTTCAAAACTTCCAAAAAATTTATTCTTAATATCTTGAATCAATTGAATTTATGGAAACACCATAAGAACGTAATCTACATACTATAATAAAATTATGAAGTTCCCATTACTATGCTACTTTTGGTAGAAGTAATGGGTTGAATTACTTTTCATGAAACAATTATCCTCAATGAAATTGTTAAAATTTCGGTTCCACTGCCTTGGTGCTTATTTAAAACTATACAAACTTCTCATGATTTTATACACTTAGATCTGATTTCATAAATCCATGAAACAAGAATATTACTTTATATATATTTATTCCTTCAATTCGCCATGAATAAAAACTATATCACATCCATTTGTTCTAGATTTAAACCTCTAAAATAAACCAAAATTAACATGTTTTAATGGTAGTATGTTTTAGTATCAGAGAAAATATTTCAAAAAATTCAATTCACCCTTTTATTGAAACCATTTTATCACCAGACTTTTCTTATACCTTGTACTTTTTTCAAATTATTCCTTTAACTAGAAACACCTTTTTTTAAGTTCCCTATTCCAAAGTGGTTGTTTTGATAGATCCCAAGTATCTTTCACCTGAATTTAATCTAACTTATACCTCATGGGAAAATATTAATTACCAGAATCAGTTAGGATATTCACTTATTTCAGGCTATATAGTTCTATACCATTTGTTAAAAGAAATAAGTTTAAGTTAGCTCCATAACTCTGTACCAACCGTATGACTCTTGTAGTTCTTTACAATGTTGAATGTGATTCTAACCTCTCTAGAATTAGAATATTTTAAATTGCATCGTCTTATAACCTAGACTGATTTTGACCAGTTCTCAAGATTTTAGGTATATATCCTAGTGGTCTTAACCTCAAAAATTTCATGATACCCTCTTAAATTTCCTTCAAAACTTGTGAAATTCCAAAATAATTAGATCCAAATGAATTCTTTAAAATTTGAACTTTTCCCGAACCTACATTCAGATTAAATTAAATTTAATTTGATTCAAAAAAATTAATTTTCTTTGTGTCTAAATTTTGAATCTTCCATAGGAAATTCTCATCAAAGTGATCATTTTGAATTTTGATAACATTTCTTTTATCAATAGCCTAAAGTAAAAATATGATATTTTATTCTCCATTCCCCATAATGAAATATACCTGATATTTACCTTCAAGATTATATATATCCATGTATTCCACATGAGCATAGTATAAAATTTTAAAGATTTAAAGGCAAGATAAATCTAATGTTTTTTCTATCCATGGATCTTCTAGAAATTATTATCTAATTTGTGTTGAAAGGATTAAATTGATTAAGTAAGTTGCAACATTCAATATTTCTACCCAAAATTTATTTGGAATTATAAAATAGAATTTCAAGCTCTGCACCCTTTTTATCAGAATTCAATTCATTATTTTAGCTATTCCATTTTTTCAAGACACCCCAGGTCTAGTTTTTCTTTTTTAATACCCATGTAACTATAAAATCTATGAAAAATTATCACTAGTAGATAAAATATTTTTATGGATCATTTTTGACATTGGTTATTTACAACCGACATGAAAATTTGGGCATATTAATTTTTTACTTTGGTTTTTATCAGTACAGACATGAAAAATTATGTATTCACTGCTCTTTCATGCTGGTTCTACAATATAACCGATGTAAAAGAGAATTTTTTTACATTGGTTATACTATAACCAACTTAAAAAACCTTGATTATGTATTTTTCATGTTGGTTATAATATAACCAATGTAAAAAGTACTTTAAAAATTTATGTATCGTTCAAAAGTTTCATTACATGGTCTTCCTATTTCACGATGAATCTCTCGTTTCTCTCTCACCTAAGCCCTAAAATTCTAGTTTATTCAATTTGGTTGTCAAAATATCACCTTACGATCTATATAGAACCATAGGGTTTCATCGACCTTGGTTTTTCCATATGAATTAAGCCTCAAACATTTTGTTTCCCTTTTTTCAGTCATTCTTTGGATTCAAATCTCTAATTGACCATTATTCAATGAGGTGTTATTCATTCCCACATTACCATATTCATACATTAAAGTTTCTTTATATTCATAATTGAGTGTTTGATTATAGATCTTCTCATCTACAACTAGCTCACCTGAAGGTTTGAATTTTGAATTTGACAAACATTTTTCTAGGTTATTTAGGTGTTTTTATTTGGATTTATGGTGTTTGATTCAAATTAAGTTATATAATAAAATTTTAGTTTTAATTAGTTTTGGGATAAAAATAGAGGATGAATTAGAGGTAATGTTTTATCTTACATGGTCAGATAAACCATATAGAGACCAGAAAAACAATTATAAAAATATTTCAAAGGCTACAATATGATTCAACATGATCCATCAAACTATGTGGCCAATACATGCACGATTATTCATCCCTATAGTGTTTGTTCATTATAATACTTTTACTCTAAATTTGATCCTAATGATGTTTGTATTTTATTAAGGTGAATTATAGTTTGGTTTCAAGATGAGTTGATGATATTAGCTTGAATTTTGTTTTGTTTTTTGGTATGTAGTGGATTATGTGTTCATTATCAAAATTTTTTTTTATTAAAATTCGATTTTTTAAAATTTTATTGGATTTATAATTATGAATTATCAGTTTTTAAATCATGATATTGAATTTTTGTGAGTGTATCTGATTTTATCAGTATATATAGTTAGTTTTTCCATATAATGAATGATAATTTATTTTCAAAATAAATTTAAGTGCTTTTATAGTCTGTTGAGTTATTTAAAATGGTTTTTCAATATTTGTACTCTTTAATTTCGTGAATCAAACATGATAATTCATTGTAAATAAATCTAGGCGATAAATTACTATCCTGGTTTGGGATAAGAAGCTTTTGATTTTTGATGGATTCAAAGCTTTAGTATAATAGTGTATACCCTAAATTGTTGTAAGTGTAATATAAATTATATTTTAATTTATAATTCCCTTTTATGTTTTCCTAGTTTATTTATTCAATTATAAGAAAGTAAAATTATAATAAAGTAACATAATAAGTAAATCAAACATGGTATCTATTTTTTAGGTTTGAAGCTTGTTAGAACAAGTTAAAGTTGAATTCTCAGTGCACGCCTCACATGATTGAGACTATATATTCTACTTATGATTTTATAATTTTTTAATTAGTTCCTAACATTATTTAATGTGACATTTTTTTAAACTAAGACTCAATTATTGATTATATAATATTGTTAGTTACATTATAGATTTTTTTTAATTTTTATAAATAATTAAATATGAATTAGTTGTTATATATATATATATATATATTTATTTATAGATATTGTTTTATAGATATCGTTGTACATATTTTTTAATAATTCCATATGGTTATATTCATTTATTTTTACTTGAGACATTTTTAAAGGAATATATTTTGTAATTCCTTCTGAATGAATGAATTCTATCATCAAAATTTTCTATTTTTCTTCTAATGTATCCATTCTTGGTTTTCTATATTTTTATATGTCATTTCTAATCTCAATATTTTAAAAATTATTACCTTTGTTTTTTATAATTATTTTTGATATTTGGTATAGATAATGAATTAAAGTTGGATTAATACATCTTAAATAGGTGCAGAATATGAGGAAGTTTTCAATTCTTTTTTGGATTTTACTAAATGCAATGTTCCAAAGAACGACATGTTTTTCTATCCATGCCTGAAATGTTTAAATTTAAAGAAGTAAAAAATTAGATAGATCAAAGATCATTTAATTTTTAATGGTTTTAATTCGATCTACAATCTTTGGATTTGGCATAGTGAAACCAGGAAGAATTCCAGATCTATTGATAATGGTGCTTTTTAAGATGATAAATATGATAAAATTGATGAAATGATTCATGATATTGAAGTAGAGGGAATTGAGAAACAAAAAAAAATTGAGCATTTATATAGTGATGTGGAAATACCATTGTATCTGGGTTGTACGGAATATATATTTTTATCAACGATGTTAAAATTGATAAACCTAAAGGTGAAATATGGATAAAGTGAAAATATTTTTATAGATCAACTACAATTTTTGAAATACATTCTTCATAAAGACAAGGATCTTTCAGATTCACATTTTATGGATAAGAAAATATTATGGCCGATGGGATTAGGGTATAAGAAAATACATGCCTACTCAAATGTCTATATTCTATATAGAAATGAATATGAATTTATATCAGAGTTTCCTAAATATGGGACATCATGGTATAAGTTGAATGAAAAATCACAGGTTGATTCAAAAGCTTCAGAGACCCCTACCAAATCATTTTGGTTTCTTTATATAATTCATCATTTGAGATGTTTATTTTATAATTAAAATGATGAAAAAAGGTTAATATGGCATGCTAATGAGTGGATATGTGATGAAAAAATATGCCATCCAGCTGATTTTCTATAGTGGAAGAACATTGATAACTAGTTTCCTACATTCAGATATGAAGTTTGAAATATCAGACTTAGAATGTGCACAAATAAAATGAATCTATATCAAAAACTTAGTATCACACATAGTTCATGGCCTATTTTATTGGTAATTTACAACTTATCTTCTGAATTTTGTATGAATGAAAAATATATCATGTTGAGTTAAATGATCAGTGGACCAAAACAACCTGAAAATGATATTGACATTTTCTTATCACCATTAATTAATGATTTGAAACTATTATGGGAGGAAGGTATAAGGGTGTATGATTCTTATAAAATGGAATATTTTCAAATGCATGCAATGATTATGTTCACTATAAATGACTTCCTAGTATATGGAAATTTTCATGGATATAGTGTTAAGGGGAATAAATCATGTCAAATTTGTGAACAAGATACTTTATATTGTCAACTGCATCATGGGAGAATAACAGTATACATGGGTCATCAAAAGTTTTTCCCTATGGATCACTCTTATAGAAGATTAATAAATGATTTCAACTCACATGGATTTAATATTACTCCAAAACCTTTATCCATTGATCAGTATTTCTAGAGGGTGAAAAACATTGATGCGACATTCATAAAGACACATAAATATGGTAACGATAGAAATATTTGGAAGAAATGTTCAATTTTTTTAGCTACCATATTAGAGATATCATGAAGTGGAACATAAAATTAATGTCATGTAGGTGGAGAAGAATATCTATGAATGTTTTATTAGAACATTGTTAGATATTAAAGGAAATAATAATGATAGATTGAATGCCAGAATGGATTTACTATCAATGGGAATACATTTGGAGTTGGATCCCACTCCTCATGAAAGGTGAACATTCCTACCCTCAGCTTGTCATACCATATCCAAGAAGTAGAAAAATAGATTTTTTTAAAGTCTTCCTGATATAAAAGTTCCACATGGTTATTCTTAAAATCTAAAAAATATTGGGTATTTAAGGGATTTTAAGTTTACATGTATGAAATCTCATGACTGATACGTCATGATGCAACAAATCCTACCAGCTTCATTGTATGGAATATTTCCCACCCATATCATAATGACTATCATGAAGGTGTGTTATTTTTTTTAATTCAATTTGTAATAAGTTGATTGATTTAAATTCTTTAAACATTTTGGGGAATGAAGTGGTTTCTATACTTTTTCAATTGGAAATATATTTTCCTCCATCCGTTTTTGATATCATGGTGAATTTAATGGTTTATTTGGTGCAAGAAATAAATATTTACGGGACTGTATATCTACGTTGGATGTATCCTTTTGAAAGGTATATGAAGATATTGAAGGGGTATGTTAAGAATCCATATCGACCTGAAGCATCCATTATTGAGAATTATATTTCCGAGGATGTTATAGAATTTTTTACAAGCTATTTGTCTGATGTAGACCGCATCGGTTTGCTTACATCTCACCATGAACTGGTTAATTTTGGGGGAAAGGTGATTTATGGATTGAATGTCAAATCATTGATAGGTGAAAATATAAATAAGGTATATTTATACATCTTGAATAACATAGATGATGCTCATCCATATATAACTTTTCATATTAATGATTTGAAACAAAGTTATCCAAATAAGAAAGATATGTGGATTTTGAATGAGAATAACATAATTTTTTTCCATGGTTTTAAGAGACTGTGAAACCAGATGTATCAGAAACATTGAGAAGGTTTTTGAGAAGTCCAAGTTTAAATTTGATAACATGGTTTGGGTATGACATTAATGGCTATACTTTTCATATGAAAGACCAGGACAACAGAAGTGCAGTTCAGAATAGTAGTGAGTCGGTGTTTGTAGAAGGAATGTATTTTTAAGTGCCAAAGATAAAAACCCAATCTCCATATCCACTTTATATTATGGATTCATTGAAGAAACATGGGAGGTTTATTACATTAAATTTCAAGTTCTAGTGTTAAAGTGTAAATGGTTTATTGGTGACAACAGTATCCGGTAAGATGAATTTGGAATAAAAATAGTTAATCTGAATAAATTGGATTACAAAAAATGATCTTTTTATCATGGAAACAAATGAAAAACAAATTTTCTATGTTCTTGATCAATATGATATGCAACAGGATATTGTTTTACAAGAAAAAATAGTATGTCAGTGATGATAAAATTGAAAAAGATGCTGATTTATGTGAGATCCCAACATCCATGGAATGATTAACAAATAATATTGGTGAACACGTCATAGACATGGTTTGTTCCATATAAAATGATTTTGATGAAGGAATTTTGGAAAAAAGTCTTTAGTACATTCCTAATATTACAGGTAACATATTTTTAATTATGGTTTACTTTTTCAAATTTTGTAATTTAGATATTTTAATTTGATTTTCTTTATTTAAACACATATTTAAATTAAATTGTTTATTTTATATTAGTATTATTTTTTTAGTTTTCTATATTTACCATTAAGTAAATTATATATTAATTGATTTTTTTTGAAAACCAATTATTTTAAATTTTAAATTTAAAATAAAACAAAATATATTGTATAAGATTATATTATAAAATAATTATTTTTGTGGTAAAAATGATTTATCAAGTTGATAAATTTTTTACTATGTCATTTCTTTTCTTATGAATATTATGTAGTTTTAATTCATTTATTTCATTTCATCTCTCATTAATATTGTTATAATTATAGTTAATTTTACAAATATGGATAAAAATGTGTTATGTTTGGTTTACTTTTTTTTGATAATTGGTAATTTTTTATTTACATTTTTATATAATTGTTGGATTTGTATATTTTTGTACTAATTGATATTGATTTTATTTGTAGAATAATGACAGATGAATACTCTGATACACTACATATTTATAGATATGATCATACCCATACCTATGGGGAGGAAGTTACACATGCTCCTGTTGATAAGCCTCCTCATCCTTCTTTACTTGAGACACCTTGTTCCATGGGGGGTAAAAAAGAGTTCTAGGGTTGGTAAATGTGGAACCACATATTTATAAAAAATTATAAGTTTCCCATAGCTAGGAACAGAGGTTAATAATATCCTATTATGATAATGACATTCTAATAGGTCCAAATGGAAAACAATTCAGGACTTTTGTATCAGTACAGGCTAAAATCAATGTTAGTATTTTGTTTGAAAATTTCAGAAATGTTGACAAAGTGACAAAATCACTGTTGTGGGAGACCATTTTTGTAAACTTTTTTGTTATTATTTTATTTATCTTAAAATGGTTATAGTAATATATTTTTCCCGTATTATCAGATTAAATATGATATATATGACACTAGAGGAGTCTAGAGGAAATGTTTAGCATTAACGGCTAGGAGACAGAAGGATTTTAAATCATCCCTCACATCACAGTTCATTTTTGGGAATATTCAATATAAAAATCCATGTGATATATATATATATATATATATATGTCCATTTATAGATGAATATAAATGTATTTTTTTTGAAATTAGATGAAGAGAAGACTTTTTATTAAGTACAATGTTGCCTTTTTAGATGTTTTTTATATTAATGACCATGTTAATAATATCTATATTCATAATTATTAATTTAAAACAATCAAGGAGATATCATTAGGAGATTCAATCTAGAAATGTACACCATCATACATTATCTCGGGGAGGGTATAAATTATTTGAAGAACACTTGATAGAAGAAAAACTTCAAAAGTTGAGAGCCGAGTCATCAAGATCTGGAGAGGTTTCCCCTCCTTCCCCCACTAGAGATGAAAAATGGAAGAGGAATCCAAAGGAAAAAAGGAGAATATCTTATAGAAGAGTCAATAGTTGTAGCTGATAAGATTATAAGATGTTTATTTATTTATAAAAGTTAAATAAAATCTTTATATATTTTGACTCATTACATATTTTTTCAAATATTCCATACAAGATTCTCTTGAGAAGAAGAGAACACAAGGGGTATTTATTACTGAGGGTAGACAAGATATTTTAGCTATAGAATTGGGAAAGCCTGAACACCTGGGTAATGTACAAGGATACCCAATAGGTTTATCGATAAGAAATGTGTTTCCATGGTCAAAAGATTCTTCAAAGGATATTTTTTATAAAAAAATAATACTTGGATGCTAATGTTCAGGATATTCAAGAGACGATGGATGAGAGGATTAAAGATTCAATACATGAAATGTTTAAAGTCATGCAAGATAGTTTTGGCCTGCCAATCCAACTCCTCCACCTCCACCAATAGATCCCAATCCTTCTTATCTTACTCACACAAACTTGTTTCCAGACCTCACTATTTCTTATCCTACCCCAAAAAACCCCTCCTATATAGATTCCAAGTTACTGTGATTTATTTTTTGATGATCCTCATCATATTATTACATATGGGATGATATATTATGTCAACGATACCATTCATTATCGCCATATTGATATAGAGAATCATAGGTTCACTGTATAGGATATTATATATAAATCAACATAAATACCATGTCCTACAGATGAAGTGAGTATAGTTGGGAAAAGTATCAATCATTTTTTTGGTTTTTCCATCTAAACTACTTCGACATATTACCATAGAGGTATGTATATATATTCTATTATATTATATTTAATTTTTTTAGTAAATTTGTTTTCTCATTTTAAAGTTTATATATTCATCTAATATTTTTAGGAATACTTTAAAGGTAAATAAATACTGTATAGACATCAAAAAATTCAAAGTGATATGACTTCAGATACAGATTCTACTGGTCTTGATCAATTGTCAACATACTCAAATTTTTAATTGGGATTATATGAAATTCCAGATTCTTGTCACATGATGGCAACTTGTGAAGGTTCTCTCGAGGGAGAATGTGGGAACCCTAAATGGGGTGATGATGATGAGAAATCCAGGGAGAAGGATGCTACGATGTTGAATGAGGATCACATCGGTCACTATGATCTCTTTAGTCTCTGTGCGAAGTAAAGATCTGATAAAGCGGTGCTCAAATCTGCCTCTGATCATGGGAGGATCTTTGTGGATGTGTCTAAACAAGCTGAAGGCTTCTCCTTCATGGATTGTAATGTGGGTAGCTCAGAAAGAATCATACAAAAGGGCCAGGTTGCACATGTATCGTCCAATCAAGCCGTTGTTGAGGAAAGGGTAAAATTGTGTAAATTTTCTGTTATTGCTTGGGTTGTGATTCCAAAAGGGGTACGACCTTGGAAATTTCACGACCTCTCAAGAAGGTTGGCTGAGATTTAGGGATTTAGTTACTAGAAGATGACAGACATGGGGAGAGGATTTTTATCATGTGGTCTTCCCCTCTAATGAATACAAAAGGCGCACTTGGAGCTTGGGATCTGTTCCTCTTCATCCTGGATTCCTTCGGGTTCATGAGTGGGACCGAAAATTTTATCCCAAATTGGTTAAAAACACCTTTTCCCAGGTATGGATACACATTCATAAGTAAATCTGGCTCTATTGGCATCCACAAATTCTATGGGATATTGCTTCCTCTATTCGGAACCCTATTAGACTTGATAAAAAAACAGAAAATCCTAGCTTTGGTCACTATGCTAGCATCTTAGTGGAGGTAGACATGTCAACTACCTTAGTGGAAGAAGTAGTATTTACTACTAGAGATGATAGCATGAATCATGAAATTGGATATGAGAGAAAGCCAAAATTCTGCCTTATTTGTCAAATATTTGGGCATTTAATTTCAGAATGTAATAGGAATAATATCTGTTCCTCTTGCAACTATAGAGGGCATGATGCTGGGGGTTGTTGGAGGAAGACAACTGATCAGGGTCAATTAAAACCTGGCACAAACATCAGCAATGGATAGGAAGTGATTGATAAGGTGGATGCTCAGAGACCCAATGCTGATGTTTCCCCTTCTGATTAGGACATGAATCATAGTCTAGAGAACCCACCACAGGAGGCGTCCACAGTACAGGTGGTGACTACCGTACAATAGGTAACCATAGTGGATGATATTGACACTGCTAATGCAATGAGTAAAAGTCAGGACACTCAGCATGAGGGTGATGTGCCTGCTGGTCAGGTGGTTAATGATCATGATTCTGTTGATAAAGGGGAATCAGTAGGGAATGAATGTTCTAATCCATCTGTGGTTGAGGGATCTGGTGATCATATCGTAATTGAATCAGTGTTTCATGATCCCCCCATGGGAGGAAGTCTGATTGCATAGCTCACTGAGGACTCAGAAGAAAATTTCTCACCAGTACCTTCATCTAAAGTTGAAATAAGAAAGTTACATTCATCTCTTACAATGCCTATTGATTCAAAGAATAGGTTTACCTCTCTCTGTGATGATGAATATGGACATGGATATGCTTCTAATGATACATTGGATGAGAATAAGTCAGATCCTGAGGAATTATTAGCTCCAAGCTGTGTCAGACCCTGCACTAGATAAAGGTCTTCTAATCAATGAAGATAATCTTCTGGAATTGCAAGGGTCTTGGGAATTCTCCCACGATCAGAACCCTGAAGCATATTATAATGACCAATAAACCCATTTTAATAGGTATTGCTGAGCCAAGAATGAATTTTGAAAGATGGATGGCTTTTAATTGGAGTACTATGGGATACTCACTTATTTCAGCTAATCAACATGTGAATGTGAATGAAACTTTATGGGTTCTAAAACACAATAGTTTCATCATTTATTCCTTTAAAAATGATCTGCAGTAAGTAACATTATTTTTTTGTTTTCAATCAAATAATTTTTGTGTGACCTTTGTGTATGCATTCAATCAGTACATTAGAAGGAGGACATTATGGGAATCCCTTCTTGATATTTCTGACAACATGTCTACTAGTTGGATTCTGATTGGAGATTTCAATACCATTCTGAGGCCAGAGGGTAAAACCAGGAGAAACTTTTGTAGAGCTTCAGCTAAATATTTCTCTGCCTGCATTGATCATTGTAGGTTGCATGAAGTTCTAATTTCAGGTGTGGATTTTACTTGGAGCAGATACACTTTGAATGGGAGGCATGAAAGTAAGTTAGACAGATGTCTAATTAAGCTGGATGACATAAGTGACATGATGGAAGTTTCTGGTATGACTCTTCCCAGGCTTCATTCGGATCATAATCCCATTATGGTTGATCTATGTTTCAGTAGTCTGAGGTCTTCACCTTTACCCTTCAAGTTTAATAATTCTTGGTTGGTTGTTCCTAGATGTAGGGAAATAATCTCAGAGGCTTGGAAAACAGATGTCATAGGTAGCTCTTTGTTCATTCTGACTACTAAGCTGAAAATTGTTAAATCTAGACTCAAAGAGTGGAGTATAAAATCCTTCTCCAACATTTTTAATAATATTAAAGAAGTTGAATCTCATCTGTTAAGCTGTCAGAAAAGGAACATGCAACAGGACACTCCATCACAAGAAGAGATAGAAGCTATTTCAAAGCTTGATAGTATCTTGAATCTTAAGGAGAATCTATAATGAAATCAACTCAATGTTAAGTGGCTCAAGGATGGGGATAGGAACTCAAAATTATTTCATTTCATGCAAAAGGATAAAAAGGTTAGAAGAAATCTCAGGGCTTTAAATATTGATGATAATATGCTGACATCTGAAAATGACATTATTAATGGTGTGACATCCTATTTTGAAAATTTATACTCTAAATCTGGTGAGAACAGCCTTGACAATATTATTATATGTGTTGAAACTTGTGTTGATGATAATCATAATAGAAAACTTATTGTGACTCCTTCCCAAAAATAAATGCATTATGAACTTTTCTCTTTAAATATGGACAGTGTTTATGGCCCTGATGGCTTCACAAATTTTTTTTTATGTTCTACTGGGATATTATTCATAATGACGTGATTAGTTCTGTCAGAAAATTCTTTAATCATTCCTTTATTCCATTTGGGATGAATTATAATTTTATTGCATTGATCCCTAAAAAGGACAATGCCTTGGATATTAAAGATTTTAGGCCTGTTGCTATTGAGAATTCTATTCCAAAGGTAATTAGAAAAATCATGGCTATCTGGTTAAGTGATGTTGCTAAAAGTCTTGTCTCTGATAATCAGTTTGGATTTGTACCTGGAAGAAAGATTCAGAATTTCCTTTTCATTGCTTCAGAATGCATTAACATTATGAAAAACAAAGTTCCACATGGTAACATGGCCTTGAAAATTGATATATCAAAGGCCTTTGACACAATAAGGTGTTAATTTATATTTTCAATTCTTAATATGCATGGATTCTCAGTTAAGTACATTGGTCTATTCTATACCATTTTGAAAAGTGCTCACTTATCCATTCTTATCAATGGCTCCCCCAAGGGTTTCTTTTAATGCACTAGAGGGGCCAGACAAGGGGATCCTTTATCTGGGCTTATGTTTTCTATGGATGAGGATCACCTGAGTGTCTTTCTTTGTGACCTTGTCAAAACTGGTATTTATCAAAGAATGAGGGCAAGTAGGAATCTATTTTTTTCTTCACATTTACTCTATGTTGATGATATACTTCTGTTTTGTAAGGCTGACAGGAAAACAATTTTGTGCATCATGAGTATCTTCTCACACTATGAAGAGGTTGTAGGCCAGGTGATTAGCTGGAACAAATCCTTTGTTGTCTTTGGGGAATGAATTAGAATTTTGTAGCGAAATAGGGTTGCTCATAGGCTCGGTGTCAGGAGAGGCACACTTCCCTTTAATTATCTTGGGGTTCACTTATTTTTGGGAAGGGTGAAACATTCCCATTTAGAAGACATTTCTCTAAAAATTACCAATCAGTTAGCAAGTTGGAAAGGGAAGACCATGTCTTAGGTTGGTAGTGTTTTCCGTGTCAACTCTGTTATTACATCCATGTTTGTCTATTTATTTTCTGTGTATAGATGGCTAGCACTGCTTCTAAAGGAATTGACTGAAATGATTCAGAATTTCTTTTGGACTGGATCAATCCATCCGAGGAAACTTGTTACTGTTTCATGGAAAAATGTATAAATCCAGTCAATATGGGAGGAATGGTAATTAAGGATGCTATAATTTTCAATAAAGAGGTTCTTCAGAATTTCACTTGGAGGCTTCTCTCTAAGCCTAAATTTTCTCTTGAATTTCTGGTTTGAAGGTTTGTGGAAAGACTTCAAAACAATAGGTGGAGTTTTCTGAAATCTTCTTTGTGGCCTTCAATTAAGAGTGCTTATTCATCAATAATGTCTCAGTCAATTTGGTTGGTTTCTCCTGATTCTCATCTAAACTACTGGAACACACCATGGCCGTCCTCCCTAATAAATGATCATGTTAATATTCCCTCTTCTATAGGAAATATTTCCATTTATGATATTCAGGAAAACTTTATTGCTTATGAATTAATTCCTAATAACCTTCGCATGGAAATTGCTAACTATGTTTATGTTGATATTGACATTTTGATCTGGAAACCTGCTCTCAGTGGATCATTTTCCAGTCAGGATTACTATAATATGTAGTGTGGTGTTCTCTCCGGAATACCTTCTTGGATGGTAAGTTTTTGTCGACCATACATCTCCCCCAGTGATGTTATATTGATCTGGAGGATCTAAAAAAATAGAATGCCCATTCAATGTGTGTTACAGCGCACTGGACTCAACCTAGCCTCAGTATGTCATTTCTTTATCAACAGTGATGAATCTCTTCCACATCTGTTTCTTCACTACACTTTTTTGGGGTATTTATGGAACAATGTGAAATCAATATTCAATTGCTGTCTTGATTGCTGCTCTCTTAAATCGGTGTTAAGTTTGGCCTTGAAGATTGATTTTAGTGACCAACTGAAATCCTTGTTTACTACTTCCATTATATTAGTTTTTTCCTATATCTAGAAATCTCAGAATTCTATTATAATTAACAATGTAAAGCCCTCATTCCAAGATGGTGTTCTGCATATACACCGAATCATTATAGCTGCTTCCAAGAACCAAACTGGATCCATGAACAATGATATTTCTGACTTTGTTATTTTGAGATCCCTTGGTGTCAGTGGCAGGGAAAGGAAACCTAGAATGGTCAAATATATTAGGTGGATTCCACCAATTTCAGAGTGGCTGAAAGTGAATGTTGATGGGGTTGCTGCCGGTGCACCGGGTCCTGCTGGGTGTGGTGGAGTTTTCAGAACTCATTGGGGCTTTGTGAAAGGATGTATTTTCCATTATATTGGTTATGCTCATGCTATTGAAGCTGAACTGTGGGCGATGATCAAAGCTATCAGGTATGTAGTGCATTATGGTTGGAATAGAGTATGGTTAGAGTTGGATTCATCTCTTGCTTTGAATATTTTGAAAGATAGATCTCAAAATGTTCCTTGGAGGATGATTCCCACTTGGATCTCCTGTCTTAGGCTTGATAACAACTTATTTCTAAAAGTATATCATGCATATCGATAATCTAACCAGGTTTCTAATGCTCTATCTTAAAAGGCCATTATGGAGGTCAGTTCCATTTGGTCATTTGTCCTGCCTTTTTATTGTGAAAATTTTATTGGCAATGATAGGGATGGTGTTTTGTATACAAGGCTTTGTAAGGCCTCCTATTTTTGAGTTGTATTGTACTGTTTACTCTTTTCTCTAATAATTTTGTTTGGAGAAGGTTTCTGCGAGTCTCCTGAACCATTTGGATATATGAAATTCCATTTGATGCTTTTATTTTTGGGAGTGCAATGACTGTTAGCCTTTGGAAAAATGATATCATGGAGCTTGTAACTGGAGATCAATTGGGCATCAAAACGATGCAAGTGTTTTTTCCATGTAAGTTGATTAACATTTTTTTTCATTACTTTAATTTATTGAAAATTTATAATTATGTATTCTTTACATTAGGTATCTATATAAAATTTTTAAAAATCATGAAATGATAGATGTATATGGATTTATGTACCCATAATTTATTTCTCCTACAACTTTGACAATGAATGATGCTGAAAGAACAATTTATATAGCTGGAGGATTTCAGAATAATGACATAATTTAGTGTTGGATGTTTCCATATCTTGAAAGGTATAAAATATTTTTCTCACAAAGTGTTATATTTCACTTAAAACATTAACAACTCATATTAAAATTTCTTTTATATCAGTAGTCATTGGATATTGGGTGTTTTTTTGTCCAAGAGAGAAGACATTGTATTGGATATGCTCTATCGATGGTGAAGTAAAAGAAAATTTCAAGAATGTATTAAACATGTAAGTTTGCTTATTTAAATAATTATTAACATTATAATTAATAAAATTTATTATATTCATATAATTTTCAAATAGGGCATGATATTTCTTTAGAGATACAAAAAGAAAGAAGAGTAGTAAGAGGGATAATATAAAATTTGTAAAAGATAAGGTGAATTATCATTTACAATTACTAAATTTTGGATATATTAATTAAAAATGTTATTTTGAAATAAAATCTCTTTGGAACAGTTTCATAAAATAAAAGGTGGAAATAAATAAGAATATTATGTTTTGATATTGTATGAAATAATTATAACAAGGATAGTTACAATGTTTCATAAGGTTAGATTTATTTATAAATATTTCCATAATATTTAATATGTTTTATTGAAAATTTAAGTCAAATTTTTTTTGTATTATTTTTTAGCATTTTGATGACAAATAGTCTTATAGTGCAGATGAGTTGTGGCATTTAAAAATTGAATGGGGAAATAATTTTACAGGTTTGATTGTTTTCTAGTTTATTTTAATGTTTAATGTACTATGTATTGTACTGGATTTTGGGCTTCCTTTTCTGTTGTCTCTTATGCTATTTTCTGGGTGTTGTTGGTGGATGAGATGAATTAATATACATTTCTTGATTTTGTGATGTTCTCTACTGCTGCTTTCTGCTACCAATTGTGCTATTTTATGTCTTCTGTTTTCTAGCTTCTATTAGTGGAGGAGATGATTCATTGTACATTTTTTTTAAAAAAATCCTATTTATCATGTCGGTTATTTGATAACCCATGTCAAAATAAATGCGCACTATTTTTTTCACACTGGTTATAGGATAACCAACATGAAAAAATATTTATAACATCAGTAATTTAAAATAATCTATATGATAAAGGGTTTTTAATTGGTTTTTCACATCGGTTATTGAATAACTGACATGAAAAACCATTTATCACATCGACTATTTTAAATAACTTATGTGATAAAGGGTTCCTAATTAGGTTTTCATGTCTGTTATGGGATAATCGATACAAAAAAATTACATAGGGTTTTTCATGTTTGTTATTCAATAACCTATGTGAAAAACCATTTATCACATCCGTTTTTTAAAAAAAACCGATGTGATAAGGGGTTCATAATTGGTTTTTCACGTCGGTTATTGGATAATTGATGTGAAAAAACATGCATAAATTATTTATAATATCGGTTTTAAGAAACCAATGTGAAAAAATTTATTTACTAAATCCCCTATAACCACTTTGTCTATAAACCGATGTGAAAAATCATAAAAAACCGACGTGAAAACCCCTATATGAACTACTGTTTTCCAGTAAACTCACCACCATTTTTTGAACTTAGGCTCTTAAATTTATTTTTGGTTTTATATTTCGAACATATATTTCTACTAAATAAAGTCTCCAAAAACTTCTGATTTATGTTTTAGTAATTATATCTATACTCTTTTCATGATGCCATCAATGGAATTAAAAAAATATTATAACCCTACATGAGATTTAACTAGGGTATATCCCTATTTATCTATATGTAAAAGTTAAAAATTGTGGAATTTTAGTGTTCTTTCATTCAGTTAAAGCTCACATTCTATTTCTTATTGACTATGAAACTCTCAAAACTTATAAAGTCTGAATGATACAAATTTAGTATAATTTTTTTCACCAAAACCATTATAATTTTACCATTGAAGTTCCAAAGTCAGCAGTGCCACAATTATGAACTTCTAGGAGTTAAAACAATAGTAAGATTTATTTCTTATACCCTTCCAGTTATATAAATTGTTTCATCTTTTACAACATTGTATATGACCAAGGAACAATGATTTATTTTTTATAATCCATTTAAAAATTCCATTCTATAGAATTTTTATCAAACTTCCTAACTAAAATTAGATTCTTTTGAAGACCTAAAATATATATAACAACTTTATTCTTAGAGAAAATTCCATTCTCTATCTATATTTTTACATCCCCATTTCCAATGATGGTAATAGAATCATCACACACTAGATTCACTCTACTAAATATTTTATACACATAATTTGGCATGCATACCTTTTCCCTTATAGAGTGAAAGGATGATTCAATATCTATTATCCAAGATCCCACTAGAGTTTTGACACATAAGAGTAAATTAACACTACTCCAATAAAATGAGACAATGGAACTTAATCCTCTTGAATTTGGTCTTTTAGAATTTCTTTAACATTCTAAACAATAATTATTGAGATGAACACTTTTATGATAGTGTCAACACACTGGCTTGGGTCTAGTAGATTCACCCCTACTCCATTCTCTTGAATTATCTTCCAATAAACTTATAATTATTCAATGAGGAGAGGGACCGCTTCACTTTTCACTAAATACATTACTGAAAGGTTCTTGAATATCCCTCATCCGAAGCTCTTCATTAAGAATCATGTTCTGGATATCTTTTAATATCAAGTTATTTTTTACAATAGAGTTATTCACTATTTTTACCATTTACTCCCAATATTATTTCAGTGATGATAAAAGTGTTGTAAACCAAACATCATCTATGAATTTCACCTTCAAATACTCAATATGTCTTCAAATCAAGGTAAAGTCATTCACATGATCCATTGCAAATATTTCTTCTGATAGCCTCATGTTTAAAAACTATTGCATCAAACACACTTTTTTTAAACATAGTAGGATTCTCAAATATATCTATTGGTGAATAAATTAAATTCATTGAAGTATTACTCTCCCAAATATTCAGAGCCACATTTCAAGGTAATAATATCCTAAAAAACCAAAATCATTCATGTCTAGTCCTTCCCATTATTCTTTCTATATCATCTTTATTTTAACAAATTTCAAAAAAATTCCAGACCCATCTAGATGAAAAAATCCTCTACCTATATCCTCCCGAAAATGGAATCAATCCCATAATATTTTTTTTCGAACCTTTATATCTAATAATACCATTACCTTGTGATACAATTAGTCCCACTAAATTTAAAATCATATGAGCAAGTAAGAACGTTACCTAATCCATTATCAAATAAACTAATGATTCTTTTCAAACCTCTACTTTGATACCAATTATTAATAAATTTTTCCATAAATTTAACCATTGGAAGTTTATTCACCAGAAGACTAGAAATATATAAATTAGGTCACTTGGAGGAACTCTCCAAAAATCAGTGTACTGAAAATTAGAAGAATGGATTCAACTAAATCACCACATTGAGTTTTTCTTACTATAACATGACCACTTGAAAATCATATAAACATTCCATTTAAAAGAATAAATAAAAATAATTAAATAACTCTAGTGTTTTTATGGGGTTTTTACTTTCATCATGAATCCATGGGAAAAGAATTAAAAATTTACATTTTTATCAAAAGTACAAAGTTTACAATCACTTATGAATTTTGCATCCACATCATTCAATAAACTCCAATGGTCAATATAAACTTCAATATATGCCCCCACCTCCATTTATATAGGCTCCCTTTTGGTCAATCAGTTGCATCTACCTTCTATATTCACAATATTCCATCTATTGTCAATAGTGACTACCAATCTATTATCACTTTCCTTAGATTGACTGCCAGTCATTGATAAATGAATATTGTTACTATGCCTCACTCTTTTCACACAAACTCTATATTGAGAGTGATTCAAAAATAAACACCACTGATTTATAGTGATTTGACTATAGTGAAACACACCTTTTGGTGGGTGCAAAATTCTGTGGATCTACAACCAACTCACTGCATGCCACATAACTTCAGGTGAACTGACCACAATTATTTATATCCATAAAAAATTATCAATTTTTGAGCACATCAATTTTCAACTGCCGAAGACCTCTTACCACTATCTTTACAACATTCAAGAGTTCTCTGGAGTTTCTTTTTCCAGTAAACTAAATCCTTCACTTTAAGAGGGTTTTAAAATCATAACACATTTTAAACCTATATATATGGTATCATTGGTATCTCTAACACACAGATATTTGATATGGTGGCATATCATCCACCTCAAGAGTGGTATTGGTGGTATATTATCCACCTAGTTAGTATGTATTGGTGGTGCCTCATCCACACAAGAAATTAAATGGTGGTATATTGTCCATCTAATCATAGATTTTAGTGGTGTATCATCCACCTATGATTAGTGATGACTCATTGACTGAGAAATGTCTCATTGACCATTTATATTGGTTTGGTGATGTATTGTTCACCTAAATGACATATAATGGTGATAAAATTTTCACCCTAATTATTACACAAGAGTGATGTCTCCTTCAACCATATGGTGTGTTCAGACCACTAGTATATTGTCCCATTATAGGAATGGAAATAGTATGTATGGTCCCATGTTGTTTATATAGAGCACTCTGTGAGGTGACATGTTTTTTATTTATAGTTTTTTAATTTACTAAAATTCATATCAAGCATGCATCGATATTTACTTGACTTGTGAGGAACACCGTTGGTGGTGCATTGGTATGTTGTACTCACACCCTGATCAGGCACCATGTTACCAAAGAAAGCTTAATGTTTCAGAACATAGGTAATGGAAAGGGACTCAATACTTTAGATAGATAAGCTAGTGAATCTTCCTTTATTTTTAGAGATGGGTCCAAGCTATGACTCGGGACTAGTTATGGATGTATCCTTTACTTATATTTATTTTTTACCTAGTTATATATGATTTTACCATGGGATATCTTCTTTTACATTTTCTGACTTAAATGACATGTACAATAGTTAATTTTTATACAACATGTATTAATATTTACTATTGGATGGAATTAAGTTTTTTTGTTTATCTTTTATTGTTGTTATATTGGAATGATTATTTCTTTTATATTACTTATACTATATTTTTATGGTTATATATACCTAAGGGTATAGTATTCCTACATGTTATATGAAACCCGTTTCCATTAATTGATATCCTCCTCTTTTTGGGGAGGTGTACTTGAGGTATGTATCACTTGGTTAGGTCATGGTAGAGGTGATCTAGATTGGGAACCTTAAAATAGTCATTCCATGTTGTTGGATTCATGAAATCATTTTGAAAAATGAATAAATTTTGACATCATGTGGTTTTCATATTGTATATCATAAAATAATATATAGAAATTGAACAATGGATAGTGATATGATATTTGATATTATAAGAAATGATATAATCTCCTAATATGGTATGTGATATTATAGTAGGTGATATAGAGAAATCCTTCAATTTTTTCTCTATCATAATGTAAAAAATAAGAAAATTGTATCCAATAATAGTGATGAACCATGAATTAAAAAATAAATCCTCTTATCACTAAGGTGATATAATATCATATCATAAGGGAAAATTATCCAGGTGCCAACAGTTTAATGTTACGTAGGCCACTATACCAATACATGTCATAAAATGTGATTTCCATGTACCATAGAGTTTATATCATGTTAAATATCATGGGTATCACAACAATAGATTATTTGTAATAAAGTATGATAGATATTTCTCTAAGGTGATTTCATAATAAACATTATTAATCATGGCTTACGATATAGTGGATATCGTTAAATACGATATCAATTTTTTTTTCTAATTTTTAATCATAAACTTAATTATATTTTTTATAAATATTTTATAAAATAGTAGAAATAGAATTTTGGATATTTATTTAATTTATATTTTTTATAAAATTAATTAATTATAAAGTGATTATTATTAATCAATTAAGTTTTTATGAAACATTTAATAAATAAATTTCTAATGTATTAAATGTTAATATTAAATACCTTTTGAAATTATGTGTGTGACTTATAATTTAGATATAGAATTTTTATATGGATATTATAAGAGTAATTTATAAAGTGTTAATAAATTAAAAAATAAGGCTAGTTATAAAGTAATTTATATTTTTTTAAGTTGTTTAAAATTATTAATTTTAATTATTCAAATTTAAGGCCTTATTTGATAAATGATTTCAACCATTTCAAAATGTGTTTTAATAATTGATATGATCAAGGTTTAAATAATTTGAAATATATCATATTTTAGATGTTAACATAACATATATGAATAGGTCATTTAAATAACTGAAATATTTCAGATATCATATATTTAATTAAATGAAATATAATAAATAATATTAAGGAGTTCATATTGAGAATAATTATAGAGTTTTTATACTTTTAAAATTTATGAAACTTTCATAAATTGTTTATCTAATTTCTAAATTTATGAATTTTTCATTTATTTAGTTTATTACCTTCTTTATTTATGGATATATTTTTTTTATGATTTCAAGTATACTTTATATTAAAGTGTTAAACTTCTTCTATAAATTTTTGTACATGAATTTATGGAGTTTTATGCTTTGTATGATAATTGATTTAGTTTTCTTCTACCACAAATTTTTCTTGAATTGGTTTTTGAGCATGAATTTAAAGGTTGATTATAGTTAATACATATTAGGTATTAGAATTAGGATGGAATTGCGTTCTTCTCTAAGTAAGGTAACATTGGGTATAGGGACATTTGGTTGGTCTTCTTAGTGACTTGGAGAATTATGCCTTGTCTAAAAAAGTGGGGGTTGGATCCTTGTCACTCTAAGCTTACTCATATTTGGATTATTTATTTCATATTATTATATTTATTTTCCTGAAATAGTTTTATTAACTTATGCATGGTATGAATTTTGTTATTTATTGATATGTTTGAATTTTAATTTGGTTTAGGAACACAAGCTATGAGTTATCAAAAGTGTTACACATCAATATGGTTTGAAAAAAATGATTTTGTGGAAGGAATAAGATTCCAAACTAAATCACTAAAAACATTTATACATGTAAAGGGAATAACATTATATAAGATAATTATATTTAAATTAAATTTAAAATATTAAGTGTAATATTCATTCTAAAGAAAAAACTTATCAAGACATTGTTCATATAACCATGTAAGTTCATTCCAAAGTAGGGTTCCCATAGATTATCTTCTGTAAGGGAAATGAGTAATGAGGTGACCCCAAGAGTTAGGTTCCACATTTTTAGTGTTTTATTTGGGATAAAATTAGATGGGGGATACTAATATTTGAGATAATAGAAGAATGGTGTTGAGTTTATCTATATTATGGTTTGGATAAGGATTCACTTTCTCAATCATCCAAGAGTCACACAGAATAATATTGGTATAATGGCCCACTTAAATAACTAAAGTGATGTGTTTCATAACAAAACAGGGTCATTTCATAGTGAAATATGTATGTTTTCCTACCAATGGATATGGAAATTTAAAAGGGGTCATTACTTTAGTGGTAGAACATTTAATAAAATTCCTTATTAAATGAAACTAAAACATGATACTTATATGATAAAATATGTTGCTATAGATAAATGCTATCATTACCATCAAAAATTATTTTGTGATAAAATCTATAAAGGGGAAGAATAATATAAGTAACTCCTTATATTGATATAGAAACCAAATAATCATTCTTAAGAAAGTAAGAAAATTCTATGTGTTAGAGAAAACCCTTCACGAGTAACCTTATGTTAAAATTGTTTAACTAATGAATTTAGATAATTTTAAGAATCATATAATGATTACCTCATGGTTTCAAAGGAATTTGATAAAATATAACCAAATTAACTTTAGTCCATTCTCATATATTCAATATGATTGAGTGTGTTAATGAATAGTAGAGACTAATGGTTTCCTTTAAGGATTTTTTTGATGATGAATTCCTTCAATAATCATCATTAGAGATTTTCTAAAAATTTGAATGAGTTTATAAAATGTATACAATATTTTCTCAAACTGTTAAGGATATATTTTAATATCCCCAGCCTAGAGTACTTGAATAGTACTAGAACAGTGGTTTTATGTGACCTCAATCACACCTACCCCTATGCCAGAGGTTTTCTACTAGTGAAGAGGGTTGATGCATAATAAGCAGGGTGTCTATACCCTATAATATAATCACAATCAATAAAAACCAATTTAATAAAATTCCATAATAGTTATAACATCATAGTGTAATAAAAGGATTTACAGTGGAAAGTAATCTATGACAATAACATAATTATGTTTTAACAAAATGTGCACATTTATGCAATTAGACATACACCAATACAAGAACACTCAATGGTTTGGTCATTTATAGTATATAAATAGTTATAAAAATCAATAAAACCAATAAAATAAACTCCAACAATAATTATAACATCATAGTTTAATAAAAGGAATTATAGTGGAATGTAAACCATAACAATAAAATTATTATGCTATAAAAAATGTACACATACATGGAGTTAGACATACTCCAATAGAAGACCACTTCCTAGGACGGTCATGTATAATACATAAATAAAATTAAGGGAAAATAAAAAAGTGAGTATCACACTATCTTTTGACTCACCTTAGATCTATTTACTCAATCCAACTGAGCTATACCATCTCACCAATCAGTTCCTGGTCTATCGCCCAACTTATAAGTCAACCACATGTTTTTCACATGCACCAAGGTGTCCATATAGGGTCCATTAATAAAACTCATTTAGTCAACACCAACCAACGAAATTCCTAATGAAAACTAACTTAAATTTTCATACATGTAATAAATAAAACTTATGTTATAACATCACATGTGTAAACCAGTTTCCCTAATGGATACTCAGGGAGCCACCCTAATGATCAACACATACCCACTTTGACCAGTGCTAGAATTGGATGAAATACCCATATTATGATCACAACCTAATTTTGAATGATGTATCACCATTAATATCATTAATAAAGTAGAACAATATATCTTTATATAATAAAATTGGGGTGAACTATGCATCACCAACACACTAGTCAAGTGAGTGATACATCACTCACCCATACTTTGGTGATGGATATATCACTATTTCTCTCAAGGGTGGATAATTAATTACCAATTCTCATATTTGGGTGGATGATGTACCACTGCTACTAACCCATTAGTGGATGATGAACCATCAATATATATCATTAGGCGGACAATTCACCAATCTTACCAGCCTCTAGGTGGATGATGTACCATTGATCTAGTATTCTATGGATATATGATACACTACTAGAGTGAAAATCCTTAGGTGGATGATATACCGATTCTAACCAAATTTAAGTGAATGAAACACCACCAATATCAATTTATAGGTTAATAAACCTCCACTAACACACTAGTCTAGGAAAATGACATATCATTGACTCATATATCATAAGCATAAATGATGTATCACTAGCTGAATGATGCATCACTATATTAATCACAACTAGGTTGGATGATTTATTAATGAGTGAATAAGGTATCACAATTTAATGAAAATTAAAATGAGTAATCTATAGAAAAATGATGTATCACTCAATCCCATCCTCAAAGTGGACGACCCATCACTAAATTACAACTCCAGAAGAATGATCTATCATTAATACACAATCTTCAGGGGGACTATCCACCACATCATTCCATTATCTTGCTGAAATATACATCCCCACACAATATCAAGGTGAATAATGAATCACCAGGTGAAAGAGGTATCATCCTAAATCAATCGAAAGTGAATGAGTTATCACAAACCCTGCAACTCTAGGGGTATATCCATCATTACAAGAATAACCAAAACAAGATAATTATTTATCACAATTTCATAGGAAATTAATGATATATAATATCTATAGAAAATTATTTATAACCCTATATCATGATCTCATCAACCTAGTTACAATATAGGCTACCCACATCCCCGATGTTGTACACATATAATTACCCACCCAAATCCTAACCATTCACGACATGAATTGGGATCTCACATGGATACCCATCTCACAAGGGTTAATCTAAAGTGATGATAAGCACTCTAATGTCTCATCAATAGTCTAACCCCCACTAACCTAACCCATAAACCATTCCTTTTAGTAAGGGATTTTTAAATATTCCATACAAGGACCATATCATAATCAAGGGATAAGGATACCCCCTTATGTATCCCTTCCCTAAGATTCTCCCCACTTACCTAAAAGTTATATAACCCTTGAAAATAAAAACATAGATTTGTTGAAATTACTAAAAGGTGTGGGTGAATCAATGATTTAAATTACTTATAAGTTTTCTTCTTGAAACAACCCTCACAACCTATTAAAGTGTATTTAGATATCTTCTAAATGAACACACAAAAACACACAAAGTGAAAAATATATTTACAAAGTCCACCTATAAAAATGAGAAGGATAATACTTGTAATGATCTAGATTTTACCAAGACCATAAAACCCACTTGTTTCAATATGTAGGCTAAAATGAGCCGGGAGTATCCATGTACTCATGTTACAAATAGTCTCTCAATTATGATGAGTGATTCCCACACAATTAAAATGATAAATTATTTTATTAAAATAATAATAAATCCATCAACAAAACTAGACTTCCATAGTGTTATTTCATTTCCACTTCTCTTTTTATTCTTCAACCTGTACTATTATTGTTTCCTTCATTTTTTATCTATAAAAACTGCACTACCTATTCTTCTTCCTCTCATTTATCTCTTAAAAACTATTTTCCTAATAATTATATAGATATTTGTATCTTCCACTTTCTCTCAAAATCTTATTATTTTATTTATGATACATAAAATGTTGCACAATTAAATTATTAAAATCTCATTTTAATTTTTAATTTTATGTTTAAATTCAAACATGTAACTTCCTCTAATTATTTTCCCACTTATTCCCCATCTTACAACTTCTTTATTATTCTTTTAAAACTCTATTATAGGTCACTAAATTATAAAAATTATCCTTGTAGTTTTATCAAGAGGTTACACATCAAATACTACTCTCTTATTCATAGAAACCATTTCTTTATTTTTAAAACCTTCTTCTACCTTTGCATGATTAAAAAAATACCATTTTTGTGATATTTAAACCCTGAATAAATAACTCGAGAATCATTTTAAATCAAAATTTTCTTTATAATAATTTATTTTGGAAAATTCTAAATTTTCATTATTTATTTTTCACATAAATTTTATATTCCCAAAGTCATACATAGATAATAGAAGTCTTATATTGATTAGAAAAGGCATATATGGTACACAAAGTCATATTAATAATATGAATGTTTGATACATGATCAGATAAATGTCATATGTGATTTTGAAATTATTATGTCATAAATTTATATGGAATGAAGTCTTAAAATATCATATAAAAGTATTACACTGATTCAAAAAGTCTTATTAAATACTGAAAAGTATAATGAACTCTAGAAATTCAGCAATGTAAACAGTCTAACACATGATAAAAGTCCAAAATGAAAAATCTACTTCAAAATAAATTTCATACATGAATACCCAAAGTATTATACACACACTCAAAGTCATATAAGATCACATAAAGTATTAAGGATTTCTAAAAAGTCTTATAAAAATTTTATGCATTTTATATTTTCAGAATTAAATCCAAAATTTTTTACTTAATTAAATAGTCATAGAATTTATTCAACTCTTCTAAAAAATTCCATAAAACAATTTTGAATAATTGAATTTAAATCAAGTCACATAGTGGAATCCATTTTATGTGAGTATAAACATTATTTACATATTAATAAAAAAAATACATTACATTAATTATATCTATTTAAACCCTTATTCACCATACACCATTTTCTTCATAAACTCAACAATATCCTCAAAATATATAATGGGATCAATAATATCACACTTTGTATTTTGTTAGAAAAATGGGACATAAATAAATTTTAAATACAATTAACTTATTAATGAACCATCATTAAATAATTCCAGGACCAATTGATCGAAATTGGTGCAGGAAATAAGAAAATTTAATAAAAATATCATGTGGTCCATAAAAAGTGACTTATATTCAACCCACAACAACTCTTGATCCACTTAAATTCAAATAGATTAACTATTCTTAGTTATTAAATTAATATGTTCTCCACAATTTTGTACCACATGAGATCAATATCAGTAAATATTTCCTTAAAACCAATACATGATTGATTTCTATATACATGCTTATAAAAAACCTATTAGAATAGTTCAGAAAATCAAAAAATAAAAAAAATCATATATTTCCCCTAAAGGATTTATCCTTTTAATTAATCTCTCTTAATATATGCTCCTCCTAAGATATCTATCCCCAAAAATTTTAAACACATATAAATGGAAACCTTCTCATATATTGATGTTCCCCCCATTTGAAACACAGAAGAAGATAAACATAAAGGAATATTTATATATCATTTTCTCCCCCTTTGACAAAAATATCAAAAGAATGATATGGGTGATGTTAATGACTCAATATACCTTATACTTGATAGGAATGAGTTTGAATTCCCATATTCAACCTCAAACTTAGAAAATAATCCTTTGACAACGGTTTAGTGAAAATATCAACCACTTATTCCATTATAGGATGAAATTATAGATTCAACACATTTTTTTCCATAAGATCGTTGATAAAGTGATATTTAATATCAATGTTCTTTAATATTGAATGTTAAATATGATTTATTAAGATATTTATGGCCTTTTTATTATCACAACCAAAAAGAAATATAAAATTCACCCCCACATTAAGATCATCTAACTAAGTCTTCATCCACATCAATTGGGTTGTAGATTTAGTAGAAGCCATATAATCTCCTTTAGTAGTGAAAGAGGTTACATATAATTATTTATTAGTATCCTAGTATACATACCTATATATTAAGAAGAAAACTCCACCATATATAGACCTTCTATCATCGTAATTACTTTTCTAATTTTCATCTGTGTAATAAAATATATCAATATATCATTTTCTTCCATATTTCAGTCCAAATTATACTGTGACATTGATATACCCAAGAATCATATTTACATACATTAAATGAATCTATTTTTTTACTTTTAAAAACGACAAAAAGTACAATGACATATAAAACATCTATTTTTAAACCACTCAAGTATAATAAAATTCCAATAAGCTTTCAAAATTCTGTCGTATCCACTTATTTTCCTTAAATTTATTTAGAAAAATTAGCTTTTACTAAAATGGGAGTAAAAAATAGTTTATAATATTCAATTAAAAAATTATTCTTATGTTCCTGATCATACTTATCATGAGAAAAAATACGTGATATTCCTCTTAAGATATTTTTAAACCAATAAAATATATCATCTCACTAAGCATATAAATTTAAAATAAATTACTAATCTATAAATAAAATTGTTCACAAAATATTTTTTCATTATAAAAAATTTAATATCATCTAAATAACAATAATAATGAGAGATACATATTTATCATCTCTGATGTAGAGATTTTATCCAATCACCCCCTTTTAAACTTTAACTTATTTAAGATGGCATCAAACTTGGAACACCCAGATCTTGGGACTTGTTTCAACCCATATAAATCCTCCTTTTACCTAATTATTTTTCTTATTATACAAGAAATAATCCACAAGGTTTCTCAATATAAACCTATTCTTATAATTCTAAATTGAGGAATTATTACTTGAAATTTTTTTGAAATATCTTGTATTTACTTAGTGATATAATATAAATAAAAATTCTATTGGTTTTTGGTCCTACCACTGGTAAAAAGGTCTCATCAATGTCAGTTATCTCTACATAGTAATACCCTTTACACACAATTCTTATTTGTTTCACAAAAATTATATATTTTTTATTTAAACTTGTTCCACAATACCCATTTAGTTTCAGAAAAATTCTTGATTTATAGATTTGGAACCAACTCCAATGTTTCATTATTTTCTATCAAATTGAATTCTTTATTCAATTTATCAATCAACTCATTATTATCCAAACCTTATTAAACATATATTGGTTCAAATTTTGAAAATACTGATGTATATGTTTCTATCCTCAGAGTTATTATTGTTTAAATCTACTATCCTTGATCCCAAATGATGTTTTTTAGATGAACAAGATTTATAATCATTGGATAATGTAAAAAATGATATTAATCATCACTTGAATTAGCCAAATAATCATATTATTCTTGATTTTTTTTAATTTTATCCATTTTAAAAAACCTCACCCTATATTTCACAAAAATAGATTCATCTTCATCACTTATAGAACTTGATTCTTCATGTTTACTTTATTTATTTATACATTCCATCACCTTAAATTCATTATAATAAAAAATCTTCCCTATATATCTATTTTAATAGTGGTATCCTCTTTTATTTAGAGGATAACCTAGGAAAACATCATTAACACCTCTTTATTCAAACATTCCTAGATTTCATCTTTAACTTCTATAATATAAGGTATTTCAATCACTCTAAGGTAATTCAAAATTATCAATTTTTTAATATATATTATATGGGTACATATAAGAATTTTTATTATATAATAATCAATTTTCAATATGAACCACTACTCTAATGGCCTGTGTCCAAAAAACACCGAGATGTATCCTGATCTTACAATATTGTTTGAGACATCCATAATAAGACTATGTTCTTCCATTCGGGAAAAAATTAGTTGTGGTGTATATTATTCACTAATCTAATGATTTATATCATGATTTTTAAGATATAATTCAAATCTTCCACTTGTATACTCAATAGAATTATTTATCCAGATCTTGTTTAATGTGAAACTATACTACTTTTACATACTAATTTTGAAAATTGTAAATATTATTAGAACCTTCGATTTATTTTTCATAGTAATAATATAAATAATATGAGATAAGAATCATCAATAAATGAAATAAAATACTTATATATTTTTTTATTGGTTTCTCTTTGGCCCAAAAATTTCAGAGTGGATAAGCTCCAAATAATGATTAGATAATATCTTTTCCATCATGTGTGGAGCATTTAAAATATTACCTTTATAATATACATAGCACATCCAATTACTTTATCTTTTTTACTTATTAATATCACAAATATTATCTCCTCTTATATTCTTACTCATATTATTTTATCCTAAATGACTGAGAATTTATTTCAAAAAATGATTTTCTTATTTTATGATTAAATAATAATAATTTTTAGCATTTATAAAATGAAATAAATTACATAATGTCCAATTTTCTCTTGTTAAAATACATAAATATTTCAATATGTTCACAAAAAATCCATCCTCTTGATAAATTATTTCATTTCCTTCATCACATAACTCAGACACACTAAGAATATTGTGTTTATCCATTAAAAAAATAAAGTGTTTTTTGGATTTAAATTGGCCTTTCCCATTAATTGTTGGGACAAACACTTTGATTTTGAGTGATCTATCATTTAAAAAGTCCACTAATAATTCCACTCAGTTTTCTATAAATTTTTGGATTTTTAAATCCCCTTTAATATAAAAGGACCTATAGAAACCATGAATCTAGAAATCTAGATCTAGTGTTTACTATATTACATTGGTATAATATATAAGGGATAACAACATTAAGTTTTTATCAGTTTAGTAGTATTGAGATACTATATAATTTCATGATTTTCATATTACATTGGAAAAATAAACCATAACATGAAATTTTTTATTTCACCCTTAAAGATAATTAAAATATTCCTTCTTTATATTTTTTGGAAAAGAAAACATAATAAAGCGAGAGATCATATGATCTATAAAGGAAATTATATAGTGAAATATATCATGAATATGTAAGACATATATAATTTTGTAGATTAAATAATCAATACATATGATATTTAATCAATAAATCCATCCCCATAATATATCCATAGGAAATAAAACAATCACATGGTTAATAATAACTGAATTATCAACAATGGAAATTCATAATGTAGGACATTCATGATCTACCATCAAGGCCTTAGTAAAGACATCATTAATATTACAGTCAAAGCCTATGCTAGGAAACTTTTTTTATGGGTATGTATACACCAATTACCCAATTAATATGGCCAACTATTTTATCTCATGATACATATTGATGAATCAAGGGACTATCTATAACCAGGATCCACCCCACTTACATATTTCCAATGCATTACTAATATATTGAATAAAAAATATAATATATAATAAATATTATTTATCAATCAATAAATATTCTTATTTAATTAATAAAATGAAACATAAATATTTCCCTATTAAATGAATTAACTCTCATAATAAGCTTCATTTAACTAAAATCGTATATAACGATTGTATACAGTTAAGAAAATATTGAAATGAAAAATATATCTATTATACAAAATAATGTGAATATAATGTCAAAATTACAATGGAGAATGATGGAAAACATGATTACAAGAAAGTGAATGATCTAAATATAATATATAACCCAAAAATCATTAAAGTATGATATAATACCATCAATTTATTAGAAATTAAGGTTTCAAATAAATGAATGTTTTTTTGAGAATTATAGAAGAAAATGGAAGTGAAACTTTAAAATGGATTTCCTTAAAACTTTTTTAAATTTTTTGTAAAACCCAAGTTATAAATATTTTCCAAAATTATTTTCATCCTTTTAGAAAATAAATTTTTTAAAATTTTAATTTGAAATATAAAAATTAAAATAATAATGGAAAATTATTCCCTTTTAAAATAATAGAAACTTCTAGTGGAATCTAAATAATGAATAATGACTAGGGTGGTGGGAAAAGCTGTTCATGACTCATATGTTAAAAAGAACATTACTTTCACACTTTTGTAAAAACTTAAAAAAAAACATATTCAAAAAACATTAAAAAATTACTTTTAAACCTTTGTATATAAAGGTAAATTTATTATAAAAATACCTTTACTAAAAATTTAAAATTATATTAAAACTTAGATGAAATAATTTAAAAAATATGGATATGGAGGAAAAATATTCTCGACCTAAAAGATGAAGTAAGGTAATTTTTTCATACAAAACATCCTTTCAGTATTTGAGTACCAAAGATTGAAAAAATTTGGAATAAAAGCATGAAAACCATGAAAATAACCATATAAGAATAAAATATATGGTGTTTTAGAAAGAAATTGAAAATAATTCTTCCAATGTATAATTAAACATGAATAATTCCAAATAAGAGTGTGATTGTAAAATAAAGATTTAAGACTTTAAATTTTTTTGAATCAAAACCCATTAAAAAATATAACCTAAATTGAAACATTAAATACCATGAATAAATATGAATTCATGATATAATATTTCAAAGGGGTAATATATACACCATATAAAATAAATTAGGTGTATAATATAAAATATGTCCCAATAGGGTGGAATTGAGATGAAGAACCCCAACATTTGATTTCTTCTTGTTCAGATGCATTATATACTGTTGAATAATAAATTTTAATTTATAAAATAATTTATTAATAATTTTTTTCATATAAATACTCCATTTTTATGGTCTATTTATCTTCATTTTTCATCCATTCATTAAATAGTTCTCACTTACGTCGTCCACTAAAGGTTGTTTGATCAATTTCTCCAAAATTAATTATGTATATTGTACATCATTAATGATGTTATAAAATGGTTCCATAATATAAATAATTTCTATAATTCCATGAATAAAATATTTATTAATTATATACAATTTTATAATCATCCATTCAATTTGGTAATAGAAAAACAAAATATGTTGTTCATAGAGGTGGTAGTTCGCACGTATGTATAATGACGTTTTAATTTTCGTAATGGTTTTAAAGGAAATAAAGTATATAATTATTAATATTTAAATAATAATATTTATTTTATAAGTATCATATATATTCATTAAGTATATCCTTATTATCATCCACGTAAATTGAAGATGAAAAATGAATGACATTACTTCATGGAGGTGGTAGTCCACACATACGCACAAGCGATGTTATAATTTTCTAATAGATGGGACGATATGAAGATAAATGATATATTATATTTAAATAATAATAATTATTTCATAAATATCAAATATATTCATTAATTTTATCTTTATATCCTATCAAGTGATCCAGTTATGAAAAATGATACACACCACTTTGTAGAGATGGTAGTCCGTACGTACACATGAGTGATGTTTTCATTTTATATAGGATTGAAAGAAGATAAAAAATGGATGAAACATTAAAATAAAAAAATATAATAATTTTATTTTTTTTAATTTAATTATGTTAATATAGTTATTTAAAATTTGGTGGAGGTTTATGAAGAAAGGAACTTTAAAAATATCAATAATAACATATATCTATTCTTTTGGTAACCTTCATTGGAATACACCTTAAGCCTTTTTTATATTGTATTTTGAGAATAAAAAAACCTATAGGTATATAAAAATGAATTTTGTATGGTATTTGGTCAGGTCTTGGTCAGTATAATCATCTCAAGAAGTGTGAATAATAAAGGATTGGAAGTTCCCTTTTATAAGTGAGGAGGGTGAAAACCTTATAAACCCTAAGAACATTAAAATATAATAAAGTTGATCTCATGGTAAATTGGCTAAAAATGTGATATATTTTGAATATGGTATGATATATGGTCAAAATTAATTCAAAAAATAGTATTTATATAAGTTTTTAGGTTATTTTAACCCTTATCACTTTCATTTAACCCCATCGTTAATCCTTTTTAACCCTTACTGCAGTGATAAGTTTTTACCATGATTACTATTAATTATGAATCAAATTAAGTTTAAATAAATACCTAATATTAATTATTATAATTTAAAAATATAGAATCCATTTTAAAATATTCAATTCATATAATTTTCATAAATTACTTTTAATATAAGCTCACAAAATGCAACAAAAAACGTTTTTTAGAAAAATGTCCATTTTAAGAACTAAAATGATTTAATACGAAAATAATGTATAATATTGATTAACTTGAAATTTATTTTATTATGTTAAATTGAATGATATTTTTTGACTTTCAAACCAAAAAAAGCTAAAAATAACCTTCTTTATTAAAATAGAAGAATCAAAATTACTTTTTATTTCAATAACAACATTACTTAGATTTCCAATAGATTTCTAAGTTCAACATTATATTTTTAAATGAATTATATTACTTATTAAATATATATTTGGTCTATAATTTTTTTTCATAAAAATTAAAGTTATTATTATATCATGTTAATGTTATAAAATGTGACATTATTTATAAAATCAATATTTTTTTACTATTCACTCAAAAATCAACTATTTTTGAAAAATCCCAAAAATTTTCCCTAAGATAAATTTTATATGATAAAATAAAAAAATAATGTTTATTTTATCAAATTAAAATTCTAAATATAATAGAAAATAATTTCAATATGCACACAAAAACATGCAAAATACATATTTATAAAAAATGTATTTTTAAAGTTAAAAATGAATTTATTCTCAATACTTAACTAGTAAAAACCATTAAATAATTACTAATTTATATTATTGAATATATTATCTATAAATTTCATCCAAATAATTAATAAATAGTGATTAACTTAATTTATTGAGATAAAAATACATTATGAACTTAAAAATAGTTTTCTAAAAAATATATCTTTTTGCCATCAAATTATTTTATGTTCATTTATAAAAAATTGATAATCAGTGTATGAATAATTATTAATTATTTTTCATATATAAAAAAATACATTTTCAATAAATTTAATTAACAAAATAAGATAAATTTATCTCTTAAATGAAACATATATAATATAAATAAAACTATCTTTTATAGAAAAATGACCCATTTAAACTTTAACTGTTCTTAACCATATATGATTTAATTATTATCATTAAAAATTAAATAATTATTTTATATGAATTAATCAATATATTTGTAAAACTTATATATATATATATATATATATATATATATTTCTTAATGTGATTACTCTTTTTCATAATCGCTAATCCAATGAATTGGTTATAATAGTTATATTTAAATAATCATATTTATATTATATATCAGGGTTCATTTAAGATCGATGTTGCATGTATCACAAGATATCATACATAGTATTAATAAAATAAAATATTGGGGTGTTAAATTCTCTCTACCTTACATAAATTGCATCATCACAATTTTAATTCATTTTGAGAATATATCATGATGTAATATTAGATTTTGTTATAAATATTAATTTATTGGTTGGGATGAGAAAATTATTATTTCATTAATAAATATTTATTAAGAAATATTTGTTTCTTTATAATAATTCTAATTGTGAATGTGTTTCTATAGGAATACCCTAATATTTAATTGATACTTTCCACACCAAACTTAATGGATTAATATTCCATTGCATGTTGTATTATAATAAAATATATTTACTTGATTTCTTTCCACAGTTATGTTCTGATCAGTTTTTTCCTTTAATTCATAAAATATTCAAAATTATTAATGATTAAGTAGTTTTTTTCATGAATGAAGCACTAAAATCATCTTTTTAGGGATTATGAGACCCATTATGGGATAATGTTCTTCATTTTATGATTTGTTTTATTATTTGTGATCCATGTCATTTATATCCATTTAATAATACCAAAAATGGTCATCATAAGTTAAAAATAATATTCATTAATGTAAATCATAAAATTAAGGATTAATATATAAAATATTAATAATAATAACCAAGGTTCATTATTTATCATTAAACCCTAAAAAAATCAAAATATGCTAAACCAAATTTGAATACATCATAATCTTATATTCACACATATTTACTATAATTACCATTAATTAAAAAACACTTACTAACCTTAAAGGTTACATACAATGGTGAGGGTCTATATTTTTGAAGAAACATAAATAGATATTCTTTCATTGGAGAAAATATTAAAAAGAAAAAACATTTTGATGCCAAGATTCACACATGCTAAATTTCTCAAATAACTTCTTTCCTCTAGGAGTCTCATGAATGAGTCACAAGTGATTCTAATGCTCTTCATATATTTTATAGTATACCAAGATAATATTAATAAGTACTATAATTAAATTATCAAGGTAATCCTTAGCACTTGGGGCATTAGTTATAATAGTGCCCCATATCCTTATAGTTGAAACATTTGATATCATTGATTTCTTTATTTCCATTGCTTTCATGAGTTATAAGGACTATATATAAAAAATTATAATTAATTCCCATTCTATTTAAGCATTTATATGTATATTTATTTCAAAAATTATCACATTCTTGAAGTTTCATACTTCCCTTCTTGTCTTTTTACTAATTTCTTATTTCTTTAGTGGTAAGTCATCCTTTTCTTCTCTTTATTTTTTTAAAGATATATAACTTGGAGAATTATTTCTCTATCCTGGTAGTACTTGATACCATGTCACCATATAATATTTTTCTTGAGATACTAGTGCTATTTGGAGGGCCACCTTAATTCTATCAAAGAAATTCCAAATATTATTTTTCAAAATATGTATCTAGTTTTTAACATTACTTGATATTTTTAAAAATCCTTCCTCATACTCAACCACATTTTCATATTCCTTTTATATTAAATTAAGGAATTTATTTTCCATATCAACTTTATCTTCTCAAGGAAAATAATTTTAAAAAAAATCCCATTAATGGCATTCCATTCCATTCACTATATCTCCTTCTCCTCCTTTGTATTTTGAATCCATGACCACCGTTGATCCTTATATCCTTTTAATCACTATACTTCTATAATAACCTTTACCATTCATTACCTACCGAAGTTATAAATATATTTTTATAGGACTTGTTCTATTTATTAGGTACCAATGGATTAATAGTTCCTTTAAAGTATAGAGAATTATATTACCAAAGGTGATCCAACATATGTGTATCACACTGTGGATCAATTGGTTGCTTCCTATGGAAAAGGTTATTTTTCATAAACAGGGTCAATTTTTCTAATATGGTCATAATCCACTCAGATCAAACACCCATTGTAGTGAATTACTCATAAGGGGAATCTATACATTGATTATGGGTGTTGATAGTATTTCCTTTTCATCTAATTATCACTATATCTACAAAACGATACACACATAATTATCTTATAACATCATGAATAATGAGATAAGGAATAAAAACACCTAAAAAATTCTCAAATATTCTAAGTAATTATAACAATGATCGTATTAGCTATGTTATTCTAAAATATAGTTCACAAGGTTCATACTGAACTTTATTTGATTTCAACTATAGTAACCCTGAATTTAGTAACCTAGAGCTAGTGTTTACTTTATTACATTAGCATGAGATACAAGGGATGACACCATAAAGGATTTCCCAGTTTACTAGTCTTGGGAGACTAGATACATACCTGATTTCTGTATTACATTAGAAAAATAAAATATAGTATGAAAATCATTATTGCATCCTTGAATATCATTCAAATATTCCTCCTTAATATCATGGGGAAAGAAAAACATAATAAAGTGTGAACTATGATTCTTAGTAAGGGAAATCATTCAATGTAAGCGATCATGAGTACATAAGGAATAAATAACATTGAAGTGTTAATAATGAATACATATAAAATTTAATCAATAACTTGAGCTTCAAAATAAATACATGGAAAAATAATAATCACGTGGATAATAATACATAAATTCTCAATAAAGTAAATTTATAGTAGCTTTCATTTAATATATTACCATTTAGGCTATGACTAAGACATAATTAATATTATAGTCAAGTCCTTAGCCAAGTCACTTTCATAGAATGGGTAGGTATACAACAATTATCCAATTAATGTGGCCACCTATTCTGTCCCATGAGACCTATTGATGCATCGAGGGGATATCTATAACTAGGCCCCACTCATAACTTACATTTTTTCGATGCATTCCCCATATATTGAGTCAATAATATAATATATAATTAATATTCCTTATCAATCATTAAATATATATATTAAATCAAGAATACAAAACAAAAATATTTCCACAGTAAATAAATTAACCTTCATAATAAGAAACCTTCAACTAACATAGTATGTAGTAATGATATATAGTTAATACAATATTTAAATGATAAATAATATGGATATAATGTTAAAATTATAATGGAGAATGATATAGGACATGGTCATAAGAAAATAAATTATCTAAAATAAAATATTATCCATAAATCAATAATGTATGATAGAAGAGAATCAATTCATTATAAATGAAGATTTAAAATAAAGAAAAGTATTGTTATAATTAGAGAGTAAAATGAAAGTGGAACTTTAAAAACAAGTTTCTTTAATACTTTTCAACTTTTTTGTATAAATGAAGTTATAAATAATTTCTAAAATTCTTTTCAACCTTTTAGAAAATAATGCCTTTTTATTTTAATAAAAAATATAAAAAATAATAGAATAATGGAAAATGATTTTATTTGAAAAATAATATAAAATTTTAGAGGAATATAAATAGATAATTATGATTATAGATATAAGAACATCTGTTTTTTCTATATACATTAAAAAGAACATTCCTTTTGTACTTTTGTGAAATATCAAATACAGATTATTTGGAAAAATTTAAAAAGATTAATTTAAAACCATTGAAAATAAATTAAAAGGGAGTATAAAAATACCTATAGTAATAATTTAAAATTATATAAAAGCTTCCATGAAACAATTTAAAAAATATGGATATGGAGGAAAAATATTCCCAACCTAAAACAGTAAATAAGGTCAATTTTTATTAAAAAATATTATTTCGGTCTCTAAGAAAAAAAGAAATGAAAATTTGAAATAAAAAAATGGAAACCCATAAAATACCTAGAGGAGAATAAAATATATGGGTTTTAATAAAGAAACATAAAATAATTATTTTAATGTAAATTTAAACATATATAATCCCAAATAAGAGTGTGATTGTAAAATAAACATTTATAACCTGAATAAATTTTGATTCAAAACCAATTAAAAGATAAAACGTGAATTTTAACTTTAATATCAATTAATAAATATGAATTTAGGATAAAATATATCAATGGGATGGTATATATTTCATATAAAATAAATTAGGTGTATAATATAAAATATATCCTAATAGAGTGGAGTTGAGGAGAAAAAACCATACCTTGGATTCTTGATTGGCCAGGACCATTATATACATATGAATAATCAATTTAAATTTATTAAATACTTTATTAAGAACCTTTTTCATATTTATTAAAAAATTTATGGTCCACTAACAATCATTTGGAATCTATTCATTGAATAGTTCATGCTTACGTCAACCAGTTAAGGTTGTTCAGTCAATTTCTAAAACATTAATTTAGTACATTTCCTATGGTTAAAGGTGTTTTGAAATAGTTCCATAATATCGTAAAATTTAATAATTTTATTAATATTTTTTTCATTATATAAAATTTTAGAATCATCCATGGAAAGAGATAATAGAAAAACAAAATGAGTTGTTTAGGGAGGTGATATTCCACACGTACGCATGGTCGAAGTTTAATTTTTCTAATGGATATAGATTAAAGAAAGTATATAATTATTAAAATTTATATAATAATATTTATATCATAAATATAAAATATATTAATTAACTATATCAGTATGACTATCCATGTAAATTGTAAATGAAAAATGAATCACATCGTTTCGTGGAGATGGAAGTCCACACGTACACACAAGTGATGTTATCATTTTTCAATAAAGGGATGGTAATAAGTTAGATGATATATTATGTTTATAAAATTATAATTACATGATAAATATTATATATATTTTTTAACTATATATTTATTAATAGTCAAGTGATTCAATTATGAAAAATGATACACATCGCTTAATGGAGACAGTAGTTCGTACGTACACATGAGCGATATTTTCATTTTACATAAGATAGAAGGAAGATATAAAATGAATTTATGGTTAATATAAAAGAATATATGTTTTTTAAATATAATGATGTAATTATTTTAAGATGGTTATTGAATATTTGGGGGAGGTTTTAGAAGAAATGAACTTGAAAACGCCCATTAAGACCTCTTCTTTTGGTAAACTTCGTTAGATTACACCTTAAGCATTCTTGAAGTGGTATTTTGATAATTATATAACCTTTAGGTGGAGAAAAATCAAGTTTTTAAGGTATTTTAGTAGGTATTGGTTGAGACGAGGGGCTCAATAAGTGCAGAGAAGAGAGGAGAGGAGGTTCCCTTTTATAAGCGAGGTGGATGGAAATTTTATAAATAATAGTGAAATAAAAATATAATAGTCACTCTCATGGGAAAGTGGTTAAAAAGGAAATAAATTTATAATTGGATGATATAGGTTATAAATATATTATAATATTTTTATTTAGAATTTCTTTAGATTATTTGAACTCTTATATATTTTTAACCCCCTCATTAATTCTTTTAAACCCTTATCTTAGTGATAAGTTTTTACCATGGTTACAACTCATTATCACCAAAAAATAACTAGAACTAATTATCTAATATTAATTATGATTATTAAAAATATAGAATCCATTTTACAAGATCCAATTCTTATAATTGGTATAAATTAAATTTAATAATAGTCTACAAAGCACAAGGAAATATCATTTTTAGAAAAATGTTGTTTAAGCATAAAAATGATTTTTTTCCAAAATAATACACAATTTTAATTCTCATATAATTAATTGGTTTTTTTGAATAAAATGAAACTTATTTTACTTTAAAATCAAACAAAAACTCAATGTAATCTTTTTAAAATTGATTAAAATTGAAGAATTAATTTTTTTTATTTGAATAGAAAAATTATTTAGATTTCTAATAGATATTTAAGTTCAACATTATATTTTTAAATTAATTTTCATTAATTATTAAATATATATTTATTATATTAATATGTTTTAATAAAAATTGAAGTTATTTTTATGTCATATTAATGTCCTAAAAGTTACATTATTTGTAAATGTGGTATTTTTTACTATTCACCCAAAAAATAAACTATTTCTTAAAAATATAAAATAACTCTAAGATAATTTCTATATGGAAAAATAAAAAATAAAGTTCATTTTATCAAAGTATTTTTTTAAATGTTCCAAAAACAATTATAATATTCACATAAATGTGTAAAAAATTCATTTTTAGTAAAAATATATTTTCAAATCATAAAAAGAATTTATTACCATTACTTTCCTAGTAAAAACTATTAGATGATTAATAATTTAATTGATTGAAAATATATTATCAAAAAATATCATCAGAATAATTAAGGAATATTTATTAATTTAATTTATTATGATAAAAAACATTACACATTTAAAATTATTTTTCTAAAAAATATCTCCTTTTACTGTCAAATGACTTTATATTCATTTATTACAAATTGATAATCAATTTATGAACTATTATTAAATAGTTTAAATATATAAAAAATATTTTTTTAAGTTGGGGTGGTTCCAGAGTGGTTAAACCCGTATTCCCACATCCTAATACTAGGGTTTGAATCCTCAAAATCCCCATTGAGGATTGATGATGCATGCACTGATGCAGGCACATACACAGGTAGAAGTGACACAAGCATGATGCATGCATGCGATGAGACATACATGATATAGGAAAGTGGCATAGAACCATGTACAAGATGATGTAAGAAGGGCCTTTGGGATATCAAAGAAAATGGGACTTTGGGTATCCAATATTGGTCCCATGGGCCTTTAATATATGAATAAATAGGGACACATGGGTGGGTTATTCCTTGGGGGGATATTAAATGCCTTTACATCCTGTGTGTGTGTGTGTTTTAATTTTATTGTACACTAGATTACATAATATATATTATATAAAAAATGAATTTTTAATAAATTTAATACTCAAAATTATAAAAATTTAGCTTTTAAATGAAACATATATAATTTAATAGAAATTATCTTTTATAGAAAAATGGATCATTTAAACTTTAAATGTTTTTAAAATTACATGATTTAATTATAATCATTCAACATGTAAAAATTATTTATTAATAAATAATAAATATATTATAAAAAAACTTATATATATATATATATTTCATAATGTGATTACTCATATTCATACCTTCTGATCTAATGACTAAAGTTATAATAGTCATATTTAAATAATAATATTTCTATGGTATATTGTGGTTGATTTAAGATCAATATTATGTGTATACTCAGATATCATACATATTATTCATAAACTAAAATATTGGGGTGTTATAGAAACATCCATTATCCATAATCCTTGGATTCCCCCTTTTTATGATTTATTTGCCACTATAACTAGTAAGATTTATCCTATCCTTTTATATTCTTCTTTTGAGACTATAGGGTATTATAAAACATACTTATTTGGGTTGTTTTTTATTGAGTAATTCTATTGTTTGGTGATTTGGATGGTCAAATCTTCAATTGACTTATTCAAGAACCACTGACTTGTTCAATTATTTTTTTCATGGGATTATATCTTTCTTACAATATTTTCACATTTTTGGGGTTGAATCCCCCTAAATAACTACCTATCAAGACTTTTAAGCTCATTATTATAGTGTTAATTAAAAAAACCATCTATTATATATTTTTTAAGCCTCCATAGTGCCAACCGTAGCTATAGAAATCATACTTTCCTTTGAAAATAACATGCTATCCAGAACATGATACCTTCCTTTATTACTTCTCTATGTCATCAACCATGGATCCTTTATAGGATAAAAATGCATTGAAATTGTAATAAAAGAGGGGGGGAATTATAGTTTGAAAAAAATTATTTATTTTTATCCTCATTGAGATATATTTTTATAATTATTTCAAAGATCAAATACACCCATAGTAAAATCAAATTAAAATTTGTGTATCTATATTTAAGTATTGTTATTTTAAATTACTGATGAAGTTAACATGTATAGAAGAATTAGAAAACAATTCGTCATTAAAAACTACCAATATATTATTTAACACAATGAAATTGAAACTAAACATAGAGTATTGATTTAACAATCAAATACCCCTAAATAATATTATAAAATCCTAAATTTTAAATGAAAGTGAATGGAAGATCTATTGAACTTATATGAGGTATCCTCGACCTTAAACCCATAAAAATAAATCCAATTATTAAATTATGAAGCTATAATTTGCATTACTTACCCTGTATTCCCTCAATTAGCTTAATAAAAATTTCCCCACTATGAAAACTAATGGTACGATTTACCTAACACTTAGACTAATAAATCACTATGTCACAAACTAGATCTGGTCGCCATCAAAACCAGCACCCAACCCATCCCGTGGAAAGACCCGAGGGGCATTGTCGATCATTACGGGCTGGAAACTAGTACTGGGAATCAAAATTAAAAGGTTGGGAATGACTTGTCCCATAAAAAATGACAAATAAATAATTTTTTTTAAATAGAACGAAACAAGTACAACACTAGTGGTGAAATTACAAATAGAATTGGGTGAAAAAACATACCTCCATGGAACATAATAGGTCTCCACCAAACACAAAAGCACACCCATTGCAAGAGAGATCCAAAACTAGAGGAACTTGAAACTGGAAAGTTAAGTAGGCTTGAGCATCGAGATACTCAGTAGGAATGTCAAGATACAACAACACCCTATGACCTTTCCTCTTATAAGAAATACAAAACATGCTAGTTTGAAAATAGTACATAATAAAATAATGTTTTTCATTCTTTTCAAATTCAAGTAACAAGTTTTCATTTTCAAGTAAAGCATTTCTCTCCCACTACATTTTCAAAATAGGTTCCAATCACGCATTAATATTTTAAAATGAGAGGAAACCAATTAATATTAAAATATGGTTTTCACAAATAAGACATCAAGTATGAAATGAATGAAGTTCAAATCACATCACAAGTACCATGGGAAATCCCAAAGCATCTAGTGTTTGTTGGGGACCTTGGATCTTAATACCTCAGTGAAATGTGGAATACAAACCATAGAAATCTATGTTCTCATGAACGAGCCACTAGTAGGGAACACACACATAACCTAGTGGTATCCAACCATCAAAAATATTTTATTAGTGTTGTAGGGTAAATTCTTCTATATGAAAGTAGGACGGACCACTTACGCATCATCTATCGTACTATTCTTAGTCTTCTCACCTAGATACCCGGGTTTCCCATTGTGCTGAATTTCTAATGGTGGTGAGTTTTTATCAAGAAAATATATATGTACTTATAATTTTATTTACTTAAAAACACATCCAACCTCTCACCACTGATATCCCTCCTTGAGTGTATCCCCCCATTTCAATCACATAAAAATGAACAAGCCTCTTTACTAGGCATATATCACAAATCACACTTACAACACACACATAATTTTCAAAAACAAGGGGGAATGACTCAAGAGAGGATTTTTCCTTTTTCATAAACCATTATTAAGGTTCCAAACAAACTTAATTACATATAAGGAACAATTTTTATAATTAACCAACTGAAAGGCCAAACACCTTTGGAAATATTCATTAATAATTTAAAACCAATTAAGAAATAAATTTTCAAGAAAATTCACTTATGACCAATAGGTGTTAGAAATACATTTCAATTTCCAAAAAAAAGTCATAATCAATTATAGAAACCAAAATCATATTTCATTGCATGTGTATATAGCATAAATATTAAACATATTTTTAAAAAAAGCAAGCAATTATGGAATTCAAATTAAAGGCATAGGAATAGGGGACCTACCTCAAGGTGGAACCAAACCAAACTTTCAACTCTTGGAACTTTAAAACTAGGATTTTCTGCTCCCCCACTAGGAATATGTACTTTCACATATATATAAGGAAACCTAGACCCTATTCACACACCCGTATGGCCATGAATATGTGCAAGGGGATCCTTACATATATGCTTATATGTATATAATAGTTTCCACTCTCCTATGTATGAATTTTCATATATATACATGTGCAAACCTAGCCCCATATATGTATATTAACAACCATGGATGACTATATATGTAACGGGGGAACACACACACACGCACACACACATACACACACACACACACACACACACACACACACACACACACACACACACACACACACACTTACTTATGCACACGTAGGTGAGTCGCCTTAGACCCGACGACTCCAAAACACAAAGTAGGGACCACACACTACACATATAATTTAATAAAACAATTAAAAACTAAAACACTTACACAATTAATGAACCCAATTTCATGGTTAAAAATACCATACCCAGAGCCAAACAAAACACCAGAAAGATTTATTAAACAGCTTCGAAATATGATGCATGACTTTAAGAACCAAAAAAATCACTCAAATATTTTTTTATAATTAAACACTTATTGACACCATGCCAAGACACAAACTACATAGTTAATAAAAAACTTTTATAATTAAGAAAACTCATAAGATAAATTACAAAAAAAATTCAAAATATGTCGCATGATTCAAAATACCAAAGCTCACTCAAAGCATCCCTTTAAAACCAAACGCACCTTGACACCACACCAAAAAATCAACTACATCCTTGAAACATTTTAATAAACTAACAATACAATTTATAAAATAGTGATAAAAAGATCAACACGGTTTTTTCACAAAAATAATCAAACTCATATTGCATAAACATGTTACTAGTAAATCAAAGCATATCAAACCTCAATTAAAAACAATTTTGCACCATAAAAACTAATTAAATAACACATTAAATTGATTAAACAACCAAATTAATTCATAAAACAATAACTACACCTGGAAACACCTACCTCGGTGTAGGAAACCTCAAATATTCCGTGAGAAACCAACACCACATGCCAATATCACCATAGGAAATCCCAATTTAACCCTAGAAACAAGAAATTTAAATAAATGTGTCAAAATCAGACCAAACTCCCTATGAAACCCTAATTGAAAACCTGCCAATGGAAGAAATTACCCAACTGGAGAGAATCGAACCCGCTATGAAGGTGCAGGAAGATAACAGAGAAAGGGGGGAGAGCTGCTGGGGTTACTTCATGCCAGAAAATCCAGTCGGAAGAAGGGGAAGAATAATTCTTGGTAGTGTGAGGCAACATGGTGGTACTGGTTTGATGCGAGGTGGATGGGGTAACATGAAACAATGCGAGGTGAACCGGAAGGGGTGAAGAGGGGTGTCACTAGTCGGTGTAGTTAGAGGGAAGAGGGAGGGGAACCAGATAGGGTTAGAAGGAGGGGGTACAGTACGAACTAGGGGAAGGGAGGGGGCCTAGGTGCGATGGAAGAGAGGTGGAGGAAGAGAGAAGTGGGGAAAAAAGAAAATAAAAAATAAAAAAAATAAAATAAAGATAAAGATAAAATAAAACCTAAAAAAATATAAATAAAATCAAAATAATAATAATATTATTAATATTAGTGGTAAAAAATATGATATTAAAAAAATTCTATAACAATAACTAAAATAATAATAATTATAAACTAATTAAAATCTTAATGAAATTAATAATAATAGTAATCATGTTAATAATAACATAATGATAATTTTATAACCATTATAATAATTTAATATTATCTACCTAATTAAAATATTAACTAAAATAATAATAAAAACAATAATAATAACCCCAATATTATTATTATTATCATTACTAAAACAAATCTTAAATTATTTGATCATTTTTCTTAATTTATTTTCTTCTTTCCCATTTAGTTTATTAACTGACCGCATGTTGGGTAGGCCATACATTGATCTAGTGAAGCCATATGGATTCATTTGTGCCCTACCCGTGCACCATACATTAGAATGCCAACACGCTCATTTATCAGTAAAAGTGAAAAATTTCATTCGGGATTAGCCTGCAGCTTGGAAAAACACATTTAAAGCTCGATATAAATTATAAAAAAAATTATTACGGATGTTCGGGTGTGAAAATTCTCCCCAGCATGACACTTTATGCCCCCAGAAATTCCCAAAATACTTAGTCAACCCAATATTCCAAGCAAGATAGTGAAGACACTTTAAACAAAACCTTGATCACCCAAAGAACAACCATTTAATATACCCATAACCAGAAACTCTATAGATATCAAAACTAGAATCACCGAGAAAAATAACCAGTGAAAAGGAACTAACCTACAACAAAAATTCAATAAGGAACAATCTGAACCCTAACTTAGGAAACACCCCGGATCGCTCTGGACCTCTAAGAACACTTGTCAAGTGACCTACTACTCGATATAACCAATTACCATGGTCAGGGTCGGGCGGAGCAGAAGCCAGGGGATTGCCCCGATAAGAAAACTTTGAAGATAAAGTTTTCCACAAGTTCATCCCATGGTGGTCTCCCCACCATATTCGGATTCCTGCCAAACATTGCTTCTCTTAACCAAAATGAATCACAAACCCAGACAAACCAATAACACTGGATTGACCCTTGGATCTCCCTAAGTTAAACCCAACCAACACAAGAGGAGACACTAGTGAGACCCACAATGGGAATCCCTGCCATTTTAAAATTTTCCTATCACCATGACACCCACACATGCATTCCCAGTTTAGTTTGAGCGATACAGATAGAACTCTTCATCACGAACCCACTAGAATAGGCATACATACATGGAATATTCCCACAATGGCCAATACTCCACCACATTAGAGGGTTTTGATAGCATAAACACCTAACCAAGAGGTAAAATGGATAGGCACGTGCTAAAACCACAAGACATGATCTTCTCCAAAATGAGTAAAATTTTGATCCCTAACCAACCCACAAGAAGGTAAACTATTCAAGCTTCTGTATTCACAGAGCGCACTCACTGGATTTACAAGAATATGGGTTCTCTAAACCTCCTCAAATCCCAAGAGTAACTCCCATAAGTTAATACCATCATAAGGGGACAATGGATTTATACACCTTACAAAAAAGAAAATAATCTTTTAGAGATGATACCTCAATAGGGAAACTTAATCCATACCCATCTTGACACTGCAGAATTAATTCGAACCAAACCCATCCCATGTCTGATGAGTTTTTGACTATGTGCAAGCTTCACCCCCGTACCTATGGCTATGGCCTTGATGTATCAAGAATTTACCGCCCCACAGTCATAAGTTGATCATATCCGACTAAAACTTCCTTTGCTGGAAAAGAAACCCACAAACTTCTCCTCATGTCCCAATCATCCACTCTGTCAACATACTAACTGAGAATTGTGGCGAATGACTTAGAGTGCCTGATTGACCACACTAGAGAGAGACTATTGAGTTGTATATTTGAAATGCAACACAAAAGGATGGAAGTATCACTCCAAGGATAGGTCCCTTCGGTTCAAAATCCTCATAGGATGAGGAACCTTCACTTACCACAATATGAACAAGACTAACAACTATTATGAGATTTAATCTGATTTCTCCACACTACCTCTGGGGAACATGAAATTGGCTCATCTAAGGTTCAACAATCATCCTTCACCATTTGTTGACTGGTCAAGCACCTACGAGGTCCACCACTTTCCCTCTCCTTTACTTCATTAGGTAGAACCACGTGATGAATCTAGTCTTGAGGATCTCTCAAGACATCCCCATTTGTAACAAAAATAGAATGATCACCATTCACTGGTTTAGTCCTTCTCCTCCAATCATACTCAAGAAAACTTACACCCACACAACATTTTGAGTCCCTAAAAAACAGGAGACACTCCCAAATTTTTCCAAAGAACTCAATGACATTCAACCAACCTCAACATCTAACAACAACTGACACAACCGAGTAGAACCCACCTTCTCCACTCTGTTGAGAGTTAGGACTGTGACAAGAACTGAGAGACCTTCTAAAAACCCATGGGACATTTCTAGGAGGAATATCCCGAACAAGAAATGAAAAACCAACCTTACACAATACCAATAACCACACAAAATAAATATCCAAACTTCAGATAAAATTCCAAAAATTCCAACTTAATACATCAATTCATTTTCAAAGAAAAACACCCACTTGAAAAAAACAAGCACTGTACAATAAAACCCAAAAGATCTTTTGAAATCACCGTCTTCACTGTGGACTCAAAACCATTTTCCAAATGCAAAACCATTTAATAAAAAAAAACACATTTTAAATAAAAACCCACTTCTCTACTCAGGTCCCCTCAGAAAAAATCATCATAACACTCCCGACATAACCAAAACACATAGGGAAGACATCGAGTAATTTTCCAACCATTTACCCAAATAAACGTTCTGGAAACAAGAAGGGCCCTTAGGAATAAATCACCCACCACTGATATTCTTAAGTGCCTCACAAATATGAATTTTCATTCCACTCAGGAAGCCATCCACATGATACACCAACTATCCATTTATCACATCCACATGCACATGTGAGTACCCACAAGAATACCACTGGACAAAACAAGGCTCTTACTCTTTCAAAACAAAACATTACCAATATTATTAAAATACATTTTTCCAAAACTATTTTAAATGTTCAAGACAAATTTTCAAAATGGTTTCTATTTCTAAAATAACTCACTTAAATTTCAAATAACCCGAGACGTTTTTTTGAAATTCGATTTTCAAAAATCAAATGCCAAATTATAGAAACAAGATCCAAGGTAAACACCCCAAAAATCTTGTCAAACTCACAAAAAGAGAAAATAAGAGAAACCCCAAAGTCCACTTTCCTTTTAAAAACCCCTTAGTGCCACCCCAAAACTAAACCAAGACATCAACAACACAAAAGAACTTGGATAGAGAACTAGTTGTTATGCCTAACCCAACTAAATGGTTTATCAGAGTATGCCTTAGGCAAGCACCAACCACTAGGTGTTTCGAACCGTACTCTCAAGTATCACATGGGTCACTAATACTTGTGAGACCATGTGAAGTACTAGTTTACTCCTTCTATCACCCCTATCCATAAAGACCAAAGTTGAAAACATAAATCCTGAACTAACCCTGGTTACTCGACGGTCAGAACGAGCAAGAGTTCGTGATGATATTCACACACCTGCCAATCGAGTACTGACAGTCCTATCTCTGATCTACATGACACCCCAAATAACAAGAAAAAAATATACCTATAATACTATTTTTTCACAAACCAGATCTAGTCGCCATCAAAATCAGAAGCTAACCCAGATCATGGAATGACATGAGGGGAATTACTAATCCCCATAGACTGGAAACTAGTGTCAGACATTGAAATTAAATAGTTTGGAATGACTTGGCCCATAAAAAATTGAAAAATAAATAAACAAATGTAATCATAATGAAACAAATACAACACTAGAAGTGAAAATAAAAAAAAAATTGGGTAGCTAAACATACCTCCAAGTGACCTTGTGGGTCATCGACAGACACATAATCATGTTTACAACAAGAGTGATCCAAAACACGAGGAACCGAAAACTGGAAAGTAAAGTAGGTGTGAGAACCGAGGTGCTCAGTAATAATTCCAAGATACAATAACACCATATGACCTTTCCTTTTATAAGAAATCCAAAACATGCTAGTTTGAAAATATGACATAATAAAATGATGTTTTTCTTTTTTTTTAAATTCAAGTAACAAATTTTCATTTTCAAGTAAATCATTTCTCTCCCACTACATTTTCAAAATAGGTTCCAAGTGTGCAATAACATTTCAAAATGAAAGGAAACCAATTTAGATTAAAATATGGTTTTCACAAATAAGGCATCAAGTATGAAACGACTGAAGTGGAAATCACATCACAAGCACCATGGGAAATCCATAAGAAGCTAGTGTTACTTAGAGACATAGGATCCTCATACCTTAGTGAAACTTGGCATAAGAACCACAAATATCTACGTTCTCATGCATGGAACACTAGTAGGGATGAAAAAATTACGTATCATCTAGTGCACTTGTCCTAGTCCGCCCACCTAGATACCCTGGTTTCCCATTGTGCTCCATTTCAAATGGTGGTGAGTTTTTATCAAGCAAACATATATGTACTTATCATTTTATTTACTTAAAAACAAATCCAACCTTTCACCACTGATCTCCCTCCTCGAGCACATCCCCCCTTTTTCCGTCACACTAAAATGCACAAGCCTCTTAACTATGCACATATCAAAAATCACACATTCCACATATAAATAATTTTATAAAACAAGGGGGCATGCCTCAAGAGATGTTTTTTCCTTTTTCATAAATGATTCTTAAGGTACCAAACTAGATTAATTATATACAAAGAACACTTTTTATAAAAAACCGCATGAAATTCCAAATGCATTTTCAAATATTCATAACTAATTTAATACCACTTAGGAAATCAATTTTCAAGAAAAGTAACTTAATACCAATGGGCATTAGAAATACATTTAAATTTCCAAAACAAAGGAATAATAATTTCTAGAAACCACAACTTTATTTACAAGCATGTGTATAGAGAAAAAAATATAAAATATATTTTTAAAACAATAAAGAAATTATGTAATTCAAATTAAATGCCTAGGCCTAGGGGACTTACCTCAAGGTGGAACCAAATCAAACTTTCATCTCTTGGTGCTTTCTAACTAGAAGCTGCTGCTCCCCCACTTGGAAAATGCACTTTCAAATACATATAAGGACACCTAACCCCTATGAAAAAACCTTCATGGCCATGAGCATGTGAAAGGGGATCCTTACACATATTCTTATATTCATATACTAGTCTCCACTCACCTACATATGCATTTTCATATATATACATGGGAACACCTAGCCCCATACATGTATATTCACTACCATGGATGACTATACATGTAATGGGGGAACCCACACACACACACACATATATACTTACCTATGCACACGAAGGTGAGTCACCGTAGACCCCGTGACTCCGAACCACAAATTAAAGACCACACACTACACATATAATTTAATAAAACAATTAAACACTACATCAATTACACAATTAAAGAAACTAGTTGCACAGTTAAAAAGACCATACCCATGGTTTAACAAAACACCCGAATGATTTATTAGACAACTTCAAAATATTCTGCATGAATTTAAACAAAAAATCACTCAAATATTTTTTTGTAATTAAATACATATTGACACCATGCCAAGACACAAACTACATAGTTAATAAGACACTTTTATAATTAAAAAAGACACTAAGAGAACTTATTAAACAATTTCAAAATATGTTTCATGATTTAAAATACCAAAGCTCACTCAAAATATCCTTTTAAAACCAAATTCACCTTGCCATCACTCAAAAAAATAAACTACAACCCTCAAACATTTTAATAAACTAACAAAACTATTTATAAAACAATGATAAATAGCCCGACACAAGGTTTTCACAAAAATAATCAAACTCATATTTCATAAAAATGTTACTTGTAAATAAAAGCATGTAAAACCTAAATTAATATAAATTTATCACTATGAAAACTAATTAAATAACACACTAAATTAACTAAACACCCAAATTAATTCATCAAACAATAACTACACGTGAAAACACTAATTTTGGTGTAGGAAACCTCAAAATTTCGGTGCGAAACCAATACCTCTCACCAATCTCATTGAAATAAATTACAATTTTACCCTAGAAACAAGATATAGAAACAAATACATCAAAATTGGACCAAACACCCTATAAAACCCTAACTGCAAACCTGCTGACAGAAGAAATTACCCAACTAGAGGGAATTGCACCCACGACGAAGGTGTGGAAAGCTAAAAGAGAAAGGGGTGAGAGCTATCGAGGTTGCGTCGTGCTAGAAAATATAGTTGAAAGAAGGGGTGGAATGGGTCGGGGTGGTGCGAGGTAGAAGGGTGGTTCTGGTTCGGTGCGAGGTGGATGAGGTAGTGCGGGTTGGTGCAAGGCATACCGGAAGGGGTGCGAAGGGGGTTTCCAGTTGGTGTAGCCGGAGGGAAGAGGGAGGGGTGACAACTAGGTTAAAGAGGAGGGAGTTCAATGTTAAATAGGATAAGGTAGGGGTGCTAGGCACAATGAAAGATATGGGGAGGAAGAGAGAAGTGGCGGACAAGAAAATAAATAAAAATAAATAAAAATAAATAAAAATAAATAAAAATAAATAAAAAGAAATAAAAAGAAATAAAAAGAAATAAAAAGAAACCAAAATAAAGATAAAATAAAACCTAAAAAAACTCTAAATTAACTTTAAATAATAATAATAATAATAATATCACAGGTAAAAAAATATGATGTTAAAAAAATTCTATACCAATAACTAAAAAATAATAACTATAACCTAATTAAAATCTTAAAGAAATCAATAATAATAGTAATAATGTTAATAATAACATGCAGATAATTTTATAACCATTATAATTATTTAATATTACCTAACATATTTAAAATATTAACTAAAATAATAATAATAAAAATAATATTAATCCCAATAAAAATATTTATATTATTATTATTACTACTAAAATAAATATTAAATTATTTGATCATCTTTCTTATTTTATTTTTTGCTTTATCATTTTTTTAATTAACTAACCATGTGTTGGGAAGGGTATACGTTGATCTAGTGAAGCCACATGGCTTCGTCTGTGCCCTACCTGCACACCCGAAATTAGAAAGACAACATGCTCGTTTATAAAAAAAAACACAAAAATTTCATTCGGGCTTAGCCCACACCTCATAAAAAAATATTTAAATCCATATAAAAATTATAAAAAAAATTATTACGAATTTCTAGGTGTGACATAGTACTTCAGCTACAATAACTGATAGATCAGTTTTCCTTGATACAATGACCAGTATCTCAATGTGAAAACCAATTTAAATGGTAGCTTGTTTTAAAAAAGAATAAAATAGAAATACTAAGATATTTACAAGGAAAACCTCAAACATGATAGATCTTATCAAAAATACTTAGGAAGAAAATGATAACACTGAAGGTAACTCTCAATCAACAAGATATTTCAAAGCATCAAAAAAATTAACAACTTTCATAACAAACTTGTAGTTTTATACTTATATGAGGTTTTCTTATGATCCATGTGATAAAACTCAATTTTTAAGAAAATTTATAATTTCTAGATTCCATATATCACATGGTCAATTGCAATGGTATCAAAAATTAATTTCTTACTCATATTTTGATTAACATAGTTTATTTCCACATCTACTGATAAGCTGGTTTAAAACTATGTTTCTTGGAAAAAATATGATTGGTTTCACCTGATGGTTTTATTATGTGGAATTTTATGTCTTTAAAATCATTTATATCAAGTTTACCATTTTTTAATATTCCATAGAAACTCCAAAAAGTTCCCATATCCATAATTGAGTACATACCTACTTTCTAAAGACAAGAGGTCCTTTGTGGTTTCAGACCCAACGATGCTTAGGAACTCACATTGGTCGAGAGGATGGGAGGTCAAGCTCATCAAACCCTTTTGATGATATTTTTTTCTAGTTTAGGAATATATTATATATTAAAAACATGTTCATGAACCTATTATTAATCCAGATACAAAACAATTTACCCTAACAAAATGATCATGTTTTGAACCCTTCCATGTATGGGGGGAGGGTGTTCTAATAATGAGTCTATATGCATGTATCTGAGGTTCTTCTTCCAATTCCTATCAATGGTAGCTTCTTATATTTTTATTTCATATAACTATGAACTCTAGAGTTTAATTCTATTCATGGAGGGGATTAATATTTTGTGTATGGGATTGAACCTTTATGAGGAATCCTATATATCCTTTTTATAATGGGAATCATAACACATGTAGTTCATTGAACTCATTTAGTTTAACATCATGAAAAAAGGACTTCTATGAGGGCACTTAGGCACTATGTATTTATCTCAAGCCATTGAGAGGTTTCCTATATATCTTTATTATAGAAAGAATTAGAGTCACCATAGTTCAATCATAACATTATATGGGAAAAAAATATCATGACACTAAATTGGGATTACACTATGAGGATTCACTGGATGGGGTAGATTCATGATGTGAATGATATGATAATTTCAAATCTAAAATCCCATGCGATCCATACTCAGTGTGAGAAACAAGGAAAAAATGACCAGTCTCACTATATATGGATACATGAGTTATCCAATGGGGCATCCCTTATAGGATATTTGATATGAATCTTAGGCCATAGAATGTTTTCCTACACATCTTAGTTATGGTGGGAATCAGAGTAATCAAAGTTCAGTTTTTCTCCTCAATCCATTTATGGATGAGGTATAATGATGAAACCATGGGATATATTGTGTCCCAAGGTTTAGAATATCTAAAATATTGAGGGACTTTGTAACACCCCAAGATTTTATGAAAAATATTCTTTTAATTTCATTAATGTCTTGTGTTGTACGCTACACCAAGATTACCTTGCACTATACGCAACACCGTATTATCTTGCAGTATACGCAACACTATTCTTGGATTGTGTTACACACAATTTTGATAATAGTTATTCTATGCAACATTGAGTATATATATATATATTCAATTTATAATTGAAATATGGTTGGATTATGTTATACGAAACAACGAAGGATTCTTGCACAGCACGCAACCCTGACTTGGCTTGCATTACACTCAATCGCGACCTTCCTCGATAGCGTGTGTTGTACGCAATACTGGGTTTTACTAAACAACGATATATTATTATTATGAACTAGCCGTTATGAATAGTATTAACTAAATTTTGAATCTTATAACATTATTATTCATCTTACACATTTTCTAAAACATGGTATAAGAACAAAATAATTTTTTCGGGTAAAATAAGTATTTTTCAAAAAATGCAGTTTTGCCGCCTTTTGATGGAGCACCCAAATTAAATGTAGTTTTTGACATGTTATAAGTTCAATTTGACAAAATAAAATTCTTCTTTGGAATCATGAAGTAAAAATTTACTTTGGATAAATTTTTCATATTATTCTGGTAACTTTCATATTTTGATGAATAGTAAAAACACGATATATTTTAATTAAAAACAACTTTTTTCATCGCAATAATTTATATGGTTAAATTATAATATTGAATGGTTTTAAAGTATAAATAGAATATATTTTTACCATTTAATATAATGTATGTCATTAGCATTGATTCTACCTTGAATTCGTGGGATAAATCAATTCAATCTTTTGCAATGTTTTAAAGAAAAACCCGTTTTCTTCCGACAATGAGATTAATTTTAATTTAATTTCTGAAACTTTTGTGTATTGAATTTGGAAAAATGGATTCCATATTTGGAATCAGTGGATCCAAATTATGTTAATAAGCTACTTTTTACTTTTGGGAATTATGAATAGTAACTACCGTAAATTTTATTTACCATAGTTAAAGGTAAATCAGGTAATTAAGGGTAAATATAATATTATAAAATTACCCTAACACATGTCAAAATCCTATTGGATGACTAAAAGTAGACCCATATCACCTAAGGGTCGTATTAGATTCATTTAATGGACTTTGGTCCATGAAAATAATTTAATTATTATTAAAACCAAAGAATGTGACAACATGTCACTTTCTTAAATCTTATAAGTATAATAATTTTAATTTAGTGATAAACTTCATGAAACTTCAAACATGAATAGTATCCAGAAGTATAATACAATTATATACATCATAGTAATTTATTTAGAATTTTTAGGTATTAAATAATTATCATTTATTATGACACAAAGATGATGCAGTAATTATCTTATTAATGAAATATTGACATAATTGATGTTATAAATACCCAAATAAATGTAATTTAGGACTCTTTATGAATTCAACTAATTTTATAGGTTAATATGACATGTTAGTATTTATTTTATTAAATTTTTTCTAACTAATCATTCTGTTATGATTTTCCCAAAAATCAATTACTAAATAGTGTCAAAATTGACATAAAATAGTTTTTAAAACAAATATTATATTATTAATTGTTATTGTATTCCTAAAAATCTAAGGTTCGGCCAAATGACTTAGATAAGGTTATATATATTAATAATAAATAACCTGTGGTTCTTTTGGATTCTTATAGTAAGTTTATTAACCTTATAGTATAAGAACACAAGAAGGCACGGTAAAAGTAAAATTATTTTACTTAATGTTAAATCTAAATGATAAGGTTACAATAGGAACCTAAACTTGTCTAAATTCTATTGGATGAGAGTATTTCGACCCATACCCACCTTATCTTCGAAATAAATCAATTTGGAGCTATTTAAAACCGAATTTGTCTTATAATAAAATAATATTTTTAGTTTTTCCAAAGGAGCCCCTCTCCTCCCTTATAAAAGGGCACCTCCTCCCTCTCTTCCTCACACCACTTTGATCCTTCAAGCTCAGACAACCCCTGAAAAATTCCATTCTCCACTTCCATATAAACATCCTACAGGTTCAGGTCTTCCTCAAAGACCAATTTTAGTGCCCTAAAAGGAGATCTCAAAGAGGCGCTTCAAAGAAGAGGTAATGTCCGTTACCGATTCTTTCGACTTTATTTCTTTTTCCACTTATTCTTCTTAGGTTCTTTCATTATGAAGTAATAAAATCAGTATCATTAATATAATTATATGTTATTATAAGTATGAAACAACCCTATTTCACCATCTATCCATCCTACAGAAAACGAAATCACCGCGCGTGCGTACGTACAGAATACCGTCTCCACGCCGTGGTGTAATCTATTTTCCACCACCACCTTACTTGGATTGGTATAATGGTGTACATAATAACTATATATGATTATTGTAACATGATATTGATTCTGAAATAGTATACATACACTTCAATACAATTCCACGATCATGAGAACGATATCATCACTCGTGCGTACGTACGGACTACCGTCTCCACGACGCGATGAGATTCATTTTCCACATTAACCATTCATGAATGATTATAAAGTATATATAATAAGTAATCATAAAATATATGATATAATAATGATACTGTATTTATGTGTATATATATTTATGTCATCTACTTAATTCCATTCAACTCAATAAGGAAAGGAAAACAGCGTTCATGCATACGTACGACCTACCGTCTCCATGAACGGTGTATTTCTTTCCATTTACTGATCTATTATATATATGTATATTCTGAATATATATTATATATAAATCATGTTTTATATTCTAGAATTAAGTAATCATGATCTAAGTAATCATATGAATAATTACAAGTCAAAACACGGACGACAAATGAAACGATTTTACCCAAAACGCTCTTTAACAAGGAATTTACAAAAGAACGGGTAAAATAAAGTAATAAGTGAACCATATATGATATCATAACAATGAGTATTATTTTGGAATAAGTCAATGACATTATTTAAATCATTATAAAGGAGGTTCGGAGACTTACGAAGCAAATCGAACCTAAGGTAAGGGAAATATCACAATCTCATTTTTATCTGAGATTGTTTATACTTCGGTATTTACTGGGGTGTATTTTATCATCCAAATCCATGTTTCCTCAATATGTAATATTATTTCCATCCATCTACAATTGTTTAAGTCCAATTTTACCCTTCGGTGAGTTTTTAGTAAAGTATATGAAAGGAATCTTTTGTCATTTTTCGTACGAGGTACTTTTTGATTTTTCCGAAAAAAGTACGAGAAGAATGTTTTTTTAACTTATACGGCATGAATGGATTTTTAAAACATTATTTCCAAGAAGCTTCCTTTACAAGTTTTCAAGTTTATTTTTAATCAACTCCTTTTATTTTATAATTTTATGACATTTTAAGAAAGGAAAAAATGTTTTTGAGGTAGAAAGGATATTTTCCTCAAGAATGGAGTTCAAGCGTTTTATCAAAATTATTTTCCATCTAAGATAATAAAGGGTTCTGTTTCTATCCCTATTATTACATTGATTTTATTATGTTGGGATAGAATTATTTTTATGAATTCCTTTATCTTATATAAATTGTTTTATGATGTTACGAGGTTTAAGATTCCCATTTTTATTACATGGGTTATGCTATGATGTATGGTTTATGATTTTGTGGCACACATAAGAATGGTATCATTATGAGAGGGTGGGACCTATATCTCCCTCCAATGCATTGGGTAAAGATTTTATATCTCATGAGATAGACATGGCTGGAACGACAGGTTAAACCGGTTCAGTGAAACAGGACTGAAACGAGGAGTGAACTCGGTTCAGAAATGGACTTTGTCGACTAAGATAGTCTTGGAAATGAGTCTTTACTAATAAGAAATTATTCTCTATGATTATGTGTGTATGAAACAAAGTTTCATGTTTTATGTTATGATTATTGGGATTACATTTCACTACTATGATTTATCCCATGTTATGATATTATGATCTCTTTTGCAGGTTAAGATTTCCAAAATGTTATGTTTTTATGAATATGATGTGATTGATATTTCTTTTGTTTACCCTTACTGAGAATTTGAGCTCACCCTTTTATGTTTTCTTTTCCCCAGGATATAAATAATGGTTTTAGGTAGAAAAAAGGAATATCTTTATGGGAGATGTTGAAGATCTTTCACCACGATTAGAAGATTATATTCCAAGTTTCCAAAGACACTAAACTATTACGATCCTTGTGTGTGTATTTTTATTATGTACTAAGTATTCCAAAAAAGTAATGTAATGTCCATGTACGTTAAGCTTCGGGTCTTTACAGTTGGTATCAGATGAAAGGTTTAGTCAACCTTTGGAAACTAGGATACGAGAACTTTAGTGAGATCCCTATAGATATTTCTATGGTATGTATAGGGATGCCCCTAAGGTTAAGTATAATTATAGGTTATAGTACTATAATTACGGTAATCTAAGATGTTAGATATTGAAGGTACTCCCCATTTATTATATTTTTTTCCCTAGCGTAATTTTTTCCTCTCACGCTATTCTTTTTGGGTTTTAGACGATGGCTAGAACCCGAAGGAACCGTGTTGATCAATGTAATGGACAATGCAATGATTGTCCTCCTGAACAAACAAATGTTATGGGAGATGGAGTAAAAAATCTTATTGCTATACTTACACAAGCTATGAATCATTCTCGACATCCAAATGAGCAGAGAAGGGAACAACATTCTATTGAGTCCTTCATGAGGCAATGTCCACCTTCTTTCAGTGGGTCTTCTGATCCACTTGTTGCTGAACAATGGATCAGTTCCACTGAAAATATATTTTCAGTTCTTTAATGTTCTGAACATGATAAAGTCATCTTAGCAGTATATTTTTTGGAAGGTGAAGCTGATCAATGATGGAATATTATCAAGAATACGAGGAAAAGAGATGTAATTGAGTCCATGGAATGGGATGAGTTCAAGAACTTATTTTTCAATAAGTACTTCCCTTGTATTCTTCAAACAAATATGGAGAAGGAGTTTCTTGAACTAAAGCAAAAGAATGATGAATCTGTTGGTATATACGAAGTGAATTTTACAAGGCTTGCAAGGTATGCATCTGGATTTACCATCCAATATGAAAGTAAAGTTGATCGATTCTTCAGTGTCTTAAAACCAAATCTTCGAAGGGCATTAGCTATAAGAGACTTCAGTAGCTATGAAGAAATTGTACGTTCTGCTATCAAGGTAGAAATGGAAGTTGGTTTTACTTATCCATCTCATAGTTTTGACAAGAAATGAAAGATGGAGTTCAAGGAGAAATCTCATAATAATGGTGAAAAGAATATGAATGTTTCCTTATGCTCAAAGTGTGGAAAGAAGCATGGTGGAGATTTTCTTAAAGGGAAAAGTAAATGTTTCAAATGTGGAAAGGAAGGTCATCGGGCATTTCAATGCCGCAATGATGGGAAGAAGATGCCTAATGATGCAAAAAAAGGAAGGGATACACAGAATGAACCTACTACACTTCAATGCTTCATGTGCAAGGAAATGGGGGCATTATGCTAATAAATTCCCTAATCCAAGGGTTAGTGATGTTCGACATGAGCAACCACTTAAGGCAAAGGACAAAGGGAAGTCACATGCGATCACTATTGGCGATGTTGAATATGAAAACGATGTGGTGGAATGATTATGTGTTTATGTAATGGGATTCCAGAATAATGTTGTATATAGTATCGTGGAATATTGTATTATTTATGTATTTGTCTATTGTGGTTTTCAATAATTTTATGGCATCGGTAACCATGAAAAGTGATTGAAATATTTTTGGAAAGCAGATGATATGCACATAATGAAGGGATAAATAGAATCTAATATTTTTGATAGTATTAATGAGCTCATGATTGATATAAGGACTAAGTGATATCATGGTTTGAGTATATAGAATTTTGAGGATTTTGGTATGTGGAAAGTGTTAACTTTTAACTGCATTCATGTTTTCACTAAGGTTCAATGGGTATTCATTCTTCAAGAGAATACATGATTAAGGTATTCACATGTTTTTAATTTAACCAACAAGATATATCTTATGATATATGGGGATAAATGATGGCATTCACGTGATCATTTTCTTTATACTATGAGCTTGGACCGAAGTATTTTAGATAATCCTAAAGATTGGAATGGATTATGTTGGACATAAGTTAGTAGTGTTTAAGGATAAAACTTTTTTTTTGATTTTGTTGATGGTATGTTATAGTAATATAGCTTTAGAAAAAGGACAACCTGCAGGACGGGCGATATCCCATCGCATCGGACAAGGCTGTGGGAATCGAACCCACAACCAAAGTAGGACTGGCCTTTATCGTCTACCACTGGACTACAGGAAGTCCCTGTTTAGTAGAAACTAGTTTTATTATATTAAGTAGTATGATATATGAAGTATAAGTCCATTTTAGGAACCATATATGATTAATCTCACTATAGATCGACTTATTTATATTTAATAACTTTTTCTAACCTTTTGTTTGAGACAGATGGAATGACCTGTCATTCTATCACATGATCTTCTAACACTTCACGAATAGAAAATTCAACTTCATTTCTTTAAGAGATGAGGTGGAAATTGTTCAAGGCACGAACAACAGTGAGATTGTACCAAAATAAAGTAAGTATTTATTCTAATTCAAATTCTTCAACTTTAGGGAAATGGTCTTGAAAACCAAAAATGTTGTCCTAGTGCCCTTATATCCTATAAATCAGATGGTACCCTAGATCATCACAAATCAATAGCTTTGTGATTGTTGGTTTTTTCATAGCCATGTTGTCTAACACTCTCCATCAGAACTTGATGGTTAGATTTTTCTTCCATATCCATATTTTCACCTATGTTCTCTTACGTGGAAACCCAGTGATGAGTTAATTTGGGTAACCGTTACATTTCATACTTTAGTTTTTTAAAGCCATGTTTTGGTATTCCTTTTTACGATGTGGGTTTCTATTAAACAAACTTTCGAGTAGAAAACCATTTATAACCCTGACGAATTTCGAGGGCGAAATTCATTTTAATGGGGGTAGAATGTAACACCCCAAGATTTTATGAAAAATATTCTTTTAATTTCATTAATGTATTGTGTTGTATGCTACACCAAGATTACCTTGCGCTATACGCAACACCATATTAGCTTGCAGTATATGCAACACTATTCTTGGATCTTGTTACACACAATTTTGATAATAGTTATTCTACGCAACATTGAGTATATATATATATATTCAATGTATAAATGAAATATGGTTGGACTATGTTATACGAAACAACTAAGGATTCTTGCACAGTACACAACCCTGACTTGGCTTGCATTACACGCAATCACGACCTTCCTCGATAGCGTGTGTTGTACGCAATACCGGGTTTTACTAAACAACGATATATTATTATTATGAACTAGCCATTATGAATAGTATTAACTAAATTTTGAATCTTATAACATTATTATTCGTCTTACACATTTTCTAAAACATGGTATAAGAACAAAATAAATTTTTCAGGTAAAATAAGTATTTTAAAAAAAATGCAGTTTTGCCGCCTTTTGATGGAGCACCCACTTTAAATATAGTTTTTGACATGTTTATAAGTTCAATTTGACAAAATAAAATTCTTCTTTGGAATCATGAAATAAAAATTTACTTTGGATAAAATTTTCATATTATTCTGGTAACATTCATATTTTGATGAATAGTAAAAACACGCTATATTTTAATTAAAAACAACTTTTTTCATCGCAATAATTTATATGGTTAAATTATAATATTGAATGGTTTTAAAGTATAAATAGAATATATTTTTACCATTTAATATAATGTATGTCATTATCATTGATTCTACCTTGAATTCGTAGGATAAATCAATTCAATCTTTTGCAATGTTTTAAAGAAAAACCCGTTTTCTTTCGACAACGGGATTAATTTTAATTTAATTTATGTAACTTTTGTGTATTGAATTTGGAAAAATGGATTCCATATTTGGAATCATTGGATCCAAATTATGTTAATAAGCTACTTTTTACTTTTGAAAATTATGAATAGTAACTACGGTAAATTTTATTTACCATAGTTAAAGGTAAATCGGGTAATTAAGGGTAAATATAATATTATAAAATTACCCTAACACATTTCAAAATTCTGTTGGATGACTAAAGGTAGACCCATATCACCCAAGGGTCAGATTAGATTCATTTAATGGACTTTGTTCCATGAAAATAATTTAATTTTTATTAAAACCAAAGAATGCGACAACATGTCACTTTCTTAAATATTATAAGTATAATAATTTTACATTAGTGATAAACTTCATGAAACTTCGAACATGAATAGTATCCAGAAATATAATACAATTATCTACATCATAGAAATTTATTTATAATTTTTAGGGATTAAATAATTATCATTTATTATGACACAAAGATGATGCAGTAATTATCTTATTAATGAAATATTGACATAATTGATGTTATAAATACCCAAATAAATGTAATTTAAGAATCTTTATGAATTAAACTAATTTTATAGGTTAATATGACATGTTATTATTGATTTAATTATTTTTATTCGAACTAATCATTCTGTTATGATTTTCACAAAAATAAATTAATAAATAGTGTCAAAATTGACATAAAATAGTTTTTTAAAAAAATATTATATTATTAATTGTTATTTTATTCCTAAAAATCAAAGGTTTGGTAAAATGACTTAGATAAGGTTATATATATTAATAATAAACAACTTGGGGTTCGTTTGGATTCTTATAGTAAGTTTATTAACCTTATAGTATAAGAACACAAGAAGACACGGTAAAAGTAAAATTATTTTACTTAATGTTAAATCTAAATGATAAGGTTAAAATAGGAACCTAAACTTGTCTAAATTCTATTTTATGAGAGTATTTAGACCCATCCACACCTTAGATTAGAAATAAATAAATTTTGAGCTATTTAAAACCGAATTTGTCTTTATAATAAAATAATATTTTTAGTTTTTCCAAAGGAGCCCATCTCTTCCCTTATAAAAGGGCACCTCGTCCCTCTCTTCCTCACACCAATTTGAGCCTTCAAGATCGTCCAAACCCTGAAAAATTCCATTCTAAACTTCCATATAAACATCCTAGAGGTTCTGGTCTTCCTCAAAGACCAATTTTAGTGCCCTAAAATCAGATCTCAAAGAGGCGCTTCAAAGAAGAGGTAATGTCCGTTACCGATTCTTTTAACTTTATTTCTTCTTACACTTATTCTTCTTAGGTTGTTTCATTATGAAGTAATAACATCAGTATAAATAATATACTGATATGTTATTATAAGTATGAAACAACCCTATTTCACCATCTATCCATCCTACGGAAAACGAAATCACCGCGCGTGCGTACGTACGGAATACCGTCTCCACGCCGTGGTGTAATCTATTTTCCACCACCACCTTACTTGGATGGGTATAATGGTGTAAATAATAACTATATATAATTATTTTAAAGTTATATTGATTCTGAAATAGTATACATAAACTTCAATACAATTCCACGATCAGGAGAACGATATCATCGCTCGTGCGTATGTACGGACTACCGTCTCCACGACGCGATGAGATTCATTCTCCACATTACCCATTCATGAATGATTATAAAGTATATATAATAAGTAATCATGAAATATATGACATAATAATGATACTGGATTTATGTGTATATATATTTATGTCATCTACTTAATTCCATTCAACTCAATAAGGAAACGAAAACAACGTTCATGCGTACGTACGACCTACCGTCTCCATGAACGGTGTATTTCTTTCCATTTAATGATCTATTATATATATGTATATTATAAATATATATTATATATAAATCATGTTATATATTCTGTAATTAATTAATCATGATCTAAGTAATCATATGAATAATTACAAGTCAAAACACGGACGACAAATGAAACGATTTTACCCAAAACGCTCTTTAACATGGAATTTACAAAAGAACGGGTAAAATAAAGTCATAAGTGAACCATATATGATATCATAAAAATGAGTATGATTATGGAATAAGTCAATGACATTATTTAAATCATTATACAGGAGGTTCGGACAATTACGAAGCAAATCGGACCTAAGGTAAGGGAAATATCACAATCTCATTTTTATCTGAGATTGTTTATACTTTGGTATTTACTGGGGTGTATTTTATCATCCAAATCCATGTTTTCTCAATATGTAATATTATTTCCATCCATATACAATTGTTTAATTCCAATTTTACCCTTCGGTGAGTTTTTAGTAAAGGATATGAAAGGAATCTTTTGTCATTTTTTGTACGAGGTACTTTTTGACTTTTCTGACAAAAGTACGAGAAGAATGTTTTTTTAACTTATACAGCATGAATGGATTTTTAAAACATTATTTACAAGAAGATTCCTTTACAAGTTTTCAATTTTATTTTTAATCAACTCCTTTTAGTTTATAATTTTATGACATTTTAGGAAAGGAAAAAATGTTTTTTAGGTATAAAGGATATTTTCCTCAAGAATGGAGTTCAAGTGTTTTATCAAAATTATTTTCCATATAAGATAATAAAGGGTTCTGTTTCTATCCCTATTATTACATTGATTTGATTATGTTGTGATGGAATTATTTTTATGAATTCCTTTATCTTATATGAATTGTTTTATGATGTCACGATATTTAATATTTCCATTTTTATTACATGGGTTATGCTATGATGTATGGTTTATGATTTTGTGGCACACATAAGAATGGTATCATTATGATATGGGTGGGACCTATATCTCCCTCCAATGCATTGAGTAAATATTTTATATCTCATGAGATAAACATGGCTGGAATGGCAGGTTAAACCGGTTCAGTGAAACAGGAATGAAATGAGGAGTGAACTCGGTTCAGAAATGGACTTTGTCCACTAAGATAGTCTTGGAAATGAGTCTTGACTAACAAGAAATGATTATCTATGATTATGTGTGTATGCCACAAAGTTTCATGTTTTATGTTATGATTATTGGGATTACATTTCACTACTATGATTTATCCCATGTTATGATATTATGATCTCTTTTGCAGGTTAAGATTTCCAAAATGTTATGTTCTTATGAATATGATGTGATTGATATTTCTTTTTTTTACCCTTACTGAGCATTTGAGATCACCATTTTATGTTTTCTTTTCCCCAGGATATAAAGAAAGGTTTTAGGTAGAAAAAAATAAAGATCTTTATGGGAGATGTTGAAGATCTTTCACCACGATTAGAAGATTATATTCCGAGTTTCCAAAGACACTAAAATATTACGATCCTTGTGTGTGTATTTTTGTTATGTACTAAGTATTCTGCAAAAGTAATGTAATGTCCATGTACGTTAAGCTTCGGGTCTTTATAGACTTACCCTGAGTTGTATGCTCATTTGAGCTCGGGCCTTAGAAAGGAATCTTTGATATCTCATTTTGATGAGAATCATAGTTCTCACAGTTTAGTTGGGGTATTCCCAAATATGTCCACTGTACAAGGTTATCATGTCCCAAGATGTCTGCTTGGAATGTCTAAATTATCTTCCAGAAATGTTTTGATCATCTGCCTAACATGTTTGAGGATGTATGGATATGTCCTGGTTGTCTAGAGAACATGTCCAAGGGTGTCTGGACATGTCCTGGTTGCCTAGTGGACATGTCAAACGATAATAGTATGAACCATTTTATTTTTTCAAAAGAAATTTCATGATCTAGATGGAATAACTAGGAGGTTGTTTCATGATCTAGGCTAACATGTTTGGAGGGTGTCAAAAGAAATAACTGATATGTCTAGAGGGTCTCACATGATCTGGATGACTTATCCGGATGACATTGTATGACCATCTTACTTGTATAGAGGACATCACATGACCTGACTAACATGTCTTGGTGACATTGTGAGACCTATATAACATGTATTTGTGACATCACAAGACTTATATAACATACCCTAGTTCCACTTCATAACTTGTGAGACATGTATGGAGGACGTTTCAATATTTGGTTGTAAATCCCAAAGGACATTGAAAGATCTGGGTGGCATTCCCATAGGGCATTGCGTGAATTTCTTGACATGTACAAGGGAAATCTATTGATCTAAATGGCATGTAGATAGTGTATTAAATCACTTGGGAAACTTGTCTTGGTGATGTCGCGTGATCTAGGTATGTCATGAAGAGAAAAAGAATATTAAAATCTCCATCTTCATATAATTATCCCATACTTTTTTATATTTTATTACAGCTTTTATTGCATATGTTCCTCAAGGTTTGTCCAATTTTAGCTTATTTTATGTTTCGCGTAACCCAACTGACATTATGGACCTCCACATAATTCATATTACACAACATAATTACTCCATGTGAACTATATAGTGATCATTTAAAACTACTATTCATGCTTCATGATCCCTTAGGCCATTCAATAGATTTTACGTGGCATAAGACCTAATTGATCATGTTATTTGACTCTCTGAGAAGTCCTCTCCTACACTTTCTTTTAATAGTTTCCCATGGTGTGTCTTATTTTTTTTATGCTTATGTGATGGATATATAGGCCTCAACAACCTGGTTACATACTTCCTTTCATGGCTTGAATCTCAAGGATTTGAGCTGGAGTCAGTGTAGGTACTTTTATATCTTGCACTTCACATGATCCTGCTGTTGGTCATCCATTGCATCATATGATGACATTGGACACAAGAATATCCCTCCATCCCCATGTCTATTATACCCTATATTATTAAATGAATATCACATAACCATTTTTTTAATGTAAAATAGATTTTAAAATGTTAGGCCTAAATGTATAGGGGTATTTGTTTGATCATGATGCAAATGGAAAGGATTTCTTATGATTGAAGAGGACTTGTCTAGTGGCCCCTCAAGAGACTGAGGATACTTGTCAAGGGTGATTATGTAGAATAATGAGGTATTTTAAAGGGGTATTTTTTAGAACAATATGGATTTTAAAGGGTTCCTTTCATGATAAATGGTTACCACTTAGGGCATATTATCGCTTTCCCATGAATTTCTGTGTACCTTACTCTCACATGAAGCTTCTGTTTTTTTCTTTTTTTTTATTTCCTTATTTATTTTAAAAGGGTAATGGATATCAAATCATCATGATAGTGTTGTAGAGGACAGTCACTCTCCTTATCTAAAATATTTCATGTGATCAATAATGAACCTCACAATGGCACACAATCATTTACCCAAACAACCCTTTACCTTGTCTATAGAGCCGCAAGGGCATTATATGATTGAATGAACATGGTCGAGGTCCTTTCTATGATGTAGGTGAAACTTAAACATAATTTTTAATGAAAAGGTCAATATATCAATAGGGTATTCATGAGGTCTTTTATATATTATTACCACATCACATGAATATCAACATAACTCTCTTTCACAAGGTACTTCTACCTTTCTATGTCTTTTATTTATTAAAGGGGTTCTAGATGATTTTTGGGTGTCTTTAAGTTGACATGTTGTATAATGAATATGAGCTCTATTGGTATCCCTCACATGATCATTAATGATTTTTGGGAAACCTTCTCAAGAATAGGGGGGATTTTCAAGGAGACTCTATTTGATATAGAGAAGAACATGCATTCTTCTTGATGCATTTGCATGACCTTCCATAGGTCTTGTGATTTCATGCTCTTTTGAAGGTTATGTAATATTTGTTATTTGGACACCTTTTCTTCCTTTGTTTTGTAGATAAAATAATACCCATGCTTTAGGTATTTATTTTCTTCTACATTTTATGATGCTCGTTTGGTGGGTGTCAATAAATCCACTATAATAGTGACATCCATGGGAACAATGAATAAGTTCTGCGGAAAATAAATTCCCACCCGAGTCCTTGGGGATTCTATAAATTAGTGTCTTGGTAGAACTTTGGTATCTTAGGTGACCATTCGTATTCCATATAGTACCTTATAAATAGAGAAGCATGGGGAGTTCATTTCATTATTGACTCCTAATATCTAGATATATTTTTATCCCCCTCATTGCATGATACCTTCATAAGACCAAGTCACAAGATCCCATTCACATGACCTATCTTCAAGAACTAATTGCAAGATTGATTTCACAGGACTAATTCATGAGAAATGTTTTGTGAGATATCACCGTGTTATCACTATACACGACCACTTTTTACTAGAACTTATTTGAACCAATCATGAATCAACTCTTGGAAATTAATTAAACCTCTACCCAGGTCCTTAGCTGTATAGATGTCTTGTAAGTTTCACATGACTCACTGGATCGGTCGTGTGGTCACTTGATAATTATGTAGATCTCCTGACAATCTCAAGGTCACCTGATCATGATGGTTGGTCATACATTTGAGAGATTCCTCATGGGTCTTTTGGTCTGTGAGTCTTCTATGGGTCATGTACTTTGAAAGACTTATATAAGGTCATGAGATCATGAATCGCTTCATGGTTCATGTAATTTTCATGATGCTGCCGGAATCACGCATCTATTTTGACATGATTTTTTCATTTTCCTGATATGTTTTCCTTTTTTTAATATAGATATATTCTGGTTCTAATATGTATTCCACCATAGATAGAAATTGGGTGTGATTTCTGGTAATCATAACACTGAACCTTAATATCATGTTCACTCTAACAGTGAGTTTTTAAATAAGAATCTCTCGTATGAACTTCAAAGTTATCCCTTATCAAACAAGTTTCCCCTACATGGATTCAGGCTGATGGATGATGTTTTCATTACCTATCCTGACTAAAATATTACATATTCTTGGCATTCAACTCCCCTTGATTGTATTCATATGATGATTTTCGAAGATATCCAACTGATTTTTTCTTGGCCCCATTGGTTTTCCTATATATTGGTGAACTACCCTTAGGGTCCAAATGATTGATATTCTTCCCGCCAGACCATCCATAAAAGTTATTTGAGCATATTTTTCTCCTCCCTAAAAAATTAAAGAAGTATATGGATCTATAAATGGGACCTATGACCTAGGGTCAATTTTTCTGATTAACAGGAATTGAAATCTTATGGTTAGATAGAGCTGATCATAATTTTCTTATTGGATACACAGTTCCCACCTTTATGAGGTAGTATGTGTTTCTAATTTCATTGTCTATAAACAATAAGATCTTCTTAAATAAATAATTAGCCTTTGGTTCCCTGGAACTAATTCCTTTCATTTGTCCCCCAGTGAGGTAGGGACTATTCTCCATGACATTTATTGTATTGGAGGGATATCTTTACTTAAGGATATGTATGATGAGTTCATTCCTACCACCAACATCTAGGAAGACCCCAAATAGTCTCCAGATATGGTGAGGAACATTCAAAACATAATGAAAGGGAAATTAATGAAGGATCCGAATATAAGCATGCTCATTTTCTATAAGGATTGGATCAACATATTTCATTATCACAACAGAGCTCGGTCGACTACTATACACCATCACTGGTGACCTTCCTGGTAGGTTCATGATAGTGTGATATCTTACTAGGAAATCCTTGAAGGAGGATATCATAACACATGGGGTTACTGGGTGAGTCTAAAGATATCCCCTATCCTTAGGATGGTGGGTTTCTTGGTCATGTTATTTAATAGATGGATTTTCCCGGTTACTGATGCATGTTTAGGAATCCATGTTGGCACACTGGTGATGGTAGCTCAATTATCAGAGGGGTGTCCACTTAACATTTCTATACTTAATTTCACTCACCCTTACAAACTTCTTGGCCATATCCACTAAGGTGAATTTACCTATATAATTGGAGACACTTTCAAGTTCTTATTCAGCTAGATTAGAGAGAATTTTTGATATTATAAATACCACAACACTATTGAGATACCCTATGCCTAATTTTTTCCCAGGATGCTAAAATTTTATGTTTTTGAGGAAGTACCTCTAGTCCATGATGAGGTCATTGACTTGCTGATCTAGTCTGATCATTTCAACTTTATGCATTATCCTGTACCGAATGAGCTAATTATTGATAATGGTAGAGACTCTCTTGATAAAGGGACATAAAAATTCTCTCCTTTTGATAGGTTTCTCATGGAAAATATATTTGAACTGATTTTTTTACAAACCTTATTCCCCTCATCGGTTTTATCTCCAATTTGGTTGAATTCAAAGGGTTTCTCCTCTCCCTTCAGTTGATTTTCAGGGAGAACGGAATATCAGGATCATCCACCAATTTTAGATTATATTTTTATGTGAAGATAAAAATGCTGAGATCATCCTTTAACCTATTGGAACCATTTTCTTTCTATATTAATATTATTCCCAAGAATGGGTGTAATCGTACCTGGGTGTTGTGTTGAAGATACTGTTCTATCAAGGGGATAAACCATGTGCTTTACTGACCCCTTTTTCTATTGAAAAAATAGAGCTAATTCGAGATTCATGTAAGTCTTTAACGAATCATCCTCATCATTATGAATACCATACCATTAATAGGGAATAATTTTTTGATGAATATAGTACTTCAATACAAGTGATAGATGATGAATCATTTGAAGAAAGTGCACATGGGAATTTCTTCCTCGCTTCCTTGTCAGCAAATCCAATCACTCCCCCTTCAGACATACCTACCCCAAAAATTCTAGAGGACCAAGAATGACATAGGATACTCAAGAAAAAATTTCACACCTTTATCCCTAAGAAGCCCCTTGAAACATTTCTTGACCATAAGGAATGCCTTCATCGACTATTTCAGGATTTGGGGTTGGGTGGATTTGACCGCCAACCATTATATGACTTCATGCGACAAATTGTCCTGACTCATAAAAAATTATCTAATAGTGAGGGGAACTTAAATGATGTTCATGATGGTAATAACTTGGTATAAATAATAAGGGAAGTTTCAGAGGTTATAGAATAGATTCATCAAATAATATATTAGTTTCATGCCTAAATAGATACCCTAACCCTAAAGATATCCCGACATGATGAGATCATAGATTGCTCAAAGTATGATATTTTAGCACCATCATCCCCACTAATGAACACTCAGAAAATATTTTAGGAGTTGTATTCTATTATCTAGACTCTCAATCCTTGGGAAATAGTAAAGTAAGTTAGGTGGGAAGCACTTCATCTTTCAATTGACTCTTCTCGTCAAAATCTCATTTATTTGGGCAATTCAGATGATCAAATATGTTTGTAGTATGACCATCAATGTTTTTAATAGAATATTTAGAGAGGTTACAAAATGTAGAGATTGCTTCCTTTTTTTCACCTTATCAATGAAAGAATCACCTAAAATTTACATATCATTTTCCAGTTTTCTTTTATTTATGACGTTCATGTAATTTTACTAATATGATGTTTCATATATCTTCAATGATACCCATTATTTTTATAATATCAAGTAAATCTATTTTTTTTGTATTTTAATGTTTAAATAATAACATATTTTCCTTGATATATTATCATGAATTCCCACCAACATGTAATACCTTATTGTTGTATCTGCTCCAATTGTATTTAGATTATGTGATTTACAAGGATATTTTGGGTAAAATATATGTCCCAGAGGAAGATTGATTTTACTAAATTAAGTATAATTAGTGATTAAAGATTGATTTTTATAGGGAAAAATTATTTTACCTATAAAATTTATATATCTTACTATTGTGGGTGCTCAATATTTCATGGAGCATGAATATAATGTGTTTATCGAGAAAAGAATTGAATTATTCCTAGGATGAACTTATCAGGGTTTCAACCTAGAGATCATTATTCCACTTTATGGTATTAAGAACTAGACTATTTCTGTGTTATAGTTTAGGGTCTTCTAGCTTATATTTTCTATTTCTGTAGTTTAGGGTCTTTTGGCTCAGACCTTTTACTATTGTAGTTTATGGTATTCTAACTCAAACCTTATATTAATGTAGTTTAGGGTATTTTGTCTCATACCTTCTATTGATGTAGTTTTTGAGTATTTTGGATTATACTTTATACATTGTAGTTTAAATAATTTTGAATTGGACCTTCTATTTCTCTAGTTTAAGGTCTTATGGACCAGACCATATATTACTATATGTTATGGTCTTATGGATTAGACCTTTAGTTGTTGTAGTTTAGGTTCTTCTAGATCAAACCTTCTATGGTTTCAGTTTAAGGTATTATGGTTCAAACATTATATTGATACAACAGAAGTTATTTTGGATCAAAACATATGTTTCTGTAGTTTAAGTTCTTCTATCTTGGACCTTCTGTTGTGGCAATTTATGTTCTTCTGTCTCAGACCTTTATTGATGTAGTTTAATGTTTTTGGCTCAAGCCTTCTATTTTTTGTAAAGTATATGTTTTCATGAAGGGTTTGAGAATCCTGCATCATTGATGGGATTATTAATAATGAGTTTCCTTAAACGGTTCTAAAACCCTTCATTATTAATTGATATTATGAAGAATGAATGTCTGTGAAGGTTTATGGAACCCTGTGTTCTTGTATAAATCATGATGGATGAATATCCAAGATGGGTCCTGACACCCTCATCCTTACCTTAAAGGGTTATGGTGTATGGTGAATGATTAGGGATACTGATTCTACTTGGATAGTTGGAATATGGATTAATTAAGTCATAACTGAAAATTTTGAACTCATGAATATGAAATGGGGTAGATATACTAGGGATAACACATAACACCATAAGGTGATTGGTTCTACTATGGAGTTTTTGGGGCTCAAAAGGATTATAGGTCCTTACTTACAAGAACAATATGTATCTAGTTGGTAGGAAAGTATACCTTATGCATGATCCCATAAGTATTACATGCATGGTCAAGAAAAGATGATCCACACCCTTTTGAAAGGGTCATTAAAGAATTGAAAAGGCTCAAATGATTGTGTGATGAAGTTTGATATTGATAGAAAGATATCCAAGAAGGGTTTCTGAAACCTAGGAATGTTTTTCTTTTTACGGGGAGTCTTGGGACCAACACCATGTGGTTTTGAGTCACGTGGTGCGGGCCATCAAAAGGTTTAGTAATGGAGAGTTTCATTACTTCTTTAAGAAGGGGTATAGTATATTGTGATGTAATGTTGAGGATGTCGAATCAGCTTGAATAGTCTAGTTATGGGGATTTTAAATCATGGTCCAAGAATATCCATGTTAACTGGAGTAGGTAATTGATGTGTATAGGCCAACCATCAATAATGGTGCAAGCTTATAATGTTCCACATGGCCAGGACAACAAATCCTATGTTTAAGGAGGACCTTCCTAGGATTATAGGGTTTATTAGGAGAAACCAATTCCTATTACAAGTCTTTTATGAAGAAGAGACAAGTGAAAATAATCCCAAGGTCTATGGGGTTCCAAGAGAAGTATATAAACTCAAGGAAATGGTTGTGTCAGCTCGGACTTCAAAGTCACAAATGTGGATTATGAAAAGTTTAATATTAAATAAGGGTTTAAGCACTCTAAAATTTTCATTTCCACCAATTGAACATATTATTGTGATGAGGAGATGTAACAAAACATCACTATAATTTTTTTGGAGCAAGGAATATAGTGCCCCTATCTTGAATTTCACTAGGGCCACAAAGTGGGCCCTATGAGCTCTATTCCTCATTCATTTATGCTCGAATTTTTTTCTATACTCTGAAGATAAGGAGTATAGATAGTAGTGACTTGACTTTAAATCAGGCTTCCCTTTGTAGGTTTTCAACCTAACCTATTTTATTCTTCTTTTACTAGAATCTTATGGTCTTGTTATTTGGACCATAAAAATATAAAGTTTAAGGTCTTATAACTTTGGAAAAATTGCATGAAGTTTAAGGTCATGAAGCAAATGGACCTAGTATGAGGGAAATGTTATAGAATAGTCTAATAAGGATACCCAGGGTCAAGAGTACTTCAACATCATTTTGAGTGTGAGATGAAAATGTTGTAGGACCCTGGGACACCCTGAGAGAGGAGTGGTGAATCAGGGTGTCAATTTTTTCTTTTAAAACAAGGATATTTTCCCCACAGTGGTAGAGACTCATTAAACCTATAAGACTGATGGGAAAAAAAAGCAATCAACCATAAGAACAAGACCACACAATACTTTTACGTGGATCACCACTAAGGGCTAAGTCCAAGGAGAATATGCCGATAGGTTGTCGGTCGTACCTAATTCCACTAAACTTAATAAGGTGTGGATTACAAGGTTTGGGTATAGTCACTCTGTCCTAGGAACACTACCATTACAAAAGTTCAGGGATAGCTCACTGCGTCCCTTGGGTCACTCTCGTTGACTCCCCTAGCTCACTACCTTGGGTGAAGTCCCACTCAGTTTATAGACATGAAGGTCTCTTCAATAGATTTTCATTGATGTATTTGTCTCTGTTTAGAATGAGTCACTTCTTGCTTTGAAGTCCCCAATTGATGCACTTGAAAGCACTAAACCACTAAACTAGAAATTCAATAGCCTGTCAGACACATAACACCACACTTGTGCACAATACCCCAACCTGTGTGCAATATTTGGGAATTATCATGAAAGATGAATTTCGCGCAACACCTACTTTCCACAAAACCCCTATATTTCACGCAACTGCACCGAAGGTTTCACTTGGTATTTTCAGACTAAAGGAACACCTTGCATGCAAGATTGACCCTCTTCCAATCTTTCGCACGGTGGATTAACCAGATTTTTGTTGGAAAATACTTAAGTATTCCTTGGGGGTAGCCGCATATTTATTTTCCCTTGATGAACCTACATGATAGATCTCATAAAGTCTTTGTTAGTTCATTAAGGATTCTTCATGAGTGAACAAAACCCCTTTGGATACCGCATTGGGTGTAGAAACCCTTTCGCGTAACATCATCTTCCGTGCACTCCATGACTTTTCCACTTTTCAACGTTCTGATCCTGAATTGTGTCTTACATGAAAGTTCCAAAAAACCTTCAATCTTGTGCAAAAAAACCAATATTTCATGCAAAATTCAAATATTTTGTTCACCTTCCTTTTCCAAAAACACGTTTCCCCATTTTCTAATTTTCAGCCCCAAAAATTTGGAAAACACTGGAGAACAATGCCACCTTCAATACTGCTTTTGAATCAAACTGTATGACCCCTTTCCATGTAATCTCCCTGATCTTCCATGAAAGGGTTGGCAATAACAAACCCAATCCATGATCTACCTAAAATTGATTGACAAAAAACACAAACCAAACTCCTTTTCCAGCAAACAACAACCTTGGTTCCAACAATCTCCCATTTTGGGTTTGTTGGCAATCACTAGATAAATTCAATAGAGCACCAGCTACAAGAAAACTTGAACTACAAGAATCAGCTCATCCAATACTTTAAGTCAATCTGAGAAATTCTCAGTGTATAAACCAAGGGAGAATAAATTAATTGTGTTCTCATGAGTTTAAATGAAAGCTCAAGCTATTTCCTTATAACATAGGAAAGTATTCTTCCTTCACTATTCTCTCCATCTTCAGCCATGATTCTCTTTATATTCTCTCATCTAGAGACATGAATTCTATCAATTTATTCCCAATTTTAAATAAACACAAAGAAAAATAATCATCCATTGTAGATCTTAGAACATACTCCCCCCTGGATCATATATCCCCCATAAACCTGAAACACTTCCACAAAACAGATTAAAAAAGTTAAACAACTGGGGAGATGGGAACTTTGGAACCTCATTATGCATTGGGAGGTGGTTGAAAAGCAAGGTTCAACCGATGTTTCTCAAACACAGACACTTATAGTGGCTTGGTCAGAATATCAACCACTT